>OY764963.1:6914702-7539753 GCA_963668005.1 Melieria crassipennis
CCAGTAGTTACCGATTTTATAGTCAATTTTGGGCTTATGCTAAATTTTCAAGCAATACTCACAGTGGTCCCACTCGAACACAATAATAATAATAATTGACTGGCACGACAGCACGATTACAAGACTAAGGCCTAGCTACCCGCAACCATCCGTGTTGTGCGTGCGAATTTGTACAAAAGGTTTGCAGGGACCTGCAGTTTTATGCCGATTCTGAACGGCGAGTTGGGAGCTTTTTCATAGGCAATTTTACTCTCAGAGTTTTGCCTTTTCCTGCTGAGAGGACAGCCGCCGAAAGAAAAAGTGTTGTTTTTCTTTTTTTTCGGTGTTAGCAGCAACCGAGTCTTGAACCTGAGCTCGAGCGTCGCATTCAACTCGCGGCCCAACGCACTAGCCAGCTGAGCTACGGCGGCTGCACTCGAACACAACCGAACACAACCGCACCGAATTTCAGGTGTCAAAAATATTAAAATAATTAAAACCAAATACAATTAAAAAACTGCTTTCAATAAGTAAAAGTTAAGAGCCTCAAAACGTTTAATGTGAGTTCTAATTGTTCAGGTTTACCTTTGCTTTTTTTAAAACGTTTCAATAAACTTTTGTAGCCTTTGAAGAGGTTTACGAGTTTACGACTCATAGCTTTTGAATCTTGCTAATGTCGATGAACGTTAATGGCAGAGTTGTCTGAAATATAGTTCGTGCCTCGGATTACTTTAGTCGCTTTACTGTAGCAATCATTTCGTTATCCTCACCAGCCAAATTGGGACTAAAGCAGCAGAAATTCTTAAGTTTGACAATACAAATTTTTCATTTAATTTTAGTACCAATTGATAATAATTGACCATAATTGATGGATAAAAATTAGTTTTTATTTAATATATTCCTTTTTCATGAAAGTGAAGAAAATTTATTGAAAAAAACACACTCAATCGTCGCAAGCTACAATCTGCGTCCATCTTTCAAGTAAAAGCTAAATCCTAGTGGAACATTGAAAACATGTCGTTAGTTCAAGGCAATCCAGTGATTCAGTACTTCAGCCTTGTTTAGTTTCAGAGGCCCAGCAACGATTTACTGTTGTTGTTATATGTTGTTCTTGTCTAAGACACCTCCAAGTTAGTGTTTGGCTCAGCCGAGTGTATGAGTTGCTTAACCCTTTCGCTACAGATTTTTACTGGGGAAAGTTAAGATTTTAAATTTTACGTCTTAGGCTTCTATGTGGTTATATTAGTAACATTCCATAAGAAATTTTTTAATTTGTATACTCGGACCCTGTATTTTTGAGTGTTTTTCTATGAGAGCAACCACATCGTTGTGGCTGTATAAATTACTTAAACATAACTCTTTTTACGCATAACGAAAATTTGACTATTTCTTCATTTACTTCAGCCAAAATTAAAAAAACAAAATATCTAAATTAAGGGGGTCTTCTGCTTACGCGCCCGGAATTTTAGTCTATTTTTGGAAATTAATTGTAAGGAAACTATACAAGATAATTGAAAAATTTTTTTTTTAATTATTTTTGTACATGTTTAAACTTGAAAAATGACAAATGTCTTATGTGTGTGGTGAATCCTGCGCCTTTGAGAAGTGGTCAAACTAGTACTGACGAAAGTGTCCGAGTCAACTTTGTGGTATGACATCCACCCCCACAGTTATCGGAAATGTGAAAAGTAAAATAAATTTATTTTCAGTTTTACGTTGGCTGTGCTTCTCCGAGTACGATTTTTTTTATTTTTAAAATTTTTTAAATTATACGGTTTTTTGTGAAAAGTTGTATTTTCCACCACGTTTTTTGACCTGTTGAGGGTCATAAAAATTTAACAAAACAAAATTTCAAAAATCGTACTCGGAGAAGCATAGAGAAGTGTTTTATGAAGAAGCGAAAAAAAATTAGTCAAATCCGATGAAAATTACTTGTAGAAGTCATACCACAAAGTATAAAAAAGGTGATTTTCGGGAAAATGCGTTTAAAGATAAAGAAATGCTCGAAACGGCTGGAGGCGGCTATGTTTCCGGCTTCGAAAACCCAAGAAGGAATGTGTTTTTCACGAAACCGTTTATAAGACGTATTCCTTATATCCTCTATATTCAAAAAATGCAAACAAAAAAAAACGATTTTTTCAATCCGCGTAAGCAGAAGACCCCCTTAAAAGAAAACGTCAAATTGAAAAGTTATCTAATTTTTCTGCTTCTTCTTCCTTTACTATGTAAAGATATACCATTAAAAACGTGTATACTTCTCTTCTTTAAACTTAAATATTCAGTTTAATAATTTCGTATTTTTCCTAAAACTTCAAGCTATTCTAAAGACCAATAAAAAAATGTATTCCTGGAACCATAGAGGATTCAGACGTTCACAAAGTAGCATGTTGCCATATGGCAACAAAATAGCGAAAGGGTTAAGAAGCTCGAGTCAAGAAGCTCATAATACTCTACACCAGTAATGACCATTCCGCTACTCGCTCTATACCCGTTTCTGGCAATGTAGAACCTTTAGTCCATAAATATTACGCTTCGATGTCTATCAGAACTTTGAATAACTCATTGACCATCAGGTCTATTTGAATGCATTTGCCATCTCCACTTACAATTCGATGCAGAAGACCTTTTCTTTTTTTGCCAATAAATAACTGAATTTTTCCGCAAACGCCGGTTTTCCAAAAAAAGAAACAATTTCAATGAGATGAGCAAATAATTATCATTAACGTGTTTAGCAAATATCTTATTCTCAAGTTGAACCCTTGCCTTGACCTTTCAGTGTAGTCGTTTGAACCCACAAAAATTTCCATATTTTATTCGTACACTCATTCTATATTTATTTTATTATATCTAAATTTGCTTTATTCGATTTACGCTTAAATTCAAACAAATTACACAATTTGCTTGCTTTTAGTTTTGTTCTTTTCCTCGAGACATAAATGTACACAGTGCAAAATAGTTTCATATCTGTAAATGTAAGCTTTGCCAATATTCGCTACGTTTGTTGCGGGGTGTGTTATTTTCCTTTTCTTGTTACTCTTTGTGCCAACGTAAGCCTCAAGCACGAAAATATTGTTTAAAATGCAATTATTGTTAGACATTTCATCATGTTTGCGCACCCCACCTAATCGGCTTAAGCTCCATTCCTTTCAAAAATTATCACATAATTGCCTATAGTATAGTTGCATCTTTATTCATTTTACCCGACATAAATGTACTCGTATAACGCACTTTCGATTACAAAAAAATATCAATTTGGGACCTGCGAAACTAAGTAGCGTTCTTTGTTTGCCTTCTTCAATCGATTAATAACACATAGTCTTTAAATGCATTTACAATGAAATAAAAATGAACTTTTGTACAGAGGAAACAAAATATATAATCTTAAGTTTACTACTTCCAAGTGTGTTTATTTTGATTAGATCTAAAATTGCAAACTGTCGGTGCCGAAAGAGTCTATTTTGAAAGAGTTTGTGATTTTTGTTATATTTATACTGAATTTGCTCGCATTAGGTTTAATAAGCAACAATACATCTAGTGCTGCAAATTGCAACAATTGCCGACAGCGTAAAAACAGGACAAGACCCATCTTCGGTTCTTTAGCAAATGTGCGCTGCTTTTAGGCTGACGATCATTATTAAGAGTTGCGTGCTCGACAAGTCCCAATGTTGTTCGAGGCTCAATTGAACTATTTCTTCGTAAAGTAAGGAATTCCATTTTGCCAGTGCTGCATTATTAATCTGTGGTTTGAAGTGCGCAGCTCTGATTGTGGCTTTACTCCTTGTTAACACTTGCAGTGGGTTTAGTACTATTTAAAATATTTTTCTGATATTTTTGCAATTAATTCGATCATAAAATGTACGCACGTTTTGCTATCGCTATTGAACTTTGAATACTTTAATGGACAGATTTGCATTCTAAAATGCCGCAATCGATGATTTTGAGACTTTAGTTGCTGCAACTATTACGCTCGTGTTTTCTATACGTACAAGAGTTTAATTGTGGTTTTGGAACAAATTTAAAAAGTAGCGACAGCATGTTTCACTGCTCATTCGTTAATTTGTACACCCCAATCATCAACAAAAATATTCTGTGTAATACATCATATAAACTTATATCTTCTTGTGTTTTACTATTGTAAATAATTACAAATTTGTAGCGCGTTCCTCATAAAATCAGGAAATAAACGTGAATACTTTACAATCCAGCTGCGACATAGGTACTTAACGACTAAAACATTCTGAAACTGTAATGTGCTCTCTAGTCCAAGGATCGCCTTCGCAGCTGGTGCTGCCTATTGCTAATTGTAGCACGATTAGCATCTTGTACTTCGGTAAGGCGCGCCAGCAGCGGCAGCTCACGCATTGACACATTCACCAAAGGCAATGGCTCCAGTTTCTGCAGTTTCTTTAGCGGCTTCACCACATGCTCCGGTGTGACTGGCAAGCTGGCGACGTTCGGTTCGACGCTTGCCAATTCAAGCAGACGGCCGACTTTACTCACGACCACCACAACATCACCATCATCATCATCGCAGGGACTGGCCACAGTCGCCGACGCTGTCGCCGTTGCACTTGGCGGCATATCGTGGGACTGTGCCGGTGCCTCGGCGCCCAACGAGTCAGGTCGTATGTTTTGTTGTTGCTTTAGCTTGTGCTGCTGCTTGAGTGCGCACTCGTTGAGCAGCATCAAGTGGTCCAGCTTGTTGACGGTAGCGTTCAGTTCGTCCTCCCACATGTTGTTGCGCTGCTGCTGTCCATCGCCGCCTTCAATCGGCCGCACCGCCAGTATTTTAACCTTTTGTCGCAACTCTTCGAGGTCCCGCTCATCGACTACACCCGCCAATTCAACGCTGTCCGCATAGTCTGCCTCGCACTCCTCCAGCTCCGAATCGTCCACTGACGACGGCTGTGTCCCGTTGGCGCCAATAAAATCGGAACCGGAACGATGCGATGAGCCGCAGAGCGATATCTGACTGCCCGCAATCGAGGGAAAGTCGCACTTTTCCAGCTCCAGCTGAAAGTCGGGCAAGGGCGGCAACATTGTGCTGGTGGGCGAATTTAGTTCCGCACCGACGCCGGGTTCGCGCGGACCCGGCGGCGGCGCACCCATCTGCGGATAGTCGCCGCGCTGTCGATGTATGTCGTCGCTGATACGTTCCAGATTGCGCAGCGCTGTGGCGTAGGTACTCTTCGCTGCCTGCACGTGCGCCTGCAGCTCCTGTATGCGATTCTTTTGGGTCTGCAATTGATCTTGACAGATTTGCTTCTCCTCGAAGTAGGGCCGTGACTTGGTAATGCTGCGGCGGAAGCGCTCTTCCAGTTGTTGCGCCTAAAACAGCAAAAGTTTAGAAAATTTGTACTATCATGGAAAAGAGGCATGTGTGATGCTAACGCACTTTCTGCTCGGCGGCATTGAAGATTTTCGTACGTCGCTGATGTTCGGCATGACATTCGGCCTTTTGCTTTTCGGCGTCCATCACCTTCTGTGTGGCATGATTCAGCATCTCCTGCCAGGCATTGTCGAACTGCCACTCGTGCGAATTGGACATGAAACGCTGTTCGGCCAAAGCAACCGTTTCCTTAGCGGCAGTGTGAATTTCTACAAAAAAAATTTGCACATTTTTATTCGATTAATAAATTATGGGCATTTTAACGGTATGGTACTACCAACCATTGGCACGTTGAAACTTCACCGCTGCCTTCTGGCATTCGATTTGCGCTTCACGTGCTTTCTCCAACGCTTCATAGTAGGGACGCGCTTTCTCAATGCAACTACCCAATTTCTTCGATGATAATTTGAGGCGACGTGTAGATTCATTCAAGAGTATGCGAAAGGTGGAGTTTGCTTCCTGCAAGTTAATTTAAGTGTGAAAATGCAAATAAATAAATTTAGTTGAGCTAAGTTTGGGCTGAAAACAATTGCTTATGCATGAGTGTACAGTTTTGTAGGTAGCAAATGCACTTCCCTTTGACTTCATACAATTAGTGGTGAGAAAATTCAAGTTGTATTGTAAGCAAATATCGTTTGCTGTTAAAATCACTTAATTGGTTTCAAGTTGAAAATGAGGAAAACAATGGCAATTGAATACATTAAAACAAAGTTATTTAAAAATTTTTGATTTAGTTTACTTCATTTCTATATCTTTTCGAGACAACGAAGCTTAGGACAAAATAACTTTTGAACTCGTATTATGAAAAATATAAAAAAATAAAACTCTAAAAAAACAAAAAAAATATAAAACTCAAAGGGATGTTCCATTGTGAATAACAATCAGTGATCATTGTAAATTAAGGAATATTTTTATAAAACGCTTTTAATTAGTTTAGTTATGAAAAAACTGATCAAACTTCAGCGGCAGTTCCTATTCATAGATGAATATATTTACCTCTAATTCGATTTCAAGTTTATTAATCTCATCTGTTGCACTGTTGAGATTCTCCAATTCAATCTGGAAATAAGATAATAAAAAATTAATTTCAATTATGTGTGCGAAAAATATAAAAAGTATTTTATTCTTGTTCTCTCTTATTTGCAGTTTACCAACAAAAAAGTCAAAAGATAGCCATAGAAATTAGAAAATCAGCAGCAAGATGGCTAAAACAACAAATCGAACCGCAAAAGAACAGACAAAATTCGATCTATCAAAAATACCTGTAAGTTTGTATTAACTCGCAGCTAACCTACCGATCTGAATTAATCAATAAACTAATTGATAGGCGCGGGTGGATCGTGTGAATATTAGTGGCTTGCTGCGCACACACAATGACTACGTGATGAAGGCTGCCGAAGGGCTCTTTAAAGCCAAAAATTTTCAGGATATCATGATACAATCAATGAGGTAACATGCCTCTTCTATAATGTCGAATTCGTTGAAAGTGTGTTTCAAACTATTTATTTTTTTTAATAGCGCCAAATCGTACCTGCATGAACTGGGCATTTTCAAGGATGTGAATGTGCGCATTGACATTAGTCGTGGCGAGAATGCCTCGCCAGAGGGCTATGAGGTCACACTGAAGGGCACTGAGTTGTCGCGTTTGGTCGGCTCTATTGGCACTGAGGTCGGTCAGAACGAAGGCTCACTTCGCACAGAGCTCACCATACCGAATTTGTTTGGACGTGGCGAGAGCATTTCACTGCAAGGCTCCTATGCAACAACACGCGCCAACGAGGTGACACTCAAGTTTTGGAAATCGTATTTCCACACCAGATTCATGGAAAATCGTCCAGAGTAAGTCATGAATGATTTTGACACTAGGCTATTTTAATTTTTAACTAAACGTTACACTTTCTCTGATTCACAGAGTGTCCTTTTCGTTGTTCCGGCACATAGACCGCATGGATGTGAGCTCGTTTCAAAATACAAATATGGGTTTTGTTGCCGATTTCTCTGTCAACAGCATGCTGCCCTTTGAGGTAATACAATAATGATGTTTTAGTTTTGTTTTCGAAATTAATTGTTCAAGTGTTTGTTATATTCATATTTCAGCTAACACACTCCTTCCAATACGAGGCTTCAATACGTGAACTCTCGCTGCTGGCGAAAAGTGTGCCCTTCGCCATACGCGAACACTGCGGTCCAAAGCTGGCCTCACTGCTGCGCTACTCGGTCATATACGACCAGCGCGACAATCCCGTCTTTCCCACGCAGGGCATCATGGTGAAGGCGATTAATGAATACTGCGGCTTAGGCGGCAATATTGCTTACGTCAGTAATACGACACATGCTGAGGTCAGCTTACCGCTGTTTGGTGGCCTTGTGGCACAGGTCTGCGGCCGAGTCGGCATAATCAAGGAGACCAAACGCACTACAACGTTGCCCATTAACAATATGTACTATTGCGGCGGTCCATTGACGCTGCGCGGATTCAAATATGGTGGCGCTGGTCCAGTGGTGGACGGCACAGCGATTGGAGCGCAGGTTGGTGATCCTGAGTTAATTAAGTTTGTAAAGCGTATGAAAGAAGCAGACGTCATAATGAAACATCAACAATTTGATATCATTAAATGCATTCTAAAAAGTTATGTTCTTCCCTATTTGTAGACATACTGGTCCACTGGTTTTCACTTATGGGGACCACTGCCCTTCAGTCGTGTCTTCAAGGGTTTGGCCAACAATTTCCGCACACATTTATTCTATAATGTAGGCAACTACAACACATTCTCCACAGGTAAGCATTATTTTACTTAATTTTTATATTTTCATTAATAAAACTTGCCTTATGTTCATTTGCAGAAAATATGCGCAGTGCGGCTGGTATTGGTTTGGCATTTAAGTTGGCTGAACGTGCGCGCATCGAATTGAATTATTGCGTACCTATACGTAAATGCGCCAGCGATAAACCAGTTAATGGCTTCCAGTTTGGCATCGGTTACGAATTTGTCTAAGAAGAAAACAAAACCACTGACAACATGCAGTGAGTTGTATAGAGATTTAAGTTTAAATATCAGACAAAGACGAGACCGAAAGGAGCTGGCAGCCAAGACGACAACAAATAAAAAGCATCGCCATCACCACCACATCGTCAAAACTGCAACACATCACAACGCTCCGCACGTGCTTAAGGTTGTCAGCGATGTGTTAAAGACACAAAGTGGCCGGCATGAACGTGTGCCTGTTCAGTACAGAAACGAATGCATGCGAAGCGAAGAAATGTACGTAAACTTTGAGTATGAAATACAGCAGCAAAGAACATGCAACAGTAAAAGGAAATCCCCATCGAAACGATCAAATATCAACACGCGATTAGATGTAGATTTTTAGTTTATCAATGCAATTAAATTGAAATCTGTATGCGAGTTAAGTTCTCAACTTTATTTTAAACATACTTTTACTACTTATATTTTGCCGACGCGTTGCACTCAATCACTTTTGAGAACTTGTACACGAAATGAAATTTCAAATGAAAAAGTCTGCTGAATGATGTGTAAATTTCTTTTATTTTTTTAGTGCGTACCTAATAGGCTAAGTTGCCGTTGTTGCTAATTCACTGACCAAACATAGCTTAAAAGTCATTATCTTGTATTACTTGAATAGTGTTTGTATGATTTTGTTGCATTTGAAAGTCTGCTTTGCAGATACGATTTCCTTAATGTTTTGCCGCATATGTGCGGCTTTTGTTGTCCACATACAATTTAGAGTAATGCGTTTTCACGAATTAAATGCGAGCAGTAACATTGCGAATTGGACTTGTTAAAAAAGATCTGGCCTTAGAAAGTAATTTCCAACAGAAAAGATGTTGTCTTTAAAGCATTTCACAAATATTTACCAGTACTGCATCGTCTCAAATGTACATTATAGGTATGCAATAAAACACAGAAACGATTATTATAAAATTGAGCCAACAAATTATTCTTTTAATTGGAAACTTTTGGATCGTTGTAAAAAGAGTATACAACATATTAAAGACATATTTTGTGCAATATGACTGTGTATGTTTTTGAATATTGTAAAGATTTGATTTCTTCCATATTGATTGATTGATTGATTGACTTAAGAAGGGGATATTGCTCTGAGACCAGAGATGATCTATTGTGCCCCCTACAGTTTTCGAGAACGTCCTTTGATCCCTATTTCTTCCATATACGACAGAAAAGTATTTCATACTTACGAAAAGCAATAGTCACTTAAATTAGCAAGTATTATTTGAGCAGCACCCTTAACTCAATGATGTCTTAAGTCGACTTGAGCGTTTATCGTTTGTGACCACGAAAATTACAGTCGGGCAAGTGTTATGCATAAAGCACAAAAGTACGTCACAACTACTTGTTGCTGAATACATATAATTTGATTTTTGAATGAATTTTACTACTAATTTTACTGTTTCTATAAGGTAGGTCAGGTAGAAGTGGCTGCACCAAGGCGGATAGCCGATAGAGCTAGATCCCCTAGATTTTGGTACAAAAAAGTTCACCTAGACAACTTTCCCCTCTTCTAGATAATGCAAGACAAATGCATAGAAGTATGTTTTCCTCGTCATCCATACAGCTTTGACAGAAGTCATTAGAAAGCAGATCCAACCTTCTGGTGTGGGTGCCAAATACCCAGTGATCTGTCAGAACACCAATCACTACTATAAAGTTAAAAGCGGTACTCACTCTTCGTAGTATTTTAGGTATAAAATTGCTATCGTAGCAATTTTTTAATTTTCGCAATGTTTTCGAAAGAATTTGTAGCGACAAATTGCTACGATAGCTACTTTACACCTAAAATGCTATGAAGAGTGAACTCCATTAATGTATATTTAAAAATACTTCGAGACGTTGAACTCATAAGAGTTTTATAGTAATTGTAATTGTTTTTATAGGAATTGAATACACGAAGTTGTAAGTCTATATTTAAACTTTGCTAAAAGTTTTCCACTGCAGATTAAAAAAACACTTTTAACTGAAGAAATGTCGTTTCCTGGTTTAGTAGGGCCAGCATGCTGGTAAGTACACGAAGCCCCGTGGAGTGAATAGAAACATTTCATTATAGCCCCAAAGTGAAACGGAAAACGCACAACAAGCAATTTTCCTTTAAAACTATAGGGGCAGCAGCAAGCAGCGGAGAACAACAACAAGCGGAAGACTCCACTAAAAATCAAATAAATAATTCTCGCCTCTCTACTTGCTCGATTTCCTAATAAACGACAAAGCAACGCCGGGAATTGAACCAACGTGCGTACGCGAACGGCCACAGGCAGACGAACGTTTAACCACTTCGACCATCACAGCATTGTCAGCTGCCGGGCCAAATGCTGCACTTAAGTAGCGGCACATGTTTAACACGAGAACAATCACCAATTGCGTGATATGCCATTCGAATTTTCTATGCTGGCAACGCCATAAATCAGACAGCTGATGTAACCAATTGGAATTTGTATTTGATAAAAGCAATTCTGTGAACTGCGTATTGCCACTGACGGAAGATTCACGTATTTTGTAAGTTTTATCGCAAATGATTGAACAAAGAATTTGCATTGTAGCGAATAGATTTGATGTGACTGGCAGCGTTGGAGAATAAATACGAATCAGGGAGAGAGAATACAAGGTTTTACATTGTTCTATCACATTTTAGGCTTCAAAATGAAATTTATTTAGCAAATTCGTTATCTCCCTCTCAGAGAGATTCAACAAGCTGGCATTGCAAAACGTCGCAATTTATACATAAAAGCAAATAGTAAAGAATTGAAATGACAAACTTTAATTAATCGTTATGCTTTGCATTATGCTTAGAGGCAACTTTCTCGGGTATTTTAGTAGTCTTTTCTAATCGATTGTTCTAGATTTACGTCTTTCAAATTCTGTTAAGACAAAACGTTCCACCTCTTTGAGTCACTAAGCAAAAATGCAGCATGTGAGCAAGGGAAACCTTATTTGGATTTAAAAATACTGAAAATTGTAAGCGCGTTAGATGAGCAATGTGTGGGTTATTAAGTCTATTGTACGCGTTTTTTTTTTTGTTACTATCCATTTAAATTTACTGGGAAGTCCTCACTTTGTAAGAATTCATTAGTCATTACCCAAAAACATTATGACAAATAGTTGTCAGTAACATCCTATCGGGTTCAAAGTTCAAAAAAGTGTAAGAAAAATCAAACATGTTGTTCCATGATAGAATTGGTTTCGAATTCTGAATGAATTGCTACCAATAAATTTAAACAATCACAACGAATTGTTACTCCAAACTATAAAAATTAAAAGTATTAATTAGAATAGAATAGAGCTTAATGGGGTTTCTTGCATTGAGACCAGTTATGATTTATTGTGCCCCTAGAAGTTGTTTAAAAACATCCATAGACATAGATTCATCGATCTAATGAAGCTAAGTAACTCACCTCTGCTATACCGCAGAGTCTACAGACGTTAACCTGTTTTACTTTAATTTACTTAGTCTGTAGTACCCAGTCAGAAGAAGGGCACTCACTCCATTTTGAGTTATAACCTTTGATAAATATTTTCGATTGCCTAAGATCCGAGGCGTTAGACCAGTGTTCGGAATTGATGGTTCTTTCAAGTCTTAGTGACTCTGCTATGGCGTTTTTACCCAGCCCAATGAAGAGTTTCGGTCCCAGTGGGGTCGTGGTTGCCGCAGTTCCAGCAAGGGTGTCCGCCATATCGTTTACGTCAATTCCTAGGTGTCCTGAGATCCAGAGGATTTTGACCTGGTTGTATATGCCCAGTTTATGCAGTACCTCTTAGGTTATTTCGTATGAGATTAGTGCTTTGATGGCTGCTTGACTATCGGAACAGATATCGATGTCCTGCCCTCTGTAGGCACGTTCGAGGTTAATTTGCACACAGAGCCTGATAGCATATAATTTTACTTGAATGATACTGGGTATCTTCCCCATAGGCTCGTTGTGCTTAAAGCAAAGTTAAAATATACCCTCCCCTGTTTCTTGGACTCTGAGTCCCTGTGTTACTTAGAGTCTGAGTCTATATGGAAACGTGTTGACAGCAACAGCTAAATGACTGTCTTCATCGGCCACTTTCAACACTGTAATGATAATGTAAATGAGTTGTACGTTTGTGTTTAATGTTTATGTGCTCTTAGCTCCTATTGACGGTACACAGATAACGATGACTTCATTATATTTGAATTTTTTGCATGGTTTCAGTTTTGTTCGCTTGCGTGCCTGTAATTTCCACTGCATTTCAACAAGATTATTGAAAAATACAAGCAGAACAACCAGATTTGGAGTGAATGGCGTTGTTATTGTTTTCACTTTCACACCAGTATTTATTTATACACAGAGGCATGCAAGTGAATGTGTAATTTTTCTTCAAAACATTGCATTGTATGTTAATTACAAGACAAGTAATATGCAAATAAGAGCGATTTAAATTTTAAGTAAAAAAGAAAATGCAATGAGATTTAGATATGTATATGCAAAGGAAGAAACAATATGCTGTTCATAAAGAATTTGAAAAATACTAAATATAAAGGAACATTTTAAATAAACTGTTTTCCAATATCTCCAATATCCAATATCTTTTATCAATTCTGAACCCTCAAGCATTGAGATACACAAAAGAAAACGAAATGGATATAACTCTAGCTAACCAACCCAATTTTCTAAACATTTTAAAGGCTAACCAAGTTTTTGTGGAATCAAAATGGTGCTAATTGCTGCTGTCGCAGATTCAACCGGCCAAGCTGGCTTGGCCATGTCTCTCATAAGAACGATGAAGCTCCGGCGAAAAAGGTGTTAGACATGGTAGTTGAAGGTCAACAGCGAAGACGGAGATTGTGTCTATAGTCATCTTTTGGTGTGACCAACTGCAGAAGACGCGCGCAAAGCAAAGGAGCCTGGAGAGAACTTTGACGGCAGGCCGCAACCCTTTAACGGGTCGTTAGGGCCGTTGGGTCGTTAGGGTCGTTGATAAAATTGTTTTCGTCGCACAAGTCTTATGGCTCAAAATGTGCGGTCTGCTGAGACGAAAAATGGTATCAATAGTTTTTTAGTCGGTCAAACGGCCTTTGAAAAAATTCAAATTGCCTGATATATTTGACCGAAAAAATAAAAGTCATAAAATAACTGTTATTTTAGACCGATAAAATAAAAGTCAACAGTAACAGTTATTTTTGCCTGATATGATAAAAGGCACAAAATAACTTTTATTTTTGTCGGTAAAAATAAAAGTTAAATTATAACAGTTAAAATCTGACTCTTTTGATAAAAACCATAGCCGGTACGGTCCCTGATTTTAATTGAAGAGAAATATTTCGATACATCACCAACTTTGCAAATTCCAATGGGATTTAATTACGCAGTGATTTCTTGTTTTTTAAAGAAATGTTTACTAAAAGTAAATTGTAAACAAATGCAGTCAACTGCCGTCCGTTCCAGTTATTTCCGCTTTTCTGAAACGTGTTCGTCCAGTTTTTTATATGAATTATTTTAGTACCGAAAAACGCTCCACAATTCCTCCATTGCTTTCGTCTTTCTTTCCATGCACGGCTCTGCGTCGGTGCTTTCATCACGCTTCAATGCACTACACAAACTCTAAATTAAAGTTCAGAGCTTCGGTTTTTGTGGCGCTTAATTTCCTACACCGAAACGATTTTTCGAAAACATTTTTACGCTCGGCGTATGCACAACGCAGACGCTGTTGTTGCTGTTGAAGCCAAAGAATTGTGTCGACTTTTAGACTTTTTCCATGTTAACATTTTTGCTGGCATGCGGTACCAGGCAGTCACAGTGCGTACCTGCACACGTCCAGCGCCGTTTATAACCAGTTTGGGGCTTTCGTCATTGTTATTTTCTGAATATTTTGTGTTGCTTTTGCGCATTTCTTTTCGTTTGCTCTGAACTTTCCTGGAATTTGCTGTTTATGTTACAAAGCCAGTCTGGTTAATGTGTTATTCATGCAGTCGTTCTGAGTGCTCGGTTGGGTAAGCTATGTTATAAACATGTTCATGTAGCAAAGTTAAACGAGTTGTTAGTTAATTGTTGTTGTTAATTCTATGCAATTTTTTTAACTACAAATTACAGAAGACAATGACCTTTTTGGAGTTTCGAGGAAAGATGAACAAAATATAATAGATGGTAGCTTCGTACGCCATTATTTCTATAGTTTAAAATATTTACTATAATTATAGCTTCAGAAGAAGAATTTAATTACTAAGAATAACGACAAAAACTGGCAAGCAGCAAGGTTTTGGGCTGCGAATAGGACAATGTTCTGTGACTGAGTAGCGATAAAGTGTATAATTCGACAGAAGAAGCCAGAGAAAGCACGGATCAGTGCTTCACAACAGCTCTAAAAGTCTTAATAAGTCTTACTCCTCTCAGACAAGCTTCAATTGAATTTAATAGGATCTCAAAGAACTCTTTAGTGGTCTTCACTGCTTAACCCATTTTCGGCGGCTACCAGAAATAGCCAATATTTTTGTAATTCCTTTTAAGGACTTACATTTAGGACCTTAATCAAGAATATTTTTGGATTTTTTTTGTTTTTTTTTACAAATTTTTTTTATATGTACCTATAATAAAAATTCAATTTCAAATAAAAACAAATATATATGTACATAGTTTTAGTCAAATAATAATCAAGCATGAAAACAAACAATTGTTGGCTTATATACATACTACATGTACATACATGACGACTTCTGGCCAATCGTCGATTTTTCGACCACTGAAAAGTACGCGGTGCTGAGAGGTAAAAATATTTTCATAATCTTATGGATATCAATTGATTGTGGTAATTTGGTCTTTAGGCTTCGTCAATAATCAATAATAAATCAATAATTCGAAAAGGGTATATATTTTTCAGAATATTCAAAATATGACTAAAAAAATGCTTTTTTCGTGCCTTCGCCAACATCTCTAAATTTATCGTTTTTAAAAAAAATTATTATTTCGAGGGGTTACCAAAAGACCGAAGCTATTTTCTGCATCAGAAGTTCAAAGATATAATGTCTATGTGCAGAGCTACTATCCTTCAAAGTGGCTGGTCGAAAAATCTACCAGCGGCCGAAAATGGGTTAAGAAAAGCAGAACAAGAATTTGTTAAACGGTGCATCTTTCTCACAATTTGTGATGTAAATTTCTATTGTCGGAAGAACTCGTATAAGGTAAAAATGCAACAACAACACCAATGCAAGTGTGTGAAAATTCTAAGCCGGACACAGATAGACAATGAAACAAACTCGACCGATTGCAGGCAGTACAGGATTTTCCTAAAAAGATGATAAACCTTGTGACAACATTTACATTTTGTTGAGTATCCGAATTTGTTGCGTGTCTAGAAGCAACATCAGCATAGAGAGTTAAAATCCAAGGGGAATTCACACAAACTTGAATTTGTATGCAATATCTTGAATTTGAATAATTCCGCTGACCCTGACGGCGAGCGTTTAAATGATTAACTATTTATTGTAATTAATTTTGAACAAGTAAACTATGATTTTTCTAACAGCACATCTAATATTACAAAATACAGAAACAGAGCTGAAACCGCAGTTACTTTTGATTACAATACTGAATTATATGTACATAATATTTATATGAAATATGCCATAATATTGATTGGTATACTTTAAAAAAAATGTATAACCCCTTTAAATTCACATACAAATTAACTGATTAAAAACAAATTAACTAAAATACCAAAACCAGCCGCGAATCATTAAAAAGCAGTAATTTTTCCATCAAACTTATACACTAATTTTCGAAAATCCCTCTACATAAGCACACGTATATAATAATAATAATATATGTGCAATCAAAATTATTTTCATTTAAACATAACAAAATACTACAAGCAATGTTACGCACGACGAGTTTGCGTGACGACAACGATCACCGTATTCGATTGCACCGGTTGGCCATCAATTTCCATAATATTTTTGTATGCATATATGTATGTACATTGTACATGTTTGTAAATATGTTTAACAATTTTCGCAAAGGTAGAATATACAAAATGACAAACAGATTGTGAAGCGAAGACTAGGAACTATGCGAATGTAGGGTGTACACAGACGTACTATACATGTTCAATATTCGACATACATATCGACATACGTATGTACATGATAAATCAGAGCTTAGCCCAAATTGATACATTATCACGGAAAGTTACGGTTCAGATGACCACATTACAAAATTTTGTTATTGCAAACACGCGAAATAAAAAAGAAATTGAAAATTTAATGGGTGAAGATACTGCGAAGAGTACCTGAAAACTAAAAGCAAATAAAAAGTCCCTGCCAAATTTCAATGTGATATATGTTCCATTGAGAAACAACGAATTAACGCTCTGATGGTCGCAATTATTAGATAAATTTAATGAGGTTACCAGCACTAAGACCAGAAAATCCTTCCTCCTTTCCTTTCATATATGTAATACTTCTATATTGGCACTAAGCTCAAGGTACATTCGCCAACATCACAGTACAGCAATAGTGAAATATGAGCGAGAAAGCATATAAACGAATGTACCTTGACATTTGTCAAAAGTCAGGTGCGTTCAGGCGGGAAAAAAATTGACTGGGAAAAAATAAAAATTTGTCGAAATTAACTGAAATTTCTTCAACCGCCCCTGGAGCAGTTTGACAGTTGTTCATGTGTAGAAGTGCTCATGTATACACGTATAGAAATACATTCACAAAATTTCGTGTTTTCTGTCTCATCGCTTGTCTCCCTTTGATTTCCGAATTAAAACACATTGTGAAGATAGGTTAGTGCCAATATAGAAGTATTACATATATGCATCCTTTACAAGTTGTTAGAAAACATCCCCTAGATCCACTGATCTAATGAAGCTTAGTAACTCACGCGGGGTTAGGTGTTTGATGTTCCCTTCTGCAAGCCAGTACTGGCCCAGGTATTGTCTTCTTCGCTGTTTCACAGAGTCTACATTATCTGTCCTAAACAGATTGTTTGCATATGTTTTCTCAGTCGGCAGTGCCCAATTAGAAGCCCGGTGATCTGTCTAAGCTGGTTTTTCTTCAGTTCTTAAGGCCTTCTTCACTCTATTTTGAGTTCCGACCTTTAATAAAGATCTTGAATGGCTTAAGCCCGAGGCATTCGACTAGTGCTCTGAGATTCTGGTTCTTTCCTCAAGCCTTAGTGACTTTGATTTGGGTGTTCTTGCCTATCCCGATGAAGGGCACCGGTCCGAAAAGGGTTGTGGCTGCCACCGTAACCGCCCTAATTACTTGGTTGTGCCTTTACTTTTACCTCGAATACTTTTTGTACCTTAGATATGTTCTATAAGTATGTAGTAATGTAGTTATGTAATAAAGTCGTCAATTATAGTATCTAATCGGAAATGAAGGAAAGGAAATGAACAACGCTATCTGCTAAAAAAAATACAGTATTGTGGACAACTTTAAAATGAAAATAAAACGCTCCAATAAGATTGTAGAATATCATATTTACACAAGAGATGTTCAAGTACACTGTTAAATTTTTAGTAGAGTAGGGTATAAAATTTCCATTCAAAAACAATGCCAATGAATTATGTGTTTTGATACAGTTGGATATCAAATAATAGTACACACATTTGTCAGCGTCACTGGTAGCCTTGTCGTGACTCATTTGAAATGGCAGACATACATATTACTCGATACAAAATAATAGTACACACCTTTGTAAGTGTCACTAATTCCCTTGTTGTGACTCATTTCAAATTGTAGACATTCGAGAATCTAGGCTATAAGTAAGTTGTCATAAGGCTAATGAATCACATGCCTTTGTAAACATGTGTGAAACATGGTAAGGATATTGTCAGCGCCATATTTAAACGACAACTGTGGTCGATGGTCGTCCAGTTGTCGAAATAATTGTCTCCTCAGGAACGTTCAGATTCTATATTTTATCAGATGTGGTTGTGCAGCTGCTGTCGTCAATGTGTTCGGGCATTAGAATGCACGAAATTAACCAAAGCCTTAACCATCTAAGTGTAAAACTGTTAAAGTAAATGGCTGTAATATTTGTTTATAATAATGTTTATCTTTCGAATCTTCGCAACTACTTTTGGGAGTATTTATAAATTAGGCGTTATTGAGGCACTACAACTGGTTAAAGAATTAATTATAATTAGTTGAAAGCTAAATAGCGTTACCGTTACAGTTTTTTGTTGTTTTTGATTTCAGTTCAAGAAAACAAATGTTTCAGAACAGCTGAAAAAAACAAAATCTCATATACGTATTTCGAAATTTGAGTTACACTGCACAACTGAGAGGGCTTAAATAACTCTCATAAGAAACGTCTCACCCACTACTCTTTTCCAATGACTACACAGTAGCGCAGTAGCAGCCGCCGTGGCTCAGTTGGTTAGTGCGTTGGACCGCGAGTCGAAGGCAGCAACCTCAGGTTCAAATACTGCCTGTAATAACACCTAAAAAAATAACGGGAAAACTCGTTTTCTCTTTCGGTGGCTGTCCTCTCAGCTGGAAATGGCA
Organism: Melieria crassipennis; assembly: GCA_963668005.1. NCBI lineage: Eukaryota > Metazoa > Arthropoda > Insecta > Diptera > Ulidiidae > Melieria > Melieria crassipennis. The sequence goes on from OY764963.1 coordinate 6,933,580, forward strand.
AACCTCTGAGAGTAAAAATTGCTTATGAAAAAAGCTCCCAACCTGCCGTTCGGAACCGGCATAAAACTGTAGGTCCCTCCACCCGCGTACAAATTCACACGCACAACACGGGTGGTTGCGGGAAGCTAGGCCTTAGTCTCGCGTAAGCGGGCTGTCGTGCCAGTCAATTATTAAATTATTATTACACAGTAGCGCAGTTGTGACCAGTGGCGGATTCAGAATAATATTATGGGCGGGATCAAAAAGTAATTCTTTAATATTCATAAATGTATATGCCTTTTAATTTGTATGTAGTTTCAAAGTCGACCCTAATATTTCGGGGGGTTTCAATCCCCAAAACCACCCGAATCCGGCACTGGTTGTGACACATTGAATAAAGGAATATGTGCTATCGTTTCGTCACTGTCGTAACTTACCCTGGAGAAGGTTTCGCGTCTACCCCAACAACCTTCGCCATCGATGGTTTCGACTGATTCTATAAGGAATCTAACAACTTGGTCTCAAAGGATCGATCTGATTTTGATTCTCAGATTTTGATTACAATTTAACGTATTTAACTTGGCGAATGCCAACACGATCCTTGTTCCCGCTCAATCTAAGTCGACGCACGCGGCAACGGTCCGCAATGAACCGATGTGAGCGGCGAGCCACCATCCCCACCCACCAAGTAAAAACGTTGTCAACCATCTATGGAAATGATTTGAGGGCGTTGGAGGGAAAAATCCTCCACGATCTTCAGTTCGCTCCGCATAAAATGAAATTTGTATGTCTGAAGATGCTGTATGACTGTACCGTCAGGCGGACGCCGCTGGAGTGGGCGACCACATTTGTGTTTGAAGGACTAATTAAGGCTCTCGATATTTCCAACTGGTGCCAACAAGCACAGGGCAAAAGGGAGTGGCGCGTTTTCTTGAATGCGACCAAGACCGATAAACGATACCAGCGCCGGTTAAGTAAGTTACAATTCATAATTGGTCGTCATTTGTTGCATAGTGTTATTCAGCATTGTACTCGTTCAAGTGCCATTAGTCCAGTTAAGTTTTGTTAGAATTTTAAGTTGCTTATCGTTCAAATTATTGGCATTGTGCATTCTTCATGAATGTACTAACGTACGTCACAAACACAAATCATATTATTTACCAGCCAATTATGATAAGAACATTGGAAATTTTTAAAAGTCATGCGCTAATTGGGATTATAAAAAATGACGGAAATACAGGAGTATGATCAATGAAAACCAATCAAATATTGTAATAAAAATCAATTGTTTCGAAACAGTATTTTACTGACATCGTTTATAAATATTTATTGTAGACCAACATAATTTAGTGCAAACTCGACCTGCGTCACTGCCACGGCAAAGAAATCCCATATTTACGCTCGAGAGGCGTTGGCACGTTTTTCAAACTGCTGTTTGCTGCCTTTGGCGTATTCTAGCATTAACAATTTCACGGCACCAAAACGCACCACACACACGTGCACACATAACTAAGTACTCGTATGTATATAAATGCTGTGCAATTTTACATGCCATCAAAGCCACTTTATGCAAACATATGAATAATCCCTCAAGGTAGGGACGCGCCAAATGTTACTTAACACTGATTCGTTCAATATTAAAAAGAGTTAATAAAATTTGGCGTCAGCCTTGTTGAAATCTGATAAGCTGCAGCCTGAATCGAGAGGCGAAAGTGTACATAGTTAGAACCGAAAATATGCATACGCAGGCTTTAATTTGGCCCCATAGTCAGTGCTTTAATAATATAATTTAACTTCCACAATTAGTTTAGCGGTCTTATTATATTCACCCACAGTTGACTTGAAATAAGCGAATCAGTTGGCAACAATATTGACATATATGTAATACTTCTATATTGGCACTAACCTATCTTCACAATGTGTTTTCATTCGGAAATCAAAGGGAGACAAGCGATGAGACAGAAAACACGAAATTTTGCGAATGTATTTCTATGCATGTATACATGTGCACTTCTCCACATGAACAACTGTCAAACTGCTCCAGGGGCGGTTGAAGAAATTTCAGTTCATTTCGACAAATTTTTATTTTTTCCCAGTCAATTTTTTTCCCGCCCGAACGCACCTGACTTTTTACAGCTGTCAAGGTACATTCGTTTATACGCTTTCTCGCTCATATTTCACTATTGCTGTACTGTGATGTTGGCGAATGTACCTTGAGCTTACTGCCGATATAGAAGTATTACATATATGAATATTGACAACTCCGTTGTTTCCGTATTTCGAGTGTTAATTAAAAAAGTCTGTTTAACTGAGCTGAGCGCAGTTAGTTACCACAATTCAAATATACACAACTATCGAGATTTTTTTTAAGTAGATTTAATAATCACACTCTTGGTCTGTTTTGGTTTTTTTTGTATACACATTTCATTGCTCGAAAACAGATAACTACAAAAAAATTATGAAAACTGGTTTTGTGAACGGATGAGCTTCTACACATGAGAAATTCAAAAGCTTTTACTCTATAGACCACAGACTTTTATTTTGTTCAACAAAATTTATTGTTAATGCCACCGTCATTGCATTCTCCTTTATCGCGTATTATTTGAATTGGCATTCGAACCCACATTACTCTGAATTGTGTGTAGTATGTCTTTACAAAAGGTCAAACTCACCTGAATGCGCGGATCCAGATCGGCATTTTCAGCAGTTGCCATCGTTTACTTTGCTTATTTCCAAAACAACCGATTTCTTATACAATTTGCAAATGTGAATAATTTTGATACAAATTTAATTTTGTTGTTGTTGTTGGTTGAACGCGCGTTGCTAAACTTTGCACTTTTTCTTGATAATGGAAGCCGGACAGGGCGCTCGGATAATGGTGCATGGGTTATTTGCAATTTGTCCTCATGCACTTTACAAACAATTTTCCGGCAAATGTAGTAATTTCAATTTACAGATTCAACATCAGCACCTTGAACATCATGGGACGACAACAAGCTGTATTTTTTCCTGTGTTTCGAGGCCTTTTGCAGGCCCCGGAGCTGTTAGCAATTTGCAATTTTCTGCTGGCGGATTAGATAGTGAAAAGCGAAAATCACCAACGCTGTTGCCCACAGCGCCACCGTCAACACTTATTCACGCACTTGAATTTTTCACAATTATATAATTTCACCGCCCTCACGGGCACTATTAATTTTGCAAATAATTTAGGTGCGTTTACAAATTTCACTTTGAATTTTTCTTCTTTTTTTTAGCCAGGCCTCGTCGTCGTTCTCGCGTTTTTTCCAATTTCAGCGCAACCTTTTTGTGGCAGCTCGCTGGGTGTTTTCGTTGTTGTTTTTGTGACTTCGGCTCTATGATATTGAAGTGAATCGAACGCGATTTGGAGCAGCGTAATGAGCGAAGCGCATCGCACAACACAAAGCTCCAAAATCCAGACGAAAATGACAGCGAAAAGAGAAGCAACAATCGAAAAGCAGAGGCAAAAATTGATGAACAGCCTGCCCAAGCAGCATCATCCTCTGACTGTTCGAATGTCACGTTCAAGCAAACCACCGCTAACAACATGCGAATGCTTCACAAAAAGAGACGACGAGAGCCAAGAAACGTCAAATAAGAATCTACCTAATTTAATTGGGAAATGTGGCAACAGTGGTTTTTTGACAACGCACTCGTTTTAGTCGACGCACTTCGCAACAAATACCGATATGCTTTTAGTTATTAAAATTAAAACAGAATGATTATTATGACGAGTGAGGAAATTCGAGCACATATGTACGTATTACAACACACAACTGAAAACCAAAGCGTTCTGTAAATTCCAATTATGAAAGACTAGCTGACCCGGCGAACTTCGTCCCGCACGACATTTGTTGTTTTTTTATAATGAAATACGCGAGATGGCGAATCAATGGCGATGTGGCAAATGGCAAATTGACGAAGAAAACCAACTAAAGGAAGAGGAGGGAGCTACTGATTAACGCAATCGAGGCCCGTAAATAAGCAATGGTGCTGCTAAGTTTCAGTAAAGCAATGGATAGCGCTTGAACCATGTTTAAGTTATATTGGCAGGGCCACGATCCCTTATTCAATACCCGCACAATGCCCTCTGTCGAAGGAGAAAATGGTAGGTTCGTACTAAGTGTCATTACTGAGCGACTTATAGTTCAGCGAAATATTTGGGTCACAACAAATGTGCCATGCCCCTTGTCCAACGCTTATAAAAACTTACCAGTAGAATGACCCATCTATGGGACGACGGGGCACTAAATTTCAGTGTTGTACGACTTACAACTTCAAAGATATTCTCTATTAAAAAATTTGGCTTGTATGGGCAGTGCCACGCCCCCTTGTTTAATACCTTCATCATTCCCTCTGTCGAAAGAGAAAATGGTAGGTTCGTACTTAGTTTCATTGTTGTTCGACTTACCTATAATTCAGCAAAATGTTTGGGTCACAAAAAATGTGCCACGCCTCTTGTCCAACGCCCATCAAATATTACCAGTAGAATGACTCATCTATGGAACGACACTATACTAAATTTCAGTGTTGTACGACTAACAGTTTCAAAGATATTCTCTATTAAAGATTTGGCTTGTATCGGTGGTGCCACGCCCCCTTGTTCAATACCGGCACCATTCCCTTTGTCGAAAGATATAAATAAATGGTAGGTTCGTACTTAGTTTCATTGCTGTGCGACTTATAGTTCAGCGAAATATTTAGGTCACAAAAATTGTACCACGCCCCTTGTCCAACGCCTAACAAAATTTAACAGTAGAATGACACTTCTGTGGGAGGATGTCATACTAAATTTCAATGCTGTGCAACTTACAATTCCGAAGCTATTCCATATAAAAGATTTGAGTTGTATGGGCGAAGCCACGCCTTCTTGTTAAATACCCGCCTCATTCCCTCTGCCCAAAGATATGACTAAATGGTAGGTTCAAACCAAGTTTCTTTGATATACGACTTACAGTTTTGCTGAAATATTGGGTCATAAAAAATGTGCCACTCCCCTTATCCAACGCCCATACAATTTTAACAATAGAATGACACATCTATGAGACGACGGTACACCAATTTTCAATGCTGTGCGGCTTACAATTCCGAAGCTATTCCATTTAAAAGAATTTAGTTGTATGGGCGGTGCCACACCCCCTTGTTCAATACCCACCCCATTCCCTCTATCGAAGGACATGATTGAATAGTAAGTTTGTACCAAATTTAATTGATGTGTGACTTATGGTTCCCAAGTTATTGTCTAAAAATGTATTCTTGTGGTGCCACGCCCCGTTTTCCCGACTTTTATTTTTTCCTAAACCTTCACGTAACAATTTCAAACAAACCCTCCGAAGGAAGTATCCAAGTTGGTCCAGTCGTTTCCAAGTTTTAAGCATACATAACGAAAATTGGAAAAATAATTTTCTTTCATCATTGCAAAAATGCTTAAAATTTCAGAGAAAAATAGTTGGCTGGCAATGCTGTTCGCCGAAAGAAAAAGAAAAAAAGCTCTAAAATTCAACACTCGAGTTGAAAAGCTGTTTTCTGTCTGTTTTTTCTTTGCCTTTTGTCTGTTTTGTTTACATTCGGCGAACAGCATTGCCAGCAAATTCTTTTTCTCTGAAATTTTAAGCATTTTTGCAATGATGAAAAAAATTATTTTTCCAATATACGGACAACCAAAGGAATCATTCGTCGACCTATACAGAAACTCGCTATTTTGCCTTCTTGAAAGAGACCTTTCCATGGGGGCGGGATGTTCGGTCACCGAATGCACGATAACGTTTGAAATGTAAATTGCTATAGATACACCCTAACGTTTGAATGTAATTTGCTATACATACACTCTAATGTTTGTTCCTTATAATGTTTACCTCTAAATTTATCAGTGTTTCTCTACTATATTATGCATGTTTTATACATATAAACCTTCCTCTTGAATCACTCTATCCATTAAAAAAAACCGCTTAAGAAACCGTTGCGTAGTTTTAAAGATTTAAGCATACATAGGGGGCCGTTCACATATTACGTAACGCTCTTAGGGGGGGGGGGGGGGGGTTCAAAGGTGTGTTACGAAGTGTTACGACGGGGATAGGGGGGTCATCGACTGCGTTACGTAACGTCGAAAAAATACCCAAAAATCAGCACTAAAGAGTCTTCAAAAATGACAAAAGAGGTAGAAAAGAAGTTAAGACCCCGTAGAGTTGCGGCCCAACGCGCAACTGAACTTCTATGTATCCTCAACGACGACCATCCTGACGCTGAAGACGCTTTGTGGATGGAAGAAAATGAAGTTGAGGCAGACTGTATTCCTAAATTTTCGAATGAAAGTTGCAATGGAATGCAAGAAATAAGGGATATTTCTCAATGGTCGACATCTCTATGGACACAGCGCTCATAAACTCAATTTTTGTTATTTAAAAGGATTAAAAAAATTTTACTGCACTAGCTGCAAGTGCAATGATAATATTTACTTTGTTTTTCTAAATAAGCATTGATAATAAGTTTTTGTTTTTCTGAATTTACTTTGTAAATTCATAAAATTTAGTTTTTGTTTGTCTGAATAAACATTTTTGATACAAATGTTCTTTTATAAATAAACATTTATAAAACATTTACATATAATCTGAATAATAATAATTCATAACATTATTTCTGAATAAACATTTATAAATGTATATATAATGACGTACTGATTTATTGACCTTATAGAAGAAAAAAAATCTGAAAGTTATATAACATACATCTGTGGCTTCTCGCAATAACAGAAAAAGTCACATATCCCATAAAGTTCAAAATTTCATCAAAATATGTAAAATGAACCTTATGGCATAAGTGACTTTCTCTGTTATGGCGGCAAGCCACAGATATTACTATTCAAAGAGAGTCCTTATATATTGATCATTCAAAATTATGTATTTAATGTACCCGGATTATATTGAAAAACATTTAAATTTACGCTTATAATCATAATTACGGTATTTGGATGGTTATAACATTAAAAATATTGCTGGCTACATTATACACTTTCCATTATAAAAAAAAAAACCCGCGTTACGTTATTAGGGGGGGGGGGGGTAGTGAGGTTTGTTACGTTGTGTTACAACCAGGGGGGGAGGGGTCAAAAAAGGTCGAAAAATGCGTTACGTAATATGTGAACGGCCCCTAGGGACAGACAGCGGCAGCGACTTTGCTTTATACTATGTAATGATAAGACAAAAAAGTAATGCTGGCAACGCCGCGGGCAACTGAGTTGTTTACGAATTTTGGGGAATTTCAAAAACAGAAAACTGTTTTGCCAACTTGGCCCTTAAAAAACATAAATGGACCATGTAAGTAAGGAAATTTTCACATTAAAACTACATTGTACTGCTGTGTATTAACAATAAAAACATTTGACAGCTTGAAAAGCATTTAAAACCCATCTGAGAAACAAGTGCCATGGTTGAAGGAGCATCTCTATATCAGATTAACAAAAAAAAAGGACATAAACAGGGACACTGCGCCTGTGTGAATTGATGAAGTAAGTGGACACACCATCAACGGTCATTGGTGAGGTTTCAACCATACGCAGTGCTGCTGGTGATATGGCATACTGCCGCCATTTGAGCCAGCTGGTGCAAACACAGCCGCGTCGGGGGTCGTTTCCTGCTGCCAGCTGGTGCACCAACATTTTTTAAATTATCATCTGGCTATCAGCGCTGCTGGAGGAGACCTGTGGATGCGCAATACTCCCGAGAGGAGTGAACCAGCGCTTCTGTGATTACTCTTAAGCATCCCTTTGTCATTTAATAATCCATTTATGCAAATATTTAGTACACGTTGGGCCCATACTAAGAATTCATTCAAAGATTTTCGATTTGCTGGTATTTAAAGCAATACTGTTTTAAAGCTTTTTTTAGCTCTTTTGCATTGTAGAACAATCGTCACATTTCTCTTTTCTGACAGGTCTGATTGTTCGCATAACCAAAATCATTTTTAAATAGTGTAAACCTGGTTCCAAAATACGTAGTTCACATCTAATAGCTCCCTTCAATTTATAACATTTACCTTTAATTGCCTCCTTTCATAAAAAGGTCATCTATCAGCTCTAATAAAAAACAAGTTTTTGCGCTTAACGCGCCGCCTTTCGAATACACCCAAAGACATTGTTAAAGCAAAATAACCTACAGCTTTCTAACCAAATGAAACAAAAACAATTTTAGTCTTTACGCTATATACGACTGGGTGTCAGTTTATTGACCTCTAGCATGCTTTACCGTAGACACTAATTCATTTTGTTTTATTTGGGCTTGAAAAAAACTAAGATTATTTAAATATTTATTCTTAGCGTACCATAAACAGTTTATAGTTTCAAATCGAATTTCGTAGCATCAAATTCGCTTCAACACTGTATAGTAGTATAGTATTCTAGGATGTAAACTAAACAACTAAACTAAATTCACGAAGCGCAGACCCTTGATGGGGCTGCCGTTGTGCGTGTTATAATCTCGAAACTGTATACCGTCCACTGTGTTCGATTGCAGACTGCAGGGATATTCGGAGCCAAAGGCGTTCGACTCCCAAGTGAGCTTGATTTGATACTCGACATCAGGCGAGAGCAGAATGCCCTCCGGCCAGTCGATGTTCACATCACAATTGTACTTGGTAGCCGGCTTGGACACCGTGTGCTCCCAGATGAATGCTTTGCGGCTGTCGCTGTGCGCCGGTTCAGCAGCAGTAGTGGCAATGGCCGCTGCCTCCGGATCACTGTCCTCATCATCACTAGCGCTATTTGATTGTGGCAGCGCAGCTGCCTGGTTGGGCGCCGTTATTTCGATATGCAAATACTCGCGGTATTCGTAAATCTGTGCAAGGCTGGCCGCTGGCAACAGTGTCGGCGCATGCGGCATTAGGCGGCTGTGCATGATGATACCGTACAGCGCAATGAAGCGATTACACTTGATTAACAGCTTCCATTCGTGCGCGTCATAGTCCACCGTAAAAGGCCTGCACGCCTTGTAGTAACTGCGCTCAATGACACTGCAATGCTGCTGCGCGGACGCCTTCAGAAGTTCACCGGCCGCATGCACACTGTCGTCGCTGGCCGGTGGTAGCTGCAGATCGTCTATGATTAGCGCACAATCGGCCGGCTGCAGACCCAGTTCATGACACTCGTGCTGGCACCATTCGTACACGAACCATAGCAACTGCTTGCTGGCCTTGTTTGCGGCAATGATCGCCTTGATGCAGTCCTTGGATATGTGCAGATAGTGGCACTTGTGATAGGTCATGTACTGGGGATTGCTGAGGCAACAGCGCGAAAAGAAGGACATGCACACCTCCAGCAGATCGCGCAAATCCATGCAGACGCTCATCTCCAGCGCAGGCAGTATGTTGGCGTAGCGCAACTTTCGTGCTATGCCCAGCAAGCAACTATTAATTAAGTCGCCAATTAAATACTTCTCGGCGCAATAGTACAATTCAACGGTGTGTTCCAGTGTGAGCAGCTCAAATTCTACAGTGCCGGCATAAATATAGTTTATCAGCACCTCGAATATATCTGCACTAATGTCCAGTATTTCGATCTCTAAATGCTCGTCGCGCACAGGGCCGTAGAACATTGCCTCGAACACTGGACTGGCGGTGGACAATATGAGCCGATGACATTTGATTTGCTGCCCATCGATGTGAAAGATGCAGTCATAGTGTTTCTCAGAACGCAGCAACTGTTTATAGCGGCAGCTAAGCTGCGCCGCCATGGTAGTGTTGTCCATTATATTATTGGCTAATTGCACTGATTTTGCGCGTGATTGTTCCGTATAAGCGTAATTCAAAGGGAAATGGGTTGCTGCCATCTGAAATGCAGTAAATACAAAGTTAAAATTGCTGATGTTTCAAGAATGAATATTTAAAAAACAAATTTGTCATTCAAGCAGTTCTCGTTGACATTTGATTGTGCGTTAATATTTCCATAAAACTACTTTCTTTGCTTTATTCATGAATATTTATATTTGCATGGAAATTGCGACAGCAGCTTTGGCCTATAAACCTAAATACTCTGCATCCAATTCTGAATAATCAATTACTTTTTGTTTTGGGTTATGGTATATAACTTAGTATTTATAGTACAGCTGTACTTATTTAAACTATTTCAAAACGTTTGTTTTTTGTTTACTTTTAGCTGACAGTTGCTGCACTTGAACTTGAGAATTGTACTGAACAGCACTCAAACACTTGAAATTGCTGACTGACTGACGAAAGCGTAGCCAATGTTGAATGCCACTCAAGTAAGTTGCAAAAGTACACACATACTTATGTATGTAAATATGTATGGATTTCAACTTTAAGCAAAGCTGTGAATTAAAGATTTTGTGAAAAATATTAATCAGCTAAAAAAAACATTTTGACTCGCTTCTTTCATATCTCTGGCTTCACCTCTGCTTCCTTTTACACTCCGCTGCACACTTTTTATTTTCTTTAAAATTTACATTTTTAAAACATTTTGATCGAATAACCTTAAAACAACCTTAAGTATTTTGGAATCAGTGGATTTATTCACAGAAAAGATAACAAAAAATTAAGCTTGTGTTAATATTCACTCACTTCATACATACATCGATATAATTTCAGTAATACACAAAAATGTCTTTAAATCGCCGACGCATTGTTTTATACTCTACAAAGATAACGTTTGGCACAATTGACTCTCGCACTGTTTATTCCATATTCTATTTCTATTTAACTTCATATATCGCTTTGAAAATAATATCTACCATCGTAATTTGTTTACAACAGCAGCGATTTGCGATTTGTCATCGTTTGCCGGCTTTTAAAGCAACATACACACAAGCGTAGCTGGCACGAGGGTCTTTTGTATAATTGCAAAACTGGTTTACTAGCTATTATGAAAAATAAGAAGTAGAGAGAAACAAATAATAAATAGCGCGCAGTCGATTTGGTCAGGGAAGCACACAACAGTTTAAGTGCTTTTCGTTATTAGAATGAAAGATTATTTCCGATAACGTAGTTTGATTGCAAAAAATCTGTGATCGAAAGCGCAAAAGCAATGCGCAAATCTCCAATTCACGCATTTAATTTTTACAAACATGCATATGTATGCATATATATTTATATATCAGTGTGAGAGCAATTTTTATATTTGTATTGATTTCAATATGAAATTTTTGAAATTCAGTAGAATGTTGATGAGACTGTTGAACGGGCACAACAATTTACTAAGCCCTATTGGAGTGAAATCTTTAAGTCAAGTATATTAATTTGTACCACACTACTAATTTGTATAAAATATAAAAAATGTAATATGAGCAGTATTAAAGGTTTCGTTGTAGTTTTACAGAGTTATGTCCACCCAAAACTGCATTCATCAGCTTTTTTTTCTTTAAATTTTGTTTGCTAAAGTTTTATTGCTAATTTTTATATTAAATTGTTATATTGAAGTGTTGCAAATGAAAAGCACTGGAACACAACGATGTCTGATTAAATTGCAAGGTATAAATATTATCGGCCAAGACCGACACGGTCGCGCTTATTTAATTTTTTTATTTGTTTGCTTTATTCTTGAGAATTGCGCTCTCTTTACGACGTCTACGCTGTGATAGCTGAAGTACGTCATTGTCACTTGGCAAATAAGAAAACACATTAATGTGATTGCTTGCTAATATATTTGTATGTAAGTTGATATGTTAAGTGGTAGTATGTATGTAATTTTGTGGTAAACATAGAAAAACAAAAATATGCTTTGAGCGTGCTGGCACATTTTCAATTTTTCTGTTGATATTTTTATAAATTCTTTTTCACGAGTTCCACATTAAATGTTCCATAAGTTTGTTTGATTTTATTCTTAATGTTAAAATACGTTCATTGCGTAAATACCTATAAAAGTCAAAACAGATGATATCTTTAAATATGTCGATATATTTTAAAAATTGAACTTGACCAATATGGTTCAATGTATCGGCTTGGCGTTTAAGTTTTAATTGTTTTTGCGTATCGTTTAGCTTAACAGCAGCTGATCACAACAAGTTCTCACATTCACTACACATTCGGTTGTTTTTTTTTTTTAATAATATCATAAAGCCAACGTGCGCGTTCTTCTCGCAGAAAATGCGCGAGCCACCTTATGCCATAGCCGCCCAACCACGATTACATTAGCGTGCAAAAATTATTTTGCCTCATGGCAGTCGTACAGCGGAGAGAAGGCATTTTCAACGCCAGCTCAATGAGCGCTATAAAAAATTGTGTTTCAATGTGGTGAGAAAACTACCTCAGATTCTCTTTTCGATGTTGACTCTTTACGCGCGCTAATCCTCAACTCATGTGCTATCTTACTTAAGAATTGATCGAAAGAACGGAGAACTATTGAGTACGGAGAGCTATTTCATCCGTCACCGCTTTATATTTCGATGCATATTGAGGATTTGCCTTGTTTAGTTTTGTATTCGAACTAACTTATTTTAGTTAAGAAACCAACAATTTCATATTAAAAAATGTATCAAAAATTTATTTGACTGTCTTTTCTCACACTCAAAGCTGTCTTGCGAAATGCTTCTCTCTCTCTCTGTGCCCGTTTCCACACAGAAATTTCTCGGTGACATAAAATAATAATACATCGGAATACTTCTTTACGATCCCGTGTAACTTATAGGGTTTATAGCATTGATTTTTAGGTTAGGTTAAAGTGGCTGCGAGACACAATAATTGCACCACAAAGGCTCCTGGTGAGATACCACATGAACTGGTTGGGAAAGACACCACTCATGCAATACGAATTTTAATCCGGTGTTAGAGGTCGCTACTAATACTAAAACATTGACCACAGAACTATGTCGTTCGCTGGATTAGGATGCGTAGCGTGATTCAAAATTTCAATTATACAACGTTGGACTGTTAAGTCTCGCGGGGTTGTATTCTATATGAAATTGTCCATTAGTTAATTTATTTTTAAAAACAAATGTCTCAGGATTTGTGTGAGCAGAATTACCACTTTTGGTATTTCCCCTTTTAAACCTCCCAACTCGACACTGAAGAAAGAAAATAGTCCTTGTGGAATTGCGTTCGGAAAAAGCAAAAGGATACAAATTTGCGAAAACAAAATATTTCCGTGTGAAAACCCGGTTAAACAGCTTGAAGAACAACCTTGAACTGTTGAGTTTAGCGTTGCCGCAAAAGTTATTTCCATTTCTTTTCCTTCTTGTCTGGTCTTGCACCTTCTGCTACTGCTGCCGTACCTGTTTAATCATCACGTGCACGTGCTTTTTGTGGGGAAACTGCAACAAAAGCATATAATTCAGCATAATTTTTGTTTAAGGCAAACATTATTCAGGGGTTTCGCTCTTCGTGATGCATTCTTTGTGGTCATTTTCTTTAAAGATGCATTTCGCAAATGTTCTTAAGGCTATAATGTGAATAAGAACGATTCAATCGATTAAAATTCATACATAGATATATACAAACAATTTAATTATTATTTTTTGTTATATATGTATTATGGTTGAAATATAATTTTTTTTTCCATTTAATTTTTGTTTTATATTAGAGTTAATTTTTTTATATTAGTTTTTATTTTATTGATTTTTAATGTTTAATGTTTTATAGGTATTCTTCTTATATGAATAATTTTTTTTATAAATGAATTGTTCTCTTTAATTTCCAGTTATGCACCCGACTGCGTCGTATAGGCAATTTTCGCATGTTAAATGTCTACTCTTACTGACATTTGTGCTGAACCTGCATGAAATCTTAGAGCGTCGAAAAATCCTGTACATCGAAAACTTTGCCAGTGATCTGCGTTATTTTCACACCCAACAAAATCACTGCAAAGCATTTTTCGCTTCTTTGGAATATGATGAACAATTCTGGCTGCGCAATGTGGTCTTCCAACCACACCGCTGGAGTAGCGGGCAAGTGCAAGTGCTCAAATCGAAAATTAATGGCAGCCGAATTATTTCCAAATACCCACAAATCCAGCGTCGTCTTCTTGAACAACTGAAAATCCCATTGAACGTGCAGCAATTGGGGCAAACTTTTGTTGCGAGCGAACGTTTGGGCAGTTTGCAATTTTGTCCCACCACAGCCATACAACCATTCGTGGACATTTTACGCGAATTTACCGGCTACAATGAGACTACAATATGGCTGCATATGCTGGTCGATCTGCAGCCGATACTTATGCCGTTTCTAGCCGAGCGGGGTTTTCCGGTGCCCGCCACATATGCCACATGTGGCTTCACATTATTCCAGCAACATGTCGGCCGCACATTGACCGATTTTCGCAGTGCACACTTTATTGTCAAGTTGCAAATTGCCCAACAGCTGCTGGAAGCTGTGCTGCGATTCACTAATGGATTTGCCGGCTTTCGTATATATTTAACCGACTTGACTATTGACAATTTGGTCTATAACGAACAACAAAATCGGCTATATTTCATCGATTTGGATTCGGTGTTTGTGTTGAACGCAAATGCAACTGCAGCTCCGTCGGCACTGCATCGGCAGCTCTACAGCAAATGCTCCAATTGTTTTGCGTATGAGCCGTCGCGCTTTTGTCGCTGTGGTCTGAGTGACATGAATCTATTGAGTGCTTGTGCGTTTTTACGAGATGATGCGCGGCAAAATCGCTGGAAGGGCTTTTTGTTTCCTGTACCAACGCCTATCAGGCGCGCATATCCGAATTTATTGTCAATGCTTGATGTGTGCATTGGCAGCTTAGATGATGCTGGTGCTGACCAAGGCAGCATGACACGTTTTGAAGCTACTACAAATTTAATAGAAATTATAAAGTCAATTTTATTAGATGTTTACAACATAAACTGTGATCTAACTTTATAGTATAAATAACAATTTGGTAGTAGTTCATTCTCAAATCGAAGACGGCTAACTTCCTACATATTTCTGAGCAGCTTAATTTGTCCTTTCGACAGCTATTTTCGTTTCTAAGCAGACTAGTAATTTAATTGAATCTAATGTAATGTAGCATTTACATTTAAAATTGTCCAAAAGTATATAAAAGGGCATTTAAAATTGTCCAAAAGTATATAAAAGGGCATTCACTGTTAAGTTCAAATGGTCTATTCTATAATAAAGCGTGCAATTGTTTTGAAAGTATTTAATTTAACTTTAATTTAGAAATGTCAAAAATTTTTTTCTTTTACATATTTGTGTGTGTATTAGTGTGGCGTAGCCTCTAAACCGAATTATGTATGACTTGTCGTCACCTGGTTGCGCCATGTGATTAGAGGCCATCAGAAACCTGGCCCGCATGGTATGTCTTAATAAAATGTCAACGCTTTTTAAATACGTTTATTAATTTCTGTGACTTTTGTCATGTCGGTTAGCACCATTAAAAAGAGCTCTCTTCGAATCGAATCTTAATTTAATTCCACTACTTTTTTGTTTAATATGGCATAATTATATTTTTTTTTTTATTTGGTAATGTTAACTAAATTTTAATTTTTCTTCAGTTTGTTATTTATTTCGGAATAAATATATTTATGCTTAAAATTCGTATTAACTACTAGTTTTATAGCCTAATACCTGTAATAGAATTTTTAACTTTTTTGGAAAATCCCTTAAAACCATAAACAATTTCCACAAAACCATTTACAATTTTAAATACGTCTTTATTTCAAAAAATTATTTAAACATTTTTATACTTTTTCTTGAGTTCTTGTCGGAAAAGTTCAGCAGTAGATTTTCGAAATCTTAACATGCATGCTTGAAAAAGCCCTCGAGTCTTTGCCTTGAAACACTGATGGGGAGCGAGTTTTTCGTAAAATTGAATCGGGAAATCGAAAATCTGTAATTCTTCATCATCACAAACCATACTTTCAATGTCATCTGTTTGTAACCAAACATTTGTAAAATTTTTAAAACTTTCTAATTCCAAAGCCAATCCAGTCATTAGTGCGTTTGACGGTCCTTGTCTATCTTTATATATCTCACTACATGCGTCAGCCTCTTTTATGGGCAAATCGAAATCACAAAACAAGAACATGTCTTCGCGTTTTCCGTTTGTCAGCTGTGATTTAAAAATACATATATTAGAAAAAATTCACATTAGAGCAAGTTGAACTTACCATAAGCGTGAGACTGATTACCAAAAAACACGTGTAAACACGCGTATACATTTTTACGACAGAAAATTTATATATGAATCGGGATAAAAGAAATTTCGATACAAAAAAATATAAATTTGACGTACTGCACAGTTTGTTTTGTTAAAATAGAATTAAAATTAAGGTCAGAGAATCCTTTACCAGTATGCCAGATTGAATTAGAACCAGTTTGTAAGCAACAAAAAAGACTTTAAAAGGCTCAACACGCCATTACAAATCAGCATAAAACTTTTACTGTAACATTCACGGTTGCGCCAACATCGAGTAGGACTTTGTGTGCTGCTTTAATAGGTAATTTCCTCTGAAACCATCACCTCTACAAGCTAGGCCTTGTTGACAGCAAGACATGGAGATTCTGTAATAATATTAATGAAACAATGGAGCACATTTTTACTAACTGTGCGGCTTTGACAAACAGATACACAAAGTCTCTGTGGAAACATAGTCACGGCGAAGAGGACAGTGAAGGGTCTGATTCCTTACCTGATGAAATAAAATTGTATTCATAATCAGAACAACCGTATTCCATCATCGAATTGCCAACATATTGAAATGTTGTCGTTTTGTAATGTATTCTCCTCCTTTTGTAATGTATTCTCCTCAATACGATTTTACTCCTTTACCGCGCTGAAATATTGGTTCAGAAAGTCTTTGAAGCACAGAATAGGACGTTGCCTTTCGTCCTATTCTGTGCTTCATTAAACGTTGAATTAAAACGCTGGAATTTGTGAGGAGGACGGGTGTGTACCGGTCTCCCTTCTGTTGGACTGTCTAGTACGTCCAACAAACAACCAAGCAACGGTAACATTGACAGGTCAATGGGGTGTCTAGTTGTGTCATTCTTGTTCAGTTCGTCTGCTTTCTTACCAGCGACTTCTAGATGTTTATTAAACTGATCAGTCATTGTTGAGACTTTGCGACAGCTTATCACAGCTTGGAAGTTAAATACTCGTATGTGTACGAGATTCCAGGCCCTGCAGAGTAACCACGGTAACTGCTTGGCTGTCAGAAAGGATTCCAATGCCCATCTGCACAAACTGATCTTTTAAACCATGTTAAACCATTACTTAAATTTTTATTAAAATACTAAACTCACTTCATATTTAAACTTTAAGTTTTAAAGAAAATAATTTTTGTTCCATTGTGTTGTTTAATTAGTTTGAAGTCAATCGCTTCAGATTCTCTTCGAAGCGTTTCATTCTTTTTGCGATGCTCCACACCAAACGCGCTTTCGGTGAATTTTTCGGCTCAAAGGATAACATTTCCTTGGCATTAGCAGCAATTTCCTTGATCTTCACCATTTTTTCCTAAAACACATAAACATTTAATAGTAACATTATGTTTTCTTGGTGCCCTGCTGCCACTTTACCAAAAGCAATTCCGCCGCATTGTCAGGCACCTTTGCCTTGAACTCCTGCTCGGTCAGCTCCACGAACGACACAAAATACTCATACAGCGCCATGCCGTACAGCGTGGAGATGCCTGGCAGTACTGCGCGCACCACTGGCAGCAATTCTTCGCAGAGCTGCAGCTTGCGCTCCAGCAGCGCGTCGTCCCGCACACACATCGGATCCATCATTATGCTGCGCAGCAAGATGCCAATATTCTGCTTGATGTCAATCAGCACAAAATGATTGGGATGAAAGAGCGGTGCGAACTGCTGCAGCAGCAAGTCGTACGCTTGCAAATCGTCATTGGCCTGCAGCAGTGCCTCGCCCGCACACGCCACCAACTGATTTATTTCAGCCGCAACCACAGCGGCGCCACAACTGTTGCACAGCCAGCCACCACCTTTGCCTGCAGCCGTAACATAACCGTCGACGCATTGCTGGCACTTTACGGAGCTCATGTGTGTGCCCAGTTCGGTGGGATCGCTGCAGCGCACGCAATCGCAGTCGATGTGCCTGGTCAGGCGCAGTTCGTCCTGGCGCTGGCTGGTGCCCATCAGCGGATTCGTGTAGGAATTGTAAAGCACATCTCCGTTGCGCAGCGCTACGCTGGCATAGACGTAAATGCGGCAGTCATCGTCGAAGGCAATCACCGTGTTGGGCACGCAACTGTGCAATAGCTGCGCGACGCCCACATAAATAGCCTTCAGCGAGTCGCCGTCCTTGGCGGTCACTTCGAAGGCAGTTTCATCGATGCGCAGACAAATCGCATGCAGCAACTCAGCGGTCAGCGGGCTGCTTTTGAAAACGGTTACAAGATCGGACTGCAGCAATGGCGTCACCACTTTTGTCTTGAGCTCTTGCCACAAGACGTCGTCGCATCGTTGGCGCGCCCTCTCCAATGGGTAGTCGTGGAGGCGCAGCAAGTCACAGCGTTCGCAGGTCTGCGGATTCTCCATAAGCAGCAGCATTTTAATGACAGCAAAAGTGGCATAATTCTGCACTAGAAAATCCTTGGAAATGTTGTGTGCAGTGTTGCAGAAGAATGCACAATCAAACTCATCGTGGGCGGTGCAGTTTAAGCAGAGCGGGAAAAACTGACACTTTCTGCAAAGAGGATAAATGGGTTAAGGTTATGGAAAATTTTAGCAACTTCTGTACTTATTGGTGATTTTACAATTAAATTAGTGAATAAAAACAAAATAAGTTTGAAAAAAAATCCTAAATAAAATCCATTGAAATTAGAAATTAAATTTAAATTTTGTTTAACCCCAATTACAGTTAAATTAAATAATATAATTAGTGTATTTAAAAGAGATAAAATATTGAAATAAATAAATAAAATAAATAAAGTAATAGACTAAATAAAAATTAATTACAACTAAATAAAATAAAATAAGATAAAGAAACTAAAAATCAAACAGGTGAAACAGGTAAAAATCAATTCAGGCAGTTGCCAGAACTTAGTCAAAGAGAGCAAGCAAAGACCCTTAAGCCCAGCTTCGCTTATGGTGTTACTGAAATAAGGAAAACGATCTCTCATTTGTTGCTGTAGTTATTGGTAAAATCCCTACATAAAACTTTGATCGAAAAGTGAACTTTTAAAAATCTAACGGAAACAAATTACTGATCTCTGAAGTATGCTATGCATTTGAAACAGTTTTAAGGTGAAAAAAACATAGTGCAAATTTGCCAATGTAGCATGCAAAGTGATTGAAAATGTTGATGAATGATAAACTTTAGGAGGGTTTAGCACCCAAACCCGCTCCCCCTGGCTACGCCCTTGCTGTAGGTACGTGCTCCTGTATTGTTATTCAGTAAAATACTGTGAAGAAAGTTAAAGTTAAAAGTAAAAGAAGACAGTGAGATCGAACAGTTTCACGCAACTCTCAATGCCCATTACTAAATATTCGTTCTACAAACATACATACATCTCGCTATACATACACACATACATATGTACGAGTATGTACATACATATGTATATATTTTCAGTTCGTAGGTGTCTGTATAAACCAACTTTTAAATACGCCCTCACATACTTGCACATTAAAAATGAATCCTGCATACATTGACTACACTTCATCTGGGCGCTGTCCCAGTGGGGCGCCAGCAGCAGGGGCGTCTCTTCGAGCAACACTTCGCCGGCCGACAAGTCTGTACCGGCCGCAAGATGTCTGCAATTAAATCAGTATATATCGAACTCCAATTTACTTAGTTGAGACTCCTTTTTACTAACCGTCCAAGCTTGTCATTATTTAAAATATTCACCTTTTCACTACACTTTTGCATTGTGCACACTCGATCGCGAAACCAACCAAGCTTTCTTTGTGCCGATGAATGCGAAAAATGTTTTTATCTTTTATCTGCTGCAATTAGAATAGCTGCTGTGTGGAGCATGCCGAGAATGTATCCCGCATACCGCACACACGAGTAAGTTTTTGTATGGTACGCTACGTTATTCTACTTCAGATATTGGCCAAGTCAGCTGAGTATATAAGATTCACAGGAGGTGATAACAATATATATGCAAATACTTGCTTGACCCTTACTTATGGTCTAATACGTTGGACTGAACCTGTCCGGGCCATTTGCAAGGTTTGCAATGTGGTTTGTAGCAGCTAAATATTACTAATTGACAGATGCAAGACAGATTTTTACTTTAATACATTCCCTCATAATACAGAAAATTTCTAAGGCATACTTTTACAAAATACAAAAAAATCATACAGGAAAAATAATTGAAACATCTGTGACATTATGTTTAAGCACAGCGCAAGTTAGGTCTTTGCCTGATCCACTATCTGTGAGTCCCCTCTAAACGTATTTTCCTTCATATTTTATTTTAACTTTAACGTACTTTTAACCTCTGTAATCCGATAGTGTTGATCTGGTGGCGATCTTACAAACAACTATCTATACTACTATAATTCAAATATCATCATCATAATTCAAATATACGTAGGGTATTTAACGAATACAAAACTCCATCATTTCGTTTTCGAAAGTACATAATGTTATATGAATACATTACAAAACAACCCGAACCGCCACAGTCAGTGTTAATTGAGATCAAAAAAGTGATGTTACCACTTGAACAAAATGTTGAACTTTATATGTGCAATTCCTAAAATATGAGTTACTGAGAATTTTGTGTTGAACCATGTGTAAGAGGATTTTGGGTTCAAATTCCGACTGGGCCAACACCAAGTTAAGGTCATTCTTTTTATCAAATGCCATTCTTAATAAGTCAGATTAATTGTTTAGGAAAAAGTTTAGAAGCAGCTTACAAAATTTAGACGTTAGAGCTTAAAAAATGAATAATACCAAAATCCGTGTTCCGTTCCATATAACGGAATGCCAAAAGGATTTTTCACAATTTGTTTGATGACAGTTTAAAAATGGCGTTACAACACTGTTAGATGGCAGATGTTAGATGTATTTAAATCATCATATTACTATACCTTCTTTTGCAGATTCGCAATTTGTACATCAATTAAAGGCTATGGAAATATAAGTTAAATAATTTATAATTTATTTATAAAGCCATGGGGAAAGAAGCTTTTCGGCCCACTTTTGAACAATTTATCCAAAGTCTCTTCGAAAATATATAGATGAAAATTTGAGCAGGATTTGTAAAGTATACAAAGCACTCAGCTTCAGTGTCAGAACAGTGGTACAAACGAAAGTTCTTCAAATGCTGTAAACGGAAAAACATAAACATAACGCATTGTTCAAAAGTATATAAGCACATCTCTCTATATATATTTTAGCAAAGAACAACACACCCAACTTTAGACCTACTCAGACTATTTTTTTTTAATTTCCATATAATATGGCAACGCAAAAGTGTTAAGTACGCGCCAACCGCACACAAACGAAAGACAACATGTGCGTTAAATTTAAAATACAATAAAACTTTAGTCTGTGCTCATTTGTTGCTGTTATTGTTGTATTTTCAATATTCTGGCTAACTTTGAGTACAGCAACAGCTGCGCTAGTATATTTTTAGTACAAATTGAAAGTACAAATAAAAACCCATTGGTCCGCACAACTATGCACACTGTGCGTCGATAGATTCAGGACAGAAATATATTTCCAGATTTTTAATTTTTTAGTAAGCACCATAAATTCATAAAATGAAAATGGAAATTAAAGAAATTAGTCTTTTTGTACGTTACTAAGCCAAGGACATGTTGTGGAAGCCACACAAATATTGTAAAGATTTTAGTTTCTTTTTAAATTTGATTAGCAATTTTGGTGTTTAAATCCCGTCCCTGTCTGTTTCCCGTAAAGTAGGTTGACTGACGAAGAGGGAGACCGTGTCTCCGGTGGCCAGGTTGAGGACTCCCTATCACTTGTTGGTGGCACCAACTGGAGAAGGCGCGCGCAAAGCCTGGCGTCTGGAGTGAACTTTTGCGGCAGGCCGTAACCCGTTAACGGGTTGTTATGGCCAGTAAATAAGTAAACAATTTAAGTGTGGGTGCTATGTTCTTTTTTCAAAATCTGGATATATATACGGTTAGGCATTGAAGTATTATTTTACATAATCAATATATTTTATTAAAAAAATATTAAGTTGACTTGCTCGCTGTAAACTTATCTTCCACTTTCTTAGACTTTTCTTAGACACTTAATATTTTTAATTTGTTTTCAACAAAAATAATTAATTACAAATATCTTTTAATCAGAAGAATTGTTTTAGTTCAGTTCATGTATCCCTAATCTAATGACGCGTAGTGTATTTCATTGTTTTTCACTGCTTAAAATCTAAATATACCTTAGTGAACCTGTAATAAATAGGTACAAAAATTCTTAAAATGAAACAACAATAATTGGAAACTACTTTGACGTCACCAGCACGAGCTTTTATAATTTTTTTTATGACCTTAGCAATGTTATTGTGTTGAGATTTATTGAGTTTAACTTTACTTTTACTTTTAGAGGCAATAAATAAATTACAAGAACTGGATTAAAGAATGAAAGAAGAATATCCATTACCCATTTGTAAAATATACTTCTGATAAAAAGAAAAAATACCCGGAATTTCCCATTCAAACAAATCATGCTTGAGATATTGTAAAAATCTTTTTTTTTACAGAATGGATACATCTGCCATCGGTGCTCAAATATCTGTTTGGCCGCCATCTGTCAGAGTTTCTGTCTGATAGCTTTGTAAACAAGTCAATGTTTGTTGTGTTCTGCTGAATTTGTTGCAGAAACAGCATAGGATTGATGTCGCTAAAGATATGTTATCGACTGCATCATTACAGGTGACGGGACATGGGTCTATGAATATGACATCGAAACTATCCAACAATCATCGACTTCGCAGCAGAAGCTGAAGGCGATACTAAAATCAAGGATGGCAACAAAATGAATACCCATGAATAATTCAACAGTTTTCGTTTCATTGAAGAGCTTTGAGTATTTTTGATCAGAAGTAATATCTATATCTGAATATATTTGACGCGCTAGCCCCAGGAAAAACCTAGAAAAAGTTATCTAAAACCGCTCCTGACGAAGGTTAGATTTGGGTGGCAGTTTAACACTGGAATACGTAAGGAATTCAAAATGACTCCATTAACATTTTTTATTTTATTTAACATTAATAACATTGCTTTTTGAATGCAAATATTCTATGACTTTTACTAATTTTTAATGCTATGTAAACCAACCTTAAAAATTCAAAGGTTTTATTTTAACTTCATAAATGTTCAGTAAAAAGTTCTTATTTATTGATAAATAGACAAATACAAATTTTCAATTAGAAAATATAAACAGTTTGTCCATCTGTGCCTTATTTCCAAACAAATATGTGGTACCTGTACTGAATGGTGTGAAAGAACTTGCAAAAATGTGTCAATAATTGAATTAATTTACTAAAAACCACTAATTGCTCAGAACGTTGTTTAAAGTGCGTCATTATAACTGAATTTGCTATGTAAATAACGCACCATGAAAAACAATTTTTGATTGCAATTTCATGTGTATTTATTCGTATTCGTGTGAAAAAATTTTGTAAATATTGATGTCAAAATGAGCATTTTATAAAGATTGCGTTGGCCGGGCATTCTAGGGTTAAGGGCAAAGCATGTAACCATTGAAAAGAAAAGATAAACCATTAAACTATACACATCTCCTGTCTCCTCCCTTAGAGATTTTGAGAACGATCCTCATTTCCAATAAAGTGAACGAGCTGCTAATCGATGAAAAGTCATTAAAACTTACATTCGGTTGGCCGTCGAACCTATTTTTGTTCCTTTTAAGAATAATAATATTCAATTCGAGAAAAAGATTTTGACCATGTGGAACAACCCACCGCTGGTCAATAACTCAATGCAGGATTTTGGCATCGCTGCTTTGTCCTGCTCTTTCTGTATCTTATTCCCAACACTTCTTCAAAGTTTATTGAACTTTTTAAATTAACATCTCCATAGAAAAGTTAGTGCCTTTATGATGTCATATTGGGGAGCATTCTTAGTTCCTGCAATAAAACATCGAACTACAATTTCCGTTTTTACGTTGGAGACGAATTTGCTTTATTCGTTCATTGCACACGTTTTACATATGATTAGAGTTAGCCTGAAATGTTCCAAGATCTATTTGGAGATATTACCGTGAGAATGCCTAAAATATTGCATTTATTTACTCATTTGTCCTTTCTACTGAATGCTGTCTGTTTGATGAGTGTAGTAACTTATTAATGCAATTTTTTAATGGAAAAAATATATACAACTCAAATAATACAAACCTATGTAGGGAATTTTATATACAATAAAAGATCTGACCGAAGGCGCCAGTGCTGATTGAGATCAAATAAGTGACATTGCCATTAGAGGAAATTTTACAATTTCATGTTCAATTTCAAGGATGTCGATTGGCTATTAAATTTTTAAGTATGTACTTATGTATTTCAAATGTTGAGATTTTGATCATTTGTAGTCATTTCGTAATACCGCCTCTTGTTATTTGATTGATTGTGTAAGACACTCTGCTATGGTTTGTGTGCTGTGTATGTATTTGTCTGCGCTGCAAGCGTTTTGCGTCTGCTATTGTTTTTTTAATTAAAATAAAATAAAATTTCAAAGACACGGCGCACAGAATGATGTGTGTCGAATCCTTATGCCAACTGTTCGTAGGTTGAATACTTGCCTTCTACACTAACAAAGCAACAAATTCGTACAAATTTAGTCGAATGAGTCGAGTAATTACTGCAATAATATTTAAAAACCGCTGGAGAGCGAAAGGGTTTTAATATAAAAGCCACAATTGGTTTGTGATTAGCAAATCGGCATAATAGAACACATCTGAAAATGGTAGCGGAATTATGAAAGTTAATAGATAAAAACCTTGTTCTCTGTGAAAGATACATGCAAAAGAGCACAGATCAAACCAAATTTTCAAAATCACAAATAATATTGCAATAAAGTAACAACACAGTATTTGATAGCTAAACATTTCCAACATTTCAAACAATTCGGCGATCAGAGAGCTAACACATTAGTTCATTCTGAAATTGTTCAACAATAAGCAGCTTCACAGCTATGGCAAGAACTTGTGGCTTTTGAAGAAAAATGCTGCATCCGCATCGACTGCATATTGCATATCTCATATTAAAAATATTCATTTTTTTATTTATATTTTCATTTATTGTGATTATTTCAAATTGTTTCCAACCTGCATGACATACACGCACACACACATGCATTTAATTGCTGTTGGTTAGTGAGAAAAAAATTAAACAATTTTTAATTATTGTAGGACAGATTTAGTCAGTAAATGCAGTCGAAATTTTAAAATGGTTCGTTATATATTTAGGGCGGTAAACTTTCAAGGCCTCTCAGGGCCTTTCGGTCTTTTTGCTACGATATCTTTTAAGCTTGAATTTCTATTCGGATCCATCAGATATCAGTGGATACCAACAAGATTTCCTATTGTGCTAATGCTTTGACTTTTTCTTCAGTTGTTTATTTATGTATCTGTACCATTATAGTGGCATATGCAGATGATTTTTGTATATCATGCGGACGGTGGTAGGTATAGTCAACACATCGAAACGGACGAAAGAGACAATCTTTCAGTACATATTTTCATTTTCGTAGAAAAACAAATCTTTTATGAATATGTTTTTGACTGACACAGCTAGACACTTGAGTACTCTTACTTTATTTTGCTCGCTAAAAATTAGTCGATATCTTCGTCAAATTGCACCGATTTAGGTGCAAAAATCATAAAAACCTCGATATGGGAAATATGTTAAATTTTGTCAGCAAAAATAAAAAATCTAAGCAGTTAAACTGAGTTATTGCAACATATAGTTCAGTAAGCAAATTAAAGTGAGGGCAGTTAAGTGTGTGGCAGTGTACACATTACAAAACAAATTATTGTACGCCCGATTGCTTCCCTGCATTAAATTATTTAGTGCCCTTGAAATCAAGTCTATGGTTGACCCAATTTTGTTGAAATGAAATTATGTATTTCTTATGTTGATGCTGTTTTGTTTGCTACATACTTATTTGACATATTGAAAAGTACATGTATTTTGATGTGTGTGTGTGCAAAAAACGGTTTGCTTTTGTATGCTTTCTGTTAGCAGAAAACTAGAAAGCTATTTCCTTAGTTATAATTTTCTTATATAATTGGAGTGAAGTAAAAGGAAATGTCTATAATTAAATTACATTTAAAATATTATTTACTGCGTTTGCCACTACCATTTAAACATCTCGTGGCTTTTTGTACTCTACGTGCTTTCTTTGTCTCATGTGACGTGATGGCCTGTAGGCTGACAACATCCTCCACTGTAACGACGGCAGCGGCAACAGCCACAGCAGCGGCACTTGACGCAGCCGCAACGACATTAGCGCAGCTAGCATCAGCTGCATTGCCCGTATTTACAGAACTACTTCGTGTGTTGATTACTGCAGCAGCAGCAGCGGCATCGCCAGCTCCGCCAATTTCAACAGACACATTTTTGTTCATATCTTCAGCCGCTGCTATCTGCTCTTGTTGGGTTCTATTAAGCAGAAGCATTGCCGGGCTGACAATTACGCCCTTATGCGATTTACTGCCAAAATTCTGTTTTGTGAAGTTGGCATTTTCATGACTTAAAATAGTCGCTGCTTGTGCAACTACCGTTGGTAAGAAAGCGGCACTATTATTGCTGCTCTCTGTTGCAGTGGGATGACATTTATTGGGTGTAAGTTTCACAAGGTGGCTGGGATGCATGTTGGTGTTGTGGCAGCTGCTGGCAGCATTTGCTGTCGTGCGAATTATGTTGTTCCCTCGGACGTGGTGCATGCGGTTTGTCATTTCGCTGGGTTTGCTGTCTGCGTTGTACGTCAGGGTGGCCAACTCAGCGGCTGTGCTAATACTGTTGCAACTACAGTGACCAGCACAGGCGTTATTGCCATTACTGTTATGACAAGGATTGAACGTTGCGTCGTGTGCACGATTCGGTTGAATTGCGGTTTTCGCCACTGAATTGACGGCCAGCAGTTTGGCGGTGGTGCTCTGATCAGGAAAAGCAAATTCGCTGGCCGGCGTTTTAGCACTCGGCTCGTGCATGCTGACATCACTCTCTGCATCGAGGTCATCGGTCAGATTCAATATGATGTCCTCCGGCTTCACGCCCTGATTGATTAAAGCCTGGTAGTCCTCCGGTGGCAGCACAGGCACCACTTTCTGGCCACATGTTGTGCATGTTGGTATGGCAGGACTCTTGGAGCGCCAATACTGTAACTCCGTTTTGCACTTGTTGAGCTCCTAAAAATATAGTTTTACAGCTTTTCTTCCACGCACTTTAATCATTAGCATACCTGCAACAATGTAGAAAACTTTCGCGACATCTCTTCGTTTTTCTTGTCGTTCTCATCCAACCGATTGGCATACTCCAATGTCTGTTTCTGTTGTTCGGCGAGCAACTTTTGCTGCTCGGCAATCTGTTTACCCTGCTCTGCAGATTTGCGCTTGCAAGTACGCAACTCGCTGCGCAGCACAGACAGCTGATTGTTGTACATTTTCATGCCCTGTTTGATCTTGCGTATACCCTTTCGCAACACCATGTTGCTCTGCGGCGGTGATGGTATAGTCGAAGAATTTTCCGCATGATCGACGGACGTGACGAGAGCTGCTGAAAATATGTACAAAAATAAATGTAGTGACTGCAGCTGCTGTTAAAAAAAACAAACGGACTTACGTCTTTTTGTGTTGGTGGGCAATTTGAAAAAGTCCTTATTGAAATAAGCTATATCGGGTAGCGTGGGTTCGATGCGATCTTTAAAGTACTCCATAGCCATGGTGGAAAGATCGAAGAGTTCGTCGGTGACGCGATAAGGCCGTTCCAGTCGCGGTGTATTGCGCACATAATTCAGAATGTTGTAAACTTCATCCAGTATCTGTGTGTGCGAAAAAGCAGCAAATTACAACTTGCACTTTGTGGTTAAATTATGTGTTAAAAAGCTTACTGCGCCTGGAAAAAAACAACAATGGCCACGTTCGATATGTTTGCCGAAAGTCATCTGCAACAGCGACAGCCGCATGTAGCATGTCTCGATGATGTCGCATTCGCAGGCTAATGGATGATTACGTCTAGCAGATTCGCGTCGCGGCATGTTTGCTTTGATGGCGTGAAAGCGATGAAATGTCTGATTGATCAGGCGCGAAAATGTCGAGTTCAGAATGTCCATGCATAAATTGTTCATTTTTGATGACACCTACAAAATAATAAGCATATCAGACATGATTATTTAAAATTGTTTAAATTAAAAATTACAGGTGAGAAACTATGCAGTTTTTATACTGCACATTTTTAGGGTACGGATGTCACCAAAACTCCGCACATTCCCAACATTCTCAATGCAATTACTTAATGGATTATAAATTATGAATTATGCAAAACATTGTTGTTGTATTATTTGAATGTGTTCATTAACTCTCAAAAGTATAAATGGAAATACAAAAATGTTCGCTTTGTTTCGCTTTGACCAGTGCTAGCAACTTTTTATTATACCCTAAAAAATAAAATCAAAGCTATATTAAAGTACTTACCACTCGTAGTTGTCCAACTTTTCTATATCCCACATACGAACATATCTTCGAGAATATCTCGACAGGCATATCGAGCAACTGTGGCGGAGTTGTAGTGGCTATATTGCTGCTGTTAGCACTGGTATTGGCCACATTCGCTTTGGTGGTCGCTGGTGTATGCGCCGACTGGCTATTGTGGTTGTGATTGTGTTGCTGGCGTGTCAACGCTCCTGCGCCGCCGACGCCATTGCCAATGCCGGCAACTTGGGTCAGGCTGCGCTGTGTCGGCGGTATTGTGGAGCAATTGACCAGCACATAGTTGGAGCTGGTCTGGCGCGTCACAACGGACAGTCGGGCGGATTCTAAAGCAGCAGCCGCAACAGTAGCTGTACTGTTGCTGCCGTGGCTGTGATTGTTAGAGTGACCGCTGCCATTGCTACCACTTGTGGCCATTTGACGTGTGGACACCATTTCGCACAATCAATTTCGATTGCCACACAAATAGCAACAATTATGGGGCGTATTCGGCTCTTGGCGAATTGCTGTAAATGAATACAACTTGCAGATATTAACCTGCAACAAAATCACAAATATTTTATATATGAATAAGCAATGGCACAGTTTTACACTATCGAGAAAAAAACAAACAAAGAAAGAGAGAGACAGTAGGTAGAAGAGGCAGTCCCCAGCCGTAAACAACTGGAGGCACACAAAAAAAAAAGAGAGCAAGCAGACGAACATTCAAAATGATGACTTATATATTTATATATGAGCAAATTTTGAAATGCTGAAATGTATGGTTCAAGTACATTATTCAATATATAAATTCAATTATTTTTTGTATGAGTAACAGATTTTTAAGTATCAAAATTGTAACCGATCCTTTATCTAGAATAGAAAGGTTAGTGGAGGCTAGGCAATGTTGCCCCTTTTGGGTAGTGTAAAAAGTGCTAAATGTTATTATTTTTTTAAAACAACCATGACGTGAAAACGTCTAAAATTTTTTTCGCCTTAATGATAATCACTGACTTATTTTTCATTCCCTCCTTATTTTTTAGATAGTTAGTTCAACTTTTGCACCAATACTTCATCCAATGTAGTTATCGAAAATACTACTTGCGGCACCAGTCGATTGTAATTCAATTTTGCATGCCACGCATATTTCGAATGGTTTTTTTAATGTGATTTCAATCACAATGCAATAATACAAACACATTGCACATCTTGACCAAAAAAAATCACAAGATCAAATTTTAGCTCATTTATGCTAAATGTTATGTTTCAAAGGTTAATTTTGTTGCGCATCAAGTCTAGTTGCTTAGTTTATCGCCATAACTATATTTATATATATATATATATATGTATATGCATAAATGCGATTGACCGATGTGACTTACCTGAGCTCCCACGGCTGCTGGAGCCTGCTGTCGCTGCCTTTGCGCTACGTTTGCAATTTAAATTCGATATCGTTGTTGCTGTTTGTGTTGGCTCAGCACTTTTTCATGTTTTGTATACCACCACTTGGCAGAAGTAGCAGCAGCATTGCGTGCGTTGTTAGTGGCGCTCGTTTCGTGCCGTCCCTTCCCTAACCGGCTCTATCAGCATATATGTATGGTTATATATTTCCTATTGGAGCTATGTATGTAAGTAAATGCATCAGCATATGTTGGTGTAAATATTTACACTAGTATATGCTTGTGTGAGTTTAGGGGGGACAAAAAAAACTCACAATGTCCTACCGCCGATAGAGCGCCTGCTCCCCATAAATTCACACAATTAACCAAAGTAATTCAAAATTAATTTGCTGCAACAGGAAAACGATGAGGATTACAATTGCAAAATCGTACAAACACACATCCGTGCGCAGCAACGAGAGGGAAGATTTGTCTATTTCTGCTTCTGTTACTGTCGCCCTCACAGCAAGTTTTGCCTTTTCACTGTCTCCTGCTTCTTTGCCAGTTCTGTCTTCCAGCTCTGATTACTCGACTGTTTACGCTTTTTCTTCTTCGTCAACTCGGCAGCATTCGCATTCGCGTTTTACTCGACCCCCCGTTTTTTTTCGTAGCTTACGCCGTGCTTTCATTCGTTTCTCCTGCGCACTTCTTCTTCAAATCAGATTCGAATTACCTTTTTAGTTTTTCTGCGTACATTTTCTTCGTTGTCTTAAGAAATTTTCGCTTTTCACTTTTTCTCTTCCGCTCAACTACTTTTCCGGCAGTTTTTTTGTTGCTTTCTGTAACTCCAGCAGCGATTTCGCTGCTTTCACAGCAACAGCATCGGAGTGTGCATGTAATATTTAACGCTCTATGCTTTGTGCACCTCCTGACAATTGGGCTCGACTCGTATTTACCTCAACTAATTCACTAATTACTGAAAAGCAGCTAAATTTCCTAGGTAATTACTACACGGCACTATTTAGTAGCAAAGCGTTCAGATCGTTAAAATGGCGAAAATGGAATAAAGAGCGACCGAGCCAGCCAGCCATCAAGCGAACAGTGTTGCACGCAGCAGCTCCAAAGCTTTCCACTACCATTTCACGGACACCACCGCTGCGGTAGATAAAACACCCCCAGATAACTCATCAATGATGGACTAATGTGCATTTATTTTC
Source organism: Melieria crassipennis (assembly GCA_963668005.1). Taxonomy (NCBI): domain Eukaryota; kingdom Metazoa; phylum Arthropoda; class Insecta; order Diptera; family Ulidiidae; genus Melieria; species Melieria crassipennis. The sequence continues at coordinate 6,964,701 of OY764963.1, forward strand.
GATACAAACTATTTAAAATTTGGAGACTATGAAACAATTAGTTAAAATCTAAATATTTGTGAACTAAAAATTACACATCGAATATAATACTAAGCTATTGTATTACGTAATTTGCACTGAAGTACTCCTGAGAGGGCACTCACTCTTTATACATTTTGTAATTTTAACTAACAAGTTCTGTTCTTTTTGACTAAACTGTTAATAAACAAAGTGATAATAACCAAAATCATATTGCACTAAATATTCACAGATATTTTAACTTTTTTTTTAATAATAATTAGTATTAACTTGGTTGTCTGAAAATGTGTGTGACCCTTCAAATAATATTTACGCAATATTCCTTTTACATATATTTTTTTTAATACGAGCTTTAATCAAATGTTGTTGGAAATACAAATGTTGTAAAACCAACAAATATAATTATAGTTCAGGATAGAGTTGTAGCTCGAATTCTGCACTCATTGTCTGCATATGCGTTTATTTCATCCAATAGTAATGCAATGTACTTGTGCAGCATCAGTGGCGGATCCAGGGGGGCGGGGTTTTGGGGGTTGAAACCCCCCCCGAAATATGTGGATCGACTATAAAACTACATACAAATTAAAATACATTTTATAAATATTACAGAATTACATTTTAAAACCCCCCCGAAATATTTTTCTGGATCCGCGCCTGTGCAGCATTGTGAAATATTTCTGTCTGACCATCTAACTAGTGTGCAAATATCATTTGCCAAAGAATTGAATGAAAACTTTATACTATCTGCATGCAACCCTGGTTTGAGTACAATAGCACTGGATACTAAAAGTTTTTCATGCGAAAAATTATCACTCATGCTGTTTGTTTACGAAAGACGAGGCACAATATAAATGTCAAAGCTAAGTTAGAGACTCCGTTTTATTAGTTCCAATATTCACACACAACTTTCTCTATTCAAGGCGAAATTCGTTGGCTTAAGAGGGTAAATTATCGAAGTTCAGTAGGCTTTCCTTTAAAGGAATCTCAATTGTTTGGGAGTTTCTTTTAAATATTATTTATTACTTTATATATTATTTTCCATACTGTGTAAAAAATCGTACGGAAAGAGCAAAAGAAAACAAAAACCATTTTACAGAATAAAGTTGAATGTACACATTAAAATTTACGAAATATTAGCAGAAATCCATGTTCACGTTTTGTTACTGGGCCACGCTTTCCAGCTATGGTTTTTGTTTATTTATGTATGGGAGAAGAAGGCGCTGTAGTTTTATTCACAAGTTGGGTTCCTTGTAGGTTTATGAGACTGCTTTGATTTCCTACTCCTATTACATTTTCTACTACAATTCAAAAATACGAACAAAGGATTCAATTATCAGTTAACTGGTACTGTGATCGGTCGGTAAGGCAGTGTGCTTGCATATGAGTCGGCTTAGACCCACTTGAAATTTCATTTATTTGTTTAGACTTTTTGGAAATGCTAGAGAGTAATTGAAAAGAGAAAAGTAACATCAATTTAATAACTGAATAATCAGTATAAGACTGTTTAAATGAGCTCCTAACTATTAAGGGCCACATGTTTGCTCTTCACTTTGCAGGCACCACGGTTTCTTTGTTGTTTCTGGGGTCAGATCGGTGCACTGCTAATAAGCAGTTTTTTCTTATAGTTTAATGCAGCACATGATTTCAAAATATATCAGTATTGATCCGAAATATGCATATGTATGATAATGTGCGATAATTAGAATTCAGAATCAGAATTAGATATTAGGTTCACATGTGCACATCAGCCTTTGCAAGTGCACTTGTGGGGCGTAACAAGTCATTTGATTAAAAATCTTCAAACTGCTCCTTTAGTCAGTTTTCCTCAAAAGTTTTTCTTTCAATAATTTTTCCACAGACATACATATGTACAATTTGTTTCCATATTTTGCAATCGAAAAAAACAATAACTGTCAAAATCGATTTTATGTGAAATAGAGTAAATAGAATAAAGTTTATAAAAATTTTGAAATGAGGACACCATTGTCTTATTGGCTGTATAATGTGTTGCTCATCCTTGCCGGCTACAGTCAGCCAGCAGCTGCGAAGGACACCACAGCAATGCCGTTGGCCTCGAGGGAGCAAAACGATAGTTGTGAGATTGCGACCGAAGCTCCGATGAGGCGCATTTGTCTGGGAAGGTTCACACGCAATCTCAGCGACAAGTACAAGGACCAAACAGCTGTAATCGGTAGCCGCTACGGCATCTGGTACGAAAAGTTCAATTCGAGTCGCCTCTTCATTGCGTTCCACGAATCGAAGCTACTCAAATGCCATACGCTCGAGTACAAGATGGACTCGCGCATACGCTGCAACGCCAGCAGCTACACATTCTACTTTTACACCAGCCAAGTGGACTGTGTGCCCCTCAGGCACACGTACGTAAGCGATCTCGTGAATGAGTGCCTGCTGCAGATGGGCGACGACGTCTTGGCCAGTCGGAGAATTCTATATGCCGCGACGCAGTACCGTACGGTGGGCATACTGCGGTCCGGCAGCAGGCAGATCAAGTTTTGTTCGGTGAGAGTGCTGCTGGCGCATGTGGTGGTCTTTGTTGTGGCGCGACTGTTGCAAATGACGTGATCATTAGACGGTGTGAAATATATTTTGATAATTGCATATGTGTTTATAGCAAATAAATCGTGCGTTTCAGCCGTAATGGTGCATAACTCAATGAAGAACACGATTATAATGGCCAATGTGAAACATTTACAATTTTCAGGTTAACATTGCACGCTGCACTGTGGCAACTGTGTGTTTTTAAAGTTAGCAGCTCGCAACTGTGTCGATTTAAAAAGACGTTCTTAGACTTGAATAACCCTACATACATTTTATGCATAGATATTTAATGCTTGTTATTGGGTGGCTGCGCGGGAAGATCGCTTTTGGGGAGTAAATTTTTGTACCCATATCGTTTCAGCAGCCTTAATTGTCGATACAGCAGTTTGGCCGTTATATTTGTTTTATGGTCAGTACAGTACAAAACCGGTAGAAATGCCTGAAAACATAACTTTTTGTACTCCAAATAGTATGTACTATTTTTTTTTTAAATTTCTGTTACATGTATATACCGACCATGCTCTGTCATAGTTATATCTAAAACAAGGCAATTGTTTTGAGAATAGTTGAAGTTGCATTTTGCCTGTACTTAGCCCAAAATGAGTGATTTCTTTGCTTCACGGACAGCTTTTCACCATGGCTCAACTATTTCATATAGGAAAGTAAGATATTGGCAGCATTGCCGTGTACAAGGAAAATTGTCTACAGCAGTATTGCCAGAAATACGAATTTAAATTTTGTAACAATCACAAAGTTAAGTTAGAAATATTAAGAGAAACAATACAACTAAAATAACACTTATTTTTAATGATTTCTTTTACAGTCTAGGTATAATATAATGAATAAGACACAAAGTGTTCAAATATCTTTTAACCCTTTCGACCCCAAAGTTGCCTGAGAGCAATTTTACCTATTTGTCATCTTATAGCAAGAGCTACGATTAATTTATGGGGTTTTTTTAAGTAGGCACCAACAAATTAATATTTTTAGATGTGAATTCAAAGCAAATTATAAAACTTTTACTGTTATCCCCAAAACAATTTCCAATCATTTACAGCGATATCAGGGAAAGTTTGTGTTCTAATTGAAGTTTACGAATTGGGCGCGTTTGATCAAAACCCTGTTTCGTTAGTTAGTTAAATAAAATCAAAATTTGATAATTTTGTATTTTTCCATAAATATTAGCAAAATTTTCTGCTATTAAAAAATATTGATACAAAATTTATTTAACCCGTTTTGTGCTAAAATTGTTCAAAAGGAAACTAGCTCTAGAACTCTAACAAAGAGGCGTGGCGACTTCAAATGTCGTGTGCACACTTCTTCGGCAAATGTTTCATGATTTAAATACCAGAAAGTAATATCGAGACACAGGGTAAATTTCGGGGTCGAAAGGGTTAATGAAAATACTTCATACTAAAACGTCAAGCATTTTGCGATCTTCCGCACAACCCTAAATCGAATACTTAAACCAAAGTTGTATTATAAAATTCATTACTCTTAAACAATGTCGTCGAATTTTTGGCTCAAAACCACTTCTCCAGTTATATTTTGTTGCAATGGTTGCTTTTTTAGTTTTTGATTATTATATTGAAGTAAGTTTCATTAAACTAAACATCAAACTGAACCAAAAACTGATTATACTGTTCCTAACAAAAAAGTCAATATTAATTAATGTTCTGTTGAGTTTATTGATTATATATGTATAAGGTTTAATAAAAGTTTATAACTATTTGCAGACAATTATTTTGTTAAGTGTATTTTGACAATTTTTAGGATTATCATAAATCCCCGGAAATCAGCTTCTGGCAACTCTTAATAGTGGGATAGATAAGGGAAATTCTTATTTAAAGTCGGCAAGCTGTCCGAAACGTTTGAAATTCCGAATTTCAACGGAGCAACATTACCACAAGAAAAGAGAAAAAAGTTTGTGCGCTTGTAAATTTAGCAGCGGGAAACTGCTTTGATAGGGGGGCGCAAGTCCATTAAGTATAATCGAATTTTCGTTATTTGGCGCTGAAAATGGATCGCCATAAACGCCTCTACAAGGAGGCAATGCAAAGTCCGCGCCAGCACAATCGTATCAATCGCGATCGACAACTCGCTAACCGTGTCCAACAACGTAAAGACGCTTACCAGAGTAGCCGCAATTTCGTCGTAAGTCCAACGCCGTGCAAGGGAAAACAGCCCCAAGGAGAGAACAAAGAGAATGCCGAAGTACCAGCAAATGGAGAGGAGTTGGTAGGGAATGCGTCCGCTGTCGCTCAAGTAAACAAGTCGCGCATTGCAATGGTGGCATGTGGGTCAACAAACACCCAGAAGTTGTCGCGTCAGGAGGCGTTCCTGTTGCGTTTCATTGAGTGGAAGGAGAAGCAGAAACAGCAGAAAAAGCAAGAGGACCGAAAACCGCCATTCATACCGTCCGGTTCTGCTCCGTCGGTTCCGCGCAACAAGGATGCAGTTGCAACGAGCAGCAGCTCGTTTGTGCCCAAAAGTCACAGTAAATTTATACCGCCGTCGGGACTTAAGAATAGTGCACTGGAAAAGGTGAGTTCTAAAGCAAGTAATTCGAAAGATTTTAATTGTATTCACTCTGCAATTCTGCCACAGACTACACCAGCTAAGAATTGTGCGAATGGTGAGTTGCGAAAATCGTTTTACACGGTGGTGCCTACACCACGAAAGAAAAACAAGCCGGAGTTGCCAAAAACGGCCAGTGCAAAATCTACGACAAGCGTTGCAAAAACAACTGCCAATCGAGCCATCACGAGCGGCTCTACTGGAAAGCCATTTGTAAAACCACGACAGCCGAATTTTCCGCGCCCTCCGCGGCAACCCAGTGCAGCAGTGCGTAAAGCAGATGCGCCCACTACCAAGCCTTTGTTCGCTGGTGCTGCAGCCAAGAAAACTGTAACCGGCAGCTCCACGGGAGCTGTGGGGAAAGCACATCTGATGCAGCGGAGACGCGACGCGCAAGCTGCAACGGCTGCTCCTCCACAACGCAATGCCAAACTGGCTGTTAGCTTAAAGGCGAAGAAACCCGCTGGCACCGCCACCGTCACCAACCACTCGGCTGCCTTAGCGGCTGCCATTAAACGTACCGTTGCGCCGGCGAAATTGAAAATTAAAAGCAAATTACTGTTTCGACCGGCAGGTCGGCCAGCTGCTGCGTCAGCTGCCACAGCTGAAACGCCCACTGATCCAACACAAGTAAATCCGTTTGGGGCCTTTGTGACGTCGACCAAAGTGAAGTCGCTGTCGCCGCGCGACGACCGAACACTAAGCAGCATCAGCGACACCATCAGTCCCGTGGAAGCGATTCAACATGAAGAGGCATCGAAGGCGGTGGACAAACCGTTGCCGGCGGCTGGACGCACGTTGAGTCACAGCTCGTCGGTAAAGCGGGCGCTGTTGCAAAATAATGCGAGTGACAAGCACGAAGCAGAAAATCGTACAAAGCGAAAATTCAATTTCGTGCGTTTTTCGGTGGGGCAGGACGAGCTAGAGCTGAGTGGCCTGGAACCGCAGGAGGAAAGTCTGATCAGAACGAATGATGTAAAACAAGGTGAACTAAACGGCTTCATTTTGGTGACGACCTTGTTATATATGTATGTATATGTGTTTGTGTGTGTAGGGCCATTCGGCCAGACTGTAAACTTGATGGGCTTCAAGTATCTTCAACACCGAAATGTTTTTGCTTGTACATCTGTTTTGAATATAAACGTAAAGTAAAAATTATCTCATGGAATAGCTAATCGAATAGACTTTCAATAGATGTATGTTCTGTTGGAGAATGCATTTGCACCTCAAGGAAATGGCTCTTAAATTAACCGAAAATAATTTTTCATAATAATTTGTTGGAAATCAATATTATATCGATAAGTTAAAAAAAAAACATTTTCGCTTCCTATTTCTAATACTAAACTTTCCAGAACAACCTGTAAAAAACAATATGTTTAAAAGTAAATAAGGAGATTCAAGTCAATTGTGACGCGTCGTTTTATATGTGTAAAATATGTACATGAAACATATATATAAAATATGTACATAAATATATAATATATGAAATATAAAATACATGTATAATACATTTTTTTTCAGTGCGCGATGCTACATTAGAGCCGCAGTCGTCATCACCGCAGACGCCGCCGGCATCCGAACAGCAAAATGGCGACAGCGCGGCTGAACGAGCAGCAAACTACTTGAGTCCCTACGTAAGTGTTTCGCGTGGCAAAGTGAGCTCCAAGCAGGAGCGCGAGCGGCGTAACAGTGTTTACCTGCAGCACACTCCAGTAAGAGCGAACTCTTCGCCGCCGCTGGACGTCGAGGCGCGACGCACACTCGAGACGGTGCGCTATTTTCGCCAGCAGCTGGCCAGCGAAACGGAGCGACTGCTCGCTGTCTGCGCCCGGTGGGAACAGTATAAAGAGCAAGAGCTGCCGAATTTACAGCAGACCGGCGGCGATGACATGATTAACGTGGCCGTTGGCCAGACAAAGCTCTTGACCAGTAAAAAGTTCCAGCAGTTTAGCGGTCTGATCGATCGGTGCGAGGCAGGTGTGCGTAGCGCAGCAGCCGGGGTCACCCTTGTCAACGACGGAAGCGAGAAAACTAAACCAATTACGGCTGTCGATCTGGAAGGATTTTGGTCCATGTTGGGTTTGCAGGTAGTTGTTTCAGAGTGGTTGAAGCTCCGTGAGATCGTAATTCAATTTCCATTTCAGGTGGATAACGTGGAAAAACGTTTTGAAAATTTGGAGCGCTGGAAAATTAATAATTGGTGCGATCCCGCGGAAACGGCGACAGAGATCACGTCCGTCAAGCCGAAGCCCAAATCAAAATCAACGCTAAACAAAGTAAAGAAGACAAAGCCAGCAGTGGGAAAGACGACTAAGCCCAGTAGTGGGTTGCAAGAGATGCTACGTCAAATGCACGCCGAAATGCGCAAAAACAAAGCGGCTGCAGCAGCAGCAGCTGCCGGTGCACAGAAAACTGCTTGCGACGCAAACATTCAGTCTACACCCACGCAACGTCGACAGCGGCTTTCGCAGAGTGGCACACCGCGTTCGAGCAATGCGAAGGGCCGAATTTCAGTGCTGGTGCGCGATCGGAAGTTGTACTCACCAGCGGCCACTGTCATCAGCATACCGGCCACGGCCGCCCAGCAGCGTCGTCTTTCACGTTCGTCGCTGACGCGTACACCCACGTGCACACTCGACGAAACGACACAATCGATGCGTCGTAGCAGGGAGGAACTGCGACGCAGCATTGGCAAGTTTCAGAAGTCATGTGACCGAACCGAGCTGCTGCGCACAGCACTGGTCGGTAGCCGGCCGCCACAGCAAGCGTCACCGCCGTCATCAGTTGTTGGACAGAATGGACGAAAGTCCATCCTAAAGACGCCGGGCACAGCCAAAGGCAAGCCAAAAATCGTGAATTTCAACGAAAAGCTGCGCATCAAAAAGTTCACATTTACGTTGGAGGATGACCACTCGGATGACGGCGAACCTGAGACTGAGCAGCAGATGCCAATGCACAACAGCACAGAGCACAATAAGTCATCGGAAACTGATGGCGGTGAGCGTGGTTTTATGTCGTATTTCTAATATTAGATCGCCGTCCTGACTGTCTTCTTTTTCTGTTGCAGAACGCATGTATACGCTGCGCACGCGCAAAGTGGTTTTGAGGCCCGAGAGTGAAATTCAAATACCAAAATGAACTATAAAACTATTTATTTTCATATAATTTGGTTCTTTCTAGCTCATACGCTCTCTGTTTTACGTTGTCTGTGGCTTAGTTACGTTCTACTCAATTTTTCTATACTCTAACAACAATTTTTTACCCATTTACATAACAAATTTGAGCAATTTTGACTTGCATTTCCTAAATGGTTTTCTGTTTATTCACACAAATAAAAAGCAATTAGTAGAAAAATGCGTTTTTGTATAGCGCCACAATAAGACAGGCGGCGTTCGTGAAGGCGCTTGCGGTGTCATATGCAAGAAGATAAGAACGACTTTTGATAGGAAACGTAATCTTAGCTTGTCGGGGGATTTAAAACCCGGAATATGTTTTTTTTGTGCTATTTTTAAGGAAATTTCAGTCAACAACAGCCATAAACTGCCGTGTTGTTAGTCAGCAAATTTAAATTTATTATTTATTTATATCTAACCCAATAAGCTGAAGACTAACCTTACTCTACCATTCGAACTAGGCATTTTCAACCAGATGCGAAAAACTTGCACATCGTTACATAAATAAACTTACAAACTCATACTTAAATCTTAAGTTTTGTACATAAACCTCCGGAAACCTTTGAACGTCATATGCGAATTTTCCCTCCGTTTGAAATATGTACATGGTGGGGTTTTTGTTCAACGGTAGTTGCCATATAAATGAAATTAAACTTGAATGTCGCTGCTTGTTACAGCCTTTGACAAATGCAACAAGAACGCCGGCGTATTGTTTCATGATATATATTTGTAATATATTACAAATAAATCTCAATTTGAGGCGCATAGTCCATTTAATACGGCCCATTAAAATTTCCCCTTTTGTGGTGCGGGCAAACGGCTTGCCGTCAGCATGCAACAGTGCAGCCAACTGCATGAGCGACCGCGCACAAATCAACAATAGTTGATAGATAAAAGAAAAAGCATTGACAAGCGACGAACGTAATAATAAAAACTGCAAACTTCCCGAAACGCAGCGAGCAGCAGTAGCAGAATTTTTTTGAAAATATATTCAAAAATTCTTGCTCATATTTTAGCAACTACGTTATTGCTAAGTGAAATTGCCTAGTGCTCATTTAGTTAAGTGTAAAGTGTCCTCTATATAGTGCAGTAAGCGAAAAATCCGTGCGGAACGTGCGTTTATTTGTAATTTTTTTTGGCAATATTTTGTAAATTTTCGTACTACAATTCACCACTTTCTGGCTATACGGTGCCCTTTACCTACACAACGAGCCGAAATTAGCTGTTAGTGCGGCGGAGCAATTGTGACGGGGCCGTTTGCCCTCTTGGCGGACACACGACACCCGCGGAGGCGGTAGCATTGCTTTGGTAAAGTGCGATTTTATAATGTGCTTGCGTTCTACATTGGATCGGGGCCCCAACTAGAGTAAGCGCAGGAGTGACAGGCACAATGGACACGAGCACCTCCACTATGGGTAAGTCTGTTGTTGCTGGCCTCAGCTGTGGTGCTAGTATTTCAAATTGAATTTTCAATTTCAATTTGACTGCGCTGTCGCTGCATTGCTGCATATGTATGCATATACAAATGTTTGAATTTAAAATTGAAAATCTACAATTTCGTGGTGTACGCTGCGTTCATAGTTTTAATGAAATGGTTGAGGCTAGCTGGATGTGGCGAAAACGCAGCTAAATTTTAAAAACAAAGTAAAGTGAAAACATTTTGCAAGATATTGCCGGACATTTTGCAGGAAACAGCGGCCCGCGGATGGGCTGGTCTTTAGCACTCACTGGTGTGCCAGTAGTGCTTAAGGTATATTTGATTTGGAATGGTAATGCGGTTGATGTGATTTAAATTGAATTGAATTTTCATGAAACTTTTGGCGAAATGTTGGCAAATTCGGTTTTCATTTCGTGACCAGTTTAACGTCATTGCCGTGATACCTCCAAAATAAAAAATTTCCCAATGAAGGCATATTTCAGTTCTGTCGTTGCCAGTTGTGTGCATTATTGATATTTTCACAATTTATAATATATATATATATCACATACTTAAAAAAAGTGAATTCGTGTGAAATTGTGTTCAAATGAATAACAAAAAAGAATAAACAAAATGCTTAACAAATCGATTTTCAAAGATCAAAGTGATTCACTTTGTAAAGAGAAAATGGCTATAAAAATATGCAGTTTGATCGTCAGCAACCCAGCAACGACTTGCGCTTAGCATGTTTGAATAAAAAAACGTAATAAAATTGTTTAGCTAATAAACTTTGTAAATCGGTGTTAACTTTACTTAGAGCCTATTTACACCAAGGCTTTTCCCCCTGCGTTTTTTCTCAATTCTCTTTTGAAGTTGCTGCGTAAATCTTCATGCATTTACAAGAAGATTTTTTGACTTGACTTGACTTTTTTCTTTTTCTTCTTTCATTCACATTTTCGCGTAGTTTTTAATATTCTCATTATTAAAAGAAAAATGGAAACAAAGAAGAAATTATTGAAAATATTTTAGAAGTCACTGAAATGGCTATTAACTGCTCAAATGTAAATAATAGGGAAGGTTAGGTTAGGTTAGGCTGGCTGACCCACGGGGGGTCTCACATAGACCATGTTGGTCCATAAAGGTACCAAAAAGATTCTGGAGCTTCAGACCTGTATATAGTTTTTGAGGAACGTTTTGGCAAATCTAAGTAAGTCGCCGCTTTTTTGCTCCGCTTTTCTTTCCAAGGCTGACCCGTGATCTGTAGAGAGCAGGACAGTGGCATAGCAAGTGCTCCAGGGTACCTTTGGCATTGTCTTCACCACATCTTGTGCATGCATCACTTGCATATAATAATAGGGAAGATGTAAATATAATTGTTAGGAAAAGGGCCGGCTGGTCCGGTCCGACTTCTCGCCCCTCAAACTCGCCACGCATGAATTTTAACGCAGGGGGAAAAGCCCTCGTGTAAATAGGCTCTTAGTGGAAGTTTTAGTGCTTACGCAAAACCATACGAAATGTGTAAAAAAATGTTGAAAGTTATGTGGCATACCATCAGAGGTGTTCTGATAGAAATATAAGTTTTTACGAGAAGCCTAATACTACGCTTACAATGAGCCCAAATGCGTTATTTCAAATAAGTCATTTCAAAGTGTTTACATTGCCTCATTTGCATTTTGTGTGGCAACTAATGTCAAATGCTCAATGCTCATGTCCTCTTGCCGCAGCTCATGGATTAGCTCTTTTCGGTCTTCTGACTAAATCGTTTGTTGCTGTTTTGCAGCCTCTTTGTTTACACACCGTACCTTTGTTTTACATACCTTACATGCTAAGAATATTCTACATATTTCAAGCAGACGAAAATTTAAATTCAAAATTTCCATTTTGATAATTTTCGTTTGTTGTGATTTTGAACTGTCAAAAAGAGGTAAAAGCTTTTGAAGCTTTTGAAAACGATTTCATTTTGTGAAGCGTTCGATAACATTGGTCATGTTTTATCGCATTTGCTTTGAATTTATATGGAGAAATGCGTGATTTGGCTTCGAATTTGAGAGTTTTTGCCCAAATCACGCGTTTGGGCTCAATGTAAACGTAGTATAAGAATTACGCAGCGAAAAGTTGTAAATTCTATGTGCAAAAAGGTAATTGCAAATCTTTTATCTACATCTACATCGTGTGGCAGCATTCGTAATTTACGGTAGTCGAATTTCATATGGGAATTTTCCTCTTGGCAGAACATGACACATAGGTGGCGCTGTTGTATTTCCAATTTGACATTCGGTCTTTTCGTATGGCTTTGGGGGTTAGTTTTACGCAATTGACTATTTTCACGGGACATTGCGGTGTGCTGAATTTCTCAAGTTTGTGTTGCAAGTTTACCACAAGTTTTATTGTAAGTAGTTTAAACGAAAGCCCATTCAATTGGCCGAATTGAAGCAGTTTTATTCGATTGCAGTTGCGTTTGTGTGGAAACTTTAAGTGAAACGATGTCTGCATTTGCCGCCGTACGTCAAGCGACCGCACTGAATGCCACCGCAATGGTGGGCCGCTGCAGCACCGGCAGTGTGATCGCTGCCGCTACCCGCAGGTCGCTGAGCACAGCACGCATGGTGCGCCAGGTGCGCGGAGCCGGCGCCGCACTACTCCACTGCCCGCGCCGTTTGCCCTCACTTTCCACAGCCACGCCTGCGTTCCAGCAATACGTGCGTGAGTACGCGGCCGAGAAAAAGGTGTTTGAGCGCACCAAGCCGCACTGCAATGTCGGTACCATCGGTCATGTGGATCACGGCAAGACCACACTGACGGCGGCCATCACCAAAGTGCTCGCGGATAAGCAGCTGGCGGAAAGCAAAAAGTACAACGAAATCGACAATGCGCCCGAGGAGAAGGCGCGCGGCATCACCATCAATGTGGCGCATGTGGAGTACCAGACTGAGGCGCGCCACTACGGCCACACTGATTGTCCCGGCCACGCTGATTATATCAAAAACATGATTACGGGCACAGCGCAAATGGATGGCGCCATACTGGTGGTGGCCGCCACTGACGGTGCCATGCCACAGACGCGCGAGCATCTGCTGCTTGCCAAGCAAATCGGCATCGATCACATTGTGGTGTTCATCAACAAGGTGGACGCTGCCGACCAGGAGATGGTGGACCTCGTTGAAATGGAGATACGCGAGCTGCTGACCGAGATGGGCTACGACGGCGATAAGGTGCCGGTTGTGAAGGGCTCAGCACTGTGCGCATTGGAGGGGCGCAACCCGGAAATTGGCGCCGAGGCCATTTTGAAGCTGTTGAGCGAGGTGGACAATTGCATTCCGACGCCGGTGCGTGAACTGGATAAGCCTTTCTTGCTGCCAGTGGAAAACGTCTACTCGATACCCGGTCGCGGCACCGTGGTCACTGGACGTCTGGAGCGCGGCATCGTAAAGAAGGGCAATGAGTGCGAGTTTGTCGGCTACAACAAGGTCATCAAATCGACAGTGACGGGCGTGGAGATGTTCCACCAGATTCTGGACGAGGCACAGGCTGGCGACCAGCTGGGCGCGCTCGTGCGCGGCATCAAGCGCGACGAAATCAAGCGCGGCATGGTGATGTGCAAGCCGGGCTCTGTCAAGGCGCTCGATCAGCTTGAGGCACAAGTGTATATACTGTCCAAGGACGAAGGCGGTCGCACCAAGCCCTTCATGTCGTTCATACAGCTGCAAATGTTCTCGCGTACGTGGGACTGTGCGGTGCAGGTGCAGATTCCCGACAAGGAGATGGTGATGCCCGGCGAGGACACCAAGCTCATACTGCGCCTCATTCGTCCCATGGTGCTGGAGCAGGGACAGCGCTTCACGCTGCGCGACGGAAACTTAACACTGGGCACGGGCGTCGTTACCAAAGTGCTGCCGGCACTCACCGAGACCGAGCGCATGGGACTGACCGAGGGCAAGAAAGCGCGCGAGAAGAAGGAGGCAGCCAAGAAGTAAAGCAGGAACCACTCCCGCTATTTACTGTTCTTCTGCTATTTAATTATGTTTAGTTTTTTATGCATATTGTATAACTTTGTAAGGTTAGACGCTAAAGAGATAGAATCAACGCGCAATTATCGGCGGCCCTGTATGAAAACAATAAAATACTGAATTGTGTGCTGATCTTTGGTGCCGTTGAGTAATGGTCGTCGCTGGCGCTTTTTGTCGTCAACGTGTGACGAGAAACGAAGCGTTATTTTTCTGTTGAATAAAGAATCGGCGCACAATATGTGCGATAAATCGTAGCGAATGAAATGTTTTAATTTTTCATGCAAAGCTGCAAGTTGTGTGCTGCTTTGCTACACTCTAAACGTTATCGGTAGCTGCTAGGTGCAGGATGGCGAATCGTGAAGCGCACTTTGACTTTCAATAAATCCATTCTGGAAGGTTGCATTAGTCGCTTTGTACGGTGCGTGTCTTTCTATAGGCGACACATTGTTGCCGTTGGCCGTCGAATTGATGAGGTTTTGAGAAGTTGCAGGGAAATGGGGACCACAATCGAAACACAAAACCGGAGCAGTAGTACGTCTTCTAAAATGTAATTGCTGTGAATGATTCTGCGCACGATTGGTTGATATTTTTAAAAGAATTTATCATATTTTGTATTTCTCAGAAGACCCCCTAATTGAAGCGCCCACCTTACCGGAGCTTAGCTTTGACGATTTGCTGGGAGAGTCGCCGGTGAAGCGTACTGCCAGCGCGTTGGACGATCCACTGGAATTTGAGCAGGAACGGAAAGAGAGCGACGACGACACGCTGCACACGCCGAGACCAAAGAAGGCGCCACAGCAGCATATGAAAACGACCGCAACCGGTACCAGTTTGGCATTTGGTGACGGAGCGGCAGCCAGTGCGGGTGCACTGCGAACGCCGGCGACTACGACTGCGGTGAAACCGGCAACAGTGGCCGCAACGCCAGCAACAACAACCGCTGCCAGTCAGCTAAGCAAAGCGGGAGCAGCGGCGCCAGTTTTGCTGAACAGTCGCAACTTGCTGCCGAAATCGGGCACGGCCACCACGCAGCTGCTGAAAATCTCTCCCAAGCTGTCCGTGAAACCTGGCACAGCGGCAGCCAGCACCGTAACATCAGCAGCACCGTCGGCGACAATAAGTGCTCACATGGGTGGCAAGACGGCTGTGAAAACGCCCAACGGACAAACTTGGTACATTCAAAAGACAACGGCCGGATTGCCGGCAGTGCGCATTCAGACAACAACGGCGGCCAATACGACTACGACAGCAGCGGCAGCCACAACGACAACGGTCGCCACAGCCGCAAGTCCAACCACGGCGATGAGTACGAGCTCAACCGCTGCGGGCAGCAAAACGGTCGCAATTCAAGTGCTGCGCGCCGGCGGTGCGACCAAAAGCGCGCTCACGTTGCCGTCGACTGTGGCAACGCAGCTGAGCGGTAAGCGCATCATATCGGCGAGCGGCGGACAGGTGTTGCTCAAGCCGCTCAGGCCGCTGACGACTACAACTACAGCAACAACAACAACAACGTCACCAGCAGCCGCCACCATCGTGTCCAAAGCAACTACCACAACGACCCCAGCCGTCGTGGCAACAGCGACCGAAAGACGAAGTGACACCACATCAGGCGTCAAGCTGCAGCGAGTCGCGCCCACTCAGGCCGGCGCTGCTACCACCGCGACCACTCAGGTCAGTGGCGTCCAGTCAGCTAAATCCAGCACCAGTGTTGGTGGTGGCAGTGGCGGCAAAATTGTTGTGCAGAGTGCTAACGGAAAGCAAATTGTCGTGTCCAATCAGCACCTCATCAAACTGTCGCCAAAGACATCGACCGACGGTACGGCGGCTGCTGGCGGTCAACTACAAGCCGTGCAGCTTGCCGGCAAGTACGTGCGCGTGGTGCCGAATTCGAGATTAGGTGGTGGCGGCGTCAACAGCAGCAGCACCGCCACAGCAGCAGCCACAACAACGAGCGTGACCAGCAGTGGCGGCCCAACAACGCCGGCAATTAAAATAGTCGGTGCCGGTGCAGCGCCCCAGAAATTCACCATGGTGCGTCCGAATGTGACGACAGCCAAAACGCTGCTGACACAGTCGCCGCGCAAGGAGGGAGGCGTGCCGGTAACGTTCTCGCCCGTCACCTCGAAAGTGGTAAGTACTCTTCGTGTCTGAAATTCGTTGAAATCCGTTCGTCCGTGGCGCTAATGCGACTGAAATTCGTCTCTTTTTGATGCCAACAGCAGAAAACGATAGTGACTGTGCCCACCTTGCGCACCATTGCCGATGGCCAGAGCGGCCCGAGCAGCAGCAGCAGCAACAACAGTTCCGCCAACTCGCTGCTGCGAAGCGCTGCGGCAGCGGCCGCTACAGGCACAGCCAGCAGTCTAGTGGGCAAGCATAAAATATCCGAAATCAACTCTGAAATTAAGCGCATCACCTGCGGCGGCGGCAGTACTGACACTGGTGGCAGCGGCGGACCGCCCGAAGCCAAGAAAGTGGCCAGCGGCAGTCGCATTGTTGTTGTCTCGCGATCCATGCTGCGCACTAGTGTTGGCGGTGCGGCACAGCCGGTGGCAATACAAGGCGCCAGCAACACCCACAATAACGATAACGCCAAGTACGGCAGCAGTCAACACAGTCATAATGCAAACAGCAACAACAACAATAGTCAAGTAGGGGACGGTTCGTTGAAGAAACAACTGTACACAGTGCTGAAGGGCAGCAATGCGGCGGCGCACTCTGCTGCTGTGTCGCAACTGCAGGCGGAACGCAAATCGTTGCTGATCTGTGGCAAGGCGCAGGCGCTGCTGGCGCAACAGCAGCAACAACATAAATCGCCACCACAGAAGAAGCAATTGTTGACACTACAACAACAACAACAACAACAGCAGCAGCAACAAAAGCAGCAAGCGTCGCAGCTAAACCAACGACAGCTGCCCACGCACAAGTTGCCAACCCAACCGCCCAGCGACAAAGGCCACTCGAGCGTTTCGCACAGCAACAAATTTGTGCCGATACAAATTAAAGAAGAGCCACTCGACAGCAACGACATCAAGCCGCTGCTGGAGGACGCGGGCGGTGTGGTGCGTCGCAAGCACTGCAATTGCAGCAAGTCGCAGTGCCTGAAACTGTACTGCGATTGCTTCGCAAATGGCGAATTCTGTCAGAACTGCACGTGCAAGGACTGCTTCAACAATTTGCAGTACGAGGACGAGCGGCAGCGGGCCATTAAGATCTGCCTGGAGCGCAATCCGAGCGCATTCAAGTGAGTAAAGGGTGAATGATGGGGGTTCGGGGAGGTGACAAAGTCGGCATCTCGAAGTAAAAGGCTATAAGAATTGCAGTGTAAGTTTGTCAACCATTTGACAAGATTTCGAAATGTGGCAAAAATTATGAGGATGCCGACATTTTGGCTAAGACGGCTAACAACATGTTGTAACGCAAACACTCGAGTCAACAAAACTTGTCAACACTTGCCACACTGGAATTTGAATAAATTTGAAATTGCAGCAAGTAGGCGACGCCTATTGAATAGACACAAATTAAAGATTTTAGCGAAAAAGCGAATAAGTAAAGCACACTTTTGAAGCAGCGCAGTGTTTGGAAATTGATTACGTTTTTTTTTTGGTACTAGCTATTTGTGTCATTTTGAGCGCCGTCTTTAATTGACCTCGAATTTCTGCTTTCTCATCTTCTTGCCAGACCAAAAATCACCAGTTCCGGCGATCAGGGCGACATGCGTCTGCACAACAAGGGCTGCAATTGCAAGCGCTCCGGCTGCTTGAAAAACTACTGCGAGTGCTATGAGGCCAAGATTCCGTGCTCGTCCAACTGCAAATGCTTGGGTATGTTTGCTTTTGTGGTGTCCGCGCACGCGGCAGTAATATGTGAATTGGCTGCTCTATCTTTGCAGGCTGTCGCAATATTGAGGAACGGCCCGACCTGGACATGGATCCCATTGACCCCAAAGTGCTGGCGACTATAGTGAACGCCTCGCTGTCCGGCGCCGGACAGAAGCGCGCCTACGACAAGGTCAACAGCAAAGCGGGCGGCAGCGGCGACAAGGCTGCCTCGAAGGCGCTGGCGCTGAGCAGCGACTTGCTGGCCGCTGGCATGGGCGGCAGTGTTGGCAGCGGCAGCATTGGCATCGGCGGTGCTAGTAGCACCAGCAGCAATGGCGCCACGGGCGGCGCTCCGCCGGAGAAGCAACAGTGCAACTTCATAACGCAGGAGGTGGTCGACGCGACAATTCAGTGTATGATCTCGCAGGCAGACGAGTGCGAGAAGAACGGCCTGCCGGCTTATCAAACGGAGAAGATGGTCATGGAGGAGATGGGTCGCTGTCTGGTGGAGATTATTGACTTTTCCATACGCAATACAGACTCGAGTTTTACGCAGGATTGAATGCGCTGCATAATACATAACGCAATGCTGCAGACTTAAGATTTCCCCCCACTTATTTTTCCGCAAACTGACTTTGATTGTTTACTTGTGTAATTTTGGATTGCTTCCGTTTTTGCCGCTGCTGCTGCGGTCTTCTGTAACAGTGTTTTTGAGTTGGCAGCGCTGTTGAAATGTAGAGCAGACTTTTTGTTATTTATCTTATAGATCGATATAATGCAAAACATATATACGAGATGGCCGCTCTTACCATGTGCGCGGAGTGAGCAGTTTTTCGTCAAATAGAAAAAGAGAAAAATCCATACTTGCTTTCGTTTTATTTGCCAACAACAAGAAATTTATTTATATTGTACATGTTTGACCACTTGAAGAAAAATTTGAGAAATTTTCTAATTACACACACCTACATAGATTCTGTTTGTTTTGTGGCTTTCAAAGAAAAAAGTGAAACCTGACTAATTTTCAAATAAAGTTAAAAACAGGCAAACGGTTTTTGGTTTGGCTAAAAGCCTCCAACTAAAAAAAGTCCAGCCAGAATTATATATTTTACTTTATTTTTATTACTACTACTGTCTTTGCTGTCAACTTAAGTTAGAAATTGAGGGCTTTATTTGCTTGTAACGTAGCTGCATACATTCAAAAAGTAAAAATTGTTTATATATTATCGTTAAATTCACTTAAGCAAAAGTAATGTAGGCTTTAGGCGTCTGTTGTGCACGCCACACGCTTCTAACGAAAGTTACGTAAACTTTTTCATGTAATTTACTAAAATTTAATGTCTTCAATTTTATATACTAAGCATTAACTAATAAACGCATTAAAGCATAATAGCAAATCTTTTTAAGGTATACAATCGTAAAATGTAACACGTTGTAAATAAATACTGTTAAAAAGATCACTTACATGGGTGCCACTGAGTTTTTCATTACGAATATTGCAGGTCGTTCTCAGAGTCTGAGTTTGTCTTGCTAGAACTGGGGCAGCTACGATCCCCCTTGCACCAGAACCCTTCATTGGGCTGGGCAAAAGCACTCTAGCAGAGTCACTAAGACTTGAGGAAAGAACCAGGAACTCAGAACACTGGTCAAATGCCACAGGTCTTAGGCAATCGAAAATCTTCATCAAAGGTTATAACTCCAGATGGAGTGAAGAATGCCTCAGACTGGGGAAAACCCAGCTTAGACTGGTCACCGGGCTGGTAGCCGGGCACTGCAGGATGAGGAAACACATGCACACAATCGGGGTAGAACAGGTAAGCGTCTGCAGACTCTGCGAAACAGCGGAGGAGACTCCTGAGCACGTCACACTGCACTGCGATGCGGTATGCCGCAGTAGGAGACAGCACCTGGGCCAGTACTGGCTTGCAGAAGAGAACGTCAAACACCTTCTCCCACGTGAGTTACTAAGCTTCATTAGGTCGGTGGGACTGGGGGACGTTCTCTAAAGTTGAAGGGGGCACAATAGATCAAATTTGGTCTCAGTGCACTCTTTCCCCTTTTAAATCTATCTATCTATCAGAGTCTGAGTGGAATATGTTCGAATTGAGTCGATTTGAGAGCGGCTACAGTTCGGACGAAACTTATGCTTCCCGTCATCTCGCAATTTTATCTTCCTCAGTTTTTTATGCAAACGAGATTGCAGACAGTTGGCCGGCTTAATGACGGAATATTTTCGATGGGCAAATTTACATGGAAAAGGTAAGCATGAGGCGGAGGATCAGTTTCTGTGAGTCTGCTCTGCGTACGCAATAATCAGGTTTGAGACAGTTGGTTGAGAATTGACTTGGCCTCTTGGCACCACAGCATCTATTCAGATTTCTCCGAATGTCTGATAGATTTAGCAAAGCAAATTAACAGGGAACATCAACTCGCTCGCTAAGCTGTTCCGAAAAATTAAAACAAATGGTTTTAAAATAAAACCTATCATCACCAGATAAGATCTGATCGTGGGGTCGCGCAGAGTACGAAAAATGAATTTCATTTGACACGAAAAGGCATAAAATTGCATTAATATTGGCCGATGAAATTAATAAAAAATGATTTAGTTTAAAAACATAAACAAAAAAGTATAACAAAAATGTCTGTCCAAACGAAGTAAAAATATTGTGTAATAATGCGAATAAAAAATCATAGATATTTTCGCAAAATTAATAATAAAAAAATATTTTAAATAGTGACCAAAAAGAAGAAGAAAATCAAAGTAGAATACTTTCTTTAGTTATTGCTTAACCCTTTCAATACTGCGGGGATATATAAGTCCCAGATAACGTATTCGCTTTTAAAGTGCTGGGATGGGACTAAACAGTAGTCTGTAGTCAGTACTTCACAACACGTGTTTTGGTTAGCATAACCTAACTAATTCATACTTGGTATACGTTCAGAAGTGTAAGCGTTCTCTTTGTGCATAAAAAAACAAAAAAAAAAATCTGAAATTATGTAAACATGTTCTTATACTTATTTACAGCACATTTAGTTCAATTATACAGAAATATCTGCACTGGCCAAAAGTCGTATTGAAAGGGTTAAGAAAATACATGTTTGCCAGAAGTAAAACAAACTAAAAGAAACTTTTAATTACACAAAACGTAAAAGTAAAAAATAAGTATGAAATAACTTGAATACTTAGAAAAAATAATTTATAACAAAATCTTTGAATTGCACAAAAGGTAAAAGCAAAAAATAACAATAAAATAACTTGAATATTTAGAAAAATAATGTATAGCAAAATCTTTTAATTATGTATACAGAAATTAAAAAATAAGTATGACACAAGGTAAATATTTAGAAAAAAGAATTTATAAAAAAATCTTTTAATTACACAAAAAGTAAAAGAAAAAAAAAGTTTGAAATAATTTGAGTATTTATAAAAAAATTTATTTCAAAAATAGCAAAAAATAACTTTTTCTTTTTAAATAAATAACATCAATAATTATTGACAAAAAATAAAAATAAAAATTAACTCTTCCTATTTGATTTATAAGTAAAAAACATAAATAACTTAAATATTTGCATAAAAATATGATTATAAAATTTATTTTCAAAAATAATTTTTTAACAAAATTAATTAATTAATTACACAAAAAGTAAAAGTAAAAAATAAGTATGACATCGTGAATATTTAGAAAAATGTATTTATAAGACAGACTTTTAATTACACAAAAAGTAAAGGTAAAAAATAAGTATAAAATAATAATTAATATTTAAACAAAAATTATTTCGAAAATTGTAAAAAATAACTTTTTTTTTTTAAATAAATAACATCAATAACATTGCACAACAAAATCAAATTTTTTTAAAATAACAATAACTAAGTCTGAAATAAACACTTAAACACATTTTCAGATTTGGCTTGATTCTGGCGTTGAAATTAATTTCTGAGCTTTGATGTATTCAGAGACCTATAGTAGAATTTTATGGTGAATATTTTCGTGGTACATTTGTTCCTTAAAAAGTCCTGTTTTACAGGACACTTTTGGCATTTTAGAAAAAAAGGGTCTGATTGACCCATAAAAATAGTAGCTACAGGGTTAAAATGCTCACAAAAATATTCTTCGTAGTATTTTACATAAAATTGCTGAGCCCATCATATACCTAAAATGTAAGGTTACATGGTTTTCATATGCCGTTTCACCATAAGAATGTGCAAAAGGGGGAAAACTTTGACTCCCTCCTAAAAAAAATTCAGATGTAAACTTTAAAAACGCCGATACATTTATATTTTTTTTTGGTCCCCTTTACCAGAATCCGTTGTCAGAACCTTGTTATTTTCTTTTGTGTTGTGCAGTGTAATTATTGACAAAAAATAAAAATCCAAATTGACTCTTCCTATTTGATTTTTAAGTAAAAAATATGTAAGCAATAACTTTAATATTTGCGAAAATAATAAAAATAAATAAAATAAGAATAAAAAATGTATTTTCAAAAATAATTTTTTTACAACATTTTAATTTGCGAAAAAATCATAAGAATAAAAATAGTAATAAATAAATTTTCCGTTTTATTATTATTATTATTTTTTTTATTAAATTAAATTATTAAATTATTATTATTATTATTACTATTATTATTATTATTATTATTATTATTATTATTATTTTTGTTTAGTTAAAAATATTTGCAAAAAATAAAAAATTACTTCTTATTTGGTTAATAAGTGACAAATAATGATTGAAATAACTTTTCCATTTTGTTTTATAAAAAATAAAAATAAGTAGGTTAAGTAACGTTAAAGTGGCTTTCTGAGCCCGAAAGACACACTTAGGCCATAAAATTGGCCCATTGAGATACTATAAGAAGAAAGTGATCTGTCTCAATGCAAGTCGGAAAGCCTATACAAGCCAATTCGATTTGTGGATAAATCGTAGGAAGTTTTTGGCTGATCTGAGGTTATCCAAGTTGTCGAAGAAGGGTGAGCTTAGGGATTTCTTTGATTTCTTTGCCGAGAGCAACACTTGGTTTAAAGAAACTTTCTGAAGTTGTGAAGATTATTCTGCTGCTCGCGAGTAGAGAGTGGTCAACACTGGTCTAGAGAGAGTTTCTTTAGCTGCTCCAACAAACAAATAAGTAAGAAATAACTTTGATAATATTTGATTAATATTTACGAAAAAAAAATAAGAACATAAAATGGTAAAAAATCACTTTTCCGTTTGGATTTTTAACTAAAAAGTGCATTGTATTCAAGATCTTCAGGTGAAATGCTTCTCACTGGCTTTTACTTACCCATCGTCTAACATGTTTTAAAAAAGTGTAAGATTTTTTGTTTTTTATTTTGTATTTATTTATTTTTTTTAAATTTTTTTTTATTTTTTTTTTGTTTTTTTTTGTTTTTTTTTTGTTTTTGTTTGTAGTGTAGCTCGTTTATTCACCAACAACTTGCAAGATCTTTAACTGCATCTCATTGTGTTACAATAAATACCAAATACCCAAAGATGTTCTTTAACATTAGACCCCCAAAAATTGTATGTTTACGAATTACTTATATATTATTTATAATATTTGTCTCTTGTGTGCTTAGGTAAACTTCAAATTGCTGCCTTTGGTGGCTTCTAAACGTTTATGCTGTGTGTTAAATTTTGGTTTTTTTGTTTTTTTTTTTTGGTTTCTCCCATAGTAACGTACAGTATTCATACTTTATTTTTATAATTTTGTAATTATTATTCACTTTATTCTTATTTGGCTAAAATTTAATATATATATTGTTATTATTATATTCCTTTAATAAGAACGTTTAGAAATTGTGGCTATGCATTTTTCTTATTCTTATGCATTTTTCTTATTTATTTCAATTATTATTTTTATTATTTATTTATTTTATTTAGATTGCAGAAAAACTCTTTTGATGCCGCTTTGAAAAACTCTTTTTCTGTAGTGTTTGTGTTTAGGGAATAATTTTTGACTGTTGCGCTCATTTCGTATGTCATGCCGCGTTTAAGGTGCCATCAGCTTGTGTGATTGTATGTTGTTTTGGATTTACATACATACATATGTATATGCTAAGTGTGCGTGTGCTATAAATATTTGATGTATTTGTAGTAGTAGTAGATTTAGATGTTTTATTAGTAGTGAGAGAATTGGAACAATAGTTTTAGTTTTATAGTTTTATAGTTTAATTTTGCATAGTTTCTTCTTTTTTGAATCTTTGTTTGTTGTTATTTTTGCATAATTTTGGGCCACAAAGAGCTTGCAAATAGATTGCATTCGAATAACTGCTTCATAGAGTATTTTGTTTTTACACATTTCTTTACAAGTTTGAAGAAGATGTATGTAAGCTTATTGCTGTTAGCTACCGTTTGAGTTGTCCATTTGTTTGTTTTCGCTACATACATACATAAAAATACACTAAACAATAAGTGCTATAGCTCAATACGAATATACTATAAACTAACTGCGATTTTGCATGTTTTTTTTCAAATGTTTAGAAAGCACAAAAATTTATGTTTTTTGCGTTTGTATGTATTTCCAGCAAAATGCATACAAATATGCGCTTAAATATAAACAATTAACATGCTTTCTTTAGACATATACTATGTGCAATAGTGCACTTTATGGTGGCTTATTTTGCTATAATTATTATAGTTGGTAGTAGTTAGTTTGTTATAGTTAATAGTCGCTTGTAGTGCGTTTGTTTAGTGTTTGACCCCATACCAGCTTTTTATTATGTGCACTGCAAATATGTATCTAAGTATAACTGTGTTATCATTATAAGAATGTTTGTTTGTATAGATTTCTAATATTTTGTGTACAATATTCAGTAGTTGTGTTGTGAAGCTTTTTGATTTTTTGTTTTATTATTTGCTATATAATTGTATTCTGGTTTTGAATTAATTTCTACAACACTGTATTCTGTGCAGTTGCGTTTTTATAATACAAATGCCTGCCTCTGTGTATATACGAGTAGATACCCTATATGATTGTGTGGCTATGTTTAGTATGCACCTTAAAATATTGTCTAATTCACACAATAGTATTCATGTACGGCCTGCTAAGCCGTTCCAAATATTTCATACTTCATATTTCAATGTAATTATTTTGTTTCGATTAATTTATGGCAAACAACTATTTATGGTACTGACTACTATTTGAAAACCAAACGTACATACATCCACTGTGCATGCCCCTGTACAATGTTTCGGCTAGTGAACTACGTTCTATTCATTCATTCATTTCATTTGATTTTTAATATTATTTTTTTTGTTTTTTCATTTACATTTAAACAAATCAGCATGTGTGGTAAGTTTACGCATCTAACATGGTAGATAATGTGCTTATATAATGTGTTTATATAATGTGTTTAGTTGTATGCATATATGTGCACTCTCGCATAGTTAGACAAGAATTTGATTGCATTTGGCAATTCTTTATGGCAATAATCGGCGCAATAAATTTGTTTTACTTGAGCCAAAAACAATGCAGTTGATGCAGATTATGTTTTTTTTTGCATAATTTTAATTCAAATACACATACAATCAGCAGAGATCCTGTAGAGTAGCTAATACCTGCGATCGTCTACGAAATGTTTGAGTTTTAATTTGTCTATGCTGCTGAATTCTATGTTTTAACAAACCAACTACAAGCAGAATAGTGGAATTTTTAGCACATAATTTTTCTAATATTTAACTCTTTTATTGTTTTATAACATTAAACTGCATCTAATAATAAGTTTAGTATATTTTTATTAGAAAATATTGTTTTGTTTTATTTAATACTTTCATTGTATGTTTCAAATAGTTTTAATCAATATAATTATAGTTTTTTAAGTAATGTTTGCATAGTTCTTTAAACAATTTGCTATAAATAATAATTTTATTAATTTTAATTAATATTTTTGTAGTTTGTTTTTAATGTTTGCATAGTTCATTAAACAATTTGATTTCTCAAAATGTCATATGTGCTTCAAATAATTTTTTTTATTAATTTTAATTAATATTTTTGTAGTATTTTTTTAATGTTTGCACATTTCTTTAAACAATTTTCTTTCTCTAAATGTTGCATGTGCTTTAAATAATAATTTTATTAATTTTAATTATTTTTAATTATTTAATTATTATTTTTTTAGTTTTTCTTTAATGTTTGCACATTTCGTTAAACAATTTGATTCCTCAAAATGTCGCATGTGCTTTAAATAATATTTAATAATTTTATTAATTTTTATTAATATTTTTGTAGAGTTTTAAACAATTTGATTCCTCAAAATGTCGCATGTGCTTTAAATAATATATAATAATTTTATTAATTTTTATTAATAAGTATTTTTGTAGTGTTTTACATAATGTTGGCACATGTTTTTAAACTTGTTGCATTCTCAAAATGTCGTATGTGCTTTAAATAATAATTTTATTAATTTTATTTAATATTTTTGTAGTGTTTAAGCTCTTTAAATAATTTACTTTTTCGTGCTTTAAATAATAATTTTATTAATTTTATTTAATATTTTTGTAGTGTTTAAGCTCTTTAAATAATTTACTTTTTCATACTCATACTTTTTCAATGTCATATTTATGCTTTTTAAATAATATTCTTTTAATTCGAATAAGTATTATTATATATTTTTTTTTTATATTTGCAAACTGCACTAAACAATAATCATTCTCAAAATGTATGTTGTTTAAATAATATTTTTTTCTAATATAAATATTTCTACTAGTTATTGCATGTAATACCATCAACGCATTTTTCTATGCAGCAAAGTGTTTACTCTGCTTTTTTTGAAAATCCAAAAAACAATTACCAAATGAATACTTTCCTCAAGTGCATTGTGGTGTGTGCAAAAACTGTTTCAGGGGTTTGTGGCAAATGTGCCTAAAACGCCCACTGGGCGAACGCTGTAGTTCAGTAGATATTAGATTAGGTTAGGTTTTTTCCTGTGGGGTTAAGTTAGTTTAGGATAGGTTAAGTTTGGTTATAGAAGAGGTGTGTGCGACATTGTGATTCCCTTCATTTTAGACATCTGGTGCGCTTCCTTATCTGTGGGGTTCAATGTAGATCCAGAGAGCATCTTTTGGGAACCATTTGGCGAGGAAATTCTGTGCATCAACTATTTGCGTGCGTCCGAAGAAGAGCCTGAAGAACATCCAAGAGTTCGAAGTCGTCGTCCCTGTATAATGCACAGTGCCATAGCTCCATTGGATCTACTGCATCCTCATCTCTTCGGCCACCATTTGTCGCCATTTGCATAGCATACTTCAGATTAGTTTAGTCGCTCACAGCTTATTGCGTACCATTTTTTTTTTAATTTTCAAATCATAAACCACAATGTTCGCCCATTGGGCATTCATACATTTTTTGATAACAAAATGTTAAAATTTTAAAGTGGGTTTTACGTTTTCGTGCTTAGGAAAACAACGAGTATAAAAATTTGCAGCCATTCAAATTTTACGCGTAGTGCACCCTCGTATGCGGCCAAAGTGCCCGAAAATATGCAATTCATAATAAAGAATAAGTAAACCACTAACAAAATTGAGGGATTTTTACACATTTGTGCACACACACACACTTGCAATGCTCCTTTAATAGGTTATACAAGTCATATGTAAATATCGTATATAGTTAATGTATATGCCCGATGCTATAAGGCAAATTATAGCTAAACGATTTGATAATCTGTATGTATGCATATATATAAATATTATGGAAATTGTGTTTTTTTTATGTAAATATTTTCGTTGCAGCATTAGTTTGCTTTCTACAATTAGTTCCCTTTTTTTGGTCAGATAACTTGTGTGCCAATTGCCATTTGGACAATTTGTCAATTTATATGAACATGCTTCATACATATTTATACTTTTTTTAAGCTATGTAAAACTATTTTATGATCAAGCTTTTCGCTGTATATACACGCGTACGAAAATGACGTGACAAGTCCTTTCGATTGGCAATGTGTCTAAATTAGATTTTATATGTTTTTGTTTAGGGTTTGGTTTATGGTCTAAGCTGAATATTTGCGAGCAGTTGAGAATTGTCTGTAAATTTGCAAAGCTCAAACTAAATTCTCTCTATGTTCAATTATTTTCATAACTTTGTTCAAAATTTTATTTTTATTAATTAAAATAAAAATGATAATTCAGTATGTAAAGTGTGACCAACTGCAATATTTCTAGTATTTCTTGCTAAATGAACTGGTAACTTTTATTAAAATTATGTCATATATTGCACTACTAGAAGATTCAACTGCAGAAGGCTTTTCAAAATATTATGAAAACATCTAAAGGTGAGCTGAAAACAGATAATTTTAATACTAAATTTAAAGCTACACACACTTTGAAAGATTGGCGCCAAGTTCAAAATGTACGAAGTCTGCGAAAACGTACAACCAAAGATAGAAAAATATTTTGCCAATGAGAGTTGAGTAAAAGTAGTCAAATATTTTTCTATCTTTGGCCAAACGGTAAGCTTTGTAAGTGACAATTTTTCTCAACTCTGTAAAAGGCATTTAAAACTGAATCAACTATGTTGTAATCGAAAAAAATGGATTACGCTCTGTCGGAAGGACTATGAAACCTGGGAGCTAATTCCTCTAATTTGCAAAGCTATAATGATGGATGGAAAGCACATCTGTAAGGTCTCTGTCCCAAAAAGTGAGAAAGTTCTGTAATATAGAGGACAGCATCTTCTGACAACAGGTATTCTGATTGCTATAGTGCATTTTCACTGGAAGAGATGTTGTAACTATAACAGCAGACAGATACTTTCATTACTTATTTCATTGTGATTAAATCAAGATTCTTTAATTCCATTCTTCCAATAGGTACTTATTTCATTGTGATTCAAGAAAAATTTTTCCTAAACATGCTAATTTGATAACCTGTTGACGGCCACTATTCTCTACTTGTCCGACAGATGCCATACGCCACAACTGTTGGCTTTATGGATTGGAAAATTAAGCAAGCAGCACTGCATTACCCGGTACGCAGAAAATCGTCTGGAACACATATCTATATATTAGGGCGGGTCAAATTGTATGGAACGATTTTTTTTGATGAAGCGTATAGCAAAAACGTAATCTATAGGTGATTCTGAGAAATTTTGCTCAAGAGACCATAGCTCTAAGTCGGATTTTGAGCCCCCCAAAATTTCAAAATAGGTATTTTTCAATATATACATAGAATAATTTAATTAAATTCGTCATAAAATCGGATAGAGTTATAGTAGATTTCTCAATCTGGGCTTGTTTGAAAGGTATATATATTAGTAGACATATTAGGCCAAAAAAAAAAAAAAAAATTTGTCGTAATAAAAGTTGTTGGAAATTATCTGAACTTTCATAATCTGCAAAAAAAAAAAAATTATCGAAAAAAATCGAAGAAAATTCGGAATTTATTAGTTAAAAGTTAATTTTAAGCAATTTTTCGACAAAAATTTCCTAATATGTCTACTAAAAATAAAAAAAAATATTGGTATCAATACAGATTCTGAAAGGTGATAAAAATACCTTTCAAACAAGCCCAGATTGAGAAATCTACTATGTATAACTCTATCCGATTTTATGACGAATTTAATTAAATTATTCTATGTATATATTGAAAAATATCTATTTTAAAATTTTGGGGGGCTCCAAATCCGACGTTTTTGCTATACGCTTCATCAAAAAAGAAATTAACCCGCCCTACTATATATTGTTCGGCAGTTAGACAGTCCTAGAAGCCAATTGGACTACCTCAAAGCTGTTGACGGACTCTCTCAATCTCTAAAATAAACTGGGCAGGTGCAACTTCGTAGAGTTGTAGTGGATACGAGGACATGATGAGAATTATCAAGCAAACCGACAAGAAAAATATAAATATGTACGAAACCATTATGTGTACCACCACGAGGACACATTCTGAAGTAGCTACGAAAGTGAGTAGACCAAAAGTTTGATGATCAATGGACCAATTCAAAGGAAATACGTCAGGCAAAACACTTCCTGACCTTTCACTGAAGGGTGTCCGGAAAACTCTTTATGCTAAACCGAGAGGACCTTCGTATTCCCGTTAAGAACTTAACTCAATAGCATCTCAAAAATATGGTACCATCCTCCTTAGATGTATACAGGATTGCTCCTTTTCCATGTGAATGCCCTCAGCACAAAGAGTTTTTTACTATCAACCATCTGGCGATTACAACCTCAGATAATGCTGAAATTTATAGAATATCTAGACATGTAAGTTTGAAATGAAGGCTGCACAAAAGATCAAAGTGGTGGTGGTGTACTATATCCTAAATGTATAATAATACCCCGTTCGGTGGGCTCGTTATGGAATTTTGCACAAATATTTATTTATATATTTTTTTTTAGTTTTAAGTACATACTATACTAATATATTTTTAGGATATATTTCAGCTGCAGCTATTCGTTCTTGTACAATAAAATGAAATAAAATAAAATGACTTTAGTATTCATTTTACATTATTTCATTTTGTTAAATTTATTTTTTTGCTTACATTATTTGAATTCAATTTTAGTTATATTTATTAATTATATTTCAATTCTGTTAATTTAGTTTTAGGTTTATTTGTTTAATTAAAAATCATGTTATTAAATATTTAAAATTTTGATTAAATTTGATTTTATTTGAATCTAGAAATAAATAAATATGTCAAATAAATAAGAATTCGTAAATGTTATTTTGCTGACATTTTTGAACCACAACAAATCTTCCACTTTGAGCGTTAAGTAGAGAAAATATGAGTTATTTCTACGTTAATATTTTAGTATGAAAGTGAGTTTTCTATGAACTTGTTACTATTTTTTAATGAAATTCTGCATTAACTAATAAACATTTTTTAATATTGAATTATGTGCGCTGTCAACTGTCACTGTTAGTTGTTGATAATTTGCCATTATGGGTTATAAGCCACAACAACAAATGGAATAATACTTGTAAAAGGCTGTTATACACTGCGAGCTGTTAAATCTATTGAGATACCTTTTTGATGATCCAAATAGAATCTCTGTCAGGCCAATAGATGCGATAGTCAACACCTTAATTTTTGCTCTTTTTAATGCTTTTAATGCCGAAATTCTTTTATAAATTGTTTTATTTGTATTTGGTCACCAGCTTGTTAAAAAATAATTTAAGTGAAATTAAATGAATGAATTATTTAAATAAATTCTTGAATGAATGAATTATTATTTAAATGAATGAATTTTTTATTTATTTATTTATTTTTATTATTTATGAATTAAATGAATCATTTAAATGAAATTATATTACATGAAATTAATTTGCTGCCTTTTTGATTTTTGCTTGCACACTGTTCTCATGCTTTGTTGCATTTAATGTATTTTAAATATATATTTTTTAATATGGGTTTTCTTTAGTGTCCGACCGAATATTCGGTTTCGGTTTCTGTTTCAGTTTCGGCCAAAAAATGGCCGAACGGCCGAAACCGAAAGTTTCTGGAATATTTTTTACATTTTATTGTGTAGCGAGTGAACATCAGCCGAGCAGATATATAGTGAAAGGATGATGCACCAATGTAAATAAACTTCTTTTTTAGAATATAATAATAAATTATTTAATTTTGAATATTAGCGAGTAAGGTACGAAAGGTGATTTTTTTATGTTTATGTTTTTAAAAAATGAATTAATTGTTGTTATTAATAAGTACCTATTTATTTATGTTATGTTATGGTTGTTTGTTCTTTATTTACTTAAAGTAAAATTCGTTTGCTGAAAAATGCTGATTTTGATGCTTAATGTGGTGATTTTTATTTCAACTAGAAAGTTTCGGTTTCGGCCGAATATTAAAAAAAAGAAGTGGTTTCAGTCGGACACTAGTTTTCTTCTGTACTCTTTGATGGTTTGTAAGTTTTCAACACATTTCAAAAAATTTTTAAATTCTGCATTGAATTATATGATTAATGGCCTCAGCCTAAAGATTTACTATAATATTTAATTTAATTTTTTCAGCTATATACAAACAGATCTATATACATATATATGCATATGAAAATGTATTTTTGATTTGATTTTTATATTTTTTTTACTTCATTCAATTGCTATGGACGCAGCCTTGCAATGTGTTCAAAAGTAATTTTCACACCAAATGCATGAAAGGACAAACCATTGGCCATTTTATGATATTTTCTCGCAACAAGCTACAAAACCCAAACTGCATTTGACTCGTGACGCATGGCTTTCATCGTGAAAAAGACAATTGTGCAAAACTCTGCCACATCATCCAGATTCAGATCCACGTAAAACACTCCACGCCTTGACGTTTGATCAAGTTAACTGTACTTTGCGGTCTGTCCATATCAGCTGCGGTCCTTACGCATTGGTGTCAGAATGCAGCAACAAATCTTATACTCGCTTTTTGTATTAGAAATGGCATTTTTCTCCGCTAGTGACCGCTTTCAGGCTCTAAGTGTGCGATCTGCGCTTTAGACGCTTTTTTCTTAACCGTTTTTTGTTGTTTTGTTTTGGTTTTCTCATTCTATGCTTTTAAATTTTTTCACAAAAATATTGAACTTTCCTGCGCTGGAATTTGAAAAGATCGTCCATGCACTGCCAACCGGACTTGCCACGTTCCGTTTCGAATTACAAACAAGTATCGAATCGAATTTTGCTGCCAAACAAATTGTTATCGCTTTCGTTTTTGCGCCGATTACTCGAAATGTCTGTTCATTTCGA
This sequence comes from Melieria crassipennis, assembly GCA_963668005.1. Classification (NCBI taxonomy): domain Eukaryota; kingdom Metazoa; phylum Arthropoda; class Insecta; order Diptera; family Ulidiidae; genus Melieria; species Melieria crassipennis. The sequence continues at coordinate 6,996,945 of OY764963.1, forward strand.
CATCATCACAACAACAACATTTACTAATTTATTATTTATATATTGGAATTGATGTGTTTAAAAGAAGGTCACACTAGCACCGATCGACCAAATGACCATCACTCAGCGAGCCGCTGCATGACATGACCGCCGCGTGCAGTGCGCTGGCGATTTGGCCGGCCGGTGCAAATGCTTTAGTGCCATTTGATATTTCACTCAAATTTGCTGGATGATTCAATTTAGAAGAATCGAAACGTCAGTCAGTCAAATTGAGAGTACGAGAAAAATTCAAACAAGGACCGGTCTGTGTGTGTTATATATAGATATATACACTTCGTTAACAGCACTTCGTCGCATACAAAATTAGCATTACACACGGCAACAATAATGTTAATTATTTCGCAATCGAAAACCTTTCTGACAAATTTCGTTAAGCAATTTCCCAAGTTTGTTTTGAAAAATTACTCGTATATTTTCTTTGCTGTTTTGATAGTTTCTTTAGCAAAAGGAAAAAGTTTACAAAATTTTTAAAAAAATTTGATCTTTAAATTAGCAATGAATTATAATCGTCGCAGGAACATATGTAAGTTGCTATGCTTGGCGCGCTGGCCGCTCAACCGACCAACGCCCTCCATACGACCCGCTCACGTTCTCTGTCTTCGTGTTTCATGTGCAACATTCGCTCGGTTGCGGTACAGTCACTTTGGGCGATTTTCAACATCAACATCCACAACAACAGATCAAAGCTCAGCTCCATCGACGCCAAAATTCCGATCCATTCGAACGCGACCCATTCAAAATTCAATCGTACAACTTTCGATACGCCGATCGACCCTCCTATCCGTTGCAGCATCTCGGCAACAACAACAACAACAACAGCAACAACCACTCGTCCGCGAAGCGCTTCGAGACATACTTCTACAACTATGACTTCGCTCCTACTAGGAATGACAAGGAAAATCCTCCAACAAACAAGTTTCACGAATTTCGTCGACGAAAATTTCTCCACGACCAGCAACAGCAAGCCCCAACATCGGCGAGCCTGTTCAGTCAAGCAGCTAATAGTCGACAGTTTGGCATGCGGCAACAGCAGCAGCAGTATCAGCAGCAACAGCAGCAGCCGGAACGGCAGCAGTCGCGCCAGCAGCCGCTGTACCCCCTTGCGAACGCATCACACGCCGCCAATGGAGGGACCACGAGCAGCACCAGCACGGCCGGCCTGCCCAGCCGCATGCAGCCCACAGCAACCGCAACGTCGGCAACGCGTCCGGCCGCTGCAACGTCGCACGCAGCCGCCAATGTCGCCCAGTCGCGCGGACGCTCCCACAGCGGGCAGCGCCTGTACGCCGGCCACACGACGGACGCCAGTAGCGCCAGCACTGCCGTTGGCGGCTTCAGCGTCGGCACCTCTAATATGTCCGCATTCCAGGCCAACGCCGCGCCGCTCATGCCAGCCAGCAGTCGAGAGTATTTGTCGGGAGTGCGCACGCCGCATTCTCCGAGTGCCCAGGCAGCCGCTCAGGTCTACGGAGCACCGCACGCTCTGCGGCAGACCCGGAGCAGCAGTCGCTCGTCACTGGGCATCGGCGCCGCAATGGACGGCGCCCGACGGCACCGTACTGACGCCCTGGACGGCAAAGGATCCGGTACGGGCAGCCTGCATAAGGGCGTACGTGAGCTGTCAGGCGCAAGAGCGTCGTCATCGGAACACGCTCGACGATCACCGCTGCAGACCCTGCACTCATCGCCCCAGAATATGGTGACGAACAATGCCGGCCAGGCGCAGGGCTCCTACTCCGGCTGCCAGATCAACATCAACATCAAGGGGCTCGACTCGAAGCAGCTCGGCGAGAATGTCACAATCAAAATCGAGTCGGACAACAACACCAACACCAACGACACTAAGGAGTACGCCGCCGACAGCAGCAAGCTGCCAGCGCGCAACAGCGGCACCCACCTGCACCAACACCATCTGCCGCCAACCAATAATCTGACCGGAGTGCCGTCGTCGCCGAGCCGCACCGATCCGCTGAACATCATGCAGCAGTGCTCGGCCAGCACGTTCAACATTGACAAGCGCCTCTCCAAGTTCTCGCTGCGCGGTCCCGATGACGACAAGGAGCGCGATCGGGCGCGCACGCTGGAGCGAAAGGCGCACGACAAGCCGCGCAGCATCTCCAATACACGCCCCGTCACGTCGCCGCCGGTGCGTGCGACCACCATCGAGTGCGAGGAAGCGGCGCAACGAAAGTTGAATATGCAATCGCAGCCCAAGTTGCCGACGGTAGATTTGGAAGAGCGGGTGCCCAGCCGAGTGCCTTGGCGCATCGACGAGAATCTGCGCAAATGCTTTCAGTACGATGAACACGAGCCCGCGCACAACCGTCCCACCAACTTGATGCGGCGCATATGCACCAATTACAATGCGGCGAAAAAGGACATTGCCAACCTGAAGAAGTATGCGGCCGCTATGTCGGCAGCCCCTCCGCCGCGCCCGCCCGGCACTTGCGTCAAGCCAACCGGCGCCGCCGGCTCGCCCTTCGAGCGCAAACTACTCAACACGACTGCGCCGCAGAGCCGATTCGAGTGCGGCACCAAACCACCAACGCTGCTGTCGGCGACGCCGCTGCGTCAACAGCTGTCGCGCAATACGCTCGGCCCGAGCCTGGAGCGCAAGGCCTCGGCGGTGCGCTCGATCGCGTCGAGCTACGGGTCCGCGTCCGAATTGCAGCTGAAGCGCGGCCAGCCGCTGATCATCCAGAGCCGCCAGAACGTCAAGAACACGCCGCCACTGAATGTGAACATTAATGTTTACGCGGACAAGTTGAGGCTGCTGCGCGTATAAGCTCCAGTGTCCAGCCACTGAGCCACAGCCGCACCCACACCGGACTGGACACACCCCCCGATTAGACGCGCGTCAATGGCGTCGACGAGCTTAGCCAACTTCTGATTGTGAGCGACTGCACAGCGGGCCCACGCACGGAACAGGGCTTACAACGTTGTGCGCACCCAGCGCCACTGGGTTCGGCCAACATTCTAAGCAATCCCGTGCAGACGCCGGCTGTCAGCTCGCACTCCAAGTGAATTCCGCGCCAGTGCAAAATCCAAATTCAAATCGCACAAAACCAAATCATAGAAGTATTTGACAAAAATTTAATGGTACTCGAAAACGAGAAAACTTGAAGAACACCACCAAACACTACTGGCGTATTCGGATTTCGCGCCATACTTGGGACCCTTGGACCACCCCAACGTCTTGTTCGTTTATAGTGTGAAATCCTCGTACGCATTCGGCATGTCTTGGTATTTTTTATTTTATATGAATTTAGTGGAGAAAATCGTTTCCAATTATTGCTGTACGATGCTTTCGAAACCAAAAATCGACGAAAATCTTCTATAAAGTAACTAAAAAAAAAATATACGTATAAAGAATTTAAATTTTAAAATATGTCCACGAGCTTTCATTACTCTTGAACAAATTTCGGGCTCGAGCCTCAACTGAAGTAGAGTCGATACCTCCGAATCGAACCATCCCAATTCGGGTGGAAAATATCGCATAGCGGCCTTCTTTTGCTGGGAGTAAGAATACGTTTTTTTTTTTACTAGTCTTTCATTCGTCTTTCAGACGAACCATATACCAAAACAATATGTATTTGTCTTGGCATGTCACCTTCTGGCTACAAATTCCGAAACATTGGCTTACAAGCTAATTTCTAAACTAAACAATCAGTTAACGCACCAAAAGTCTATCAACTGCAGCCCTCAAAGGCACAATTTCGTGCAAAACCTTTCATCGAAATTTCAGTTTAAACGGAAATTGTTTAGTCCTGTTGTGCAATTGAGCAGACAAATCGATTTTATTTTGTATATTTATTATTTTTTTTACTAAAAAAAAAGTTGCCAAATGCATTTATGCTTATTTCTGCACCCAGTTGAGCTCAATTGTTGAAATCAGGCAGTTGAGGGCCCAGCCTTTAGTAGGAATAAAAGGTTACCAACAAATACATAATAAACATGTATAAATATAAATGAAAATAAATATGTATTTACTTGTTTTGGACTTTGCGAACCATTGTTATTTGTATTTTGGAAAAATAAAAAAATTTTTTTTTGTTTTTTTTTTGTTTTAAGAAAAATTTGTAAACTTCTTGCATAGTAGTTGTCAATGCTTTTTGGAAAAATTGTACAAAACTTACATTTGGGTCGAAAATTTCGAAGAAAATATGACATACCGTCGATATAGAAATAAATATTTTTATTAAACCACCATTTTTCAGTTAGAGGAATATTTTTGTAATAATTATTTCAAAAGCATATTTTTAACAGAGCGAAAATTTGTGCCTTTATGCCTTGAAAACTAAAATTAAAATTACCAAAATATACTCATTTCTGATAAAACAAAAATAGTATTACTTCTATAACGACGACATGTGTCTATATTTTTGTTAAATTACCGTTTGATTTTAAGAATGTTTTGCATTTAACATAAAACCATTAGTACAAACAATTTCTATGTAAACAAAAAAACATTATTATTCTAAATTTTATGTATTGTAAAGTATAGATTTATTCAATAAAATTGCAAATGAAATGTAAATAAACAAATTTATGGTTATCAAATTAGCAAATTGTAACCTCTTTGCATATAAAAAACAAAATATTTCAATGTTTATTTTAGCTAAGAAACAATTGGAGTTAAAAAAACAATGGAAAAAGTGAAAGAAAACATGGGTTGAATATTTAATATTTATGTTAAAAAAGGGGGATGAATAACTGCAAATATGTGAGGGAATTACAGTAAAACCAGCTTAAGTAACTCAGCTGTAAATGCCATCTTTTTGAGGTACTTAAGCGTAGGTACTTTTGAGTACTCCATACTTAAGTGGGTTGAGTACTAAAAGTATACATTGCATAGTGTCCACAAAAAATGTTGGTTACTTTAACGGCGTAAGTATTTATGAGATGAGGTACTTAAGCAGTTTTTACTGTATTAAGAAAGATAATACAATATTTAACTAACTTTGGTATTAGAGAGCACACAACAAGTGAGAACACACAACAAGTTGAACGTACTTTCTGCAGCAGTACACAATTTTTAAGGGGTATTCACACCTAGCTTGTCACTTTGTTAGTTCGGTGCTCGGTAGTTTTGTACGTGTATTTTGTTTTTGTAAGATATATGAAACTACCGAGTACCGAACTAACAAAGAAACGAGTTCGATTTGAATACCCTTATCAACTTTAGTTGTTATAAAGGGTCAGAAGGGTTGTTTTGAGTTAATTTGTGTTGTCGTATAATAACATACAACTTGTGTGTTCCCATTGCGAGTTTTCAAATATAGTACTGTTGGACATTTGGCGCATAGAATTTTTAATCTCCAAATAATACTAACAACAATAACGAAATGTATTGTCAACTCATGCTTTGAGTATTTTGTTCCAAGCCAACATTGGTAAAAAGCCGAAAAAATTATCACATTGACTATAATACTTCAAAAAAATACTCGTACTTCCCTCAAAAGTAACTCAAACGTTAAACAAATGATTTTGAATCTCTTTCAAAGTCCCTTTTTTTAAGCCTACACAGCTTCGCAACTCGATAATTTTCCATTGTATAGCAATATTACAATTTTTTCAATTAGTTATTGACTAAATGAATCATTTTTGTGATTTTCTTTGGTGCATTGTTAACCAGTTGCATTATGTACATAAATTGTACAATGTACATAAAATGTTTGCTTTTGTCTGCTGGGTACAACGTGTGTTATGAAACACTTTAAGCGTTCAGTATTATAACTTTTGCAAACTTGTAACAAACATGTATAAGATTTGCTATATTTGTGTAAATTTTTTTTGTTAAATATTTAAATATTTGCAATAACGTTACCTGTAGAAATTTGTTGTGCAAACCTAACATGTGCATAAATATTGTTCCCAAAGTGTTGTTGTAGCTGCAATTTGCTGAGTCAGTTGAGTTTTGTCTGGTTATGGTTCTGTTGAGTGATTGGTTGCGATACACGCTAAGTGGTGTTTGTAAAGGCTTTTAAATCGTTAATATCGGTTTTGGTGTTGTAATTTGTTGCAATGGGAAACAGTAAACTACTTTTCATATGATATTTCTGATATTTTTGGTTGAGTTTTTTCTTTGCAAGTATGGGCCATTGGTAATGTTTAGCATTCGTCGTGGGTCTTGTTGTTGCCATACTTACTCGTCGTCATCGTAATTCTGATATGTGACATATCGTACGGCCGCACGTTCGCCAATGATCAGTGACTGTAATTATGAAAAGTGTAAAAGTGTTTGATGAAAAACCTGTTTCATATTTTATAATATCGAATGAAACATGGTGGAACTGGAAATTAAATGAAAATAATGCAACTGATGATAACTTGGTTTTTTTGTTTTAATTTTCTACAAACTCGAAATTGGTGTGCTTGATGAGATGATTAGATCTCGAGCGATTTGAATATTGAAACAATCATTTTGAGGTTTAAAGTAAAATGTGTGTTTATTATTTGTAATTGAAATAACTAAATGAACTTTAGAATTCAACTAAACATAAATAAATGATTTGGCAAATGTAACACAAAATTTTCCGTACTTTATCTCACTCTCTTTTTTCTTTTGCTTGCCTCTCAACTTACAGACTTAAAACTTGGTTACAAACTTAAAATAGTAAGAGGATAGTTAGAGCATAACACAAGACATACAAACAGCATTTAAAAAGATAGCCAAATAATACAATCAACAGTGTTGTGATGATGGTTGTAGTTAAAAATAAAGCAGCAACAAAATGTCCTACAACAGCGATACGTCGAAAGCAATGCAACGATAGCGTTAGGCACGCAATATTGAAGCGTGTTGTTAGAGGTGTTCACTCTCGAAGGCCACATTCGTCATGCCATCACCATGCAAAATGGCCGGACTTGTGGCCACGGTCATGGGCACCGCATCGTTTGCAGCGCCTATGCAATTGGCGCTCGCATCTGCCTCGCCAACGACGGTACTAACCTTTTTCTCCTCCTTGGTGGGCGGATTCCTTAGCAGCGTCAGCAGCGGCGCATAGAGGAAGCACAGCACCGCAATGCCCACCAACATCCATTCGAAACCGATGGACTTGACGAGCGTGCCGCTGAGCGCCGGACCCACAGCGAAACCCATACAGAAGGCCACATCGCCGAGCGCATAAACGCTGCCGTACACAGCCGAGTGCCGGATATCGACCAGGTAGCCCAGCTCGGGCATCATGGACGAATCGACCATGCCAATAGCGAAGCCCAGACCGGCATTTGGCACAATGAGATGCGTAATGGAGGTGGCCATCGGTATCTGCGGATGTGAGCGGTGTTAGTGTGCGTGGTCAACGTGAGAGCTACGAACTTACCAACACCAAACAGCCACCGATTATAATCAGACCCAAGCAGGCGGCAAACCAACGTCCAATCTTATGACCCAGAGGGCCAAACAGATTCGTGCCGATCAGGTAGCTGATCGAGGCTGGCAAAAAGGCCACACCCTGTTCCCAGCGTGTGGCGCCCATGTTGTCGACCATCCACAGCGGCAGCGATGGCTCCAGCATTGCAATGCCCATGTTGGCAAAAGTAATGGCACCTGCAATTCAGATGAGAAGTTTATATATGTAATGACAACTATGTGTATATAATATATAACATGTATACGCACCAGCTGCTATCAGTATGTATGGATCGCTGATTAGGGCCTTGAGCGATGGTGGCTCGGTTTCGGCGCGCTGTATCGAGGGCTGCAACATGAACAGCTGCAAGAGACCGTCGCCCAGCGCCAGTGCGGAGAGTATAAGGAAAGGTGCCGATTTGCCAACGAACTCATACATAACGCCACCGAACGGTGGGCCAATGAGAACGCCCAGCGCCAAGCCGCCCAGAGCAATGCCCATAGCGTTGCCACGTTCCTTATCGTCCGTGTAGCGATCGGCCAGCATGCCCATGCCCGAAACGGAGGAACACGACGATCCGATGCCTTGGAGAGCGCGTGCCACGAAGAGTACGGAATATGAGCGGCCAAAGGCGAAGACTGCGCAATGAAGGAGGATAGAGTGCGAAAGGAATAGTTGAGGGCTATGCTGATTCGCTGTAAAATGAAGATACTTACTGATCGTGGAGATGAACATGATGACGAAACCAGCAAACATGGGAATACTGTAGCCAATTCTGTGAGGAAATTCGGGAAGATTATAACACTACATGATTGTTTGTTATTAAGAACACATTTTTTATGGATCGAAATTGTTCGAGCTCATAAGATTTATAAAAATCAGTGAGACAGTGACGCACCTGTGCGTCATCGGTCCAACAATCGGATTCACCAGCAGCTGTACAAATGCCTTCGAAGCAAACAAGATGCCCACCTCAACTGTTTCGCCCACTAATTCCTGGTGACGTTCCTCGAGTTCACGGTAGAAGGTCTCGTTCTCTGTAAAATGTGACAAACGTTAACAGTTAACTGCCCTTTCCCCTCCGTCCTTTCCAATCTGCTATCAACATTAACAAGTCGAGTGACATCTCGCAGTGGAAAGCATCGGGTCGACTTTCGTTTACCTTCGGGGCTTATGGTGGGGCCGCCCACGGTCGGCACTGGGCTACCGTCTGCGTTGCAGGGGCATGGCGTGGGCGGCGGCGGTGTGTGTGTGGTGAGCGGTGTGCGCGGGTAGCTGTCGAGGGGTGCGTCCGGATGGCGTATGTCGTACAGGAACTCGGGTATTATAGGAACTGCAATTAAAGCAATAAGCAAAGCACAAAGTTAAAAAAAAAACGCTAAAATGCAAAATACGGTTATGCAGTCAATTAAGTTGTTGTGAACCTACAAAATGCACAAAAAAAACAACAACTTAATGGCGGGGAAAGCAGAGTGTAATTTGTAAACAATTACAGAACACCTGCAGGACAGCCGGCAGTGTAGCTGAGCACAACCACACTGTGAGCTGTTAATTGTTGGGTTAAAGTGTGTAGACAAGTTTCAAAATAAATTAATTGGGTTGTTTTATGCCGGGCGGCAGTGCGTCAGTCAGTTGTTGGGTGTACGAGCGCTTCAGCGAAAGCAATTTCAGCGCAGAAATTGAGTTAGGCCCAAGGCAAGCATCGAGTTGAGAGATTTTTAATTACTTTCAGCGTTGCCAGATCTTAGCAATAGTGATGCAATTTAATTATATTTTATTAGCAGCAGTAATATACATAATTGCTGAAAATGTTTGATTTGGGAGAAAAGTGAAAATATTGGGGAAGCTAAGAACGACAAGAAAAATAATTCAAATGACATAAAAACAGTCTGAGATATTAAATTGATTATGGCTTTATTTTAAAGCTACATTCATGTCATGTATGGAAGAGTCTTCTTCTTCTTCTTCTTCTTGACTGGCACGACAGCCCGATACCGCGACTAAGGCCTAGCTACCCGCAACCATCCGTGTTGTGCGTGCGAATTTTTACATGGTTGGAAGGGACCTACAGTTTTATGCCGATTCCGAACGGCGAGTTGGGAGCTTTTTCATAGGCAATATTACTCTCAGAGGTTTGTCATTTACTGCTGAGAGGACAGCCGCCGAAAGAAAAATTGTTGTTTTTCTTTGTTTTTCGGTGTTAGCAGCAACGGAGTCTTGAACCTGGGTTCGAGCGTCGCATTTGACTCGCGACCCAACGCACTAGCCAGCTGAGCTACGGCGGCTGCCGTATGGAAGAGTAGATCATTCAAATGATTGCCTGGGCTTCGTTGGCAGTGTTTCGAGCGGTTGGTCCATTTTTGATGATTCGGTTCAATATGTGAGGCGTTATTTCGGCATTTTTTGGATCTTCTTCGATACTGGCTGATACGGCTATGGCAAAAAATCCATCAATTGGGCTAAGAACTGCCACTCTATTCAGCATATTCTCCAGAATTAACCCCCTGCGAATATTTTCTGTTCCCAAACCTGAATAAATGGTTCGGCGGTAAGAGATTTGGCTCGAATGAAGAGGTCATCACTGAAACCTAGGCCTATTTTGAAGACCTTGAGAAAACCTATTGTTTGGTAGGGATCAAAAAAATTAGAAAAAATCGACTAAATAGATCGAGCTAAAAGGAGACTATGTGGAAAAATTAAAGTTTTTTTTGCCGAAAACTTCTTTTATTAAAAAAATCACCGACTTATCAAACTGCCCTCGTATGGTTGGTGGTCCAAAGGTCCAAAGGACTGTTCTAACGATCAAACTTTTCAACGGTGTGAATAATTGCCTGCGTTCTGAAGCCACTTTGAAGAGCGATCTTACAATGAAATTCACGCTGCGTATTTACAACTGAGCTGGAATTTCCATAATATTTTTTAATAATTTCTACACCTTTGGCAAGTGTAAAACGATGCAAGAGGAAATGGCAAACTGCAGTTTTTGAACATTTAAACGTCATTAATATATTTGACAATTGAGACATACCTATTGGAAAAACTATCACTGCTTTCTGGTCACCATGTACTCATAGATTCAGAATCATTTATAATTATTTAATTAATTAATTTAATTTAATTGAATTATTCAAATAATTATTGAAATCAACGTAGCACTTCACATTAGTATTGGCTTTAATTAAAAAATTACAAACGAGACTGAAGCTGATGACACTTCAAACTAATTAAAACTAATCAAAATTTAAAATATTCTCCGTCTGAACTTAACCTTAACGCAATTTAAGTTCAACTAAACACTAGCTTTACTAATTGCGATTAGACAACAAAAGGCAGACACCCTTAACCCTTTTGCTACAATCTTGGCAAATTCGCTGCTACCAAATAGCAAAAAAGAGTTGACCCAAGTGCCAACAGGGGTTTCAAACTTAGTTAAGGTTAGGTCCCCAATTGAAAACGATGGTGAGACACTGGCCAGAACGTGGAAATATGAAATTTGAACGTAAATTGAACGTAAATTTGAACGTCTCTTGAAAAATGAACCTCCGATAAGAATGGATTTTTTGAAATTCGGGGTCTAAAGGGGTCTTAAGGTGTTGTGTGAAGAAACTTAGGCCTATTGGTTTCAAACTTGGTGAAAATACTCCAAATTAAAAATTATTTGACAGGAATTTTCAATTTTTCGAAAATCAAAATTTACCAGGGAACCGAGGGTTAAGTTTCGTATACCGAATTAGCCTATTGACTTCAAAGTTGATGAAAACACTTGAAATCAAAAATAATTTGACACGTGCTTCTCATTTCGAAAATCAAAACTCAAAGGGGTGAACCAAGGGTTAAAAGTTTGTATGAAGAAATATAATTTTTACGCCTTTTGACTTTAAACTTGGTGAAAGCATTTAACATGCGAAATAATTCGATACGTGTTTTTCACTTTTTGGAAAATCGAAATCTAACGGGGTCAACAATGGATTAAGAGTTTGTATGGGGGAAACTAAATCATGTTTCGCCATGTGCCACTTGACTTTAAATATGGTGAAAGCACTTCAAATAAGATATAATTACATAAGTATTTTTTTATAAAAATCTGCAAGATCAACAAAGGGTTAAGAAGTACTTGATTTATTGGCCCCCATTGACTTTAAACTTGGGACCCTGCTAGTCATATCATAAACAAACAATATACATTTTTTAAACTTATGCATTTGAGGGTTAATTAAATAAATTGTAGCCAACATTTGAAAGAAACACAATAAATATTTAATGTGCATGCAAAACCTGCGCTGACCTACTTAACCCTTTCCGACATGAAAATAAACCGGGCTGTATGAATTGTATGGGCTGTAGTCTAATATATTGGACATTGTTACTAAAAGGGTTAATCTACTTTTGTTCACTGTCCGCGTACTTTACCTAACCTCAATCAGACTGCCACCTTTAGCCACCATTTGTTGCAACAGTTAATCGCTTGCAGCCTTCAATTGCATTTTAAAACCGTCGTTTTTTCCGCAACTCGGTCGTTTAGGCACACAACGAAGTACCCATCCATCGCGTCAGTCTGTCGTCACTACAGTCGGAAATGGCTCGTTATAAACTTTTGCAAATTCAATTTGAGTCATTTGGATGGCGTTGGCTTGGTTATTGTGGACAGCAGTGCAGTTCGGTGTGCAGCAGACATGTTGTATGTGTACATTGCGGCAGATTGGGTGTTGCATGCGCAACATAAACAGCAACAACAAACACACCAAGATTCATTACACATTTGATGGGCAATTGCGCGTGCTTGCAATTTAACGTACGGAAGTTCACATACGAGTATATACATACATATGTATGGGTGTGTGTATGTAAATGTATGTGGGTTTGTATTTTTATCTGATTGTGAGACTGACTGCATGCCTGTCGTTTGTCTGTTTGTTGGTTTGTTTTGGGGGCTTTTGCGTGTAATTGAACCTGTAGCGGCTGAAGTATTGTTTACCGTTTACCAGACCATAGACAGCCACAGCAACAATGCAGCTACTTGTGCAGGCACTTTGGAATATGTACATACATATGTATGTATGTACACGACGTTCAGGTTGAAGTTGCTAAGTGGTTACTTAAGTGGTTGTTATGATGGAAGCAATTAAATTGAAGTGTGATGTGTTTATTGCACATTACATTACATTTCAAATATGTCTATGCATGGCGTTGTTTGACGGAAAATGGATTTGCACTTTAAATTATTTACAGTAGATATTAGAAAAGAAATTGCACTGCACAACACAAAAAAAAATAACAAGGTTCTGACAACGGATTCTGGTAGAGGGGACAAAAAAAAAATATACGTGTATCGGCGTTTTGAAAGTTTACGTCTGCATTTTTTTTTTAGGGAGGGTCAAAGTTTTCCCCCTTTTGCACATTCTTATGGTGAATCGGCATACGAAAACCATGTAACCTTACATTTTAGGTATATGATGGGTTCAGCAATTTGATGTAAAATACTACGAATAATATTTTTGTGGAGCATTTTAACCCTGTAGCTACTATTTTTATGGGTCAATTTGACCCTTTGTTTCTAAAATGCCAAAAATGTCCTGTAAAACAGGACTTTTTAAGGAAAAAATGTACCACGAAAATATTCGCCATAAAATTCTACTATAGGTCTCTGAATATATCAAAGGTCAGAAATTAACTTGAACGCCAGAATTAAGCCAAAACTGAAAATGTGTTTAAGTGTTTATTTCGTACTTAATCAAAATTGTTACTAAAAGGTATTTAAAAAAAAATTTGATTTTGTTGTGCAGTGTTATTAGAATATTGTTGAAAAATTTAGAATTTGACTCTTTTAAAATAAAAATAATTTTTAGATAAAAATATTATTATGTCTATGTTAGAAGGCAGCTAGCGATGTTCTAATAATCAAATCTAACGAAACATTCGTCGATGAAACCAATACAAGGCTTTAACCCGGAATTTATTTTCTTGCGAATTTTGCTATAATATTTTTTGAACAATTTAATATTAAGCACGCTAGGCGTTACCGTGTTAAGACTTGCTGAGCAGTGAACATGAAAACAAATTATTGAACTTTCAATTAAAAACAGTTTTGATTGTGGAAGTCGTCCTTTGGGAAGTTATTCTTCAGGGAAACATTCTAAATATAGTAAATAATAATAAGCATAAGCAACTTTTTTATCACCTATGATATGTTCAAAGCAGATATTCGTATTCGTAAAAACAGACGCGTTATGTAAATAATCGTTAATTCCCTGCAATGGGGATTCAGTAATTTGAAACACTCAGAAGAAGCCGTCGCACAGTGCTTCGACTCCATACAAAATTGCGGCAAAAATAGGAGTACGCGAAATTCGCCGAAAATCTGCAGTCTAAGTCATTTTGGGCTGCTGACTTCATTATTTGTGCTTGTTTAAAAAAAAAAATGTAAAGTTTAAAAAAATCGTATATATATGGTTATATATTATTTTATCATCACCGAGCCCAAACCGCTGGAGCTAAAATGATGAAATTTGGTCAAAAGTTGTATTTTAGAAAGTCAACCCTTAAAAAGAAGCGATTTCAAAAACGTCGACCTTGAAAGGGAGGAAAGAGGATGGTGAAGCTTATATGGAAGGACATTGTTTTTTGGTCAGATTGTTTAAAAATTTGGTACATATATACGAAACAAATAATAATTAAACCCGTATTTTGCGTTTTTCTTAAATCGACCTTTAAAGGGTGGAAAGAGGGCGGTGAAGTTGCTTAAAGGAAATACTTTTCTTGTTTGATATCCTTAGAGCTTAACATGGATATGACACAGATATGAGCATGCAATGCAGCTCAATTTATAACGGCGAGACTATTATAAAAATTATTCTTCAAAATTAGACATTCCCCCTTTTTTTAGAATATATTAGCATTAAATCACATTTTAGCAACCAAATTCCATAATAAAAAAAAAATTGGATAATATGGCTCATAATGGGTTAAATAGGCGTGCCAAACCTATTTTTATTAAAAACATTCATAATTCGTGGCATTGACTTGGTTAGACATTTTGATCGCATTTTTAACTCAAGCGATTTCTGTACAAATATCAACATTAGTAGTTTCGAAAAAATTGAATATTTTCCAAAGGCACAAAAAGACGCAGAATTGTTTTGCGAATTTAAGAGAAGAAAGTCCATCGAAAAAAGGTCATAAAAAGGATTTACGCGAGTTCACGCCATTCAATTTTAATTGCCTTCCTAAATTTGGTTATTTTTCATTTTCATTGATTAAAAAAAATTCATTTTTGAAAATTCGTACAAAAAAAAAATATTTATGCTAAACAAAAAATATCGATCAGCGGTCCCGTTTCTATCAATGTAGTTTTAATATTAAAAGAAATGAGTAGCCTATTTACAACAACAAATTTTCTAAAATTTTGTTAATACAAGCTCCTACATTTCATTTTTCCTTTTCATAAATTTTTGTAAAAATATATCTGACTTTGACAAGCTATATCTCCTAATCTCGACAATTTTTTAATAAAGTATTTCGGATCCAGCTTGATTGAACAATTACCTTTAACATGATACTACTTTTGTCAAAATCCGCAATAATTTGTTTTCTTATTTTTGTCCACTCTCGAAGCACTGTGCGTCGTAGGGACATTTGTGATTATTTATATTTTATTTATAAATTTTGTTTGTTTATATTTATTAACATTTAGTCTTTGAATGCAATTCTTAAAGACTTATTAACAATGAGTTAAATATAAACTTAAACAGGCAACTTGGAGTTGAGAAAAGAGGTGAACGCGGGTTTAGGAACAGAGAGGTCGAATTTAAAGAAAGTCGACGGCCCATTTAGCTCAACTAAGGCTTGAGAAATAGCATCATTATGACCATAGCTCATTCTAGAGAACTTAACAAAGAAATGACAAATGTATCCGAGGAAGCATGATGGCACAATTAAATTTATTTTGCTTAGAATAATGAAAATTTTGCCAACGACAGCCAATGTTTCCATTGACTACATCGAAAAGAAAAGACATGGAAATTACAGACCTTCTGCTTTCAAAGGTTCTTATACTCAAAAATAGACAGCGAGAACAGTAATCAGGATCACCAGAATATTCGATCAAGTCATGTTCGTTCGTCCATATGTAAGTCAAGTAGCTGGTATGCATCATAGCACTCCAACGATTTAAGATTTAGGCATGAAATATTCTACAGATTTATGTAATATCTGAATACAAATCTTTTTCTGAAACTGTATTACAAAGTTCTAGGAGTTCTAGGATTAGATTAGTTTTGGAGTGGCCTTTTGCATGAGAGCAGACTTAACCTTTGTTATGGCACAATTTGAACCGAGAACCACGATAACTCCACAATAAATTCCTGATTCGTCCTCTTCTGAGTAGAGTTGCCATATAACAGTATTTGTGTAACAGTAATGTGCAATGGTTTCTTTCAACCAAACTACAAGGTGCGTCCCAAAGTAAACAGGACTTTTGCAATAGGGACGTTTCTGGTGGCGCCATCTATGTGTGAGGACATGCGTTGGAAAGGTACATCTTTCATTCACATACTGTCTAAATTTCATGACATTTGGTCTAGTAGACGCCGAAATATCCCGCTCAATGTGACAGTATGTTTTTAACTTTGGTACGAGAATGTCGATCGAACAAAGAGCTAATATTAAGTTCTGTTTTAAACTTGGTAAAACTTTTACCGAAACGTTTAAATTGTTAAAGCAAGTTTATGGTGATGATTGTTTATCCCGTGGCCGTGTTAATGAGTGGTTGAATCGATTCAAGAATGGTCGTGAAGACTTGAATGACGACGAACACGTCGGCCAGTCGAAATTTGTGATTACTGACGATGCCATCAAAACTGTGCGTGATTTTATCAAAATGCAGCCAAAATCATCATTGGAATTGATGGAAATGGAATTGAACATCTCCAAAACATCAATTGATCGCATTTTAACCGAACATTTGGGTCTCCGTAAAGTGTGCTCTCGCTTCATTCCGCACACTTTAACCGACGACCAAAAAGCGCAGACAATTGAGCACGCAAAAGACATCGTTCGGGAAGCCAGACGTGATCCAAATTTCTTGTTCAACATCGTAACCGGTGACGAAACGTGGTGCTTTCAATATGATCCCGAAACAAAGCGTCAAAGTGCCGAATGGAAGCACCCAGATGAGCCAAATCCGAAAAAAACCCGCCGTGAGAAGTCAAAAATCAAAACTCATCTCATTTGTTTCTACGATTCAAAGGGAATAATTCATCGAGAGTTTGTTCCACCGGGAAAAACAATTAACGCTTTGTTTTATGTTGAAGTTTTGAAGTGTTTGGTGCATCGCATTCGTCGTATTCGGCCAGAATATCGCGAGGAAGGAAGTTGGCGTTTATTGCATGATAATGCACCGGCTCACAGAGCCCTAGTTACGACCGATTATTTGACCAAAAATCGCATTTTTACCATCAATCATTCACCGTATTCGCCTGATATGGCTCCCTGTGACTTCTACTTATTCGGTCAGTTGCATTTGCCGATGAAAGGAAACCGTTATAAGGACGTTGAGGACATCCAAAAGGCTTGTACCAACATTCTGAAGGCGATGCCGGCCGATGACCTAAAACACTCATTCCAAATGCTTTTGGACCGTGCAAAACGTTGTATCGAAGCAGAAGGAGAGTATTTTGAATAAATAAAAAGAATTATACAAAAATAATCATCCGTTTTCTTTATTTTATAAAAGTCCTGTTTACTTTGGGTTGCACCTTGTATAGTTAAATTTATTTACATATTTAAGTGAAATGGATGCGGTGTTTGTGCTTAACCCATTATGAGTTGCATTAACTCGAATTCTGCATTAGAAATTAATTTATTAAAATGTGACTTGTTGTTGATTTTTATGTTGGAAAGAACACGTGGCTACAGTGCAGAACATACATAAACAGTGGATTTTGATCGACTCAAACATGTTTCTGAAATAAATAAACATAAGCTTATAATTTTTATGGCCAATTTATGCTCCTTGCGTGCTTATGCGTTGTGGTAGTTCAATTTTTGTGCATGAGCCAAACCTATTCTAATTTTTGGACATTTAACTTGTGTACTAAAACATTAGTAAACGACATCAATAAACCTGCGCACTGCGACACAACTCTATGTCGCTCAATTTCTTGATTTCTTTAGAAATCACTTTCAGCTGTAGTAAAGAGAACAAGCGCTTGCCAGTCAATTAGTGGCTTCTGAGCCAAAAATATTTTTAGTTATTTAAGTGCCGGCATTACAGGCGCTTTCGAATGTCTGGAAAAGAACGCATGGAACATGGACGAAGCCTCGGTTGCGTGCCAGAGACACTTTAACCACAAATAACAACACGGACGATGACTGCAACGTTACAGCAACGGGTCGCTAAGGTGAATCAATAGGAGGGCAAATAAAACGGACGGGCGCACGACAATGTTGGCAACATGGCACGAAACGATGGAAAGGAAATCGCGGTTTTGCACTGTGCAACAGGAATTGTTCCCTTGATAGAGTCGTTCCTCATGTACAGAGAGAACTTTAGAGAAGGTAATTGGTAATTTACATCAGAAGGCTGAATAAAAGTGATGAACTGGGATGGTGTAATCGGGTTTGACTTCACGTAGTTAATTGGAAAAATATATTTTTAAATTTTTTTCTCTCCAAAATGAAATGCTTCTTAGTTAGTGGACAGTTGTAGACTTAAAGAATGTCAGTATTACAAATATTTAATTGGGGATATTTATAGATGTTTTGTGTTTTTTCTTCTTTGAAAAAGCACTTGAAGAACACAACTTTCTTTCAGTTCTTCAATGGCTTGAATAATCTTAACACATTTTATAATTCAAATTCTGTTGCCCAGTGCTAGAAAGTGTCAGTGCCTTAGCAGAAAAACACAATTTTACTGTGTCACAATTTCTTCGGCAACTGGTCGTTGGGTCGCTGTGTTGTTTGGTTTGGTGCATTTTGTGGGTGGCTCCTTTATCCCGAAAATATATCACCAAACAAAGGCAATCACAAGCGATACGAATTTAGTCGATTCCTGACAAGTGTTCAAATGACAGCGAAAATAGGAGCAGAGCTCCTAGTCAAACAAGGAGCTTGGGGCGTGATAATAAGTGATTATCAAAGTTATAGTATTGCGTTTTAATTCACGATGCCCACGGTGACATGTGTACTTAGATGTTCGAGCTAATATTGAATAACAAATCAGTCATTGTGCGTATGTGAACACGAAAGTGCGCGTTGCATACGTTTAAAATCATGCATAATCCCACCATTTGGGAGTCGGCTAGTCGACCTTTGTTTGTGCGCTCCGTCTGGCTGGAGACAACACCGACGGGACGTGCCCATCAGCGACACTTCATATTGGATTTCGAGCCTCGAAAGTTGAAGCGTCAAATGAAAGCGGCTGGGAATTCGTTCAGCACAGCGGAGAGGCAAAGAGGTGGGTACAGGTTAGGGGAGTTAGGAGAGTTCATTGTTGAAAACGAGAAACTATAGTTTAAAATTCCAATGATCTCAGGCTTTCAGAGTCAATTTTACAACACACTTAAAAATGCCCAACATTTCTTATGCGATTTTCTTGATTTAAAATAATCTCAGTCTCAGAGTTTCAAAAGTTTCCCCAACCCTACATTCATAATTATTATGAAGGAATTACATTCAATGTTGCCCAACACTTCCTAATAGAATTTCTTGAACTTCTTCATGTTGAAAACAAGAAACTATAATTTAAAATTCCAATGATCTGAGACTTTCAACATTGCCCAACATTTCTTAATCGATTTTCTTGATTTCAAATAATCTCAGTCTCGGAATTTCAAAAGTTTCCTCAACCCTACATTCATAATTATTATGGAAGAATTACATTCAATGTTGTCTAACACTTTCTAATAGAATTTCTTCAACTTCTTCATGTTGAAAACAAGAAACTATAATTTAAAATTCCAATGATCTCAGACTCTCAACATTGCCCAACATTTCTTAATCGATTTTCTTGATTTCAAAAAATCTCAGTTTCGGAATTTCAAAAGTTTCCTCAACCCTACATTCATAATTATTATGGAAGAATTACATTCAATGTTGCCCAACACTTCCTAATAGAATTTCTTGAACTTCTTCTTGTTGAAAATGATCCAATCCCAATGATCTCAGACTCTAAACATTGCTCAACATTTCCTAATAGATTTTCTTGATTTAAAACAATCTCAGTCTCAGAGTTAAAAAAAAAACCCACCCTTATATTATTAATTATCATGGAAGAATTACATTCAATGTTGCCCAACACTTCCTTATAGAATTTCTTCAACTTCACAGCTACGCTTTCGCGCTCGCAGTCCTGCGATTTTGTTCATTGGGCGGACACTTCCATGGATGATGACGACAGTGCAAACATGCTGCTTGTTGGCTCAGCGAAGGTCAACCTACAGCCATTGCCCCCCGCCCAGCAACAACTCAAATCTCAGCGCAAAACGAACAAACCCTACAAGCGGCCTCTGTGCGGTGGCCGTCATCGGGTTCATCGTTTCGATCATGGCCGCTGTTTGAATGAGCTGTACGACTTGTACTCGCGTCGCAGCGCGCTGCAGGATATCCAATCTGCACTATCGCAGGCCGATGAGCGTTTGGCAGAGCGTGTGCTCAACTGGCTGGACCTGGCCGGCAAGCAGCAGACGTCAATGCCGTCCGCAGCTACGCTCAGCGACGCTGACTCGAACAAGATAAAAAAGAAGCCTTTAAAGTCAACACCAGTGTGTACCGGCAATAATTCGCGCAAGCCTCAACGCGCCAAGACGGCGCAAGCGCAATGTTCGCGTCCCAGTAAGAGTCCTCGTAAAGCAAAGAAGGCCACTGTGACGTTGGCAAATCGTGCCGAATCCGTGAAGCATGTAACGATTATTTTCAACAAGGAAGGTGTGCCAATGCGCTACAATCGGCCTGCATGCAACATTGATCTGTGTGCCTCGAGCGCAAGTCCCAGAACCGTTCGGCGCATGGCTGGCACGCTGGCTTCGGCGCGGCTCTACAGTAGCGCCAGCGAAGCGTATGCGGCGCGTCGTGCACCGGCTGAAACCACGAAGCACGACAGCCACCCGGAGAGTGGAATGAAGCCGTTACAGAAGCGATCGTACGACGAGAACGGCAAACGTGCCATCTATGACGCCAAAAAACAGTTGCATATCTTCATGCCCAGTCTGCCGAAGAAAGGCCTTTTGAAGGGTAGCGCCAGCTTAGACGATACGGTCAGTGGTCTGAGTAATACTTTCAGTGAGTTGTGTAAAATTTGAATTCGATTTGGACTGAACTAGATGCCAGAGAGTTGTGGGTTCGAATCCAAACATCATTGTACCACCAGTCAATAAGGATAACTTTTCTAGTGAATCAACAAGTCTTTCAACTTTCTACAATTAAGTGCATATACCAACCTACAATTATTGAAGGCTTAAGTGCATTTTAGTGGCTGTTCAGAGGATACATTTTAAATTGAATTAAGTATGAGAGGTTAGAGTATAAAGAGATCCAATAGAAATGACAAAGATTTAATGCCTTAAAAGTGTATTCAGAAAAGCAATTTTAGATATTTTAAGAGGATAAAGAGAACCGATAGAAA
This sequence comes from Melieria crassipennis, assembly GCA_963668005.1. Taxonomy (NCBI): domain Eukaryota; kingdom Metazoa; phylum Arthropoda; class Insecta; order Diptera; family Ulidiidae; genus Melieria; species Melieria crassipennis. The sequence continues at coordinate 7,017,957 of OY764963.1, forward strand.
TGATGAAGATTAAAAGAGAAAAGGAATCCATTCAGAGTAAAAAGTATAAAGAGATCCAATAGAAATGACAAAGATTTAATGCTTTAAAAGATATTTTAAGTGGATATAGAGAACCGATAGAAATGATGAAGATTAAAAGAGAAAAGAATTCCATTCATAGAGAAAATATTCGAATTAATAAAAAACACAAATATTTAGGATAATTAATGAAATTGAATTGAATTGAGTTTTGGAAAAATTTGAACAAAATGAAAACAACGAAATTCATCAATATTAATAATGAAATGAGGAAGATTTAATGCTTTAAAAGAGTTAAAGCGTTTTATGGGAGATTGAAAAGAATCCGTTCATGGTAAAGAAGAACCCTGGAGATATTTGAAAACGGCGAATATTAAAAAAAAATCAAGAAATTAAAATTTAGAAAACTCAATTTAAAATTTTAAATTTTTTTTTTAATATTCGTAGTTTTTAAATATCTGCATGTTTTGTCTTTTTTAAATTTCATCCCAATTCATTCAGAACAACATATATTTTATTATATTAGAATATAAAAAATTTGCCCCTATTTTTACAAATAATATAAATTCCAACTAGCAAATTTATGTTCTTGTTTTATTGTGAAAACAAATTTTATTCTCTCATAATTATTAATAGAATTAGACTTGAATAAATTGGTCAAAATTCTTGGAGATTAGAATAAGAAAAGTAACAATACAAAATTGTAAGTGAAGTCGACCATTTTTTGGGTCTTTATAATGACTGACTTTATAATGAATGAGGTCTAATATAGTTTAAGTTCTTTTCATTTATGATTTGAGTTGAAAATCTCGTTATCCGACAAACATTTTTCAAAACTTTTCAAGCTTAAAAATGAATAAAATTGAATATTAAATTTTTGATAATACAAAATTGTAAGTGAAGTCAACCATTCAATTTATCATGCTTTAAAAATTATTACGGAACCAATTCGACCAGAAAATAACATCAAATTTTAATTTAAAAAAAAATTGTATATATCAGAATAAGTAAAAACACAAAAATGTAAGTGAAGTCGACAATTTTGTTGGGCTTAAAATGACTATAAAATGGTCTAAATCTCGCTTTCATTAAGGACATCCAACAAACGCTTTTCAAAACTTTTAAAGCTTAAAAATTAATAAAAATTAATATTACATTTTTGATAATACAAAACTGTAAGTGAAGTCAACCATTCAATTTATTATGATTCAAAAATTATTACGGAACCAATTCGACAAAAAAATAAATTCAAATATAAATTTTTTAAATTCTTTGTATTTCAGAATAAGTAAAAACACAAAATTGTAAGTGAAGTCGACCATTTTTTTTTGCTTTAAAATGACTATAAAATGGTCTAAATTTCGCTTTCATTAAGGACATCCAACAAACGCTTTTCAAAACTTTTGGAGCTTACAAATAAATAAAAATTAATATTAAATTTTTGATAATACAAAACTGTAAGTGAAGTCAACCATTCAACTTATTAAGATTCAAAAATTATTACGGAGCCAATTCGACAAAAAAATAAATTCAAATATAAATTTTTTTAAATTCTTTGTATATCAGAATAAGTAAAAACACAAAATTGTAAGTGAAGTAGACCATTTTTTTGGCTTTAAAATGACTATAAAATGGTCTAAATCTCGCTTTCATTAAGGACATCCAACAAACATTTTTCAAAACTTTTGGAGCTTAAAAATAAATACAAATTAATATTAAATTTCAAATGAATTGTGAATAATTTTCTTTCCCTGTGTTCACTCACATACAAATAAGGATATTGCTTTACAATCACTTCAAACTTGGTACTGTAAAATGTACGCAACAATTCCCTGCGTTTATTATTTCTGCTATCAATAACAACAAAACTCTTATTCCCCATGCAACTTGCCAATTCCCAGCGCAATAAACATTGCAAACCATTTGCTTATTAAAAACGACGATAAACTTTCAACAGTTTTCTCGGGCAGTCAGTCAGTCTGTCAGCAGTCAAACACTGAAACGGATGTGGTCTTTGTTTGGTAATCCGAAAACTCTCGGCGAGGCATACGGCCTATCGACACATCTGGTGCGTATTGCCGGTCTTTTTCCCTACTATTACGACACCAAAGCCTGCAGGTTTCAGTTCTCTTGGAAGCTGTTTCTGCTCACTTTAGCCCACATCACTGTCTACACCTATGTGAACATTACGTTCATGTTGGACGATTGGCGCGACTATGCGCAGCCCCTGATCGGCAACTCCATACTGGCGGCCATTGGCAACTTGTGGCTGCGTATTCTGGGCATCGTCATCACTTTCATGATACTGGCGCCGGTGGTGATGGGCAGCCGCGACTACGTGACGGTGCTCAATATATACGCTTCGCTGCTGGGACAATGCGAACTGCTGGGCATTGGTGTGCAGCGAATACTTCGGCGTATTTATGGCTACAGTATGGCAGTCACGCTGTGCCAGGTGGGCATTGTGGTCTTTAGCTCCTGGCACTCGACCTTCTTCTACGAACGCATCACCCAGAAAGAGCCAACGTTCAAGTACTACGTGGTGGTGGTTCTGTCCAACTACTACAAAATGATGTTTTTGTTCTATGCCTACATGCATCTGTTGTCAATCTATCTGAAGTCATCGGAGTTGAATAGATTTCTCAAAGATTTGGTGCAACAGGAGAGAAAGCGTTACGAACGTGAACAGCGCAAACGCATTGGCTGCCTGGCGGATGTGAAGGATAATTTTGATAACTAAGGAGCAGAATAGTTGGCAATTCTAATTATGATTATGAAGTACAAATAAATGCTTGAGAGACGAATCTAAATGAAATTGTAGCTATAAAACAGTTTAGTTGTCTACAGTGCACAGTAATTCGTTTCATAGAAAAAATATTAAAAAAATTGTTAGTCTCAGAATTTTACGATTTTGATATCATTTGAAAGATAAAACTCCAACTAAGAAAACCCCAAAAATGTGTGCAAAAAAATAATTAGTGTGTGTGCAAGAGCTGCTCAAAGTCGGAACTTTTTTCACAAAAAAATAAACATGTTTTCTGTTTTTTAAGACTATTAAGTAAAAAAAATCATAAAAATAAATGGATAGCAAGAATTTGCAAAAATTTTCAATATAAATGAAGAATTGATGTGGGCATTTTTGCTTTTAATGTTTTTTTCAAAATTTGAAAAGCTGAGGCTTCTACTCCACATTTAATTTAAAATTAAAATTTAAATTAAATTAAAATTAAATTAAATTAAATTAAATTAATTAAAATTAAATTAAATTAATTAAATTAAAATTTAATTTAATTGGTAAAACTAAGAGGAAAATATCTAAAAATTATGTAAAAGTATGTTCCTGAATTTTTTATTTTTTTTTAAGAAGCATTCTTTCTTTGTCGAATAATGTAAACACATCCTCCGATTTCTTGCAATCTCAGAAAATAATTCAATTTGAAAAGTGGTCTAAACACCTATTTTTCGACAAATTTTATTTTATTTATCCCTGAAAGTATGCAATCAACATGAAAAATGAAAAAAACTGCACAACAGAAATCTATTATTATCATTTTTATACCAAAACTAAAGTGTCCTAAGACAATTTCTGTTACTCCTTGCAATTATCAACGTTGACGTAACTGATTAAATGTAAAATCTGAAAAATCTAGCCAACACACTTGTTTCTAGAGCTTTTCAAAAAAGGCGAAAATTGCAAATTTAAAAAATGCCAAAATACAAAAGTTGAAAAAAACAAAAAAAAACAACAAAATATTTAAATTCAACAGACCACGATTAACTAGTATACCAAATTTTATTATATCTTATACTTTTATATCTAATTTTGTCCCGAGGTTGTATGAAGTTGAATCACTGTGCAGTGGTGCCAAACAATTTTGAGCCCAATATCAGCTGAAACCATGTTTGCAACAAAAAATGTTTGCAGCATACAAATAGTTGAGTGGAGTCAAACCCCCAAAATCCTCTTTTGCATGCACCACTGTCTGCCTTGAAATGTTTGGAAGTAGATTTAATTAGGTTTTGAAGCATTCATGTTATTCATTCTTTCCTAAACCCAATCAACAATGATCTTTTTGTACTCATTTCTTTCTTCGTGTTTTTCTTCCTGTAAAATTTATAATGACGCTAACAATTACGTGTTCTGAAAGTGCTTTAGGCTTTCATTCCACCTGACAACATCATTATTAAAGCCGCCTCCTTGAACCTCTCCTGGTAGACTAGATATGTCCTTTTTATATTTTTCGAACAAACATTGTGTCTAAACTTTAAAATGTATTCAAATCCTTCTCTTCAAAATGTTCTTCTAAGCGGGGAACCACTACTCAACAAGCTTGAGAAACACTGGCGTTCACTCCTTGCCAGGGATTGCAATTCGAACGTCAATGTAAAGTTTCATTGCGGCAACTTGATAAAAGCACAATTGCCAAAGTTTGCAAGTGTTTATTCTTGGCAGTATTTTTTTTGCGCAATTTCGAAGGGGAGTTGCAATGTGGTGGGGTTGAGAAATTGCAGGTTATTTGCTAAAAGTTGCAACTGCGATTTTTGTGCAGAACTTCATTTGAATGGTTGGTTACATGGGCTCTATTGACATTCATATTAATGATTTTTGAAGAGTGTTCTGCCTCACACCACTTCTATTTAAGTATAGAATCAGTACGTTTCTATGGTGACGACTATCAAACCAGCACCAAAGCAGTTGACATTACTGCTTCAAAACACAAATTTTAAATGGCGATTTTTTTTGCTCTTTCAGTGTGCTTTCAACAACCATTACAAAATTGTTAATAATTCAGATAACATTTACTAGCTATAAAATATATTATACGTTTGTTTTAAAGTGATTGTAGAACGATAAAATGTATATAGAAAAATTCTTTTGAATGGAAAAGGTGCGCAAGCACCCTAAGTGCTTTCATTGTAATCAAGCGGTTGACTACAAGGCGACAGTTGAAGCCGACACCATCTTGAAGTTGTGTGGCTGTGTCGCTGGCGTCTTCAATGTATTCGGGCCATACGTTTGTTTTTTTTTCATTGTGTTATAGAATTGACAAATAGCGTCGGAATCATAGAAATTAAAAGTCTACACGGTACAGGTAGGGTGGCAGTCAGACTAATATTCAAAGAAGATATTAAAAAAAAAAAAAATTAAATAATTTCTATTACTTATTTGAATAATTTTTCAAACTTGAAGAGACAAATGATTCGATTGAACCACAGACAAGCATTTTGTAGCTTCGTCCTTGCAGTTCATTTTATATCGTTGGCTGAAAGTAAAAAGAACATTTTTCAAAATCGTGTCAAAGGCAAATTAAAATGTTTATTACATTTGCCATAGCTGAGCAGTGCAATCGAACACAAAATGTGACTGATTAAGCCGACAGCAACTTTTTATTTCATAGTTAACCCATTAAGCCCTGAGCGTTGTGTTTGCGCATCGTTTGGGAATTTCGCTATATTAAGTAATTCATAAAGACATAAGACTTGAAAATGGGTAGAATTGGATTAGAATTGATCGTTTTAGATTCTGCCATACTCAAATTTCAAAAATATTTAAATATTCATACTTTTTTTCGATCCAAAGTCAAAGGTTTTTTTGGGGAATTTTTGAAATTCAATCAAAAATACTTATTCTTCAAACCTATCAAAATCCCTTAGTGGGCTGCATTTTGCAATGCTAAACTATTTAAAAATAAGTTTTGAAAAATTTTTTTTTTTGATTTTTTAAACAAAAAATATGCTTTAAGTTTTGTGTTGCGCGAATGCAACGTTGGGCCTAAACACTGCCAATTTTCATACAACGCAACGCGTGAAAATGTCGAAATCCAAGCAGCTGATATTTTATTGGCACATTTTATTTTCCGCAAATGTTTGACTTTGTTTATTTGTGTAATGTTTGCGAAAAACATGACAAAAAAAAACATGGCATGAGTTTTTTGCTTGATTTTTTTTCTTGATTAGGTCAATTAATAAGATTGTGTAAAATTTTATGGAAATCGCACAAGCCTTTCTGGGGTCAGGTTTTAATGGGTTAATAGTTTTTACATTTTTTTGGGAACTGAATGCTGGACATTTTTGAGAAAAGCTTTGCACATTATTACATTTTTTTTTTTTTTTATAAACGAGCCAACGCGCAAGGGTTCAGGTACATTGAAGGGGGTGTGGCGCATTGAAGGGGGTGTGCGGGTTTGAACCTCCAAACACAAAAATTACAAAAGTTGTACACACGCAAACCCCCATCCACCCCTCAAAAAGAAATCCTGTGTGTGCCACTGATACTATATACCACTGATGCTATATTTATACCTCCAGATCTGTGTGAATCGGTTTAATTCTAATTTAATTTTCTGATTTCATTGTTATTGTTGTACTTTCTCGTTGATATTCTAACCAAAGAAACAGTTACAGTTCAGAAATTGTTGTTGTTGTTGTTGTAATTGTAATACTAATAATATTAATGCTGTATGTACTTATATAATTATGCTCATATTGTTTATGGAATTGCTATGTAAACAATTATAGAAGCAACTGAAATTAATGGTGGTATTCACGATACATAAATAGTTGACAACTTTTTTAAAAGAAGAAAGAAATGGCACATTGTAAATTGGAATAATGAACGAACTTTTCAATACTGTGGCGACAAGCTAAATTGGCTACAAAATCAGTGATGTTTTGTTTACTATTGACACGACTCATAGGTTAGGTTGATGGGTTAGGTTAGGTTCGAGTGGCAGCCTTCTTCATGAAAACATACTTAAGTACACACACGTGGCTCATTATGAATGAACATTTTGACGACCCGACTCTCCCGAATTACTGCTCTGAGACCCAGAAGAATTTCAATATGAACCTCGCTGTGTTTCTGATACACAGTAAAAAATTGGGAGACAAGAAGCTTAGGCCTACTTCTGGCAAGGAAATACCATTAACCCGTTGCTGCCGAATGGGTAAAATTTTACCCATGAAAACTGACTTTTTAAAAAAATCACAGAAAAGTTCGTGGTAGAGATATCTCAAAATCATTGATAGGGATAGTTGGGGTAAAGATGGAACTACCTTAGTCTAATGGAGGTCACCCTAAAATTCCGTCATCTAGCTAGAGTTACTAGACTCCAAAAATTGTGAATTTTCCGGACGTGGAAAATGTGGCGAAACGTAGCACAGTGTTGCGAGTAGTGACAAAAATGCCAAAATGCAATGTTATAACCAGAAAAATCTGAGTATGAGGTTTTGTTGGAAATACTTCAATTAAGAGATATCCGAGTTTTATGAAAAAATATTGGACAACATAGAAGTTATGAGCTCTTAAAGTACGCTCTTCCAGCGTTGAAAAAAAATTGTGTACAAACTGCAAATTTATACTTTGACTTTGAGGTTGAATATTTCAAAATAAATTATGAGCAGGTCCCTAAAAGTTACTATTATCGTAAGTTTTATATAATTTAGGTCTGGCAAGACCAAAATTTTGCTGATTACTATCACCTCTGAGCAGTACCGTTATGATGAAAATTAAGTAAAGAAAACGAGTGAATACAAAGTGAGTTCAAACTTTAAAAGTGATTTAAAAAAAAACGTTAAATATCACTTTTGAAATTTTTTGATATTTTGTTTATGCAAGTATCTACATTATGCTGTACAATTTTCAGCTGCGCATATTTGCGCGAATACAAGTTATTGACATTTTTCGGTGAAGACTTGAGTTCAAATTCACCGTTTGGTTGAATGCCAATGCAATCGGTCAACTAATGCTCTGCTGCTGATGGAACAATTTGTTGAAGATAGCTTCGGAAAATCAATTACGATTACTATTATACTCGAAATAGAAGGGTTAATGGAGTTTCGACAATACACTTTGATTTTTTTTCGTACAGAACCAAAAGTTGACAACCTTACTACTTCACTTGTATGGGAGGCGCCCTCTGGTGGTGAATTTTTTACATTTAATTAATTTTGTATTTTTGGCATTCAGAAATGTTGACGATTGTTGAAGAAATCATTAAAATCGGTTCAGTACCTTGCCAGATACGATGTTTATTCGTTTACTTTACTACATTTACAAGTGTGGAGCCAGTTCCACTGAAGATTACTAGTTTTGTTTGGCAGCCACCTTAGAAGTTGGATGTAGCGGTTAGATGTGTATAGAAAAAATATTCGGAAGGGAAAATAAATGGAGGTCAGTCTTACATATGGTACGTCGGGGACCAACCTGAGAGCAGCGGGAGCCCTCTTTTTAAAAACGATGATTTTGTATGGAAGCCTCATTAAATGTTGGAGATAGTGGGTAGGTATGTTCGAAAGAAATATTCAGGAAGAAAAATTAGTCTGGTCAGTCTAAGATTTTAACCCTCTAAGAGCGACTTCTGAGCAGCTGTAGAGCAAATTAACGAGATTTTATTTTCAATGACTTTTGAAAATAGCTCATTTTATCTATATACACATTGATAAATAAATTTATATTAAAATACAAATATTTTGAATGTAGCTTTTATGAGCTAAGATAATTTTCATTGCTAATATGAAGTTTTTTCAAATCCGTTTGTATGGGAGGTGGTCGAAGTTTCGGTGCGATTTCACCGAAATTTTGAACAGTAAGTTCTTTACTCATACAATAACTGTATACCAAATATAATTTATATACGACCACTCCTTCTATTTTTGTCACTCCGCTATATGAACTCGCAACACTGTGCGTAGTGGCCCTAGAACCTCACAAAAATCTGCCTCCTAACTCACCTGTAAACAATACTTCTTTTGTTCACGTGTTTAGCTGATCACTTTAAAAAGTATGGAAAAAAGTTACCATTGCTGCCTAATGGGTACAAAATACCCAATGAATATCTCAGCAACGTGCAGAGATAGAAAGCTGAAATTTTGTTTCTGATCATTTTGGGTCAATTCCAGGTCGTGTATGAAATTTTATCAAAATCGTATGGGCGGAACTGGTACCCGGCACCAATGGGTTAATACATGAGGTGGAGAACGGTCTTTTTCTCCTCCTCGGAGCCACGACCAATGCAATTGTGCCTCTAGTAGAGCTAAACCCAAAAACTGCTAAGCCTCTTTAGGACAGGAATACCCAGCCAGAAGTGAGTTCATTGGCTCAACTGTGTCCCACTTTGATTCAATAACAACCAGCAAAATAATCCCTTTCTCACGTTGGCTCAATTACAACAACTCCCCGAATCGCGGTGACTTGCTCCTGGCCCCCTGCAGTTCACGGGTCATTTATTTGCGTTTGCATTGAGCAACGATTTTTGGGCCTCACCTTTGTAATTCCGAGAATGATGCCCCTGATGATCACTGAGGTTGTTGGCCCATTAACCCTTCGTTCCATGGCATTGCATATATGCAATCTAAACTTTTCATAGATTTGGGAAGTATTCTATCCAGCATTTTACAGTCGTTCATTCTTCAGTTGTGTCTTTTATGTTAAAACATTTGATTACTAACGGGTTTTTGCGACGAACATTGAAAGTATGTTCAAAAGAATCGAAAAAACAGTAAGTGTTTCGATTTGGTAAAATTATTTTGGTTATTGATGGCGATGGTGATATGACGGTCGCCGTCGCTCAGCTGTTTAGTGAATTGAATTACGAGTACATAGTGACGCCCGACCTAGGTTCGACTCCTCGTAATATCCAAAACTAAAATATAGATAAAACGGACTTTTCTTTCATCGGTATCGTTCTCAGCAGGATACGGAAATGTCGACAAAACTTCTTTCATAGATACAGTAGTTCAACAAAATTTCATTTTAACTATTAGAACTCGACAAGAATAATATGACATAAATGTGTTTTCTTCACAGAAATGAAATCATGCAACGAAGGGTTCAATTTGTTTCCTACGCACCGCTGCTTTAGAAGAATAAAAACGCAGCACTTGCCGCCATTTCATTGTGTAGACTCAATTTGTTGCCTCTTCAGAACCACAGTGTTGTAGTTCGTGAATGTCGCCAATGTGAAAAACTTCATCAAAGCTTTTGACTGTATTTTGTACATTTTTGGGTATTTTAAAATTTTTCTATGCAGCTCTCAAGTCATATTATTAGACTCTTTGGCGGTATATATTCTTGAATTCTCTTTAAAAGTCAAAGGCCAAGTTCTATTCACAGTCCTGGTTCGAGTCCTCACTTTCATGCTTATTGTTCTTTAGGTCATGTGGAGTTTCTACAACAAAAGACGCGTGTCTTTGTCAGCAAAACCATGAATTGGCGCTGCAGACAATTACTCGTCTATCATAAAAGCGAATATAGTACACAACAATTGACATAAAAAGCGTACATGTCTATATGTAAACATACATGTATTGCCATTCATACATATATGTATGTGACAAATTGTGCACGCACATTTAGTGTTTCTACTAAATTCGAAAGCCGTCAAAATGTTATAAATAATTGACATGCAACGATGGAAACAAATGTCACATACTAAGAATCAGGCAGGCGAAAAGTCGAAGTTGACTGTGTAAGTTGGCTTACGACAGTTTTTAGTGTTGTTGTTTGTTTTAGGGCTTGTTGATTGTTGATTTTGTAGCGCAATACATGCCTTGCGAGTCCTTTGACGACCTGTGAGTCATTTGAATGTGCGTTCTTAGCGTTCGAGCCAACCGCAAAGCCAGAAAAAGGAAAAGGCGCACCGTCATGAAAACGACACACGAAACAAAACGAAATATTGTAGAACAAAAGTTGGGTGACCTTTAGGCGTTCAAAATGGCTGAGGCAAAGCAAACGTGCGGCTGTCTGAGGGTCTGTGGTAAGTGGTAAAGAATTCTCCTTATTTCATATATAAATATGTGTGTAAATATGTTACATTGTGTTTTTTTGTGGGGCGCAAATTTTCGGCGTCATTACAACGATTGTCATCGTCATCGTTAGTGTCGGCGGCAGTGGTGCACACAGGGGGAGTTTTTGGGTTCGAATAAATAACGCTTACGCGAGACTAAGGCCTAGCTTCCCGCAACTACCCGTGTTGTGCGTGTGAATTTGTACACGGGTTGGAGGGACCTACAGTTTTATGCCGGTTCCGAACGGCAGGTTGGGAGCTTTTTCATAAGCAATTTTTACTCTCAGAGGTTTGCCATTTCCAGCTGAGAGGACAGCCACTGAAAGAGAAAACGAGTTTTCCCGTTATTTTTTTAGGTGTTATTACAGGCAGTATTTGAACCTGAGGTTGCTGCCTGCGACTCGCGGTCCAACGCACTAACCAACTGAGCCACGGCGGCTGCTTTTGGGTTCGAAACCTCCCAAAAAAAAAGAAAAATTGCTGGTATAAATTTACTGGTTCAAATGGTATTGGGCTCATAAGTTGTACCAAAACCCCCGCCCCACCCCCCCAAACGAAAGCCCTGTGTGCGCCACTGGCCAGCAGTGTTTTTGTTAGGCTTTTCGTTCTAACTGTTTCTGTGATTTTGTTCTGTAATTATTATTGCTTTTGTTGTCATTACTTCAAGGATGGTTAAACCTCATTTTACACAGAAAAGTTTTGTGTTCAAAGTGCACACAAGTACGCCGCCGCACAGAAGTCAACCAAATATATTCGTTCCTTTAAGGATTTCATAGTTTATTCGAGTGCTTGCAGCGCGCGTTGACGGTTGTGCGACACACGAGTTGCGATTCGCGAGTATTAACGGGCCGGACATTTTATTGCCGTAATTTTCCGCTGTTGGCAAAGAAGTTTGAAGACTTGAAGAAATTAATAATAAAAAAATATTACATAAAATTTTGAAAATAAGGCCACAACTACACTGCGGACGTCATGTCGGATGATAGCATTGGTACGAATGCCAGCGGCTCGTCGAGCCCGGATAAGCGACGTTCCACGGTGCCGGATATTCTGCCGCAGCAGCGCAGCTTCGAGAAGCGCTACAGTCACATCATACATCGCCAAATACTGGAGACAGGTGTCAACAAGGAGGCGCTGCAAAGACAATTGAACGCCTTCTTCTCACTTACTGACGATAAGCAGAAGAAGAACGAGGAATCGACAGAGCACAAGGACGAAGAAGAGGTGTCAGAAGATGCAGAGGATGTGGCCGGTGCAGAGGCAGAGCACGACGACACAGATGTGGAGGAGAGCAAAAAATCATTGGAGAAGTTGGACACTTTGGATATAGCTGAGGCAAATTGAAAGGAAGATGTGTGAAGTGAACTTTCGAGCGTAGATATGAATAATTTTGACAAGCAACTATATTACATATATAAGAAAATTTAACAAAAAGGAGTAAATGTTTTAGTTTTAAGTATGAAACAATAAAGTATTACCACTTGATTCGATTTTGAAATGTACTGAAAGTTATGATATGTGAAAGTTTATTCTACACAGGACAACCCTATAGGAATTTTTAGGACCACATTGTACTTCCAAGAGCAACTACGATCAATAATACGATTGAGAATGCAGTCTCGTAGCTCAAGAAGCTTACACAATAAGGGGGGTAGTGAGGATATGTGAGTTTGATGATCGGACTGATTGAAAATCCGAGTTTGATTTCAAGTTTTTTGTAGAAAGAGCATGAAAGATGGAAAACTTAGATTTTTATTACTATGAACTATAGGAATTTAAGGTCAATCTGGCTTTAATTATATATATTGCCAGTGCATTCTTATACTTATATGTAAAAAAAAGGGGAATCGATTTATATAAAAATAGAAATTGAAAGCAGCAAAACGCACTTTTTTCTTTAACAAAGAGTCAATAAATTGAATTCCTCTCATCATAAGATCTCTTGGATCAATCTCTCAAGCACATAGACTCATACCTCTCAAGCCTTTTGTAAACACATCTCAGCACCTGTAACCTTGATGTGTTCAAGACTAGTCTTCACCAATTCTTAATTCAAACCCCTCTCTTCTAACCTCTACATCCTTTCTGAATCAACGCAATGCTTAAAAAATATTTATTATAGCAAAACTAAAGTAAGATTTAAAATTCGTTACATAACAACTGACCTTTCGATCTCTAATTCTAATTTTATTATTTCTATTTTATGGTTTTTAAATCAAATTATTAAAGCATTATAACTCCATAATTGTTGTGTCCACCAACGCATTAATCATTTCATTTGTGCGTCATGCGTCTTTTCACCGAATTGGAGGTCATTACATTTGAATTAAATAAGTTTCCTTCTATTTACGTTCATATTGTATATCAATTAATCAACTTTATTAACCTTGAAGAAGTGCATTAACTCGTAATTGCTTTTAATATATAATAAGCCATGAATTTTTAGTTACACTAATTCACGCTTCAAGAGGCGGATGGGTTGACGCGCCCAAAAGTTGGTCAATAAAAGTGTATGCGTACAAGTTATATTATGTTCACACCGCCGGCATGCAACGCATTTAACAGCTTCGTGTTAGCACCACAATTATACTAAGAAAGTACAATGCGTGTTCTTGGGAAGTGCCAATAGTAAGCAGAAAGAGGGTGGCGTGAGCAAATCAATTAAATAAACAGCCTAACTAACATGCAGGTTCAGCTGGGGCCGGAGAGTCCTTTTGCCTTGACAGAAAATCGAATCGAAAAGTGAAGTGCTTATGTCAAGTACTCGTAGCTGGACACAATGAAACGGACACGACGGTGCAGACAGTTGGTGGGAGAACAGATGGAATGTTGGTTTAGTGGTCGTTTGCAATTGGCAACACTCGAAACATGCACATAATAGTGAGTACATATATCTAGTATATCGGGATTGAGTGGGGAGCGAGTTGGGGTGTAAAAGTCAGCCAACGTGGAGGGCATAAAAAGTCAGAAGGCAAGGGTAATAGTGGAGGTAGGTAGGTATAATTGGCTGGTTGATAAGTACTGCATAGACCCCTATTGGGTGCTTAAAAAAACAGATTTAGATTCGTTAATGATTTGAAACATTGCACAGTGATTCGTTCCATAGACAAAATTCAAAAAATGTATGGTCTCAGAATTTAACGATTTTGATGTCATTTGAAAGAAAAAACTCCAACTAAGAAAACCCCAAAAATCTGTGCAAACAATCAATTAGTGTCTGTGCAAAAGCGGCTCAAAGTTGAAACTTTTTTCACAAAAAAATAGAATCTAATATTTTCTGTTTTTTAGTCTATTGAGGAGTAAAAATTTTAAAAAGAATTAGTTGGCACGAAGTTGCTTAAAGTTTCAATATAGAATAAGAAATGATGTGGCCATTTTCGCTTTTAATGTTTTGTCAAAATTTGCAAAGCGTAGGCTTTTACTTCACTTTTAATTTAAAATATTTTTCTAAGTTATAAATCTGAAAATTGGCAAAACTTAGACGAAAATATCTAAAAAGCATGTGAAAATATGTTCCTGGATTTTTTTTTTATTTTAAGAAGCATTCTTTCTTTGTCGGATAATGTAATTATATCCTCCGATATCTTCCAATCTCAGAAAATAATTCAATTTGAAAAGTGGTCTAAACACGTATTTTTCGACAAAATTTATTTTATTAATGCCTAAAAGTATGCAATTAGCACGAAAACTGATAAAATCTGCAAAAATGCAAAGCATACATCTATTATTATCGTTTTTATTGCAAAACCAGAGGGTCCCGTTACAATTCCTGTTACTCTTTGGAATAATCAATGTTGATTTTACCGATTAAGTGTAAAATCTGAAAAATCTAGCCAACACATTTGGTGCTATAGCTTTCCAAAAATTACGAAATTTGCAAAATTGAGGCTCACGCATTGCCAAACTACAACAGTTTAAGAAAAACCAAATGGAGATTTCAATTCAGCAGACTATGATTAACTAGTTTACCAAATTTTATGAAGAACGGACCACTCCTTCTAATTTTGTCCCGCGGTTGTATGGAGTCGAATCACTGTGCATTGTGGTGATTCGTTAGAAAACGAGTGCTTTTGGTACTTTAGTAGAGGTTTGAATCCTTGTACCGATAACTATTTCAGTCTCGTGAACTAAGAGGCCCCGGGGTGGCCAAACGTTGTCCTAACAATAACAGGTTTAGATTCCTTAATGAGTTAATGATTTTCAAAACCTTAGTAAAGGTTTGATTTCTAGTCTCGAGGCCCCTTCTAGCTAAGAGGCCCCAGAGTGGCCAAAAGTTGTCTCTCGAAGTCAAGGCAGGAGTAGAGGATGTGATCCAAAGTTTCCAGACTATCTTGCACCTCCTAGTCCATACTACTTATCCTATATCAGCGTAATTAAGGGAAACCAGAGAGCTAAAATTATTATCTATTTTTTTGGGAATATAAAAATTGCTCTAATTTAAGAAACTCGCCTATAACTATTACCATGTAATAAATATTTTTGAGTTGCATAATAACTCTTATAAGTAACAAGTATATTTTTCGTTGTCGATAATTACACTGTGCAAGTCGAAAATTCAGACATGGGGGGGACCTACTGAGCGACGTTTCTATAGGTATACTGAGTTGAGATCCACCAGCCGTTTGGGTGGATTGGCTCTAGTTTAAGAGAAATCCGTCTTTGAAGTTTGCTCATTTTAGTCGAGTTCGTCGCTTAAGTCTTCGAACGTGTAAATGCTAATAGATCCTAAATCGTTCCGAATATCGCTTTACTGTCTTCGGCAAGTTTGTAGATATTTTAACGACCAACAAATTTGCTTAAGACACCAATCCCAAAAAAATACATTCAAACTGTGTAATTGCGATATATGCATTTTTTTGCGCAGCGCAACGTGGCGTATGAGTGTCATTTAAGTATAATTAAATGTATAATTAAATGACACTCATACGCGACGTTGCGTTGCGCAAAAAAATACAACATAAAAAAACTTGTTTCATAAAAGTTATAAAGTAACGTAAATAAAATTTTCTTTCAAATAATAGTTATCGGCAACGTAAATAACAAAATCTCATAAATAAAAGTTATTAAGCAACGTAAAAAAAAATTTCTCAAAATAATATCGGTAACGTAAATAAAAAAGTCATAAATAAAAGTTATGAAGCAACGTAAAAAAAAATGTCTCAAAATAATAATTAGCGAAAACGAAAAAAAAATTGTTTCTCATAACAGTTATTACGCAACGTAAAAATTAATTGTCGCAAATAATAATTATAATCAACAAATAAAATTTATGTTGCATTGTAATAGTTACATTGCAATTATTTTCTTAAAAAACTTATAATAGTTAAGTCCCTGAGGGAAACAATAAATAAATTTTTTTAAAATAAAAAAAAATTTATTTTTACAATTTCAGAAATTTGATAGAGTAGTAAGGTTCGAAAATTAATTTGTTTTGGTTTTTGTTCAACAAAATTCCGCCAACCGAATCTGTAGTAAATATTTGAAAAATCCAAACCAAAGCAACAAGTTGGCAAACATCTTCAGCCGCTTTTTATTCATTTGATTCGACAATTTTTTATTTCACTTTTTCCTACCACTTTTCGATTTTCCTAAAATACTTGGCCGAACAAATTATTGTCGAAGCGACAAAAAAAAATTTGTTGCTTGCGAAAGGCAAATATCAGACACACTTCTCTTTGCAGCAAAGAAGTGAAGGCATCAAAGGCAACACAGAAAATAGCGAAAGACCAAGTAAAGCTGTCAAAGGACAACTAACGGAATTCAAATACTTTGGCGCGCCCCAAGAACTGGCAACTTGTTGAAATGCCGCAAACCCGGAAGTCAACCTCAACCAAAATAAAATACTCGTAAAAAAGAAAAGTAGGGAAAAGTAAAAAAGCGTTGAAGTGCCAAACTAGACAACGGCAGAAGCGAAAAATGGGCAGTAGGAGAGAGAGAAATGTAGAAAAAAAAACAGTAAAGCTGGCTCATTGTGAAGCGGAAATGTGGCATTGGTTGAGGGCAAAAAGCAGAAAACTATTCTTTGCCCAATGCCACTCACACCACGCAAGAATGAACGGAAACGTGCGTTCGAGCCAGTTGGCAAGTTGTTCCTTTCAGATAAATCAAACGTTTAGATAAACTTGAAACAGCAGTTTGAGCTCGAGGATTGTGCAAATAGTCGCTGCATTTCGTTAGTCTGCGTTGAAAGGAGCGAAGGTATGGCAGCTGCTTTGAGGGTGCGATGTGAGTGGTTGCAACAAGTCGCTCCTTTCACTCACTATTATCATTTCACGTGTTGACTTCTGTATAATAAAGCAATAAATTGAGCGCAAATGAATTCAGTCAGGCTTTTAGTTAGGTGGCATTTGAATTGATGTTGAAAAGGTGTTGAACAGCAAATCATTTATTAGCGCTGTTCAAATAAATGAATGGGCCATATCAAAGAAAAGTTGAAGGGTAGAAAGGAAAAATAAGAATTTCAATAAGCAAAATTGTTTTCTAATTATTTTTAATTTTTAAGCAATTCTTAAAAATATAACTAAAATTAGTACTTAGTAATTAAAAAATAAATAATAATATAATAATTCTTAAAAATATAACTAAAATTAAAAAAATACGGTTTATATTGAATGTTCATACAGTTTTTGAAACCCAAACTTTTGAACTATGCTTTTCATGCATTTTAGATTCGTAGTCCAGTATAGTTGAGCGTATAGTTCAAATAGAATTTAAATTTGAGTAGTTCAAAGAATTAAAGAGTCAGGATTTGTCCGTAGATATAGGATGAATTTCAACGTTGAATTGACATTCAATATATGTAATTTGTAATCAACAATAACGAATCATGTTAAAAAAATGGTTCATGTAAGTTAATTGCACGATAGATCGTGTTGAAATATATTAACCACAAAATTGGTGAAAAATTGGTTAAATTAGCACGATTTTTTTCTGAGTGTAAGAATGAAGGAATTTTAAAAGTGAGATTCTAGGAAAAATTTTTGAGCACCTCATCTGATCTGACTTACTTAGGAGTTCCTTGTATCTATTAACTTTAGAAGGTTGAAACTATGTAAAAAGTGACGTTTTTATCGCATGAAAACGATTAGAACAACGAATAGTAGAAAGGAGAAGTTTTGCTTTATAACGAATAGGACAGCGAATAGTAAAACTGAAGAGTTTTGTTCATCATAAAAAGTATGGAAATAGATTTACGCGTAGATATTCATAGCTATTAACCCTAGAAAGACCATTGCGGTTATTTTGACGCATTTTTTTTTATTTTCTTTAGTATTTCTATCGAATTTCACTTTACTGACTAATATTTTTTTATCGTAAAGAATTTTATATATTTTTTAAATTTATTTTGGGAAAAATTAGCCAAATCCGATGTGTAGTTTTCAAGATATCAGCGGATATGTGGTCTTCGTAGGTATGGAAAACTTGCGGTATTTTTAGTGTTAACCCTAGAAATACCACTGCGTTCATTTTGATGGTTTTTCATTTTTAAAAACCTATATTTTCTTTAGTATTTCTATTAATTTTTGCTTTGATGACTTTTATTTTTTTATTGGGTCCTTCAATTAGGGTTCTACAATTACAATTAGCCAAATCCGATGTGTACTTTTCGAGATATCAGCAGATATAATATGTAGTCCTTGTAGGTATGGAAAACTTTGAGTCTTTCTAGGGTTAAAATATTGCAAAGCTTAGATAAGATTAGGTTTATTTGGATGTCTGGGCATTGGATTTTGTCGAAAAATTCATTTTTGCCATAAATTGGCCCATTATGAGACCAGAAGCATTGCCCAGTTTTAAATTCAACAGCTTATTTTTTTTAAAAGTATAGAAAGATAATAGCGTATTTGCTATTAATGCAGCTAGAAACAACTTCCGGCTGGAATTTTGCCGATTCAACAGCATAAAGATGATATTTAAAATGTAAAAAATTAGGACAATAGAGCCAAATTATTATTAACCCTTTCGACCCCGATTTTTACCCTGTGTCTCGATATTACTTTTTGGTATTTAAAACATGAAACATTTGCCGAAGAAGTGTGCACACGACATTTAAAGTGGCCACACCTCTTTGTTAGAGTTCTAGAGCTAGTTTACTTTTGAACAATTTTAGCTTAAAACGGGTTAAATAAATTTTGTATCAATATTTTTTAATTACAGAAAAATTATTTAATATTTATAGAAAAATACAAAATTATCACTTTTTTATTTTATTTAACCATTATAAAAGAAACAGGGTTTTGATCAAATGTGCCCAATTCGTAGACTTCAATTAGAACACAAACTTTCCCTGATATTGCTGCAAATTATTGGAAATTATTTTGGGGATAACAGTAAAATGTTTGTAATTTACTTTGAATTTACTTCCAAAAATATTATTTTGTTGGTGCCTACTTAAAATAAACCCATAAATTAAATAAACCCATAATTAAATCCCAAGGTGAAGTTGCTCTCAGGCAACTTTGGGGTCGAAAGGGTTAAACTATATTTTTTTTTATGAAAAAGTTTTTTATGAAAAAGTGTCATGAAAACTTCTCTGAAAGGTCAACGCTAAGGACCTCACTCCAACCTGTCTGTCTAATCTATTCAACAACAAGTTTGTTCCCAAGTAGGTTAGATTAGTTAAACTCGCTGGCCTAGTCGATCAAGCATAGATCCTGTTTGGTCCTTAGGGGTAACAGTTACGGGTTTTTAGTGTTGCGAACCGTCGTAAAATTGATCGGTGAGAATGTGGGTGTTTATGTTTTGGAACCTCCTCGATCCCAAAGAAGAACGGGTTGCATCTAAGTGGGTAAGCCGCAGTGTTGCGATAGCCGAACAGGAGCAAAGGATGTGTTCCAAGGTTTACCTACATTCATTCGGCTCAGTGATGCCCATCTTAGTATGCCTACGATGGATCTGCAGACCTTTCTTGGGATCCAGGAATGAGCCCAAGAATTGAGTCTATTCAGTATAAAATTGCAAATATTTTAAACTCGGCATTGTAACATTTTAAAGACAGTTCAAGACATCTATTCTTATGATGGAAAATTGCATGCCTAAACTGGGGTTTTCCAGTAAGTATCACTGTGTGCTGTACAATTCGATGTCTACCTAACCGATCTCTCATTGATAGCTAGCTGCATGCTTTAGTGGGATTGCCTCTGTTGTGGTGAAGGAAAACAAATTTATGTTTTCTTTTCTTTAGTCTTAAGTCGGTGTGTAAATACAAATCTACATTTTTCGATATCTGTAGGTACGTGTAAATATTATGCAATATGTATGAGTTGGCATGCATTTTGCGCATTCATTATACTCGTACACCTTCTTCACTGCTTAGCTATGGAGTTGAGCATGAAACCACCCAGACACAGGAACCCAGCATCACTTCAAGTGATGGGGGGGGGGGGGGATGCTAAAGTAAATCACAGGATGCCATTCATTAGTTTAAGTGGCGCGGTAATATTTCTGCGTTCTTCGAGGGTTGCTTGTAAGTCTTGCAGACAGACGTGAGCATTTATTGCGGCTGCTAAAAGGGGGTGTATTCAGTAGCCTTCACTCTGAGTTGGTGAGACGTTAAATGGACAATTTCCAGGTGATTGAGCAGCGCTGACAGTCGATAAATGCGAATTAAATGGAAATTTTCTTAGCTCCAATACGTATGAAACCAGCTAAAAAGTGAGCAGTGCAATTCTTCTTCTTGTTAAACCTAAATCATTGCAGACAATCGTTTTCACACTCACCAACAGTGGTCAGCAACATATTATCCAATAACAACGCAATGGCCACAATGATCAAGACGAGTCGTCGCGAGCCGCGCCAGCCGATCATCCAATTCTTGAAGGTGGCCAGGTGGCCGGCGGCGCGATAGTCCTCCTGTCGGCAATGGTCCGGCGGTGGCGGTGGCGGCTGTTGTGCCGCTATATGCGCACCGCCAATGCGGGTCGTGTTTGCTGTTGGGCCCTTCGTTGTGGTCGCGATGTGGGCGTTGGCTGTGTTGGGCTCCGTCTCTGACTGCTGCGGCTTTTGTTGTTCGCGATGCGCTGCGCCAGCGCCAAAAACACCGCTGCCAGCTTCTGCTGCATGTACGCCATCGTTGTAGGTGTTGCCATTTTGTTGTGGTTGTTGTTGTTGTTGGTATGTGCTGGTGTTGCTGTTGCTCCGATGCTGCTGTATGGACTGCTTGAAGGGGTTCTTGCTCGGCGTCTCGTTGCTGGGCGCACTGCTCTTGCTCGGATTGGTGAATGATGTTGTTGTGGTGTCGTTCGGTGCGGCCGCTGCTTCTGCCGCCGATGAGGATGAGGATGCGTTGTGCTGATTGAAATTTCTTGGTCCTTCTCCAAGATCAGTCGATTGCATTGCGCCACCCGCTTGTTACTATGGAAAGTAAGTAGATATAAGAATTGCACATTATTTCATTTTTCTCTTCAACGGCATTAGACGGAATCATTGCAGCTTAAAGTTAATTTTTAATTAAATTGCTCATAAAAAAATGAAAATAAAAAATGAAATGGAATATTTCGTATTTGCTTCAGCGGCAACAATTGCTGCCCTTGCTTTTGTTGTTGTTGCCAAATTAGATTTAAATTTGTTGTTGGCGTTTGAGCTGATTAGTTGGGCTGGTTTTAGTTACACAAATTGCAAGCCGTTGTATTCGATTTAATGGAACAAAAACGTTTTTCTTATATATTTTGCTGAATTTTCTAATTTAAACATTGCTGAAGGTATTAAAAAAAATGTTTAAAGGTGGAACAAAGGTGGATTTAATGGAACAAAAACGATTTTCTTATATATTTTGCTGATTTTTCTCATTTAAGCATTGCTGAAGGTATTAAAAAAAATTTTTTAATGTGGAACAAATGTGGATTTAATGGAACAAAAACGCTTTTTTTATATATTTTGTTGAATTTTCTAATTTAAACATTGCTGAAGGTATTCAAAAAAAATTTTTAAAGGTGGATTTAATGGAACAAAAACCGTTTTCTCATATATTTTGCTGATTTTTCTCATTTAAGCATTGCTGAAGGTATTACAAAAAAATGTTTAAAGGTGGAACAAAGGTGGATTTAATGGAATAAAAACGCTTTTCTCGTATATTTTGTTGATTTATCTAATTTAAACATTGCTGAAGGTAATAAAAAAAATTTTTTTAAAGGTGGAACAAACGTGGATTTAATGGAACAAGAACGGTTTTCTTATATATTTTGCTGAATTTTCTAATTTAAACATTGCTGAAGGTATTAAAAAAAATTTTAAAGGTGAAAAAAGGTGGATTTAATGGAACAAAAACGCTTTTCTCATATATTTTGCTGATTTTTCTCATTTAAGCATTGCTGAAGGTATTAAAAAAATTTTTTAAAGATGGAACAAAGGTGGATTTAATGGAACAAGACGGCTTTTCTTATATATTTTGTTGATTTTTCTCATTTAAGCATTGCTGAAGCTATTAAAACAAATTTTTAAAGGTGGAGCAAAGGTGGATTTAATGGAACAAAAACGCTTTTCTTATATATTTTGCTGAATTTTCTAATTTAAACATTGCTGAAGGTATTAAAAAAGTTTTTAAAGGTGGAACAAAGGTGGATTTAATGGAACAAGAACGCTTTTCTTATATATTTTGGTGAATTTTCTAATTTAAACATTGCTGAAGGTACCAAAAAAAATGTTTAAAGGTGGAACAAAGGGGGATTTAATGGAACAAAAACGCTTTTCTCATATATTTTGCTGATTTTTCTCATTTAAGCATTGCTGAAGGTATTAAAAAAAATTTAAAAGGTGAAACAAAGTTGGATTTAATGGAACAAAAACGCTTTTCTCATATATTTTGCTGATTTTTCTAATTTAAACATTGCTGAAGGTATTAAAAAAATGTTTAAAGGTGGAACAAAGGTGGATTTAATGGAACAAAAACGATTTTCTTATATATTTTGCTGAATTTTCTAGTTTAAACATTGCTGAAGGTATTAAAAAAATTTGTAAAGGTTGAACAAAGTTGGATTTAATGGAACAAAAACGCTTTTCTCATATATTTTGCTGATTTTTCTCATTTAAGCATTGTTGAAGGTATTAAAAAAAAAATTTTAAAGGTGGAACAACGGTGGATTTAATGGAACAAAAACTCTTTTCTCATATATTTTGCTGATTTTTCTCATTTAAGCTTTTTCTCATAAAAAGGTTTTGAAAAGTAATAAAAAGTTGTATTAAAAACTAATAAAAAACCATGATTTCTTCTCTGGATTTGTTTTTGCAAAGAAATATAAATTATTTGAAATTTTTACATACTTGCTGTTACTGAAAATTGCATCTTATTGAAAGACAATTTTTCTTATTGAAAGAAAATTTTTGGATTGATAGTACATTTCGAAAAATTTTAAGAACAATTAGCATCTAATGACCATCAAAAAGAAATAATAATTATATATTTCAAAATCAAAAATCCAACACTAAAAATAAGAAAAACTCAATATTATGAATTGAGAATTGAAAAAACAAGCAATAAAAGCAGCGTCTTCTTATGCATTGTTGCCGTTGAATTTTTTCGTAGATAAAAGCGGATTATTCAAGTTGTTTTGTACTATAAAACGTAACGGCAAATACGGCAACTTGGTAGAATTACACACAAATCGGATCAAATCAAAGCCAAGCGGCTCAGGGCAAGCAGTGGTAAACTGTGTGGAGTTGAATCGGTGAAAGCCGCTTTTGATTAGCAGAGCAGCAATATTTATTGTTAATGATACAATGTTGCGAACAGACAATGCAACACTGCTGCCTCTGGTATTGCCAGAAAGACTCAAAGCTGTTAACTCAAAGATTGAACTGCTGCCTCTGGTAGAAAGAAAAAAGACTCAATGCTGTTAACTCAAAGTCTGAACTAGTAAACGGGGCTTTTTTCAACGAGAAGGGAAGCTTCGAAAGCCTCAGATCAGTACAGAAGTTAAAACTGCTAAACCCTCCTCTCGTCCGGACGGTTAACCCTCCTGGGACCAGAGCAGGGTTAGAAGTCTGAATGAACTGGAAGATTTCTGTGTTAGATAATTGAGCAAACTGGGAGGGTAGAAAACAAGGAAACTTTTCACAGTTCCATAAAAAAGTGCAAGAAGTTTTGAAGACAATTTGAAGAAGTGAGAGTTCAATTAAAAATAGAAAATAAGCTTTCTAATAATTTTTGCTTTTCTTATGTTTTATAAAGAATGGTCACAGATCCATAAAAAAGTTAACCTTTGGGAAGTTTCAAGAAGTTTCCAGGTAAGCGTAAGAAAATTTGAAGAAGTGAGAATTCAATTTATAAATAGAATAGAAATAGAAAATATATCAAAATAGAAAATAAGCTTTCTATTAATTTATTAGATTATTATTAACGTGTGGGGAATGAAATACGAACAAATTTCAAATGTCAGTAATAAACTGTTACATACAAGTTATTTAATTTGGTTACAGTTTATTAAATAGCTTTGACACTTCAGTTAATTTACAAAAAAATTTACTCCATTGCGGCTCGCTTTCCGTATATTCTGGGGAAATTTCTTCATTGATCACGGAATTCCATTTGTATTAATGTTCTTTAGCACTTTACGGATTTTATAAATCAAGCAATCCATATTTTTGGCGCGATATCTGTTGGCATATACCTTTCTTTTCAAGTTTGCCCAAAAAGTTTCGATTGGTCTTAATTGTGAAACATTTGGGGGTTAAACTGCTTCGGTAAAAATTCAATTTTGCGCTTATTCAAATTGTTTAATGTTACTTTAGCGTAATGTGACGACGCTAAAACGGGCCAAAATATCGACGTGACCAAATGTCGATGATGTTTTTTGATGAATTTTTGGAGTTATGTAGATTTATAGAGAATGTAATCAAATAAATATGGAAAAGAGGCTTTTAGCAACATTGCCAAGAGTAGTGACATCTAAGAAATGTGGAGCACTGAGCCTTGATGTGGTCTTCAAACAGTCGGTAAAAGAAAAAATTTCTTACTTCTATAGCAGAAGTGTCTGACCGAAACTGACTTTTCAAAGCCAAACAAAAACTGAAACAAAGTTTCGGCCATTTTTCTAATATTCGGTCAATCCAAAAAGCCTAATCGAAATATCGGACTTTTTTTACTATCCACCCAAAATGAAATTAAATCAAGGAATAAATTAATTCAAAGAATATATGAATAATTAATTCAAATTAATTCAAAGAATATAAGAAAAAAATTTTAAGAATTTGAAAGAAAGGCAAATGACAACACATTTCCGACATCAAAAAGCATCTTACTGGTCGAAACTTTGTCGTAACCCGCATTTTGCGGCCGTCTATTTGGTACGAAATCTTCAAACTCTAATTTTCTACATGCATTGAGAATCTAAAACTTGTTTTCGAATATAAATCATAGAAAGATTCGAGAAAAAATCATAAAGCTGCAGCGTTAGCAGTAGCGGCTACTACTAAAGAAAAGGCAGATATTAATAAAATTAAAAACCATCAAAATGACTGCAATGGTCTTTCTAGTGATTGACACCTTCAATGGATTTAAACATCTCCAAAGTTTTCTGAAACCTCATCATGACTTTTGAGATCATGTTCAGATTTATCTTCTAACATCTTTGTTCCATTTTCCGATTTTATCTATGCAAATTGACTTATTGACGTCGATTTCTGTTAAAAGGACCTGATTTATAATGAGAACTTTATTGTCGTCCATAAGTTATTTATCGAAATTGTACTAGTGGCATTACAAATTCCAAATTTAACAATTTGAATTAAGAACTTTTAATCATTTTCTCCCGGCAGCTCAAAAATGTAGACCACCAGGTTGCATTTTAGAGCATTCAACATTGTAAAATATGCTATTTGAATTTCTGGAAGAATCGAACTTGTGGGCGTCTACTGTACTAATGCTGCTTGTTATTGTGCTTTTAAAAAAATTATAACGATATGCAAAATGAAAAGTTATTAAATGCTGTTTTAGGCGGTCATAACTTAGTTAGTAAAAATTCAAAGTCACGTCAGTCATCCAAAAATATAAAAAAAGTTACCAATTACAAAGCTAATCACTGATTATTTCCATTTGCGGTAACACGTGTTGCCAATTTGCAGTTTGTGCTGTTGTACACGTTTCTTAGCCTTTAATTTTAAGATTCCCACCTCAAATGATTAGACGCGCTTAATTTGGTTTTTGAATATTCATAACATTGGCTATTGTATTCGCCAGTTTTCATTTCACTTTTTACAGCCCTTATGTTGTAAAATTGTAATACGTTACAATGTTAATTCGCACGTACTATTCCGCTGTTGTTGAAATCGAATAACAATTACAATTTGTTGAAATAAGGTGTGGTGGGCGGATGGTCGGTAGGATAGTTTGAGGCTGAATTATGAAATTACGATGTGAGAGAGTTAAGGCGGTAAATACTTATTTGCAAATTTGTTCAGCTTGTGGATCTTTTTAAGATACTATAAAAAGTGTTTTTTTTTTCTAAATTTCTAAAAGATTCTAAAAATCTTCTAAATTTCAGGCATGAATTTAGGCGTTGTAGGTGTGTTCAATAATCAGTTTGCTTATTTTTGAGACAAAGGTTAGGTTAGGTTGAAATAGCTGGATAGACCCAATAAAGATTTGAAATCGTGGCCAATTATGGGACAATTCAAAGTTCCAAACGTCACTTTACTTGCTTCGTTAACCCGTAGTAATGATTTTCAAAGTCAATAACATTGCTTAGTACCGCTAAAAATTTCCTACTGGGTGTCATTGTGTACGTATGTCTTGCATGAAAGAATTAAAATGACGGAAAAGCAGCTGCGACAGTTTGTGTTGGCGGCGTTTGTTTTTAATTGTGAAAGAAGTGTGTGACTTATTGCAATAATGACATTGTAATGACGCTTATTAAGCAGTGTAAAACAACTGGCGGCATTCACGAACTGAGGCAAAGAAGAGCTGCTTCCTAAATAAGCGCGAAATGCATTACCACATTCTGCTTCTTCAAGATTTTAAGTGTATTTTATAAGTTCCAGGCATGCATTGGCCATGAACTAAATGATGGACTAAATCAGCTGATTCTTTAACTATTTTTCCGCCACAAAGTTGAAAAAAATGTTAATTAGCTAATCAATTTTTTAATCTACTATTTTAATTTTCTACCAAGACTGACTGTTGTCACTGTAACTTTAATAAATCACAAGTAAATTCTTAATTGAAATTTGTTGTGCATGCTTCACTTCCATTAATCTTCCATACAGATAATGTGAATTTATTTTATAGTAAAACAAATAAAAATCTAATTTATCTGCAATTTTAAACAACTAATTGAACACATGAAATTAAGCGTTCATTCAAACTTCCTGTCATTGAAAACAAAATTTTAGCTTTTTAATTTCATTATTTTTCGTAGTTTTATACAAATAGCAGACAAGCAGGCACACTTCGCACTCAATGAGGCATCGGCAGCTGGAGAGAAAACGCAGCTGAGCGTACGACAGGCGTTAACAGGCGCTCAATTATGACAGCTATTTGATGTAATTGACGAGAATTAATTACATTTGACATGACAGTTAGCCGCATATTGTGTGCAACATATTCGCTATGAGCAAAATCAAAATTTTCACAAGAAGTTTTGCAGTAACGAAAAAACAATAAGAAAAAGACAGACCCACAAGGTTCGAAGGTCCATGCTGGCCGACCAAGTTGTGCGCTGCATTCTGCCAGCAAAGTTTTGTTTGTTCATTTTCATGTGAAGTTAATACAAGTTTCATAATAAGTAAATATTATTTAGTTAAGTTATGATGAGTTGCAGAACTGTTATATGATTTAGATAAAAAATTGCATCAAGAGAAATGCAATTTAAATGGCTCATAAATGATTAAGAAGAGTACCATGTATTGACTATTTTTTATTTTGTAAATTATTTAAATGTAGAAATCCTGTTTAAAGTAGGATTGAAATACCAACTGAAGCAACAGATAATCAAGAAGATAATCGGAAGCTGCAATTCTAATGAAGTACAAAAATTCTAATTTATTTGAGTATCAGTATTTTAAATAATAAAAAGATACAAAATCAATGAAGCGAGAATTATGAAATTTTGACACGTGGTCAAGGAGATTTTGGGTTTTAGCATAGTTAGTTTTCATGAAAATTCTATATAAATTTTCAAAGATATAAAGGATTAATATTTTCAAATACCTTTTTCATATCCTTTTTTTGCAAATAGATAAAAACTCAATTTTATTTAAATTCTTGAGCCTTTCCTCTTTCATTTGATATACATATCGCCATATTCTAACGAGGTTAAGTATTTTTTATATTTTTATATTTTTTATCCCCTTCCAAATTTTGAAGTCCTTTTAAAAGGACAAAAGATGTAGATATTAAAAACTGCAGTATTACTATATTTGGTCTCTAGTTTCACGCCCATATTGATTTTTTTCAGTGTGAAAATTTGTTTTAATTTTTGTCGGACGGTGTAATAAATAATAAATAACAAATTTCAAATAATAATATAAATAAAAAATAATAAACAATAAATAATAAATAATAAGTGATAAAAAATAAATTATAAATACATATACATAATACAAAATAAATAATAAATAATAAATAATAGATAATAAATTACAAATAATAAATAAAACATAATAAATAAGTAATAAAATAATATAATATAATATAATATAATATAATATAATTTAATATAATATAATATAATATAATATAATATAATATAATATAATATAATATAATATAATATAATATAATATAATATAATATAATATAATATAATATAATATAATATAATATAATATAATATAATATAATATAATATAATATAATATAATATAATATAATATAATATAATATAATATAATATAATATAATATAATATAATATAATATAATATAATATAATATAATATAATATAATATAATATAATATAATATAATATAATATAATATAATATAATATAATATAATATAATATAATATAATATAATATAATATAATATAATATAATATAATATAATATAATATAATATAATATAATATAATATAATATAATATAATATAATATAATATAATATAATATAATATAATATAATATAATATAATATAATATAATATAATATAATATAATATAATATAATATAATATAATATAATATAATATAATATAATATAATATAATATAATATAATATAATATAATATAATATAATATAATATAATATAATATAATATAATATAATATAATATAATATAATATAATATAATATAATATAATATAATATAATATAATATAATATAATATAAATAAATAAAAATAAAAAAATAATAGATAATAAATAATAAATATGAAATGATAAATGATAATTAATAAATAATGAATAATGAATAATAAATAACAAATAATAAATTAATTTTTTTTTTTTTTAATAAATAAATAAATAAAATATAAAAAAATAATAATAAATAATTGATAATGGATAAATAAAAAATAAATAATTAAAAAAAATAAATAAATAAATATATAAATGAATAAATAAGTAAATAAATAAAATTCGAATTTAAATTCAAATTTTGATTGCCTTTTTATTGAAATAATACATAATACATAATAAATAAAAATAATAATAAATAATAAATAATGGATAATGAATAATAAATAAATAAATATATATATGAATTAATAAATAAGTAAATAAATAAATAAAATTCGAATTCAAATTTTGATTCCCTTTTTAGTCCTTTAGGGAGCATAGGACCTTGACATGGATTATTGTGTGGTTTCCATTAGTCGGTTGGACGTCAGGACAGTTGGTAACTTTCATTGTGTTGGATACAAAAATCTACTGTTTATTTTGCAGTCAAGATAGTCGTCTACTCGATCATCAAGTATGTTATATGACATACATATAAACACTAATATATAATATATAAAGAATAATATATAAAGGTTTATTTGTTCGATGAAATCCAAATCTTATATGGGATCCAAGACTAAATCATGTCAAGATTCATTCATATATCTTGTTTCTTTTGATTGTTATAATAGAATAGACAGCTGGACAGTTAGACGTGGCTGAATCATGTCTTCGCCTGATCGAAGAAATCTGTGCGTATCTGTACTATTAAGGTCTTCTTTAGGGCATTAGAAACGACGCATAAAAACACCTTTTGTGTGTTATAATAATTTTAAATATTTCAGTTAGTTGTTTAATTAAAATTTTCAAATTGTTTCTAAATAATAGTTATTTCACTCACGTTTGCCACTTTTGGTACATTTGGACTAAAAGTGGGCCTTTTTATTTCACTTCGGCCTTTGGGCCGCTTTTATCTGATTTGGGCCTTTTTATACAAAAGTGTATTTAAAAAAAGACTAACGTTTTTAGGGCCATCAGTAGAAATTTCGATATAAAAGTTATGTTTTGCTTTTGTGTCCAACATAAAATGGTCCTTTCGTTTCCACTTTGGGCCTCTTTTGGAAAAACTTTGGTATGCAAAATTTTAATTGGATGGCAACCGTTATTTCCGTCATGCGACAGAGGATCAAACGTATGTAAACATTCCTCTCTGGCTTTTTTAAAAACCACCCGAAAGTGAAGATCCGAACAGCCGCGTGTAGGGTACTGAAAACAAGTGGCTTCAAGTTTTCAGCACAAAATGTGTGTGCAGTGAAAAGTTTTCGCTTGAAGTCAAGTGACTTGTGCCTTATGTCACACTGCCGCCTCGCTTCATTGTCGACGCTTTTACGGCCTGTCGGCGCATTTGTCGATACTTGTCAAATGGCAAAGTGCTCAATCGAAAGACTAAATGAATTATGAAAATTGAATTTACATGGAAATTTTGCGTAAATTGTAAATTGGCGCGCGTTTTCCTAGCTGCACACGAACACACACACACACACACACACATATACGCACACAAATACTGCCATACAAATTTCCAGTGCTGCAGGAGGCATGAAGTAGCTACAAGCGTTTCAATTTCAGTTTGAGATTTTAGTTTTTTTGGTTTTATTATTGGCTCCAGTTTGTCATCTTTGCAGTGGGATGTCGCAGTTTTGCCTGCGTGACGTTACGCCCCCTTTTTGGCGTGCGCCACGGAGGCTGTTAAAAAGCCGTTATTAGCTGTGTGCCAGCTGTTGGGGCAAGTCAAATTGGGCGCAATAAAAGTGTGCGTGTGTGTGTGTATGTTTATGTGTGTGTGTATGTGTGTGTGCAGTGTAACATTAAGGGGGTGCGCCTTGTAAATGTCGCCAATTAAATACGAATTTAGAAACTGGCGTCTTTTGTGCTGCTGGGTGGACGCAATTGAATGTATGTATGTAGGTGTGACAAGGACTCGACTTGCGCTGTTTAAATACGATAACAAGAAGCTGATTAAATCTTTAAATGAAATGAACGAGCAATGTGCATTTGGCGCTGAGGTTCAGATTAATTCACAATTTAACTGTTGCAATTTGATTTTCGGCAATTTTAATGTCCTACGTTGGCGTTTCTAAGACTTTAAACAAAAGCTTACCGAAAAATATGCAATGAAATTGATCACATTTAGGTAGTGGAGCACTACAACTGTTTGGAAGAAATATTTTAATCATTCATATAAATTTTTAGAAGCAAGCCTGAAGCATAGCACTTTCAGATACGTCCTACAAGAGCCACATTACTATACTCTCCGACTGCCTAATTACGATGAAGGCACTGGACTCGTCGATCTTAAAGTTAAAAATAGTGCGAGAATCCAGAGAGTGCTTTACAAAGTTAGTTCATCGGTTCAAAGCTACCCTGATCTGGGTGCCAGCGTCACTCGACCAAAGTTTTGTTAATCAGATTTTTCTAGAAAAGTAACCGATATCTAGAAAAACGTCCAAACGTAACTACATGCAAAAGTCCTTTCCTTGCAAAAAGTCATCAAACACGAATATAAGTAACCAAGTAACCAACCGCAAAACAAATTACCTATTTTGGTTAAAAGTAACCAAGTGTGGCAACCCTGCCCAGGACATAATATCATTGACTATAACGAACGAGCCGATGAACTGGCCCGAAGAGGTTGCGCTCGTGATGAGAGTGAGTCAGTGAGTGCAAGGTCCAAATGGACCAAAAGTGGGCCATTTTATTTCACTTGGGCCTTTGAGTCGCTTTTGAGTAATTTGGGCCCTTTTTTACAAAAGTGTGTAAGCTAAAAAAATACACGTTTTGAGAGCTACCGACAAAAGTTTCAATAGAAAAGTTACGTTTTGCTTTTGTGTTAAAAAACAATTCGCGAAAACATAAAATGGTACTTTTGTTTCCACTTTGGGCCATTTTAGTTCAGTGGCGACCATGAGTGAGTGTGCTCAATCAAGAGCAAAGCCTTTAAGGACTTTTTCTCTTCTCTGAATTTGCAAATCCTGCAAAATCAGTAATTCACTTTGGCCAAAATACAACAAGAACCGCTTCGCTGCATGGCATTGCATGCATGCAAAGTTAATTTCTCGTAGATCTGGAAATTATTAAGTTGTGTTTTTTATATTAAAACATTTCATTTCTAATGGAACTTCGCGACTAATGTTAAAAGTATATGAAAAAGAAAAATCTTTTTTCGATTTGGTGAAATAATTTTGCTTATTGATGGCAAAGGTCAATGGTTAGTGCCTTGGATTTCGAACATACAGGGACACTGAATTCCCGAGGTGGCCAACACTAAAATATAGATAAAACAAAATTTCCTTTAGGCGGTTGCGTTCCCGGATATGGAAAATTTCCGCAAAACTTCTTCCATTAATAGAGAAATTCAACAAAATTTATTTTTTATGACAAACATTATTTTCTCTACGGAAATTAAATTATGAAACGAAGGGTTAAAGAGAGACAGTGGGATGTGTAGGACTCATCACAAGTTAATTGACCCATTCGTCGCCTGAGAAAACAAATGTCGTATGTCTTACTAGGCTCAACATACGACATTCGTTGTCTGAGGCGACGCATTGGAGAGCACGCAACTAAAAGCTATGAGAGCTGAGAATGAGAGAAGGAAACCGCCCATTATTTCCTTTGTGCCTATCTGGCCCTATCAAGAAGAAGTTGAAAGCTACTAGGGAATCAAAATTTTGTGCACCGTGAACAAACTACTAGACTTCAATAACTTCTCGAACTGAATATAAACAAGTTTAAGTCATTTAACCCGAATGTGCCGGAATTCGTTTTCTTTTAAATTTTCCGAAAACTAGAAGATCAAGAAAAGGTCTTGAAGCAGCACATATGCGGAATATTCAAAACACATTACACCGAAACGAATTGATTGAAACGAATCCCATTAAACCGAAACCCCGCAAGCAAAACTTATCAAACCGAGATTGAACGAATTGAATCTCATTAAACCGAAGCACATTAAACCGAATAACATCGAATAAGCTTATTTTCCTTGAGTTATTTTCACTCTTTAAAAATATTTCACGCTGAAAAAAAATTTCATAGTAGAGGAACATAGTAGAGTTCTGATCCTCATCATTTTCAAAGGATTTAGGTCCACATGGCTCATAGTCTAACGTGAGAATACAATGGGATACTCACTAAAAATTATGGAAAGCCATAAAATTGTTCATGTATTTAGATTTCAGATTTTTGGTGTTAAGTATCGGAACTCAACAGACCGAATCTTGTGAAACCAAATTCCATTAAACCTAAAGCCATCAATAATATCGAACAATAACAAAACCAAAAAATTATTCATGTATTAGGTCAGATTTTAGGTGTTAAGTGTCTGCCAATGAAATTGGAACTAAACAAACCTAATCTATATCGAACAACAATCATACGAAAAATAATATTTTCTTTGTATTATTTTCACTTTTGTAAAAACAATTTCATAGTAGTCAATGTTTTGATGCTTTGGCATCCACAGCTCATCAGGAAAAACTTCCAGTTGAAAATAACTTCTATAGATGTCTTCTACTTTGCTGTTGAAAAACGTTACTCTATGTTCAGCAATAATTTTTCGATATATTTATATATAGTATGTTATATCTAGAGCTTTCTTTTGTACGGTGACTTATAGTGAAATTTTGCGTTCAACATTTTTCCCATACACACTAACCTTCAAAAATCAAGTTTTGTAAGACATTTTAGTTCCAATTTTGAATAAGTACGAAATAAACGCTTAAACACATTTTCAGTTTTGGCTTAATTCTGGCGTTCAAGTTAATTTTTGAGCTTTGATGTATGCAGAGAGCTATAGTAGAATTTTATGGTTAATATTTTTGTGGTACATTTTGTCCTTAAAAAGTCCTGTTTTACAGGACATTTTTGGCATCTTATGAATAAAGGGTCTGATTGACCCATAAAAACACGCGCTAGAGGGTTAAAATGTTCCATAAAAATATTGGTCGTAGTATTTTACATCAAATTGCTGAACACATCATATACCTAAAATGTGAGGTTAGATGGTTTACGTATGCCGATTCAGCATAAGAATGTACAAAAGGGGGAAAACTTTGACGCCCCCCCTAAACAAATTCAGAATGCCGATACACGTATATTTTTTTGGATCCCTCTACCACAATCCGTTGTCCTTGTTATTTAAAAAAAATTAATTTTGTTGTGCAGTGCAATGTGGAACAATAACAATACGAAAAATAATATTTTCTTTGTATTATTTTCACTTTTGTAAAACCAATTTCATAGTAACTAGTCACTGCTGATCCTTATTTTGATCAAAGAAACTATGTCCATATGGCTATGACCTCACAGTCTAATGCGAGAACACAATGCGTTGACCACTCAAAATTTAGCAAAGCCATCAAATTGTTTAGGTATTTCGGTATTATTTAGTAGTTTATTTAGTATCTGCAAATTTAGTGCAATTACAAAATTTGAACCAAAAACGGGTGTCTGAAAACTTTTACACACTAAAGAGCGCAACAGCAACTTTGTATTCATTTTTGGTAGTAACGCTGTTCAACCAGTTTTTGCAGTAATGAAGTCTTGGTTTTTTTAAAATAATTTTACACCAAAACACTTTGAAATTGTTATAATTTTATTATTGAAATTTTTGTTAATTTTTTCGTATTAAATCTTATTAAATTAATACCGATTGCTTCATACTTGATTGAGTTGCCTCAGGTCACACAATGCTTTATCACAATTCAAAAATATTCACTAATTACACGAAAACTCCGATAGTGCAACACTAAAAACCACGTCCTGAATATTGCTAGCCGCTTTAACTTTGCGCTCAACAATTGGTCCGCACTGAACTGTACGCGCGTCGGAGTCGCCTGTGTGGCTGGCGGCTGGGCAATGCAACAAGGCGCGCGTTGTCAGCAATTTGTATTTCCGCATCTACTCGTAACTAAACACATTGCGGCGTCAACAAGATGCAAATTGTGACTAAAATGCGCCGCCAACCGGCCGCTGATAAATATCACACTGAACAAAAACAAAACATAAAAATTGCAAAAAAATAAATAAAAATGTAGAATATAGTAAAATAAAAACACAAATTTTTAAACACACAACTTTTTTTTGTTTTTGTTGTTGTTTGCAAGCATATTGCATGTTAAATTGATTTCGCAAGTTACGTTTCTGTTTCTTATTGTTTGCCTGTTTTGCGGCTTTTTATTTTCTATTGAAACACGCCGCAAATTTCCATGCGACACATTCGCAGTCGCAGCCGCTCGCAGTCGCACTCGCGTTTGAGTGGCTACGATGCCGTGTGCGCGTCTAAATGGTTATTGTTTCATTGTAGTTGTCTGTTGATTTCTTACTTTTTTTTAAGTTAAAAAAAAAATCGAATAGGGTGTTCCATGCAATGTGCAGCAAACATGTGGTTTGCCACTGAGCCGATGCCGATAACTCAATTGAACATGGCAACAAAAAACGCCAACTTGCAGTGCTGCGACTATTAAAAATACATATTGTGTAATAATTTGAACAAATCTTGGCTTCGAGGCGAGATTTGTTCAGTTGGCGTTCACAAATTGCAGCCCAAAGTGTAAACAATTTTAAGTTAAAATGTAATAAAATTAGTATTATTGTATGTAAATATGCTTTTGTCATGTTAGTGATGGCCATTATTAAAACAGTTTAAAGTTGAAAAACAATAAATTTCAGTATAAAAACAATTTATGGCCTCTAAACTGTTATGAGGCTATGAGTTTGCTTAAAAATTTGCATGCATTTTGTGCATTGATTCTATGTAAATTTTGAAGCCATGAAGTTTCCAAGTTCATTAGTAAACATTTTCATGTCAAAGAGCAACAAATTTTAAAAGCAAAAATTGTTAATAGTCACTTCATTGTTATGCATTGATTTTGCTAAAATTTAAACTTATGTGGCATCACTTGAAGCAATGGACAGTTGAGCCACTTTTGAACTTTTGAACATTGCAGAGGGCAGCAACAGGGCCACACGACCTCAAGTTGTCGTCGTCTTGAACCGTTGCCGTGTAGTCAACCACTTGATTACAATGAAAACGGCAGCAATAGCAACATAATTCTACGTTTTTGTGTGTCTGTCACTTTATTTGTATGTCACTTTATTGTTCAATTACAATCAATTTAACACTAGAAAGTCCATTGCAGTCATTTTAACGGGTTTCTATTTTTAAATGTCAGTATTTTCTTTAGTATTTCTATCAACTTTTGCTTTGATGACTTTTATTTTTCAATTGGGTTCTACAATTAGGGTTCTAAAAATACAATTAGCCAAATCCGATGTGTACTTTTCGAGATATCAGCGGGTATAATACGTAATCGTATGTAGTCTTTGTAGATATGTAAAACTTGTGGTCGTTCTAGTGTTAAAAAAATACTCAAAAATTTTCAATTGCAGAAATAGTAAGAAAAATGTCATTGAAAATATCTGTTTTGAAGCATTGATGCCAATTGCTTTGGTTTTGTTGCCTACAAAATAGAGAATAGTGTTATGTTTGGCAACAACAACAACTATGATCGGTGGTTGTGTAGCCCTGCAGTCCTCAAAATAACCGAATCCATAGGAAAGTTCTCATTCTATACTTTGACAGATGTGATCGTGTCGCTGTCGTCGTCTATGTGTTCGGGTTTATAGCAGGTTTTCAGATGTTGATCAATACAGAGATGCACAATGCATAAAAAGATTGAAAATTTACAACAAAAATTTTTAAAATATTGCGGTGATGACATGCCATTTTATATCTGTCGTAAATAACTAAAACTGTCGCATCTGGGGTTCAGAGAATTACAGAGAAATTGCAAACAAAAAAATGTTTCCAAACACAATGAGTTTGTCACTTTGCTGCGGTTTTTGAGTTGACGTTGTTGCTGAGCCAATGACAATATTCGAGCTGATATTGACCGCAACTTTGTACTCGAAAATGTAATGAAAATTTCCATCAAAAGAAGAAAAGGAACCTAAGCAACGATTTGACAGATATTGTGATTTATTATTATTTTGTATTAAACTTACAACCAACTAAAAGCTTAATAACTTCTATTTACTACTAATCTGAAAGTTAGTATTTTATATTGAAATAAGAAATGTTGTATCCCTTTCGGGACTACTGGGATAATACGTCCCAGCAAGTTTTTAATGCCCCTCTAAACAATTATTAAAATCTTACGACCTACGCAAAATATTTTTTTGATTTCGGTGTTCTCGCATAAAAGGATGATTTCAGAATTTGTGAGCATCCAATATAATTTTCTAACCCCAACATTCATGGCATGAGAATATTTCTACTAAGAGTATTTTGGATTTCAAAAATAAACTTCGTCCCGAAAGGGTTAAAGCAGTAACTTTTTATACACACTGCTGCTGATCTTATTTCCTAAAGACCCTATAAATGTTGCCGAGAACATATTTGAAATGTCTGCTTCTTGCTGTAGCGAAATGTCTTAATTGAAATATTTGCAGGTACAATAAGTCACACAAATATGAGTACAGATTACGAAGAGATTAAAAGTTTTTGGCTCATCATTTGCCTACATAGCAGTGACAGATTCCGACTAAGTAATTCGTGCGTGTAATATATCGTACATACATACCTACAATATACAGTGTGTTCTACAAATAAGAGTCTTAAAGATTTAATTTTAAATTGGCTGCCTCTGCAAAAGACACACTCGGAGGCCTGAAAGGCCCATTGTGAAACCACATAACTAGTGGTTAACTCTCCTAAAAATATCTTATAAATATTATATAATATATTAGCACCGTCTAGCATTTTATGATTTACTAATTAAAGTAATCCTTATCCACTTTAAGATACTTTCTTCAATTTTGCTTCCTTTCATAAGCTCCTAACAAATTTTTAACCCCATCATAAGTTGATGTTTAAGGGAGTGTTCCTGGGTAGAAGTTTGAAAAAATCGATTTTTTTTTTTTGGCGTTTTATTGTACCTTATACTATATACTATCACCCCCCCAAAGTCGTTTTTCAATCCGCATACTCAGTACCCACTTTTTTGCATGTCAATTGAAGTAATCTCAGCTCTTTTTGCTCCGCTGATACATTGCGCATGATACTTTAAACGCGTTTTTCTCGAAACCACATTTTTTGTACTGGCCGATAATTTTTCTCAGCAACTATGAGAGGTATCGACTTGAAATTTTGGGAAAATGTTCTAGATAGTTTTCATTGGATGCTAAACCAAAGTTGTCATCAAAAAATTATTGTTAAATATATTTGCAAGCACTCTAAAGGTAAAAAAAGGTGGCAAAACTGGAAAATTTTTTTTCATATGGCCGCCATTTTGTTTCTAATCAACATTTTGACTAAAACTGTGGTTTAGCATCCGCGGAATTTATTGCAGATTAATAATTGCATACCCATTTCTGTTTCAGATTACTGGTTCCCGAAATTTATTATCGGCCAGCAGTGAAAACAAGGTCACATTGACCACTGAAAATTTGTACTTAGAAAATAAAATTGTTTGACACAAATATGAGTTTCTGTTCTCCAAATAATAAGGAACAACAAGCAAAAAACCAGAATATTGCATGTTGCCTTGTAGCTCCAAAAAAAAGCTCTTTTGAAAAACAGCCTAAAATCGGCATTCTACCCGGGAACACTCCCTTAAACACTGAAAAACGTGCGTTGAACTTCTCTTATTTCTGATTTGAATTACTTTTTCCATTTCTCCACTTCCACTTTCTCTACTTCTTCACTCAATAAATCACGTTTCTTTTAACATTTGATTGATCTCTTCAGATTTTGATGAAAAACAAATTGTCTATTTGGCTACTTATTTCTTACTTGAAAGATTTTAAACTTATTAAATCATATTTCTCATTCATGTTTTAACCTTTTGTTGATCTCTTTAGATTTTGATGACACAAAATTTTAAAAACTTGACTATTTTTTTCTCACTTGAAAGATTTATTAAATCATATTTTTCATATCCGGAATTTGATGAAGAAAAAAATTTTAATACTTGGCTATTTATTTGTCAGTTGAAAAATATATATTTAGCCAATATTTTTCCATACAAATGAAAAATATTTTGCGATTTATTTCTCACTTCAAAGATGTATTAAATCATATTTTTCATCTTCGGAGTTTGATGAAGAAAAAAAATGTTAATACTTGGCTATTTATTTGTTAGTTGAAAAATTTAGCCAATATTTAGCCATAAATATCTTTCCATACAAATTAAAAATATTTTTATATAAATATTTTTAATCTTCGGAATTTGATGAAGAAAAAAAATTGGTAATACTTGGCTGTTTATTTGTCAGTTGAAAAATATATATTTAGCCAATATTTTTCCGTACAAATTAAAAATATTTTGCGATTTATTTCTCACTTGAAATATTTATTAAATCATATTTTTCATCTTCGGAGTTTGATGAAGAAAAAAAAATGTTAATACTTTGCTATTTATTTGTTAGTTGAAAAATTTAGCCATAAATATCTTTCCATACAAATGAAAAATATTTTGCGATTTATTTCTCACTTGAAAGATTTATTAAATCATATTTTTCATCTTCGGAGTTTGATGAAGAAAAAAAAATTTTAATACTTGGCTATTTATTTGTTAGTTGAAAAATTTAGCCAATATTTAGCCATAAATATCTTTCCATACAAATTAAAAATATTTTTTATATAAATCTTCGGAATTTGAAGAAAGCAAAATTGGTAATACTTGGTTGTTTATTTGTCAGTTGAAAAATATATATTTAGCCAATATTTTTCCATACAAATGAAAAATATTTTGCGATTTATTTCTCACTTGAAAGATTTATTAAATCATATTTTTCATCTTCGGACTTTGATGAAGAAAACAATTTTTAATACTTGTCTGTTTATTTGTCAGTTGAAAAATTTAGCTAATAAGCTTATTAATATTTTTCCATACAAACTAAACATATTTTGCGATTTATTTCTCACTCAAAAGATTTATTATTAAATCATATTTTTCATCTTCGGAGTTTGCTGAAGAAAAAAATTAAATAAGACTTTTCCATACAAACCTATCTTAATTTATTGCGGACTTAGAATGCGATTTTCAGAAAAGCAAAAAGTACCTAACGAATTGTTTCTTATTTGAAGTTGTTTTCACTAAGATTGAAGTAAACAATTTATGAAATCTTGTTTATCCATACAAACCCTTAACCCATTGTTGACCACGTTAGATTTAAATTTTTAAAAACAGTGTAAAAACGTTTCGAAATATTTTTCATTTCAACACTTTTAGCAACTTTGAAGTCAATAGGTACATTAATTCATGTTTTTTGACAGTTTCTCCATAGAATCTTCTAACTCATGGTTGACCCCGTCAACATTTTTTTTTCGGAAAAATGAAAAGCTTGAATCGAATTATTGCTTATTGAAGTTTTCATTTTATAAAATTAACCTAAAGTACAAATTTCATGTTCGTAACTTTACCAGTTTGGTCTGGGTTATGGTGAATCAGTCAGTCAGTCAGTATAAACAATTAGATCATAGAATAAGT
This sequence comes from Melieria crassipennis, assembly GCA_963668005.1. Classification (NCBI taxonomy): domain Eukaryota; kingdom Metazoa; phylum Arthropoda; class Insecta; order Diptera; family Ulidiidae; genus Melieria; species Melieria crassipennis. Next base: position 7,058,629 of record OY764963.1, read on the forward strand.
TTTATGTTTTTGTTTAAATGGTCTGTAAAGACGAGCTGTTGAAGACGAAAGAGGTATTTTGTGTTTCAATTACTTTATAAAAAAAATGTTGTAACTCTCTCAAGATGAAGTTACACTATCATCACTGTCAGTCAGTATAAACAATTAGATAATAGAATAAGTTTTATGTTTTTGTTTTAATGGTCTGTAAAGACGAGCTGTTGAAGACGCAACAAGTGTTTTGTGTTTAAATCACGTTATAAAAAAAATGTTGTAACTCTCTCAAAAAGTTACACTATCATCATTGACCTTGGCTCACTTAACCAACAACATACTATAATTTTTAATGATAATGTACTGCAGAATTTCATCACAACAACTTCATTTCTCAAATATTGTAACAAACGTAGAACAATTCTTTGTAAGTATTTTTATAAAAGACAAACATTTTTTTGCTGAACACACTGTACAAATATTTATGTATGCAAGTGAATGGCGCTCAATTCCGTCGTTAAGAGCGCGTGGACAAATGCAAACGTCTGCCACATGGACAGTGTTCTTGACAATCAGTTTCGGCTCGGTTTTCATATCCTCCGCATGTCTAAACAACCGTTTCGTGTACAACGTTGTGCTCAGATTTGCAGCTAATTCAATTAACACACCGATTCGATGTCGCTTAAAGAATTCTTTCGCTCTTTCGAAACGTGTCTCTGTGTCGGAACGCATTTCAGGCTCGCTTAGTTCGTTGGCTCGACAGCGACGGCTGAGCCGCTGGCGCTCAGCGCAAGCAATTAAAATTACTGCCTCATGTTGTTAATTGGTTTTCATGACAAACTGTAGTAAATGTTACTACGACTATTTATTAGTGATGCCGGCATTGTTGGCAGCTTGGCTTGATAGAAAAACAAAAACCAAAAACAACAACAGCAACAATCAAAATCATAATAGAGACACACTTGACAACGCATTTTTTGCGATGCAATCTAGATTTATGTTATCTGACTGAACGCAGTGCACATACATGTTCGATGATAATAAATTGTTTTACTAACACACACAATGTGGAATTTCTCAAACCATAATTAGTGCTGCAGTGATTAGATTCAGATAAAATAAATTGTTGTGCATAAGATTAAACAAAATCGCCTGTTGAGCGGCAATTTTGTATGTGGGAGATTGTAAAGGTTTATGTTTTATGATTTTTTATGTTTTTGTTTAAATGTGGTGACTAGTTTGCTAATTAGTTATTGAAAGATGAGGTTTTTCTCAGAGGGTCGTGCGAACAAACGAATTGTTTAACATCAGATAAAAAGAAGAATTTAATTAAGAAGCTTAAGAAGATCTCTTCGCAATGAACTTGAACTGAGAGGCGTACTCGAGAATGACCTGTGGTCCATTTGTCACAAGAAACTATTTGAGAACGTATTCAAGAACATATTCGAGGAAGGTCGATGAATATGGTTGCCATTCGTTTAACTTAACACAACCAAGAACCAGTAGCGGCTTAAGAGGGGGGGCGGAGGGGCGGACCGCCCCGGGCCCCGGGCTGCGGGGGGCCCCCGAGAGAAGCTTGTAACTATATAAAAATTTCAAGTTTTTCAAAACTGAAACTTTTAAAAAACTATTTGCGCTCCACAATGGTTGATGAAAGACTAAGTCGTTTGTCACTTTTATCAATTGACACAGAGAGACACAGTATCGACAATTGACTTTGAAATGGCAATAACAAATTCAGTTCAATAAAAGCAAGAACAATAACAATTGTTTGCAAATTTTCAAAACATGTTCCCCCGAAGATTGCAATTTTTAACTTAAAATTTTGTGCAAAATATGCAAATACAAAATTCTAAGTTAAAAATTAAATATCGCAATCTTAGAGTTTGCTTGTAAACTTGTGTAAATTACACAATTACTTAACCTCATTAAACTTTGTAGAAGTCAAACAAATTTACAGTTATTATTATTATTATTATAATTACACTGTGCAAGTCCAAAATTTAGACATGGGGGGGACCTACTGAGTGAGTTCCCTATAGGTATACTGAGTTGAGATCCACCAGCCGTTTGGTAAGATTGGCTCTAGTTTATGAGAAATCCTACTTTGAAGTTTGGTAATTTTCGTCAAGTATGCCGCTTAAGTAGGTCCTAAATCGTTTCGAATATCGCTTTACTGTCTTCGGCAAGTTTGTAGATATTTTAACGACCAACAAATTTGCTGAAGACACCAATCCAAAAAAAATACATTCAAACTGTGTAATTGCGATGTGTGCATTTTTTTGCGCAGCGCTACGTGGCGTATGAGTGTCATACGCCACGTTGAGTGTTATAATTAAATGACACTCATACGCCACGTAGCGCTGCGCAAAAAAATGCACACATGGCAATTACACAGTTGGAATGCATTTTAGGCACCTATAGGAAACTCACCCAGTAGGTCCCCCCATGTCTAAATTTTTGAGGGCAAATTTCACGCACAGTGTTATTGGTTGGATAAAAACACATGTCCCGGAAATCCGGTTTTCGAAGGCAATTCTATGCTCCTTGTAAGTAAGGTAAATATGGGCTTCTTACATGCTGTTATGTAGAGGAAATATGTTTTTTCAGGACTTTTTTTATAAAGTCACTGCTACTGGGTTTTATAAAATATTTCTGCACATTTCTGAAGATTTCTACACGAAAAATATACCTAAAAATAAAAGTGTTTTCTAGGGGGTAAATTTCTTGAGAACTTGAAATAGAATAAAATTTAGATGTATGAATCTACAGACTGAAATCCAAAACATGTATGTTTTCCATACCTGACATATTTTGGTCCTGAAAGTTCCAAATAGAAGATTTATTTAAATGGAGACAATTCCCCAATTTTCTAAAATAGTATATATTTCATATTAGATTTTAAAACCAGAGAAGATAATTTATTTTTTCTTTAAAAAAATATTAGAAAATTTATGATTTTTTAAATTGGTCGTTAAAAGCCACTAAGGTATTATCTTCTGAACGACGGACAGCTCGTGTTAATCGGATAATTCTTTTAGGAGATATGTGCTCATAACTGAAACAACAGGAAAAAAATCATTTTTCGAAGATTTTTCGAAAACGCTTCTTCAAAAATTTTTTGGTTTTCAGTTTCGTTTTCAGCGGCCAAAGTTAGTCTAGAAAAAACTTTTATTTTTAGGTGCACGCGATTGGCCCATTTTTTGTCGACAATCGAATCCTCCTACTCGGGTAGCTTAAAAAAATGGCCAGATCGTAGTAACGAAGCAAGATTTTCTGTTTTTTTCGAGATTTAAGATGGCATTTGGAAATGACGAATTTGCTCCCCCAAAACTTTTCCTAATTTCACGAAAGTTTTATCCATTTTTCATTTTTTTCTCTGGGATTCTATTGCTTTCTATAAAATTTCAAGCACATATACGTTTAAAAATAATTTGTCTCGTCGTTTAAAAATAAAAGTCCGTTTACTGTTCAATGGAATACAAATTTTCAAAAAAAAAAGCCAAAAGCATAACCGGAAATTCCCCTTATTAGTTTTGTACGCAAACTTATGCTACACCGTTTTATGGGGCCCCCCTCAGCCGTCGCCGCCCCGGGCCCCCGAGCACCTTAAGCCGCCACTGCCAAGAACATAAAAACGGACTCAGTAGATGGTCAGCTTTGGTCAGTTCTACGGTAGAATAACAAAAAAAAGGCCTTAATTGTCATCTAAGTAAGCTAAGATTTCCAACTGCAACGAAACTCTTGATTTTTCTTGATAAAAGTGAAATATAAATAAAGATTTTATTGAAAAGATCAATAAAAACACTTTTTAGGAACTAACAGCATTAAAAGTATTTAACCCTTTCGGAACTTCTTTTTTGTTTTTAACTTTAAAAATCATTCTTTTCCATTTTATTACTGTTTAAGCCTACATAATGAATAATCAAAAGTAATTTTTTAAAATATTGTTCGAAAAAGTGGTTTTTGGGCATCATGAAATATGGCATAGTAAGAAATAAAAAAAATCGTATAGCCTTATTGAACTATATTTGGGATATAACTTTTTTTACACTTACTAAAGCAATAAATACCTTCTAGATTACTTACATAAACCTATACAATAAATTGATTTTTGTAATAGAATAAATAAAAGTACGAAGTGACCTCTTTTTGTGAAATACGCAGCTCGATAGGACTGCGCACTTTCTGAACCCTTACAATTTACTTGGTACACTAATCAAAATATGTTTTTCATTATTTGGTATAAAAACCTTTAGAGAAAAATACAAAAATTGAAAAATATAGTATCCACAAGTTTTTGACCTAAAACAGGCACTGAAAAGAGGCTATGCCATATGGCATAGAATAACCGAAAGGGTTAACTCCGTTGTCAACATAATAAATTATTTACAGTGTGGCGCCATCAGGTTAGGTTACACTGGTGGGCCACATTGACGCACACAGGGGGCTTTTGGGGGTTCAAACCTCCCCAAACACAAAAATTGCTGGTACAAAATATGGTTTCAAATGGTATTCGGCTCAAGAGTTGTAGGCAAAAGACCGCCAGCTAATTATCGCAGTTAACCCTTTGCAGCACGGTGGTAAGACGTATATACCACCTAGAATACTACCATTTTTTTCAGTTTTCAAGTTCTTGTGACTCGACTTTTATGATTCTACATTGAAATGTACTGTATTTACATGTTCATGGTTCAAAAATTTACGTATACGGTATACGGAATTTATTATTAGATTTTCGAAATTCAAAATTGCGGGTGGAATATGAAAAAAAAAAATTTGATTACATATTCGTGATCAGCAACCCCGAAAACCCCCCGGGCGACTATTTTCATTGAAAAAAAGTTATCTGAAAAATGTATGCTTCAAAGGGTTAAGAAATTTTCTAAATTTATCCCCAATTTGGCTCTAAATTGTACTCAATTTGTCATAAAAAAATAGCAATTAAGAAAATTGCAATCAGCACTAAATTGAGCTCTATTCTCCATGCAACCCTGTGTTGTGCTGTTATCGATACACAAATTCATTTACAATTGCTGGAACCAAAACAAAATGAGAAACTGACAGAAGCGAAAGACGTCGTTAACATTTGTTTGCTTTGAAATTTTGTTTAAAACTTGTCAGTAGGGGTGTTGAATAAATATTACTAAATGTTCAATAATGATTTTTAAAAAGTTGTTTGTTTATACATAAATAGAGTTTTAAACAAGTTTTTTTTATGCATCGACAGAAAAAAAACCTTTCTTCCGTCAAAACAAAATTATGTTCCATAACATTTTCGATAACAGAGTAAACTAAATTGAGGGGTGTGAACAACAAAAGCGATAAATTCAATTAAGAACTAAATTATTTACCTCAATTTATATGGCTTTGTAAATAAGACATAAGGCCTCGCATAGAATCTGTTCGAGTTCTTAGAGTTACCAGATGGACCACTTTAACATTAAGAGTAATCGTAATGATCTATAAATATACGAGTCCAAGTAGAGACCATTAGTAGAATGCTGACCATTATTTTCGACTCCCTCTCTAGTCCCTAAATCAGCAAAGTACCTCAATGAGTCAATTGTAATCTTGAGAGCGCGGACAGAGGCAGAGAAGATGTTTCAGGATTCCTCTTACACCCTGCTCCCAGAATTTTGTGCACATGTCATTGTTGATGGCACTGAGTCTGTAAGCATGGACTTCCCTAGATAGTCAATCGTTAGTAATTGCAGAACGAGAACGCAATTGCAAGACCACAAATTTGCCATTATTTTTTAGTTTGATCCCCAAGTCCTTGCATATTGTCTGCAAGGACCTTGGTAGGTAGGTGGTTTGTTCGATCGGTGGACAAGCCCCATTTCTCGCTATTTCATCAGCCCGTTTATTTATCTCTATGCCCTTCTCTCCTAGTACCCAATAAATGCACAACCTGTGATGCACAGCACCAACTGAGAATATCTTTGGACTATATTTGTATATAGTGCAATTCTATTGCCTTGATTGCTCTTGTTTATAAAAAAAAAAAGGTTGACTGTAGAGTTTTGCGTTATTTCAATCTGGCGCCACCAATACTGACTCGACTTTATTCTTAGTAATAATAATAAACAATGTTGTAAAAATTCTTACAAATAAAACTTGTTAAATATTCTATTCCAGGCTAGTTCAGCTCCGTTTTTGTTGTCATGAACATCTAATACACGTTTCTCTAATCCACAAAGAAAACTTATATTCAAAATATATTCAAAGGACTTAAAATATTTTCCATAAAATATTTAGTTCACTTTACTTGTGTTTTTTCACGATTTAGTTTTTTCTTATCTCGTCTTGTAATCAAAACACTATCAATCGAAATTGAAACACTTTAGCACACTTTCAATACGATTCGATATCCCAAAGGCATTTCGATTTACGATCCAACAGAACGGCGCACTGAGTTTAGACTAAAAACCTGACAGCGATTGCTTGCACTTAAATATAATTAAATATTTTCTATATTCTATAATTTCAATTCGTATTTAATTAATTCACAAGCGACTCTGATTGCAACGATATACTTTTTCATTGCGCCTTAAGTGCAATAATTTTTTTTATGCCCTAACAACAATAACAATAAAGACGTTTAATACGTGAATCATTAGCTTTGAGTATTGTTGTGATTGTTATTTGAAATGTGAGAAATGTTATTAAAAACAAAAAAATTAAATCATATTATACTTCAATATGGTTGAATGAAAATTATAAATTCATTAAAAAAAAATATATGTATTAAGGCGTAGTTTGGGTGGAAGGATTGCATGATTCGCTGGGAAGACAATCATAAAGAAATTTACAGGTAGTGCAAAAAAGGAAACGAATTCTTCAACAGTAAACCATTGTTGTCAACTAACATGTTCCATCATTTAGATTCTAAATTTTAGAGGTTGTAGAGTAGAATCAAGAACGAAACTTTATTTCTAAGAAGAACAGTGTTGCCGCTGTTAAATTTTAAAAAGTCGCAAAAAAGTGTCACAACCGAAAAAAAACGTTTCATCCAGTGATCCAATTTTTTTACACCATGTATATTATACCATATAATATTATACCTTCATTATTTTACCTTTCGAAACTTATTATTTTTAATAAGTTTCTAAAGGAGATAATTTTCTGTGAAAAAATGTTTCCCCCTTAAATTAATTGATGAGGTATATATTTAAAAGTCCCAATATCTTTTTTTTTTTTATTATGAAAATATTTGCATTTCAAAGCATATGCATGATATACTTATCAATCCATTGGGAGCTATCAAAATTAATTTAACACAAATAACTTAGGCAAAGCCACAAAAAAGCGCGTTAATTCAGATTAATTTTGTACATTTTGGCGGGAAAACTTTGACATAATAAAAGGGTTGCAAGTAGTTTAAATGTTGCCAGAGGTGTAATTTTTAAGTACTTAAGTGGTACTTTTGAAAAGTGAATACTAAAAGGAAGGCATATTTTGAGTATTTTTAAACACGCAAAAATAAAAAAAATTAACTTTACCAAACAACTTTCAAAGTGTAGGTACATATGTATCGGGTGTTTTTTTTAGAGGTTTGTTTTTCGAATAGAGATAAAACTGGCATTTTATGGTCAAATCTGGCAACTCTAATGTCATTTATGTTCAGTTTGGTTTGCCATTTCATCATGAATAGGTTGACAAAAGAACAACGCTTGCAAATCGTGCAAATTTATTTCGAAAATAATGGTTCAGTTCGCGAAGTTTACCGCAAGCTCCGTCCATTTTATGGTCGACATAATCGTCCATCAGAGCAATTAATTCGGTTAACCATGGGTCGTTTTTGCACTACGTTTACTCTATGTGATAATACGCATCCGCAGAGACGTCGAACAGTGCGCACCGAAGAAGCAATTGCCGCTGTAGAGCAAAATGTTGAAGAGGACCCAGTCAGAAGAGGAGTCAGTTACCGTTAATGGAGACCGGTATAGAGCCATGATAACCGACTATTTTGTTCCCGAATTGGATGGCATGAATGTGGATGAGTTGTGGTTCCAACAAGACGGCGCTACATGCCACACAGCGCACGTCACAATCGATTTATTGAAGGAAACATTCGATGAGCGCATAATTTCGCGGAATGGACCTGTCAATTGGCCACCAAGATCGTGTGATTTGACACCATTGGATTATTTTCTTTGGGGATATGTGAAGTCGCTCGTCTACGCCAACAAACCAGAAACGTTAGGGGACTTGGAAGCCAACATTCGTGACGTTATTGCCGACATACGGCCCCAAATGCTCGAAAAAGTGGTTGAAAATTGGACCTGTAGAATTGGCTTTATTCGAGCCAGCCGCGGCAGCCACATGCCCGAAATCATATTTAAACATTAATGGCATAAAATTATCCTTCCAATAAAGCCAAATTGATGGACATTAAAACGATTCTCTTGTGTTTTATTTCAATTCGAAGTTCTATACCTCTAAAAAAAACACCCGATATAAACTTTTTGATAAAAAAGGGGCAAAAGTCGCATGATTTCGAAGAAAAGTGTCAAAATAAGCCTATTTTTAAAAAGTCGGTGTCAGGTGGCATCGGTCTCCAAAAAGGGTCAATTTGACACTTTAGTCGTACAACGGCAACACTGAAGAAGAATGATTTTCTTGTGGTTACTTACTTCCTTCCTTTAATAAGGTTGCTTAGTAGTAAGGTTACTTATTTTGAAAGTAAAGGACCTACAGTTTTTTGTTGGGTATTTTTTTATGGGTGATTATTTTATTTTCAGAGTCTTTTAATTTGTTGCTGAGTGAAAAGCCGACGATAGATAGTTTTTCTACATGTCTCGTGTTGAATACGGCAGCGTTGAAACCAGACATTGAACGTTAAACGTTTGTTTTCTTTTTCTTAATTTGATTTTAAACAAAGTGTTGACAGCACTCGTTGATGTCTGTATTGTTCATTGAGGAAATCTAAGTCGCAAAGTGCACAACTAAAACACAAAGCAATGAACTTTGTGCAGAGTGAGCGCTCATCACCTCTGACGTAGGAAACGTCAACGTATTTAGTTGTGACATTGTGACAGTGCTGCAGGAATCAAATCAGTTTTCAGATCGATTTTGAAACACTTTCCTTACTTCGACATCTAAATTCTACACTGAAATCTTAGGCTTTCCTCACATTATTCCAGATGAATTGTTCTACCCAAAGATTACTCATGATTTCCGTATCATAAATGACATCAAGTGAACAACACTTGCAAACACAAATTTATGTATAATTGTTGTTTTTGTTCGAATCGAATCACAGACTCTGCTGCTGCTGCTGCTTTCGTAGAGCATCTCCGCACAATCTGACTGTAGGCTTTTTGCACTAAAAGAAGCGTGTCAATTGTGAGTCTTTTCAATTAAAATTTATATCTATATAACTAATGTTCGTCTCAGCCGCACATGCTGAGCTGTTTTAATTCGATTGAGTTGTGCGCGCTTGCGGTTGCAGCATTTTGAATTCAAACCGCAATTAAGTAAGAAGATGGGCTATAAACAGATTTTTCAGTTGAGCTGGCACCTGTTGTTGGTTTCGTTGTAAGTTTCCAGACAATCGAATGTTTCTTCGATGTAATAAATACATAATTAAATGTTCACAAATGCGAAAATGCAAAGCATCTCTCAACACATCGACAGGTCGACTTTAGCGCCGCCAACTGTTTGACTTTTACTTTTCATTTATTATGCACATTTTAAATAAAAATTTTAATACACATTTTGAATGCGTTTTTTTCGCTAATGTACACTTGACCTACAGCAGTTTCATGCGATGCCAATTAATTTATGCGTTTATTGACATTGAAACTCAATGACGTCAATAATTGCTTACACAAGACGCAGATGGTGGGGAGGAATATGGAATTTAAGTAACTGGCTAGGCGGCTAAGCTAATTTGTAGAAAGTTTAAAACTAGATAAAAGTTGGACTTGAATTTGCATGTTTTGTTTACAAATGTGAGAAATGAAAAGTTTCAGCATTTGTGTGTCAATATTTTTAAGAGAAATGCGTAGCGCAACAGGTGTCAATCTTGTATTATTGTATTAGTGTCTTCTTGTATTATTTTTCACTTGACAGATGTAAGACAGGAAGATAAACTTAAAATTTTAGAATTTTGTTTGAATTTTGTTTGAATTTGTCTGAACTAAAAGTACGCAAAACTTTTGCAGGAAGCTGCTTCCGTAATTCTGGAAACTCTCACTGACTCTCTTCTAGAAAAGTAACCAAATTGTAAACATAAAAGTAAATATGGAAGAAAAAAATCATGACAAAACCAGCAATCGTTCATCTCGATTGTACGGCGATATGTTACATACATATTTTTTTGCCACCCGGTAAAAACATCCCAGCCAAAAAAAAGGTTCTTCACAACGTTTCCTTGCTACAATGTTTCCTGGGTATTTCAAAAAGTCATCGAACATAAATAGAAATAATCACTGATCCAGGCGCAAAAAATTGCACCTATTTTGGTTAAAGTAACCAACTGTGGCAACCCTGAACCTGAGTGGGTTAGTGTTTTAACCCTTTACACGGTACAGTTGCATATCTGCAACCAACCGTAAAATTGCCCGTAATTTCGGAAGTAATTATCAAAACGACTCTTTTTACTATTTTACAACTATGCAAGGTTCCTTTTTTGAAATACTGGCATTAATAGTGGGAAACAGGAGCTAAATTTTACTTGACAGCACTTATTTTACCGTTTTTTCGAAAAGTTGCACGCATTTTTTTTAGTGAAAGAAAAGTGAATAAAACTTATTAATAAAAAACACACACACACTTTGCGAAAAATGCGGAGTAGGACTATGCTACAACAAACGGATTAATTGATTTAAACATTTTCATTTCAAACTAAACATATTAAAATAAAAAAACAAGTTTTAATGCTTTTTGCTTTTTTTGGTTTTAATGTTTTTTACAAAAAAACCTTACAAAATTAAAGTATATTAAAAAATAAAAAAGTACGTGTTTTTTAAATTTAGGTTTATATCTAAAAAACAACATTTGATGAAAAAATTCGCTGTTGCCGTGTAAAGGGTTAAGATTTGTTTAAAGCTCTGAGGTTTTTTTGGTCGCTCTTCACCGCTTCATCTTTCTTTTATCTCTATTAAGTATATGGAATCGGGTTGCTTGTTGTGTAGTGTTCACAAGCCATAATTTCATCACAAATGTGGTTTTGCAAGCTCTTCAAAACACTGCTAAGCCTTCTTCTTCAATCTTCTTCAATCTTTATTGGATGATTATGGTTGTTAAAAGTGTAAGAAAGAGTTAATAATTAAATCTGCCGAAGAATCTTTCCCAACCAATTTTTGATTATACAAAATTCATAAATGAGACATGACCCCAGAAAAGATGTAGTTATAAATTTTCTTTGAAATGGGCAGTCGATGATCGAAGAATAAAGTACAAAACCCTTCAATTGGTGAAATCTTGAATGAGCCATGACCCAGAAAAAGATGCAGTGGACAAGTTTATATTTGAGGGGAAATTTATATCTCCAATGCAAGAATCCAGTAGAAGACCTTTCATTAAGTGATGGAATCTTAAACGAGCCATGACTAAAAAAAGATGCCGTGGAAAATATTTTTTGATGTGGGCAGTATATGACTGAGAGGAAGTTTATATCTCCAATGCAAAAATCAAGTACAGGATCTTTCATTAATTGATGAAATTTTAAACGAAGCATAACTCTAGAAAGGATACAGTTGATACACTCGACAACTGAGGGGAGGATTATATTTCCGATGCAAGAATATAGTATAACCTTTCATCAATTGGTGTGACTAGGAGAATCAGAAATGAAATGTGTCAAGAACTTTTGAAGTCAAACCGAAGTCTGGTACGGCCATTAGTATTTTCTCATATTTTTTTAACCAATGCACAGTGATTCGTTCCATAGACAAAATTCAAAAAATGTATAGTCTCAGAATTTAATGATTTGTATGTCATTTGAAAGGTAAAACTCCAACTAAGAAAACCCCAAAAAATTTGCGCAAAAAATTAATTAGTGTGTGTGCAAAAGCGGCTCAAAGTTGAAACTTTTTTTCACAAAAAAATTTAAACACATATTTTCTGTTTTTTAGTCTATTGAGTAAAAAAAATTGTAAAAATACATAGTTACCAAGAAGTTGCTAAAACTTTCAATACAGATTAAGAAATGCTGTGGCCATTTTCACTTTTAATGTTTTCTTAAAATTTGCAAACCAGAGGCTTTTACATCACTTTTAATTCAAAATATTTTTTTAAATTAAAAATCTGAAAATTGGCCAAACTTAGAGAAAAATATCTAAAAAGTATGTGAAATTATGTTCCTGGATTTTTTTTATTTTAAGAAGCATTCTTTCTTTGTCGAAGAATGTAAACACATCCTCCAATATCTTCCAATCTCAGAAAATAATTCAATTTGAAAAGTGGTCTATACACCTATTTTTCGACAAAATTCAATTGTTTCATCCCTAAAAGTATGCAATCAGCATGAAAAATTGAGAAAACTGCAAAACAGCAAAACATACGTCTATTGTTATCGTTTTTATTGCAAAACTAAAGGGTCCTAAGACAATTTCTGTTACTCTTCGCAATTATCAATATTGACGTTACCGATTAAATATAAAATCTAAAAATTCTAGCCAATAGAATTATTGCTAAAGCTTTCCAAAAATTACGAAAAGCACAAATTTAAGTCAAACTACAAAATTTTAAGAAAAACAAAATGGAGATTTGAATTCAGCAGACCATGATTAACCAGTACACCAAGAAGAACGGACCACTCCTTCTAATTTTGTTCCGCGGTTGTATGGAGTCGAATCACTGTGCAACGTCTTGGAAATTCGTATTACGGACAATATTTCTTACATATTTCACACTTCAAAATTGCAAATTAGTATGTTTTACTATCTTCATTCCTTATGCTGAAATTGTCCATCACCAACATTTCAAATGACTATAAGTATACATATGTAACTAGAATTGGAACAATGACATAAAAGTCGTCATTAGTTCAGGTTCAGTTGTGAAGTGCGAGAGCAATCACTTCCACTCGGATTCCTGAGGCAATATCCACTGTGAGTCCTTTCAAATATGTTTTTGAAGGAGGAAGACAATCGGATGTCTTTCAATACAAACCAATTCGATTTCTTGATGATGTTCCAATAGTTTAGTTTCTGACTGAAGTCTGGTGCGGTCGTTAGCAATTTATCATATTTTGAGAAGATCAACGTCGAGGAATTTCGAATTAAAATTAACATTTCTTTCATTTTCAATCATTTATTGCAAATTGGCAAATTTTACTATCCTCAATATGCACTAAATGCTTAGATCAAATTAAAACAATAACATCAAAATATCCAATAAGAGAGGTTAGATTAAGTTCTGAAGCGCTGCACTTCTACTTGGAGTCTTATTAAAAACAAATTGTGAGTACCTTCATGTATTTGAAGAAGTAATATCCAACCGTCTCTAAATATAAACCAATGTGAATTTTTGCTGAAACTTAGAAGATCCCATAGTTCAGCTTCTGTTGTGTGGCTAAAATTAAAAAGGAACCGAAACTGAAACAAAAAGGCACCCACTATGTGGTCCACTTACACAAATATTCGAACAGGCGGAACTTTTTAGTTGGTAAGAATGCGACAGACATATAAACATCTCCTCTCCTCTAAAACAGGGCAACGGTGGCAAATTAATTCTTCTAATGTTTCAGTTTCTGCTTTATCACCTCAACTTTGCCATTTTTCTTTGCTAGACTCTATGGCAGAGTTTTCTTTGATGACTTCCATGATCAGTCTAATAAAAATTCGACTTAGGAATACTACATATTTTGTCTTCATCATGGAAAGTCTTGGCCACAATTATAATTAACTCAATTTAATAAATTATAAATAATTAAAAACACAGCACAAATGTTCATTTCTTTTATCTTTCCATCTTTATCTTTTCCATAAAATTTTTCAGTAGTTTCACCCACTAAGTGTGCACAATATTACTGTTATTATAACAACAACAATTGGCAATAGCATATGTTCTCATCGCATTATTAATTGAAAATTAATCAGTTTATGGCTATTTGGCAGAAGTGGCATTTAAATTGGCATAATTTGTGTAGTTTACAGAAATTAGTGGTGCGCACTACTCCCAATAAACGTTAATATGTATTAGTGTAGATACATACATACAGTTGTTGTTGTTGTTGCACAGAGGAGTAGCACACAATCAGTGCGATATTGTGTGCACTTGGCATATTACTGCGGTTGAATGTTTGTATTTGTAAATGTAACTGAAATTGAAATTGAGTGAAAATGGACTAAAGTCAGTGCCAGTGACGTTGTTATGAATTCACGAGTTGGTAATGTCAGTGCTAAAAAAAATTAGACCGAAATGTTTTTTTTAAAACGGCCCTTGGGAGAATATCAGGATCTTAGGGGAAAATGAATAAAAAAAAGAATTGGAAAATGAAAGAAAAAATCGTTAAGAAAAAAATTAAAAAAAAGTTATCTCTGGTATTCTTGATTCATAACAGAATACACATTTTAGATTTAATTGCCTAACCGGGTACAAAATTTTTATAGACATTGCTAAGGAAAACAACTTTTTAGTACAGAAAATAAAAGTAGTATTAATAACATTTGTTGTCCTTTTGTCTGTCTATGACGTATGAACAGAATCTTCTTTCAATCGCATATTAACTTTTAAAGCATTTCAAGTATAGTAACTGCACATGATGCGCATAATTTAAAGCAGGGTTGCCAGGTAGTTGTATTTAACCCTTTCGCTATTTTGTTGCCATATGGCACATTGCTACTTTGTGGACGTCTGAACCCTCTGTGGGTTCAATAATACATTTTTTGTTGGTCCTTAGAATAGTTTGAAGATTTGGGAAAATACGAAATTAAGAAACTGAATATTAAAGTTTAAAGAAGAGAAGTATACACGTTTTTTAATGGTATATCTTGACATAATAAAGGAAGAAGAAGCAGAAAACTTTAGATAACTTTTTAATTTGACGTTTTCTTTCAATTTAGATACTTTTTATGTTTTAATTTTGGATGAAGTAAATGAAAAAAATTTTAAATTTTCGTTATGGTAAAAAGTTTTATGTTTATGTAATTATTACAGCCACAACGATGTGGTTGCTGTCATAGAAAAACACTCTAAAATACAGGGTCCGAGTATGAAAATGAAAACATTTATTTTAGAATGTTGCTAATACAACCACATAGAAGCCTAAAACGTCAAATTGAAAATCTTAACTTTCTCCAGTAAAAACCTGTAGCGAAAGGGTTAAAGAAATGTGATTTAAGAAATGTGTTCACATTAAACCAAATAATTAGGATTTTATGGATACATACTGACGGAAATGGGTCTGTTGTTTACCTTAAATTAGAGAAGTGGCTCATATGAGAATCTATTTTATTCTAAACAAAAGTCAATAGACTAAAACATATAGTCTATAAAAAAACATGTACAAACTTTGCATAAGAATTCGATTTTGCCGGTTGGGTATTTAAGTGCCGATTGCAGAGCTCAGATATGTTGAAAGTTGCATGGCTCAAAGTTTACGCAAAATTGCAATTATTTTGAATTAAGAAGGTTAGATTAAAATTTTTTTTATTTTGTATTTTTTTTACGGTATTACAAAATATTTGACATCATTGGTGGAATCTACAGGGTGGCGCAAAAGTTGTCATAATATATAATATATCATAATATAATATATCCACTTTGAACATACCAACGCTCGATTTTAATGAACTTATCAATTACTGAATGAATTTCATGCCAATGTATATAAATCTTTTCAGTCTGCATACTCATAGAAGTGCAGTCGACAACCTGTTGCTGCATGCTGTCTTGTTTTTCATTTATTCTCCTTTTCGCTCGTCCCAAGTGCACAATTTCACTTTCGTGTCTCGCAATTTCGTTTTTTCTATTCCCCACAGATTTGTCGCACAATTCAAATGATAGATTCAATAGATTCATCGATACATATGTAACCAGGTATTATTTTGGAATATATTTTGTGCGGTTTGGTTCTGTCTGCTACTGTGCTACTTTCAATCACTATATTCGGCAATTAAATGAGCCAGTTTGTAACGCCTAGAAATAGGCTTACATGTAGTACATATATGAGAAAATTTTCAGCATAATCAGATGAACTGATTTAGTCACATAAGTTCGCTTATATTCTACGAGACGGACGTAACTAAATTGATGCTTCTGATTTTGGAGAAAATTGACTTAATGTATGCTACATATAAGCCTACTTTTGGGCGTTATAAACTGACTCTTAACTTGTGGCGGAAGTTGGCTTGTCGTATTGAGAGTTGGTACGGAAAATAACGCGTATTGACTAGAAAATTAAACCTTTTAGTAATGGATGTGGTGTAGTTTTTAAAAAAAAAAGGGATGAGACCCTTCTTGATATCCGGTTTAGCATAATTGAAAGTTGAACTAATGATCCCTAAAAACTTTGTTCTTTGGAATCTTCAAATGCTAAAATAGTAAGGGACAACTTTGATGATTGAAAAATAGACCTAGTATGGTCGAGTATTGTCTCAACGCGCCTTTGTTGTGCTTGTTTTAAAAAAAAATTTCAAATGGACTATCACAACGAGTAGCGCACATAGGATTTGATTTGGCGGTTTGGTTGCGTACACCAACTTTTGAGACCAATAAGATTTACAACCATATATGTCATCCAAAAGTTTGAACCCCAAAATCCGCTTCACATTATTTAACATCGTGCTACAGTACTTTTGACCCATCCAAAAGATAATATAGGTGTGAAACTAGAGGTCAATCATAGTAAACTGGCATACTCAGTTTCTCATTTTCTGATTCGACGTCCTTTAAAAAGGATTTTAAAATTTTTTGGACATGGACATGTCAAAACATTAATTTAAATATTTTTGGTTGTGCAATGATGAAGATGTGGTAATGAAATGAAAGAGGAAGGAAGGAAGGAAAGGAAGGAGGAAACTTGTCGCCTTTTGACTAAATTTTCTATTTTAAACTTTAAGGACCAAAATATGTCAGTAAAGTTCTTCTAAACATGTATCCTTCGATATCGATATTAGCACAACTTTATGACTAATTTTGGTCAAGTTCACTTCAACCATTTGAACTGGCACAAGCAAATTTGTTCAAGAATGAAGGTGTCCTAAAAGTTGTAACGTCTTTCGTCAGCCAACTTTCTATGCTCAAAAGTTGGCCCCTTGACTGCTAAAAAGGTCTAACTGTGACGAATTTTTCGAGCGGTATGAAGAAAGGTAGACTCGTATACCTTTTTTCCAAATGGTTTACTTAACACATATTAAAGAATGAAAATATTTTTAATTTAATTTAAAAAAAAAACTCTTTTCATTTTGATGCAAAACCGTGGCTGCCCAGCCAATCCTTGAAATCGCTTGTTTTAAATTCTTTTAAATTCCTTTTTAAAATATTTAAAAAAAGTTTATAAATTCTTGGTATGTTTTATTGCTTATGGAAGAAGGAGGTCTTTTCTAAGTCCAATTTTAAAGAAAATGGTGAACTTTTGAAAACATTTTAAAGATTTTGGGCCAAAAAATTGGGCAGCTCTGTGGTAAATCGAAAATTGAACCATTTACGACTTTTTCAACTTTAGAACTTTGTTTAACCTAAAATATTAATACAAGCCAAATAGCAAAAATAATTTCTCCAAAATCAAAGAGTGGTGTAGCCCCTTAAATTTCACTACTTGCTGTCTTCTAAACCATTCAATGCATGGTTCAAAAATGTATGTAATAATGTAGGACCGTAACAATTCGGTAAAGACCGATTGAACTGAAGCTTACGTACCTTTGACGGCAATGCTGAAGTTGCGCTGTTGACTGTGTTGGCGGTGGCAGAGGTAACGGTGGTGTTGTTGCTGATGTCGCTATTTATGGTGATGATGATGATGATAAAGATGATGATTACGTTGTTGTTGCTTATGGCTGCACTATTGTTGATGTGTTTGTGTGTGTGTGTGTAGAGTTGCGGTAGTGACGATTATTGTTGTTGTTGTTGTAGTTGTTGTTGGCAAAGGACAGCGTACTCAACGTTGTTGTTGTTGGTAGTGATGGTGGGTGAAATTGTTCAACGTTGAATTCCTGTGGGATCATTTGAGATTTTTACTTTGCATTACTTGTCAAGGTTTAAAATTAACTCGTATTAGTTACATTGTCTACATTTTTGCTAATAATAATATATTTTCTTCATAGGTAGAAACAATATTTGTTTTTGTCAATGATTGCTCAGAGTTCGGTTGGGTGAAAAATTTGGTACTTTAATAATTTTCTAATTTGACCTTTGGAAGCATTCTTAAGGATAACTCGGCGCTTGTTTCGAATCGTCTGGCAATACTAAAGCAACGCATCTACACTATGTAACAAAAATTAGAACTTGTTTTACTATTTAAATTGAGGCATTTGCACTCCGTAACACTTGATTACTTAAATTTTTTCAATACAACTTTTGCTTGCGATGTTATCGAAAAATTAAATATGGAATATGGGATTATTGACCAACAGGGTCATTACAAAAATTTAAGCAAAATGAAGATAGTTCAAAAGATTAGCATCACCGAGTCGAATGAATGCAGAAAATGCAAAAAACGGGGGTCGGGACAACTTTGAACCTCGTTCTTTGCTCCCTTAGGCACTGGACCCAACAGAGTCCATGCGTGGCCGCCCTGGTCAGCTTACCTAACTTAACCTAAAATTAGGTGCATTGCCGTTTGTTGTTATTTAGAGCCATGCAAGCGTGTCACTTGACTACGATCGCCTCAAAAAAGCCTACAAAAACATTGATCGACATTTTTTTTGGACCTCCGTTATTATGGACCACTTTGAAAAGCCTTTCTGGTAGGAAATCGCATAAACTTTTCATGTAATTGCTATGAAATTGAGAGAAAAGCACCCCACCTTTGAACCGATGCCAATAAAGAAGCAGTTTTAAATTTCAGGTTCAATTAGGAAAAGCGTTGCCAGATGACGGCGGAATCCATTTGTTGTATACCAAATTTAAAAGTGATAT
Source organism: Melieria crassipennis (assembly GCA_963668005.1). Classification (NCBI taxonomy): domain Eukaryota; kingdom Metazoa; phylum Arthropoda; class Insecta; order Diptera; family Ulidiidae; genus Melieria; species Melieria crassipennis. The sequence goes on from OY764963.1 coordinate 7,077,637, forward strand.
AAGCGACGGAAACTGTGAACTTAAGTGTTTTCAAAAATTTAAATCATTTACTAGAAGATTTTGAAACCTCAAAAATTAAATGCAAATAAAGAAACAGTTTTAAATTTTAGTTTCAATTAGGGAAAGCGTTGCCAGATGACGGCGGAATCCATTTGTTGTATACAAATTGTATAAATGACATAAAGCGACGGAAACTTAAGTGTTTTAAAAAAATTAAGTAATTGACTAGAAGGCTTTGAAACCTCAAAGAACAAATGAAAATAAGGAAACAGTTTTACATTTTCAGTTAGGCGAAAGCGTTGCCAGATGACGGCGAAATCCATTTGTTTTTTACACAAAAATATATAACACTATATATCACTAGCCATGGAAATGTGAAAGTAAGTATTTTCAGAAAATGAAATCATTGGCTAGAAACTTTTAAACTTCACCTTCGAACAAATGCAAATAGAGAAACAGGTTTAACTTTTCTCTTAGGTAAAGTGTTGCCAGATGAAAGTGGAATCCATTTGTTTTATACAAAATTTAAAAGTGATATTAGCGACAGAAACTGAGAAGTTAAGTGTTTTCAGAAAATAAAAACATTCAGTAGAAGACTTTGAAACCTCAAAGATTAAATGCAAATAAAGAAACAGGTTTAAATTTTCTGCTATGTAAAACGTTCCCAGAAGGCAATTAACCCCACTCAAATTAGCTACGGTTTTCTAACTCAATCTGATATTGCATAAATAGATGTAAAACAAACTGTTAGCGGAGACAAGTAATTAAGTCTTTGTAATACATTAAAAATGTGTCAATTATGTAATTAAAAAACAAAAAATGTAGGCAATAATGAATACAGAAACGAGTTTTTTAGTCTTTGCTTGAGAAATCTGCCGAATCATCGAATTTCGCATTGGACTTGGCATTTTGGAACTGGAATGCGACTAATTTAACTCACAGATCATTCCTTAAAACAAAATGTAAAACTCAAATCTACTCAGCACGTACCGGCATCCATTTGGTACTCATTTGTAAATCAGATTTGATTTCTAAATATTCTACATTACGGGGTCAGTGACTTCACAATTCACTCATAGTGGTTTTAAGGGCTCTGTGTTTTCAAAATTGTCAAACTTCTCATTCTTCTTCTTTTCTCAAGTATTTCAAATATTGATGGAATTTTTGAAATTCCTCAATCAACAAAACAGTGCACAGCGTTTGAGCTCGACATGAATGCGGCACATTGAATTTGTCATCAATAAGTCGACGTATTTCGTTTCCCTCCTCTTTCTTCTTATTGCACATTTCTTTGGATTAACCAGCGATTAACCAATCAATTTTTTATGTATGTGATTTTTGCACGTGGAGCATTTATCGTACACAAATAGCTCCGGGTTATTTATAATACATGCAATGTCAACACAGCCCGACAGACGACCGAGCTACAGCTACAGTATGTATGTATGCTAAGTATGTACGAATGTATAATACGCGTATTTCAATCGTCATATAAATATTTCGCATATCATCGCATACGTTTTAAAATCAATGCGGCCTTGCCATAAAACGTAAGCAGTGGAATTTAAAGTTATGAACTGTCATACGACGATTGCGTGTGGCTTATAAGTAAATTCGGCAATTTGCATATTTTTGGTTTAAAATTTCAAAAATTTAATTCAGCAAAAAATTATTCGAACATCGTGTCGAGTGGTGCGCCGCCGTGTGTTGTGGTCAATCACTCGAGCCGCATTAAAGACGACAAGTGCCGGTCACTGTTTTCGACTTTGAGAAGTGCTTGAATGGTGTTTGCAGTGTTCCGGCGTTTGCCGACTCTCGTTCTATCGCTTTGAATATTTTGTTAAGGGTCAATACATAGAAACGTTCACGGTAATTACATAAAACGGGATGCGGCTGGACGTGTCAGGTGCACAAGGTTTTGTCGAAACATTTCAATCGTCACCCTTCGAAGTGTTCGACTTGGCATTGATTGTGTTGAATTGTGGTTGAAGTGGTTGCCGCTGTGCCGCTGGGCAAAAAGCCAGAAAACCGACTACTAACCAGCTGTGCAGTTACAATTTTAATATTGAATCATTTATCTTTGCATATAATTAGCTGAGTGTTGTGATCAGCTGGCATTAGCGCTTAACCCTTTTGCTATTTTGATGCCAAATAGCAACTTTATGAGCGTCTGAGCTCTCAATGGTTGAACGAATCAAATGTATTTTGGGTCTTTAGAACAGTTGGAAATTTTAAGGGAATTTTTAGACAAAATAAATTTTACATATGTATATCTTTCTAAAGCCATGTGACAATAATCTAAACTACAGGGTGCAATAAAAAATATAAAAGAATCAATATTAGAGAATGTTGTTAGTGAAAAATTGAATTTTTACATTCTCCAAGGAAATCCTGGAGCGCATTTTTTGGCATCTTCAGACTACGACTTACTCACTTAGGGTCCTCATTCTTTTCTGGTTTATAAGAGGTTCCCAAGCATGGCATTAGGTCGCTGCTGAACTTCGCTAGGAAAACCCAGATTCCTATCGATCACTTTTACGTCCGTCCGCAATACTATGGAGCTCTAACTGGTAACGCTAGGGACCCAACAGGGTCTATGTGTGGCCAACTTAGCCAGCCAGCTTACCTAACATAACTCTAACCCTATATTATCCAGTAAAAAGTTGTACCAAATGTTAAGAAAGGTGAATGAATGTTTCATGTTTTTGAAGTTTTCTGTGGGGGAATTAGTTTCAAGTAAAGGCTGAAACAGTCTTTTCAATCCGTCTTCAGTCACTTGACTTCTGAAATCAATGTCTAAGCAATTGGCTTGAAGGAGTATCTGATCAGTGCGAATTGACTAGGACTGTTGTAAAAAAATGGTATTAGAGAAATACATAAACGGTATTTGCAACTTTATTTTTTGGGAATAGTCTTTTATTTGAAATTTGTCACATAAACATTCAGCAAAGATCCTACAGCAAACCTTAACCCATATAAGCCCAGCGATTTTTTTGTCAATATTCGAATGAAAACTTTTTTTTTAAGGTTAAATGAGGTCGGACAATTCAAATTTGGGTTCCAAAAAATTTTCCGATTTTTGGTTTTCGAGATATTTGTTGTTTGATTAATCGAACACGTAACTATAAATTTATATTCTGGCTATAATATTGGTTTTATGCGAAAAGTGTAAATATGTTTTCAAGAGTATGATCAATTTTTAACAAGACTGCATAGTTACGTTTTTAAATATTATTGTTTTTTAATGTTTTTCGATGCTTTTGAAATTATATCAAAAATAACCTTTTGTTTTGGGAATTCATGCAACTGAAAAGAGGTGTAAGAAATGAATATATTTATCCCATATTACACAAAATATCCCATATTAACTCATATTATCCCATATTACAAATCATACCATCATACGATGCAAAACTGTCGCGTTTAAAGTTTAAAAAAGAGTCCAAAAAAATTTATGGAAAATGCTAAAATTGACTGTTCGATTAATCGAGCATTGGGCCGATATGGGTTAAAAAATAAATTTAAAAAATGTATGCAAGTTTTTTGTATGTAGTTTTTTGTAGAAATGTGGAAAAATATATGTTGAATCATGGCATCTCATCAGCATCTAATTTTTTATATTTTTAATGTGGCATCTTTATTAATTATTATTATTATTAAAAAATTATTAATGTGGCATCTCTCTATTAGAACTTCTCATAAAAATCTTCAAGCTGCCCATGTGTCTTTCCGTTTTGAAATAAATATGAATGGCAATCTAACGTTCCTTGCTTCTCGATTTAATTTATGCGTTCAATAAGTTCCAATACACTGTATGAGGGAAATATCAAAATGTGGTGATTGTACCAAAATTCTAACTTGATAAAAAGAAAATTTTTTGAAAAAAACAAAAAAAAATTTGGAGGTTTTATTCACTTCTGAGTTTCACCAAAATCGGACAACGAGCTTAAAAGTTATTAATATTTGTTTTTATTTATTAAATTAATTCTCTCAGATCGGCGATTACTTATAAAGCGCTGGAACTCGGATAAATTATATATTATTATATTATTATATATTATTACTAATAAAAAAAAGATCAAATTCGACATTGGCTGGGGAGCACTTTACCCTTCCTTATCCTATTTTGGCCTTTGAGGAATTAATTATAAGTTTGTGGAATTAATTATAACTTTAAGGAATTAATTATTACTTTGAAGAATAAATTATAACATACTGCAACTTGAGATTCAATTTTACTGCATGATTTTTACTTCTCGAACTTCCTAGAAATCTCAGTGAATCCTGTGGTGCCAAGGAGTCAGGTGAATTTTTGGCTTAATGAATTCGTCAAAAAGCAAAACCAGCAACCAGTATGGGATCAAGACATTTTCAAAACAGGTACTGGAAGTAACATTGCATTTGAAAATTACTGCACTCAGCGCGTACTCGTACTGAATGTACGAGTAACCTTTACTCCAGGTCGTACTGCATCATGACCCATGAGAATTTGTTTCAAACTTTGTAAAAGAACAATCTACATGAAATGTGATTTCAAACTGTCGACGCATTTAAGTCCATAGATCACATGAATTCAAATAAAATTACTAGAAACTTTCTCTGGACTCAGCTCGATTTAACACCATTCGATTATTGCTTGTAGGACTTTCTTCTTTCACAATAAACAAACAATTAACTAACTTAAAAGCAACATTGAGCGGATTGCGAGTATAGCAGGAACGCAGTCAGATACTTTCGATAAAGTTGGGCAGAATTGGGCCAATAGAATATAGAACGTAAGGCACAGCTTTAGTGGCCATTTGTCAGAATTAGTACTTAAATATTTAAAAAAAAATTATAAGGTGGCGTTCCACGCTCTGCAAGATAAAATTATTAAAAGCACTGTTTCGATTGTCCTGAAGGTATACATTGCAAAAAAATCCTTTGGGGTCTTGAATAAGGCTGGATAGAAAAAGAAGCTCTATGTATGGATGCCGCACGAGGTAATGAAAAGGGAACCTAATGGGCTGAATTTCCCCCTTCTGAATCGCAACAAAATCCGCCTATTTCTCAAGCGGATGGTGACTGATGATGAAAAGTGGATCGCTTACGACAACGTCAAATGAAAACGGTCGTGGAAGAAACGTCAAGTGAAAACGGTCGTGAGACGGCGAAAACAGTGGTCAAGAGAGAACTCTGAGCCAGACTTCTGAGTCAGCAACTTTTGCTGTATGTTTGATGGAATAGGCAGGGAATCATCTACTATGAACTATCTGAAGAAAGCAATGGCCCAAAAGTGTGCAAATTTGGCTTTTGGAAAGGTTTTGCTTTATTTTGTGAGATTGACAGGAAATTATTTACTATGAACTGTCTGAAGAAAGCAGTCGCCCAAAAGTGTTCAAAATTGGCTTTTGGAAAGGTTTTGCTGGGTTTGGTGGGATTGTCAAGAAATTATCTACTATGACCTATTGCCCTACGGCCGAACTCTTAACTCGGACCTGTACTGTCAACAATTGAACAGTCTGAAGGAAGCAGTCACACAGATAGTGACTGGCCAGAAGCTATATGTGCTTGGTTGGGAAGTATCACTAAAAGATTACCAACTATTTCTGTCTATGGTGAATTATTTTTCTGGTGAAAAATTTGCTTCAAGCTTAAGAAAATCGACTGTCCCAGTGTTACGTCAATGGGGACGAGGATTTCTTTAAGAGAGAATCACGGAATCACTTTTAAAATGGCATAACGTTTTTTAACAAAACCGTGCATATTTAATGTAAGTTCTAACATTCCAACTATGTTAAGTAAAGCCTTAAATTTAATGTAAGAATAATGGTTTTTTACTACACCTTTTGTAAAGTGTCTTAAGAAAACCTTTTTTATCTTTTTATCTTTAAAAAGTTGAATTCCTCGATTTTCAATCTTTTTATTTCAGAGACCAGAGACAATTTAACTATTTTTTTTTTAGTTGTAATGAGTGCAACAAATATATTTTTTTAATTTCATAAAAATTCTGCATTACTTATTGGTAGGTGGCTGATGGAAGCGTGTGCTAACACCTCCACGTGGTGACGGCTGGAAACGGCTACTTCCAGATCTGGTTCTGGTCGTAGTCGGCTAAGGTAGCACAGCGGAACCTCCCTAATCCGGGGTGTCATGCGACCCGTGCCCATCGGACTGATTTGCAGCCAGGGAGTATATCGGCTGTATTTGAACGGAGCTTTCCTGATACCTGGCCGCCTCAGGAAGGAACGGTGGCCTTATCACGGTAAGGGGCTCTGCCGTGACGGACCCTCCCTTTCCCCATTCCCGCCTTGGTCACCGTGCTGGCACTCACATCGGTGCCACGCACAGCCCGCCAGGTCGGGCAGGTGACCGTAAGAAACAGAATGTCGACAACAAAAACACAAGCCTCGGAAGTAGACGGACAGACGTTGGACACGGACAAACGAAGAATGGACTCGGACAAACGACAAACGGATAAGGACAAACGACTGACGGACAGGAGAGATGTGGGTACTCTCTCCGAAGACGACCTCCTGGCATCGAGCCAGGAAACCATGATTTCCTCAGTGGGAGTAGGCGCTGTGGGCCACAGCACGCCTACCTCCACTGAGAAACCAACGACATCAGCAGCGGCAGCGAAAGCCATCAAGAAACCGGCCAAGCCTAGGGAACCGTCCAGGTATAAGCAGTACCAAAGAGCCTTAGCTATCCTCGGTAGGATTAGCAAGAACGAGGCTGCTGGTGCTGCTCATCCCAAGGACGCGGAGGATAAGGTACGGTTTCAGAAGGTTGTCGACGAGTACTTGGTGTACCAAGCGACCCTGCCGAAAGCCACAGCAACAAAACGCGACCGATCTGCCCACGACAGCTCGAACCGCGAGACAAAGAAGGCGAAGGTTGCCGGTGCAACCGACGCAGCGACGAGACGCGCCTTTAGCGACGTGGCACGGGATAACCTGCAAGTGGCGCTGGTCGATGCTGCCACAAACCGCGGCAAGGAAGCCTTGGAGAAATGGGGAGAGATTGAGGCCAGGTTGACACAGATGGTCATGGACCATGTGATGAGCAACCTGACAGCGAACCCGAAGGTGCCTCTCCCCGGTTTCGACTCGGCCGAAGTTGTTCGCGGGTATCGGGTGATCAAATGCGATGATCAATACTCTAAGGATTTCCTGAAGGGCTGCATCTCCAAGATTGGAGAGGCAACTGAGGGCTTGAGGCTCAAGCTCATCCCCGCCAGCGAAATCCCGAAGAGACCAAGAGCGCGCATTTGGTTGCCCAATATGTCCTTGGACAGTGGTAAGCTGGTCCCCTACTTGCAGGCACATAACCCGGCAGTGCCAATGACGGACTGGCAGGTCATAAAAGCGGAGGCTCCGCAAAAGAACAGCCTATCCTTCCTCCTGGTAATCAGCGAGGAAAGCCTACCTGCCCTGGAGAAGGCAGAATTCAAGCTTCGGTTTGGCGTACGGCACGCTAGACTGAAGGTTTTCCGCTCCTCTAATCCGGAAGAGGAGGATGCAGACGAGATTGTCGATGCCCAAAAGCTGTTGGACGACGTAAGGCTCGACGATCCGGACCCTACCACCGTAGACCAATAGGCCTCGGGTTGAAGGTTGTCCAAGTTAACCTCCAACACTCGAAGTTGGCAACGGACAACCTTACCGTTCTTCTGTCGGAGGAGGACGTGGATATCGCCATAGTCCAGGAACCTTGGGTGCGGAGCACTGAGGTGAAAGGACTTAAGCGGAGCGACTACAACCTCTACTACAAGAGAGGGGAAGGTAAGCCAAGGGCGTGCGTAGTTGCTAAAAAACACCTTAACATGTACCTTTTACCTCACCACAGCACAGATGACACCACGGTGGTGGAGCTAGCTGCAGCCGGAGGAAAAAAGCTCCATATAGTCTCGGCCTACATGGCGCATGACAGGCCTGCGCCGCCCGAGGAGATCCGGAGGCTCGTCAACAACACCAATGCCCACGGTACGGTGCTGATAGGGTGCGACGCAAATGCGAGACACACCCTATGGGGAAGCACCGAAAACAACGACCGAGGTGAGTCTCTGTTTGACTTCATACTTAGTACTAACCTAGTAGTGTGTAACAGGGGTAACACCCCCACTTTCGTTTTCCCAAGCACTGATGGTTTCAGTGGGTGGGAAGAGGTTCTCGATGTCACTCTACTAACTGATAACGGACAGGTGAATGTGAGCAAATGGAGGGTATCCAGCAAGAAATCCTTTTCGGATCACGCATGGATACTCTTCGATTTGGATCTTCAGGTTGAAGCACCCGCACCATATCGCAATCCCAGACGTACCAACTGGAATCGTTTCGCTGGTATGATCCGTAACAGGATAGGGAGGGCTCCCCCAATCAATATCTCCTCGGTAGGAGACATTGATCATAAAATCGGGCAGTTGGAAAACGCGATGGCTTCCGCGTTCAAAACGTCTTGCCCTATTAAATACTCCAAAAAATCATTCCCACCTTGGTGGAATGATGACCTGTCACGTCTGAGATCGGAGGTCCGAAGGTCATTCAACCTAAGTTATTCCTCAGGTAACTGGCAAAGTTACAAGGATAGCCTAAGGAAATATAAAAAAGCTATCAGAAATTCTAAAAACAAGGGTTGGAGGGAATTCTGCTCAGCTATAGAAACTACGAAGGAATCGGCAAGGCTAGGAAAGGTGTTGTCCAGGGATCACACCTGCCCCTCGTTCATAAAGAAGCCAGATGGCTCCTGGACTGAAAGTACCGAGGAGGCCCTAGACCTGCTGCTGAATACGCACTTCCCAGGCTGCACAAAGGAGGACACCTCGACTAGGCATGCAGTGCAAGGCCTAATACCGGCAAACGATGATAACAACATCATAACGAGAGAAAAACTCACATGGGCTGTGAAAAGCTTCTCACCATACAAGTCGCCGGGACCAGATGGCATTCTTCCCATAATGCTGCAGGTGTCACAGGACTCAATATTACCCTGGCTAGAGGCCATTTTTAAGGCCTGCCTAGTCTGGAATTATATCCCCGTCAGTTGGAGGCGGGTGAAAGTCGTCTTTATCCCGAAGGCAGGGAAAAGAGGACATGACTCAGCGAAAGATTTCCGGCCTATAAGCCTGACATCTTTTGTACTTAAAACCTTCGAGCGGTTGCTCGACCTCCACATACGCGAGGAAGTAGGACATAAGCTATCTGAAGCCCAGCATGCTTACCTAAAGGGTAGGTCAACGGAGACCGCCCTCCATGAGGTAGTACGAACAGTGGAAAGGTCACTGGAGTATAAGCAGTACACACTGGCAGCCTTCATGGACATAGAAGGCGCCTTTAATAACATAAAGACGAATGCGATAGAGGAATCGCTGGTAACCCTTGGAGTTAACATACAGGTACGCAGCTGGGTTACTGCAATGCTCCAATCGAGGGTGGTGAGCGCGGCGCTAGGAAACACCCACCTTACAAAATTTGTAAGCAGGGGCACACCACAGGGGGGGGGTACTGTCACCTCTTCTGTGGGTTTGTGCCATCAACAGCACTTTAACAGAACTTAACCAGAGAGGAGTCAAAACGGTTGCGTATGCTGACGACGTGGTTTTAATGGCATCAGGGATGTGCCCTGACGTGATTAGTGGAATCCTTCAGGGCGGCCTGGATAGGTTAATCGCTTGGTGCACGGGACGTGGACTAAGCATTAACCCTAGCAAAACTGAACTGATGCTGTTCACCACTCGTACTAAGATACCAACTTTTAGACGACCTCATCTTGGGAATATAACATTACCCCTTTCGTCCAGTGCCAGATATCTCGGGGTAATCTTAGACCCCAAACAACTGGAGGCTTAACATAGAGCACAGAATAAACAAAGCAGGATTTGCACTATACTCCTGCAGGAAAATGATAGGGAGGAGGTGGGGCCTCCGACCAAGTTTAATGCTATGGATGTTCAAGATGGTTGTACGTCCAATACTATCATACGGAGCTCTGGTCTGGTGGAAAGCCCTCAGGAGGGAATACAACATTACCAAACTCGGTAGACTACAAAGAGCAGGTTGTACCGGAACTACGGGAGCGATTAGATCCTGCCCTGGAGAGGCGCTTAACGTGCTGACGCACCTGCTTCCCGTCGATCTGCATATCATGAAGGCCGCAACTCTTAGTGCTCTTAGGCTGAGAGAAACAGGTTGCTGGAAGGACAGACCGTATGGCCACGGCAGTCTGTTATCACAAGGGCAAAGGTGCCTGCCTACAACGACGGATTATGCAATTCCTACCATGGCATTTGGAAAAAATTACGATATCCGTATCCCCTCTCGTCTAGAATGGAAGAGAGGGAACATCCTAAATAACCTGAGTACCACTATCTACACTGATGGCTCCAAAATGGAATGCGGAGTAGGAGCAGGAGTTTTCTCCGAACATCTAAAGATAGACGTGTCTTTCCGCCTCCCCAACACAGCAAGCGTCTTCCAGGCGGAAGTGCTCGCTATTAGGGAAGCGTGCAGGATGGCATTGACGGACACATCCTACAAAAGCCATATAACAATACTTTCCGACAGCCTATCTACGGTCAAGGCATTGGAATCGTCGATTCTATCGTCAAAACTAGTACGGGAATGCAGGAAGCTCCTGATAGAGCTAGCTCAGCGGTTCAGAGTTACCCTGATATGGGTGCCGGGGCACAATAACATTGACGGGAACGAAAGGGCCGATGAACTGGCTCGAAGAGGCTCCGCTCTTGATGAGAACGAGGCGTTGACGGTTCACGCCTCGCTGGGCTCTATCAAGGGCGAGGTCTCGAAGGACTTCCTTGCTAAAGCCAACGCTAGATGGCAGAGGACGGAATCCTATAAAATCAGCAGATCACTGTGGCCAACATACAACAAGAACAGGACCGCGGAGCTCTTAAACAAAGGCCGACGGGATGTGGCAAGACTGACGGCAGTCATCACTGGCCACTGGCCCATTGGAGAGCACGCGGCAAAAATGGGGATTCCACATAACACCAGCTGTCACAGCTGTGAAAACCCGGATGAGAAGGAAACCGTTCACCATTTTCTCTGCGCCTGTCCGGCCTTAGCAAGAAGGAGATGGAAAACGCTGGGAAAACCGACATTTCAGACTTTCGAAGAGATAGCAAAGTGCAGCGTAAACTCACTTCTCTCTTTCATTAACCTCTCGGACTGGATATAAGCATATGTATGGATAGATACATATAAGTCCAGATGACACCACACAATATACACCTTAGGGTACCTACCGGGAATAGTGGTATCAAAACGGCGCTAACGCGCTAATTGGATGTTGGAACATCGCCACTGGAACCAACCAACCAACTTATTGGTAATTTCGTGCCACAAGTTTTAGTTAAACTAATAAAAATCATGAATATCAAAGATATTGAAAATTATTTAAATATGTACTCAAATAAATCGAATCTAGTTTATTGATATTTTATTTGTGCAACTTACACCCGCTAACGTTGAAAATTTCACATATTTTGTGTTTATTTATTGTGCGCTATTTCACGTGCAATATGAACTTATTTTTTGGCCTTTTTATTAAATTCGCCTTGTCGATTTTGTTCAACGCAAACTGACACTTTTTACACCTTTACGCGAAAGTCGCGGCATTTTCGTACCCAACAGTTTTTTTTGGTGTGTTCCAACACGGGTTTTAAGTTAGTATTAGCACTTGTTTTGTATTAGACCTAAATTTTTTTTTAATAAGAAAAATTTTAAATAAAAAATTAATATGAATTTATTTGAAAATTTTTTCTTAGATTGCACGCATCCGCTTGCGTGACAGTGGTGCAAGACAGCACAGCTAGGAAAAACACTTCCACCAGCAACGAGATCTCGTCTCGCACTGAATATGCGCCTGACTAATGTCCTGCAAGGATGCTAACAGATTATATGCACAATGCCAGCGAGCAATGGACCAGCACACACACACACACACGCACACCCACTCATCCAGAAACGCCAACAAGTGTTCCGCATTCCGCTGAACCGAAGAATCTCACTCAACGCAATGCGAGAACCGACGTTCGGCTTGCAGTATCGTGAGTGGAGATGTTGTGGAGTGTTTACAGCCTGTTGCAGCAGCGCCTTGGCGTCGTTATAAAGTGGGACTTTGAGTGATTTTTTCGCTCGTTGCGGCCGTGTAATTTCACTCAGTTGGCGCACTCCTTCACTCAGTTTTTGCTCAGTTGCAGCAAATTTCGCTTAACTGGCAACCACGGCGTATACGCAACAACTGAAGCTCTGGTCACCAGGCGCTGCAATCGTTAGCGGCGCGCTCAAGGCTAAGGTGAAGGCTTGAAGCGACACAGTTTCGGCTTTGCAATCGGCTGTGCCAACACTTGTTGGCTGATTTGAGTGAACTTGTTGCTCGAAGCGCTCCAATGCCGCACTTGAGTCGGAGCGCAACATGTTGAGTGCAATCACTGTAACTTGTGGCCTGCAGTCAGAAAAGTTGTGTGCATTCCCTTCGCCACATAATTAAAATAATAGCCAAGAAAGAAAAAAATTTGTGAAAAAGGACATTCACTCGTTTTGCGTGTTTCGCACTTTCCACAGTTTCCTCTTTCGCTGCTAAATTGAAATTTGTTTGGCTTTGGCTGCGACTGTCAGTTGGCGGCTATGTTGTGACTGCAAAGTCATAACACTTATTTGCCATAACTTTAACGTACTGACCGTATTTTTCTTCGTGCCTACTTGACAAGTTTTTTTTTTTGTGCGCTGCAAGTTTTTAGTTGACGCGTTTGTGAATTTGTGTGCGTTACGCACTTTTTTTGCCATACAACTTTTTAATGACAGAGCAACAGTGGGCGGGTAGTTCGTGTGGTGGGAAATTGAACGCGTGCTCAGTTGGCAATTGTGGCAATTTTGTGTCACTGTGCGAGCTGAATGCAGGTATTTGTTATTGTTTTCTGCAATCGTTATGTATAGAATTCTGACACCTGTTGCAGGCGTTTGATGCGTTCGGTTTTTCAAGAGAGACTTTGAGCATTTCTCTATTTTAGTTGGCAGAATAAATATTTTCAACATATTCAAAACCAAATTAATTAAACTTTTTCAAGGCTGTAAAACTACAAAATCAAATTATTATTTTGAACAAATGTTCCAAAAATAATTGAAGGAAATTACAAAAAGATATCAAAAATTAAGACTACAAAATTAAATTATTATTTTGAACAAATGTTACTAAAAGAATCGTAGGAAATTACAAAAAATTTCAAAAATTATATAAATAAATTTAAATTACTGCATTCTTTAATGGTTAATGCATTTTTGGATTAATTAAATATGAAATTATATTTAAAAAAATTCTTGGATTCGTTCTTCGTCAATATGAAAATTGGTCAAATTATCAAATAAAAAACCACAAAAGTTTAAGAAAAGTAATACTTTTTTTTAGTTATTGTTAGAAAGTGAGTTGATAATTAAATTAAATTTATTTATTTATTTTATTTATATAAATTGGACTATTTGATTAAGGAAGAAGGTTAACTTCCTTTGGTTTTTTTTGGCAAGTTGAATATAAATTACGAATATTCCAAAGCTATTATCAAATAGTCCAATTTATATAACTAAAATAAATAATTAAATTTTAATTAATTATTAACTAACTAACTAACTAACAAACTACGTAACTATAAAACTAACTGACTACCTAACAAGCCAACTTACTTACTTACTAACTAATTGCCTAACGAACTGACTATCTAAATCAATAATTTATTACTAACTAACTTACTAACTAATTGACTACCGAACTGACTATCTAAATCAATAACTAATTACTAACGAACTTACTAATTAACTAACTTACTTACTTACTAATTGACTAACGAACTGACTATCTAAATCAATAACTAATTACTAACTAACTTACTAAGTAACTAACTTACTTACTTACTAATTGACTAACGAACTGACTATCTAAATCAATAACTAATTACTAAATAACTTACTAATTAACTAACTTACTTACTTACTAACTAATTGACTAACGAACTGACTATCTAAATCAATAACTAATTGCTAACTAACTTACTAATTAACTAACTTACTTACTAACTAATTGACTACCGAACTGACTATCTAAATCAATAACTAATTACTAACTAACTTACAAATTAACTAACTTACTTACTAATTACTTACTTACTAATTACTAGCAAACAACCTAACTATTAAAGTACCTAACTAACTAATTTACTTACTAACTTACTAATTAGCTAATTAACTAACAACCTAACTATTAAACTAACTAAATAATTAACTTACTAGTTAGTTATCTAACTAATTTACTAACTACATAACTAAAAATTTAACTAACATCCTTCCTAGCTAACTTCTAACTAACTAATTAAATGACTAACCTGCTAACTAACTTACTAACTAATTAATTAATACTAGAAAGACCGCAAGTTTTCCATGCCTACAAGGACTACATATTATATCCGCTGATATCTCGAAAAGTACACATCGGATTTGGCTAATTGTAATTGTAGACCCCTGATTGTAAAACTAATTGTAGAACCCGATTAAAAATAAAAGTCATCAAAGCAAAAGTTGATAGAAATACTAAAGAAAATACAAATATTTAAAAATAAAAAAATGCGACAAAATGGCCTCAATGGCCTTTTTAGTGTCCACTATTTCGAAGCTTAACTTCGTTAATCTTACGTAGATTTCCTCAGGCGCTGAAACAGGATCGTCTTGTAGTAATTTTCCTTTTTAATGCGAACAGCAAAACCATTAAACTTTTAAACTCTTTTAAACTCTTTCAACTTTTAACGTTCAAATTTTAAAAGCACATATTCTTATTTATAAATATGCTGCACGTAATTCAGTAAAGTTATTTTGAACTTGAATTTTACTGACAGAAATTCCCGAAATCACTTCTGAAATTCTAAAAATTCACAAATTTCCAAATTCTTTTTAACTCATTTGAATATTCACTACTACCGAGAATAATTAATCCTTTAATATTCAATTTGCTCAACACGTGTATAATAAATTTTCGCAAATAAAACTAAAAGTGACCAGCAGCCGAAAAGACGCGTCTAAACATTCGCACAAAACTCTGACGATTGAATCCGTAAGTCTCTGGCCCCAAATGCAAAAGAAGAGCACAAGTTGGTAATGCAAAAGCAAATCGAAAAAAAATATTCAACATTAATTCGGCCAAAACTTTAATCAAATACAAAATACCGGTTTTTTCTATGAAGTACCTGTGCCAGGCCAAAAAAAAAACATTCAAAAACCGGAAATCTAACTATTGCATTAGTGCGAATGGAAATTGTAAATGTTTCTTAAAAAGATTATTCAATTAATAAATTGCAAAAAAACTTTTTACTAAGAAACAATACGAGTTTTTTGGGCAAACTCTGTTACCGGTATAAATCAAATTTAGTCTAATTGAGCATTGAGTTATTCGAACAGTTTTTAATTGTTTAAAATATAAAACAAACAAATTGATTAAATCGATTTTAAAGAAAATATGCAATAAAATAATAATAATGTGTGTAGTAGAATATGTAGTAGAATATAATATTTTACTATTTTACGTTTAATATTTCACTCTGTAGTAGATATATTTTTGTCTTTTTTTTTTAATTTGTTTCTTTGAAGGGCTTGAAAGTAGCTTTGAAGTGTAGAAGTAATGTTCGAGGGAACTTTTAAGCGAACTGTAGAAGATTGCAGACCGGAAGGATAAAAGGTATGAAGTATGAAGCTACTGGGTACTATGGCCCTTCCAGTCCATACAGAAAACCCTACTTGTACTTTTCTTTAGTCGAACCTCTAAAAGAAGGACGTCATCACGCGGCACTGCACTATTGGTTCCTTGCTCATCAAAAGGTGTCTCTCGCCCAGTGATGTCTATAAGAGTTGCGGAGGTAAGGAAGCAGTAGAAACGATTCAACACATCCTGGATCACTTCCTGAAGCTGCAGGATACCCGACGCCATTCCTGAAGATCCATGACTGATTCATGATGAAATTTTAGATTTTCTTTCCTTCATAAACAGGTCGAAGTGGTTCACAAAGAGATTCAGTTTCAATTTTAGACCTCCGATTGGAAATAAGACTCACACAGAATACAGCTGTCTTCACTCAACCTAACCTATTTATTTTATCAAAGTACACATTCAAAGCGGTACATCAATCAGTTTCTTTCTGTATGGTTGAAACTCCACAAAGGCTCTGGATGCATTAAAGACTATTGTGAACTGTACGAACTGTGAACTGTATCATATTAATCAATGCTTGGTTCCGGGACATAGGTACATTTCAGAGAACTGTAGATCAGATGAGCTGACTCGGCTTGGTACGACCGAACAGTTACGTCAAGACAATAAAAGCCTCGTACTCAAAGAAGCATCCAGTGGCGCTTACAACTCTTGAGCCCAATACCAGTTGAAGCCATATTTGGCAACAAAAATTTTTAAAAGGTAGAAATATTGAAGTGGGATTTAAACCCAAAACCTCCGTCCCCCTTTGCTTGCGCCCTTGCAAGCTCCATACAAGAAATTAATCTAAGATGGAATGAAGCCAACACAGGATTTATTGCGCACCAAATTTTTCCAACCTTAAAGTTTCTTTATTTTAGAGAACTTCTCTTAATAAAAAGGGACCAGATGGGATCCATGAATGGGTTTCTGACGAATCACTGGAGGAAGGTTGGATTTAGGTTAGGTTACGACAGACAACTTACTACTTCTCAGGTTGGGTTTGCTTTCTAATGTCTTCTGTCGAAGCTGTATGGGCGAGGAAGAGAAAGAAAACGCTTCACTTTCTATGCGCTTCTTCTGCATTATTTAGAGAGAAGACTCACCTGGACAACTTCTTCTTCTTCGACAATCTAGGGGATCTAGGCGATGGGAGTATTCACATTTCCTATTCAGATTTCCTCCTAGATTTAGGAGATTCTTGGCCATTCAGGAGAATTTTTAGGAGGAAGAATTGTTTAGGAGATTTATATTTTATGTTAGGGGACTTTTCGGATCCTTTGTGGATTTTTGAGCAATTTTTGGATAACGAAGTATGATGTATTGGGAACACTGGCAACAAAACCTATTTTGGCAACTACATATTTTCATTGTCAAAGCACCTTATTGTGCTAACAATTTGTAAGCTTACAAAATGTAAGCTCGTTCTATCTCGTTCTTACTTATTGCTGTCACAATGAAATCTCGCCCGAAATTACACTTTTTATTTAATTCATTTGCTATGTGTTTTGTTTTTGTTAAGGTATCATGGCACGTTAGAAAGGGGAATTTTTAATGATTTACAAAATTATTTATTTTCCAGCCCCTTTATTATCAATCTTTTCGAAAATTTTTTTACAATATATTGAAGGTTTAAGGAACACAAAAAAGGTATTTTTTTTTTATTATATTGTCTCTTATTTAGGTGGAGCTGAAGTCGCGTAGAAAAAAAAGACATCCTCCATTGCGGACACTTAATCTCCGGATTGGCTCGACCGATTTAAACAAAAATTTTTCAGTTCTTTTTATTAACTTCTTTTTTACAAGAATCCACCACAATATTGAAGAAACATTTTTAATTTAAAGTACTTTTTCTGGGAAAAAAGGTGAAAAACGCAGTCAATTTTTGACACTTTTTTTTCAAAAAGCTCATATCCTTTATTTTTAGGGTTTTTTTAATTTTTCTGGTGAATTCCTGTACCCGAAAGCTTAAAAATTATGAATCTTTTTTGTTTTTTGTTTCACATTAGCCGATTCGGAGATTGAGTGTCCGCAATGGAGGATATGTTTTTTTTTCTACGCGACTTCAGCTCCACCTATCTACCTACCTATAAGAGCAAAAATATGCTAAAAAAACAACAACAAAAAAATGTTGTGTTCCTTAAGCCTTCAATATATTGTACAAAAAATTTCAAAAATATTGATAATAAAGGAGCTGAAAAAGAAATAATTTTGTAAATCATCAAAAATTCCCCTTTCTAACGTGCCATGATTCCTTAAGTTTTCGTTGTTAAGCTGAAGATGAATAAAAAAGGCTGCATTAAAAAAATTATATGTATGTATATATTTTTATTTTTTATGAGAAGTTTAATTCTTTTAAAATGACGCAAATTATAAAAAAAAATTTTGGGAAATTTTTTTAACTTTTGGGAGGAAATTTCAGTATTTTTTTAAGATTTAGGAGAAAATTATTTCAGGTATCTGGCAACACTGCTAGGCTTCGTAAGGAGTTCAAACTGGTTCAGTGAGTGAACGGACTTCAGTTCGATCGACTGTGACATCACATGGGGCCCTTATGGCCTATGTGGACTCAGCTTCGAGGCAGCCACTCCTATCTTAATTATACACATAGGAGGATATAAAAATTGTATTTTTAAAGTTTAATTCTTTTTATATATCTTTCTTATTTTTTGGTCATTTTTAAATTTAATTTTAAATTAAATTTAATTTTCTTTCTCTTTTTAATTTGTTTTAATATAATTGTATTAATTTCATTATATTAATTTAATTTCTTTGAACGATGTGTCTTTATATTAAAAGCCAAATCCGAATAGCCTTATTGGATAAATTTTTCTCAGAAACAGAATTTTTAGGTTATTTAGCCAATCTCACATTTTAACGTTTTCTCTAAGGCGCGCAGCAAATTAATGAATTTAATTTACTTTCTAAGCGAAAAAATTGAATCAACTAAGCGTGCAACAACATAATGAAGACCTTTCGATTTTCAATAATTGTTCTCTTTTGCAAATGACGACTGCATAATGGCAAAGAAAAGAAAATGGTAAGCGGGAAAAGAAGAAATTTTCGCAAAAAAAATCACAAGTTGCGGCCAAACAGCGATGAGCAGAAAGCAATCGTCAGCAAGGGGAACGAAGGAAGAAACCCATTTCGGGCGAATGGTGCGCGCACAAATTGACGACATTCAGCATTCAGCATCAATGCGCTTATTAAATTTTTGAAATTCCATTAAAAATGCCACTGCGAACAAAATGCGTCGAAATGGGGCCGGCCGAGGGCGAGAAAAGGCTTTCTTTTTTTTATGCTCAACACCACACACCACACCACACACTTTTAGCGCCTCGTCTCTGTCGCCGGCCCATGTCGACCCAGGCAACGCACGCGCCAGACGCTGCACGCACGCATTTCCATTTGTGCGGCAGCGTGGGACTTGTGCGGGGCGGTGGGCGGCGGGGTGAGAATGCGGGTATTTCTGCTTAATAGCGGCACTTTATCATTCATAGATAGAAACGTGGTGCGAGTGGCAGCAACTTTCATGCCGTCAGATACCCTCAAGTTTCGAGAGTGTGTCACTTGCAGCGCTGCGGATAGAAATGTGGTCGCTGGTGGCGTTGCGTTAACGCAGTTGGAGATGATTTGGATGTACTGAATGTGAGCTGCGATATGAACTTGTGGCATTAGACGGCTGCAGCTTTTCTGCTGGTTGGGCGTTTGGTGTTACAACAATTAGAGTCCAAGTGTACACATGTGGGGGTAGAATTTCAAAAACAAAAAATGTATGACTATTTCTAAAAATACAAAAAAAAACCCAATATCACTCACGTATAAAAATTTAATTTCCGTTCTCTTGATTTGAGTGACCACTCACATAACCACAAATTTAGCACTGGGACAACTAAAGCCAACTTGTCTTTTTGTGTTTTAAAATTAAATGTTGATAGCATCGCTTTCTAGTTGGCAGTTGTAGTTGCATGTGTGTGTGTGTGTGTGTGTGTGTGTGTGTGTGAGTGTGGAGTAGAGGAGTGTGAGGTGTGAACATGCTGGAGTCTAGTTTTCTGACGAAAATAAGAGAAAAATATCAAAGTCTGTTTTAGTTGTGAGATTTTTGGTTGAAAGCTTAGGAAAGATTGAATAGATTGAATTGATTTCACCGTGCGCAAAAATAAAAAAAAATTTTCACACCGGAAAAAATCCACATGGGCGTGAAACTAGAGACCAAACATAGTAATACTGCGTAATCAGTTTTTTATTTCTACATCCTTTGTCCTTTTAAAAGTACTTCAAAATTTTGAAGGGGATAAAAAATATAAAAAATACTTAACTTCGTTAGAATATGGCGATATGTATATGAAATGAAAGAGGCAAGGCTCAAGAATTTAAATAAAATTAATTTTCTATCTATTTGTAAAAAAAGGATATGAAAAAGGTCCTTTGAAAATTTTAGTCCTTTATATACTTGAAAATTTACATCGAATTTTCTTGAAAAGTAAGTAAGTTAAAACCCCAAATCTCCTTGATCACGTGTCAAAATTTCATTGATTTTGTATCTGTTTATTATTTAAAATTCTGATACTCAAATAAATTAGAACTTTTGTATATTACTTCATTAGAATTGCAGCTTCCGCCTTTTTTTTAATAACTTTCGAACTAATAAAGTTCGAAGTTCGCACGGTTTGTCATGGTTAAACGGTACGAAGATGATTGTGACCTAAGAGTCGCTCGATGTTTGATCTCTCCAGAAGTCACAGTTATCAATCCAAGAGTAATAAAATTCATAGTCGATTGTTGAAGAATTTTAGAAAAATGTTTCATATACAGAACAGAAGAGATCGGGTCCAAAACATTTAATTGCATTTAAAATTAAGTCCTTGGCGTACACAGGATTTAATTTGGGGGAGGGGGGTTTGCTACCATTCGAAGCAATATTTTGTAGCAGCAATTTTTTTATTTGGGGGGTTTGAGTATTTGAGAATATTAATTTAGTAGAACCATGGTGGAATAAATAAAGTGTGCCAGATAGCTTGACGTATTCTCATTTGACAAGAACTGAATCCAAAATTTGAAATAGACAAAACTGTGTTTGTAAAAAGTGTTAAGAAAATTTAAACTATTTGACATCTCAACTATCAACTTAACATACCAGAATGTTGAATGTCCTTACTATCTGTAAGACTTTCATTTATTTCACTATGAACGGAACCTCACGTAGAATTGATTTGTAATTAAAAATAAAAAATAAAAACAAAAAAAATTTATTTTTTAAATTTTAATTTTTTCAAATACACAAACTATGAAACTAGATATAATAGAAACTTCAACTAGCGCACACAAGGAATGTTTTGAAGGTTCAAACCCCTCTGTTCACACTTATCGGTTAATAAAAAAAAAAATTTAAATATCAAATATCTATGGTTTCAAATGGTATTGGGCACAAAAATTGTGTAAGGAAACGCCCACAAGATAAAACCCTACTATATGAGTCCCCCACCTTCCACTTAGATTATTTTCCATTTTTTTGTTGTGGCAGCTTGTTCAATTAAAATTTCAGCACGTCTTTCATTCTCAGAATAAAACCGTTGTGCCTTTATTTTTGTCACGATTACTTTGCACTCTCCTCCGTTTGGACTTCTGAACTTTTGTCTTTCATTCATTGCACATCCTGCGGTGCAAGTTAAGTGCGAACGCAACTTCATTAAGAAATTCCCAGCATTGTTTTTCACACAGTCGATAGTGGCTTAGTGTGTGTGTGTGTGTGTGTGTGTGGGTGGATGGGTGAAAGAAATTCTGAACGAGGCATTTGGCTGCTTGTTTGGCATTTCCACGCTTTATTGAGCTGCTTGCGGCGCCTTTCCCCCCGCCCCAGTGACCTGTTGGGAAACGTGTGAGAATGTTGAGAATCGATTAAATGGAAATTAACGAAACTGACGCACGTTTGATGAAATGGCTTCTAAAATTAGAACAGATATCAGTCAAATGCGTTTTTGGATGTGCATTTTTTTAGAATTCATAATTTTTTTTTTATAATTATTTTATATTGTAAAATGACTATTGGTTGTCTGTTTCTAAACAATTTTGTTTAATACTTGAATTGTTAATGTTATTTTTTAAAGGCTATTAACACTAGAAAGACCATTGCGTTGATTTTCACAGTTTTTCAGTTTTAAATATCTCAATTTTCTTAAGTATTTATATGAACTTTGGCTTTGGTGACTTTTATTTTTTTAACGTGAACAATTTTATATTTTAAAAAAATTTATTTTGTGAAAAATTAACCAAATCCAATGTGTACTTTTCCAGATATTAGCGGATATGATGTTTAGTCTTTCTAGGTGTGGAAAATTTGCGGCCTTTCTAGTGTTAAACACCGTGACCAGTGTTGATCCTTGCGTAAGCCTTGTTGTAAACATCTGCGTTGAAGCTTTTTATTAGTTTTAGCACTTTATGGGATTCTAGGTTATAGGTCATTTTCTAACTGGAAAAATCTTATTCTGCTAAGTGCAGGTAATCACAAAAATCATGTATGGAAGTTTTAAGATCTTTTTTGCCTTTTCTGCAGAACTCTGAATCGGAAATCTCCAATTTTTTCACATGATACTCGAGTGAACAGTATCATGTAATCTTCTTCTTCATGATATCAATCAATATCAATCAATCATGTTCTTTAGCATGAGGAATTTTCTGGATACTTCTCTGTCTGGGAACCATTGTTCGGCCAAATATTTGCAATATATTGTAATAAGTAAGTCTGTTGCAAATCACACTTAAAAAATTCTACTTAAGGGGGTATTCTATTCTAGAGGATCGATTTTGAGGTGATTTTACGGGCGTAATAAAAAAAAGTAATAATTTTTACTATCCATGTTTTTTCAGTTTTTTATTGATACTTGAAAAGTATAAAAATGTACAATAGTTGAAGAAAATTCAAAATTGAAGTCGGTAGAGCCCAGCAAAGTGGGGACTAAAAAAACAGATGTCTCCTGGTTGACGTGATTCCAATCCTTCTGGTGATATGAAATATAAAAATGTGGGCAGTTCCTACTAAACAAGGATGTAGAATTAGCTGGAAGTAGCCGATTTGAAAAAAAATTATTTTTGCACAAAATTGCGTCTTTCTGAAAGTAAAGGTAACTTTTTGCCTCATTTTTTTCAACTTTGGTAATTTAAAAATAAAAAAAATTACAAAAACCCTACATCGAGACAATTTGGATAGTATTAAGAAAGTCTGTTACAAAATTTCAAAAAAAATCGTTGCATTAGAATTTGAGATATTATGTCAACCGTATCAAAAAAAGGACGTTCGAGAAAAACGTGTTTAAAGTTTACAGTCTCAGTTCGGGCAATCTGAGTGGTGCGCCACAAAATTAACTATAACTCCGAAAATAATTCGAGTTTCCCCAAATCCTCTTAGAGACTTATTCCTAAAGGTCTAAACTTTGAAAATATGGAATTAAAAAAATAGGGAATACTATATAAAAAAAAGTTTTGGATTCAAAAACTATGCAAAACGAATGCCATTTTTACTCCAATTAAAGGACTTTATCATAGTTCTTTGGTGCTAAAATAAACCTAGAGTTAATCTCTATATAATTGTTAACCCTTTCTTTGCTATATAGCAACAGGCTACGAGAACTTTGTTCTCTATTGTTCCAGAACTTAATTTGGTTTTTGATCTTTAGAAAAGTTTAAAGTTCCAAGAGTATTTTAATACAAAAAACTAAACTTTTTAAATGCATAGCAATGGCGGAGAGTTTTTTAATTTTTATTTTAAAGTTCAAGGCAAACACCTTTTCAATTGGGGTTAAAATAAATTAAAAATGTGACTAACACAGTAAATGTTATAGTAAGGGAGAGTTGTCTAAGATGGTATCTCTTCTAATGTGAGACTCGAATGACATTAATGAAGTTTTAATGCGCCATGACTTTTCATGTGGTTTTGGAATGAAAACACGTATTGTTTATATTTTCATTGTGGAAAATGATAAAAAAAACAAAACCGGTCTCACTATAAAAAAATTCTCACTTACATATGGACGACAGCAATCAATAACTATTAATGAAAAAATTCAGTTAGTAAAGATGACAATGGCCCCAACATTTAATTAGCGCTATTACGAGGTTTTAAAACCCATCTTTCTATATTAACGTGTAGGTATCGCTTCTATGTTCGAGCCCTGGTTGTTTCAAAACCAGTTCAGGGCATTGATAAAAGCCAACAGATCGCTGATTTTCTTGCTAGAAATCCCGTCATATCCTCGATGAAAGGTTTCCCTAGTTTTTCAAATTGTTATTTGCACCAAGTTGCACCGAGTTGTTATTGTAATATATCGGCTGTTTCGCCAATTTGTTCTTATCATATTTCGGCCAGATTAATTGTTGATGCTTCATGCGTCCAGCTCGCGCCACTTGTTTTCTGTGTTAGCTGGTAAGTTTCTATAAATTTCGCCCTTGACAACGTTTATTTGGTGTGAACGTGCACAATCAAAACGGGTCTATAAAATAATTGTTTGTCCTGACTGACTGACTGGTTCATAATCGCCCAGCCCGAGCCTCTAAAGCTGCAAATATAAAATTTTAACTGCAGGTACATCTTGTATCGGGTGTTTTTTTTAGAGGTATAGAACTTCGAATTGAAATAAAACACAAGAAAATCGTTTTAATGTCCATCAATTTGGCTTTATTGGAAGGATAATTTTATGCCATTAATGTTTAAATATGATTTCGGGCATGTGGCCGCCGCGGCTGGCTCGAATAAAGCCAATTCTACAGGTCCAATTTTCAACCACTTTTTCGAGCATTTGGGGCCGTATGTCGGCAATAACGCCACGAATGTTGGCTTCCAAGTCCCCTAACGTTTCTGGTTTGTTGGCGTAGACGAGCGACTTCACATATCCCCAAAGAAAATAATCCAATGGTGTCAAATCACACGATCTTGGTGGCCAATTGACAGGTCCATTCCGCGAAATTATGCGCTCATCGAATGTTTCCTTCAATAAATCGATTGTGACGTGCGCCGTGTGGCATGTAGCGCCGTCTTGTTGGAACCACAACTCATCCACATTCATGCCATCCAATTCGGGAACAAAATAGTCGGTTATCATGGCTCTATACCGGTCTCCATTAACGGTAACTGACTCCTCTTCTGACTGGGTCCTCTTCAACATTTTGCTCTACAGCGGCAATTGTTTCTTCGGTGCGCACTGTTCGACGTCTCTGCGGATGCAGAAAGAGTAAACGTAGTGCGAAAACGACCCATGGTTAACCGAATTAATTGCTCTGATGGACGATTATGTCGACCATAAAATGGACGGAGCTTGCGGTAAACTTCGCGAACTGAACCATTATTTTCGAAATAAATTTGCACGATTTGCAAGCGTTGTTCTTTTGTCAACCTGTTCATGATGAAATGGCAAACCAAACTGAACATAAATGACATTAGAGTTGCCAGATTTGACCACAAAATGCCTGTTTTATCTCTATTCGAAAAACAAACCTCTAAAAAAAACACCCTATAAATTGAATCTCCGCTATGACGGGATTTTTTAAATTCGAAAATCAAAATTTTACGAGGCAAACCAAAGGTTAAGGTTCGTATACGGAAAGACTACGAGAAAGCCCTAAATTGATTGACCTATTGACTTCAAAGTTGGTGAAAACACTTGAAATAAAAAAATTTTTACACGTGTTGCTAATTCTTTTGAAAATCAAAACTTAAAGGGGTGAACCAAGGATTAAAAGTTTGTATGAAAAAATATGATTTTTTCGCCTTTTGACTTCAAACTTGGTGTGAGTACCTACTATTAGTGAGAAATAATTCGAAAGGTGTTTTCGAAAATAAAAAACTACCCTGTCAACGATGGGTTAAAAGTTTATATGGGGAAAATGTAAAAAGACATGAATTAATTAAAATGTGGTATTTCAAATGAGATATAATTAGATATCTAAGTATTTACATTAAAAGATTAAAATATTAAAAGTTTGTATGAAAAAATATGATTTTTTCGCCTTTTGACTTGAAACTTGGTGTAAGTACTCTTAATGAGGAATAATGCGAAACGTGTTTTTTATTTTTTCGAAAATAAAAAACTACCCTGTCAGTGATGGGTTAAAATTTTATATGCAGAAAATGTCAATTGACTTCAAATGTGGTCAAGTACTTCAAATGAGAAACAATTAGATATCTAAGTATTTTTTTATAAGCATCTGACGGGATCAACAAAGGGTTAAGAAGAACTTGATTTATTGGCCCCACTGACTTTAAACTTGCGTGCAAAGCCGCTGGGCCCTGCTAGTGTGTAATAAAGAAAGATTAGCTTCACATGTGAAATGTGAGCCATGAAAGTTTGGGACGATTGAGGAGATAAAGACTACATCGCTAGATGCCAGAAAGCGTATATCGAAGGTGATTCGAAGATTCGAAAAAGCGCTTATGTCAGCGTATTTTACCTGAATAAATTGAATAAATAAATAATTTTCGATACAAATAAAAGGTCACCTTTTCTGAACAGACCTCGTAACACTAAATAATACGATTGGTTTTAGACTACAGAACACATAAAATGGCAAAACTTAATTCAGAAATCAACACAGTCAGACACATTGCAGTAAAAAATCATTTCCACCACACTGTCCCCCGTAATAAATGAAATAAATAAAGAAAAAAGAAACTATGCTGGCATCCAATTGTCGAGCCCTCTAAATGTATTTGCTCGCAATTCAACAGTTGGCCCATAAAAGTGCACACAGGCATATTTCCATGAGACGAACCACTAAAGCATTTCGACCACTTCACAAACACTAAGCAAGAGTTTAAGCCGACACTTGAGCCATGGTGCGTGCCGCCTAAGAAAGCCACACACCGTGTCGCATTAATTCGATGCGGTCGATTTGTGTACAATTTTTGGGCGCCGAAAATTTCAACTTGACGCCACACATTCGCACATTAAAAGACACTTTCTAGAGCCCTTTTTGTAGCCACTTTGCAGCCGGCGAAGAAATTTGGCGTCAAGTCAACCAAACGAACTTAAAGAAACACATTTACTGTGGTGTGTGTGTGTGTGAGTGTGGGGCAACGCAAGTAGGCCGGCCAAGTGTTTAGTGCTCAACAGAGACCACTGTTCGGTGTCCTTCTGGCACGATTACTCACACATGTGATTAGTTGTGAGTGGTTTTTGCTTTTCATTTGTGCTTTTTTTATTTTATTATTTGTTGCCTTTGTAGTTTATATGTATATATTTTGTTGTTGCTGCTGTTGTGGCATTTGAGCGACGACAGTGATTTCTGCTCCATTAACTCGCTTCCCCCAGTTGCATACAAATGGAAGCTGGAAGCGCACTACCCAACGGATTTGTGGCTGCTTTGCTGCCTTTCCCCCCCGCATCTGTTTCAGGTTTATTGTATTTTTATTGTCCACGCGCATATTCAATGCCTCATTTACTCATCGTCGACTGCGGTGTGGGGATGGCGTCGAGCGTTTCGCAACGGTAGAGTGAAGAGTGATGGCGAGTGTGCATTATAAAAATTTAAGTCAACTCAAGGCAACGAAGGTTAGCTCGCAACTTGTTGCATGCGAAAACTTTGAAGTTTCTTGGATGTATGTAACTTTTGGCATCTGGTAAAGTAGCCTAAGGTAAGAAAGTAAAAACTGAGAGAATGTGAATTTTTTTTAGTCTTATTCGATGATGAAATTATGCCTTTGTAGCTGAAGGAAAGGGATCCACAATTCTCTGTCGATTTGGACGGCGCTTTGGGAGTTGTAAAACTTTTTAATTTATTGTATCTTCTCTTCTATGCCATCAATTGTAATAACTGATGTAATATTGAAAAGCTTTTTAATTCGCTTTTTAAACATGAAACAACAACAAAGTATAACAGAGTGAAGAAAATGGCAATATGTCTTTCAAAGCACAAAAAGTTGACTCTTATAAGTTCTGACTTCAAATTGTTATTAAATTTTGTTTCAATATAATAAAATAAAATAAAATAAAATAAAATATTATAAAATAAAATAAAATAAATTATAATAAAATAAAATAAAATAAAATAAAATAAAATAAAATAAAATAAAATAAAATAAAATAAAATACAATAAAATAAAACAACATAAAATAAAATAAAATAAAATAAAAAAAAATTAAATAAAATAAGCTTTTTAACGTGATATCTAATATTAGAATCCGTGGAATAAAGTGAAATTTTTGGTAATTCTGAAATGAAAATAGTTCAACTGCCCCTAACTTAAGTATGCAATTTTTGAAATATTTAGAAATCAAATAAATCAAATAAAATAAAATAAAATAAAATAAAATAAAATAAAATAAAATAAAATAAATAAATTAAATAAATTCAAATAAAATAAAATAAAATAAAATAAAATAAAATAAAATAAAATAAAATAAAATAAAATAAAATAAAATAAAATAAAATAAAATAAAAAAAAATAAAATAAAATAAAATAAAATAAAAGAAAAGAAAATTAAAATAAAATAAATAAAATAAAATGAAGTAAAATAAAATCAAATTAAAACAAATAAAATAAAATAAAATAAAATAAAATAAAATAAAATAAAATAAAATAAAATAAATTAAAATAAAGTAAAATGAAATAAAAAAAAAAAAATAAAATAAAATAAAATAAGCTTTTTAACGTGATATCTAAAATTTGAATCCGTGGAATAAAGTGAAATTTTTGGTAATTCTGAACTGAAAATAGTTCAACTGCCCCAACTTATAGTGCCGACCTTTTTTATGTTTTGAATGGCGTCATTTCGTCTTTTTCATCAAATAAAAAATAATATAGTAAAAGTATGCAATTGTTAAAATATTTATAAATCAAATATTGTAAATCAAATAAAATATTTGAAAATCAAATAAAATAAAATTAAAACAAATAAAATAAAATATAATATAATATAATATAATATAATATAATATAATATAATATAATATAATATAATATAATATAATATAATATAATATAATAAAATAAAATAAAATAAAATAAAATAAAATAAAATAAAATAAAATAAAATAAAATAAAATAAAATAAAATAAAATAAAATAAAATAAAATAAAATAAAATAAAATAAAATAAAATAAAATAAAATAAAATAAAATAAAATAAAATAAAATAAAATAAAATAAAATAAAATAAAATAAAATAAAATAAAATAAAATAAAATAAAATAAAATAAATTAAAATAAAATGAAATAAAATAAAATAAGCTTTTTAACGTGATATCTAATATTAGACTTCGTGCAATAAAAGATACAATACAGTAAAGTATCTACAAATTAGTTCGATCTGTTTTCAAGAGATGGTTCTGGGTAATGTGAACGGTTCATAGTGACAACTGATTTCGGTGGTTCCAGAGAGGTATCGCTTTGAGTTTATTAAAAACTGTGTAAACACTAGAAAGACCATTGCGGTCTTCTTGACGGTTTTTTATTTTTAAACATATGTATTTTCTTAAGTATTTCTATAAATGTTTGCTTTGATGAGTTTTATTTTTTTATCGGGTGTTACAATTAGTTCTACAATTAGGGTTCTACAATTACAATTAGCCAAATCAGATGAGTACTTTTTGAGATATCAGCGGATATAATATGTGGTCCTTGTAGGTATGGGAAACTTGCGGTCTTTCTAGTGTTAAGTAAGCACCATTTGCCTGAGATTTTAGTTTTCTGATTTTATTGGAAAAATAAATGCAGCTGAAGCACATCAAATGCTTGTGGAAGTTTGCTCAGACAATGCTCCAACTGACAACTCATGTAGAGAATAGTTTCTACCTTTGCAGAGTGGAGATTTCAGCGTTGAAGACAAGATTCGCTTTGGACAGCTAACAACATTCGAAGACAAAGAATTGCAGGCTTAGTCAATGCAGATCCCAGTCAAACGCAAAAGGAGCTTGCAGAATTATTGGGAGTGAAAAAAATCTTCGTACGATTCAAATCCATGGGAATGATTCAAAAACAAGGCAATTGGTTGCCCTATGAACTGAAACCAAGACAACGCTCGGCCTAATGTCACAAAAGTCTTAAAAAAATTAATTGGAAACGTGGAATAACACCCGCTCTATCACCCGGACATTGGTCCTTCTGATTACTGGTTGTTTCGATGGATGCAGCATGATTTGGAAGGTTACCGATTCACTTCTTTTGCAGTAATCGCAAAATGGCTCCTAACTTGGATCACATCAAAAGACGGCATATTTTTTGAAGATGGCATTCGAAAACTGCCTGAGAGATGGGAATGGGATGGAAAGATATAGAACGCAGCATGATTTGGCAGGTTGCCGGTTCATTTCTTTCACAGTAATCGAAAAATGGCTCAAAAGACGGGATATTTTTTCGAGATGAAATTCTAAAACTGCGAACTGTCCTGAGAGATGAGACAATATAGTACTTTTATTAATCTGTTCATTAATTTTGTTCTGAAATAAATGCATTTTCGGTAAGAAAAAATGGACGCAACTAATTTGTACTCCCAATATTTGTATTTATTTTATTTAATTGTCTGAAATATGATTATAAATCATTATATTAAAAATAAAAGGCAACTAGCGGCAAAGGCTATCGACCTGACTTGTATTTAAATTATGGGCATTTCTATTATATCCATTTTGTTTTAATCAAAAACCGACGGACTCTACCAAGTTCCATCTCTGAGACCTTGCCTAGGGCTGCTCAGAAAGTGTGAGATGGAAATTTCGAAGACCAAGGGAAATAAATTCCTGGCATCACAGAGGGTTCAGTCGACCAGAAAGTTGCATGTTGTCATATGGTAACAGAAAAGCGAAGGTTTAACTATGAAAAATTTTCTTCTCATAAGTATATAGATTTAAAAATATGTATAGCATTGTTAGTTTATTTTCATTTTTTTATTTTCTTGCCAATGCATTTAAACGCAGCTCAGCAACAAAATTTTGCTTTCAGTTTCACATCAGCATCGAAAAAAATCTCTTACAACAAACCCAAGCAAACCAAAATATAAACACAAAATTGGTCTGAAAAATCGCTGCGCATTGCACATAGTTAGTAGAAGTATTTGACGTTTAAAATTTCACAACACAACACAACAAAGTCTGTTGTAAAATGTATTTGTTTTATAGATGAATTTCTGCTCAACGCTGCAATCAATGACACCAATTTCTGCGATGCGCAACGCACACAAGCAAACACACCCCGTGCAGTGGACGCGAAACATGCGCACTGGTCGCCGATGGGCGTGGCCTGCGACAGGCACATTGCGAAAGCGCCAATCGAAGTGTGCGGATAAAGCTGCACGCTGTGTGTACAGCGCCTCCACTATGTAAAGTAAATGTGCGCAGCGGAAGGAGGGCGGAGAACGGTCACAGCAAATTCCAGTGGATGCTGTGCGCTGTGTGTATGTGTGTGTGTGTGTGGGAATGCAGCTGCAGCGGCACTTGTTGCGCTACATTGGAATTTACTGTACGTACAATTGTTATCCGAAGTTATCCGGCTGCAATAGGAAAAATAAGATAAAACATTGTGTGGCAACGAAAATTCTGTGCAGGGACACGCGCCCCCAAAGGCAAATGTCGTTTGGCACTAAGACGAGATAAAGGCGTGAAATTTGACAGTGAACCGATGTGCATGCGTGATGTGTGGTCCCCTAACCCCCCCAACACGTGCTGTCATCGAATATTATCAGACAGCCTGTTACTGACTGTGATTGTGGGGCAACTGTGCTGACAAGTTTTTTTTGGGAACACTTAATGGATTTGGAATAACGAAAAAATTAGTGTTGAAAGCAGTTTTATGTTTATTCATTTTAATATTAATTACACTCACAATGCACAGTGATTCGTTCCATAGACAAAATTCAAAAAATTTATGGTCTGAGAATTTAACGATTTTGATGTCATTTGAAAGAAAATACTCCAACTAAGAAAACCCCAAAAAATCTGTGCAAAAAATCAATTAGTGTCTGTGCAAAAGCGGCTCAAAGTTGAAACTTTTTTCACAAAAAAATTGAAACTCATATTTTCTGTTTTTTAGTCTATTGAGTACAAACAATTTTACAAATAATTGGTTGGCACGAAGTTGCTTAAACTTTCAATATAGAATAAGAAATAATGTGGCCATTTTCGCTTTTAATGTTTTCCCAAAATTTGCAAAGCGTAGGCTTTTATTTCACTTTTAATTCAAAATATTTTTCTAAGTTAAAAATCTGAAAATTGGCAAAACTTAGACGAAAATATCTAAAAAAGTATGTGAAAGTATGTTCCTGGATTTTTTTTCATTTTAAGAAGCATTCTTTCTTTGTCGGATAATGTAATTATATCCTCCGATATCTTCCAATCTCAGAAAATAATTCAATTTGAAAAGTGGTCTAAACACGTATTTTTCGACAAAATTTATTTTAATTATGCCTAAAAGTATGCAATTAGCACGAAAAATGATAAAATCTGCAAAAATACAAAACATACATCTATTATTATCGTTATTATTGCAAAACCGGAGGGTCCCGATACAATTTATGTTACTCTTTGGAATAATCAATGTTGACGTCACCGATTAAATGTAAAATCTGAAAAATCTAGCCAACACATTTGGTGCTATAGCTTTCCAAAAATGACGAAATTTGCAAAATTAAGCCTCAGGCATTGCCAAACTACAATAGTTTAAGAAAAACCAAATGGAGATTTCAATTCATCAGACCATGATTAACTAGTATACTAAATTTTATGAAGAACGGACCACTCCTTTTAATTTTGTCCCGCGGTTGTATGGAGTCGAATCACTGTGCACTGGGTAGACAAACACTTCGCTTCGGACATAGAACATTCCTGTTCGGTAGTGGTCAGCTGGTTTTTAAAGTCAAAACCCTTTAAAAAATTTATGTGAATAATGTTGCATAGAGTATTTACATAAAGTAAGCAATATGACACGATTGACGATTAAAAATGACAATTATTAAAGCTTGGGATTCGAAGAACGATGAGCCTTGTAAACATGAATTTCGAGCCAAAGTTTCGAGATAATACAAAAGAAATGAGAACTCACTCACTAGTAATACTCTTAATTCATGATATTTTTCTGTCTTTAAAACGTTCTCATTTAATTTTGAAGAAAATTTTTATCGTGTGTCTATGTTTAACCAGCAGCTAAGAATTAAATTTTTAATTGTAATCTTACATTTTTTTAATTTGAACAAGCCTTTTGGGTTAATGTCTTTCAAAACTCTTTGATCCTGCATCATTAGATTTTTCTTTTTTTAATGTCTTAATTTGTTGAGAAACGGAAAATTGATGCTGCGTCCATAGTTATTGCTCTCCAGTGTTGATATCCCTTTCAGTCTTGGGAAAGTAAAAAGGCATAAAAATGTATATGTTTCATTGGTTCATAAAACAGATAAATATTATACGAAGTAATGATCTGACTGATCAGAAGATCTACCAGTACTCAGTTCTAGGTACACAAATAAGCTCAGTACTCAGCATAAAGTCGTCGTAGTTATACTCAATAGTCGATAGTTCCACTCACTATAACAAATTTAATTAAGGTAACTTTTAAATCTTTTAATCCTTTGCTTCACTTATACCGACCCGGATGGGTAGCGGTCGAAAAAAGACCTAACTTTAGGGATTTCTTTTGGGATTATGGAAACTCTTTTATATTTTCTCTATTTTCTCTATTTCTATTTTTTCTCTAGAATCAGTCGAGCACCTGCTATGCCACTGCCCATCACTACAAGGACGACGGCTCCAGACTCTTGGGGCAAGGTTCTTTGACGGGCTCGCGGAGGTAGCAGGTGCACAGTTGACTGATCTACACAACTTCCTCGCGAAGACCAAATGGTTCCCAAAAGATCCCATTTGGATCTACAGGGATCCAAGCAGATAAAAGAAGGACACCGGTTTTTTCCGAAAAATGAAGGGATTCACAATGGACCCAACAGGGTCTCCGAGTGGAAGTGCTTTGCCGCACACACCCCTTCCGTAACCTAACCTAACCTTCTCTATTTTTCTCTACATTCAACTTTTCCCGATCAGTCAGCATACAATTCATTATCTTTTTAGGCGATCCAAAAATCGACTCAAGTTTCGGCTGCTTCGTAAGAAGTGAAGTGCTGATCGGCCATTCCATGAGCCATCGAACTGTAGGAAATAGTAATTGGAAAAAGCAGTAGGATATCCTTGTGAAGCACATCTAAAGTTTCTTCATGACTTTGGCTTTAGGAAAGCGTTGTTATGCAGAAAGATCAGCACTTTTCGCAAATTGTATTTTGTTGGCACAAATGTTGACGTGGTTAGATCATAAAGAAAGTATTGTCGAACCCTCTAGAATAGGCAAAACGACAATATTGACATTTGTTGGGCATTTGTTGGCAGTAGCAACATTGCATACTTTGAGGAGTCAAAGTCAAAATTCAAGGAAATCATCGGAGAGATAATTTGAGGTCATGCTGGAATGTTCGAGAATGCGTATACAAGTATAAAGTCAGTCGGGAACGGTGTTCCGAGTCACTTTTGGTTTTGACAAGCAACGCATGTAACATGGATTAGAAAAATGAATTCAAAGTAAAGTGACTAGTCAGTTAGTAAAGTGAAGTAACTGAAGTGAGTTAAGGAGGTGTTCCCGGGTAGAAGTTTGAAAAAATCGATTTTTTTTTTGGCGTTTTATTGTACCTTATACTATATACTATCACCCCCCAAAGTCGTTTTTCAATCCGCAAACTCAGTACCCACTTTTTTGCATGTTAATTGAAGTAATCTCAGCTCTTTTTGCTCCGCTGATACATTGCGCATGATACTTTAAACGCGTTTTTCTCGAAACCACATTTTTTGTACTGGCCGATAATTTTTCTCAGCAACTATGAGAGGTATCGACTTGAAATTTTGGGAAAATGTTCTAGATAGTTTTCATTGGATGCTAAACCAAAGTTTTCATCAAAAAATTATTGTTAAATATATTTTCAAGCACTCTAAAGGTAAAAAAAGGTGGCAAAACTGGACAATTTTTTTGCATATGGCCGCCATTTTGTTTCTAATCAACATTTTGACTAAAACTGTGGTTTAGCATCCGCGGAATTTATTGCAGATTAATAATTGCATACCCATTTCTGTTTCAGATTACTGGTTCCCGAAATTTATTATCGGCCAGCAGTGAAAACAAGGTCACATTGACCACTGAAAATTTGTACTTAGAAAATAAAATTTTTTGACACAAATATGAGTTTCTGTTCTCCAAATAATAAGGAACAACAAGCAAAAAACCAGAATATTGCATGTTGCCTTGTAGCTCCAAAATTTTGAAAAACAACCTAAAATCGGCATTCTAGACGGGAACACTCCCTTAAGTGAAGTGTCCTAAATGAAGCGAAGTGACTGAAGTGAATATAGTGAGATGAATATAGTGAAGTGATTGTGGAAAATCTTCAAAAAAAAGTGTCTACTAGTAGTGAACTGCGTTAAAGGCTTTTAAGGTTGTTTTATTTTTGCACAATCCAGCGATACGAACTACGCCTGCATTGGCCAGAAAAACTTATTTTTGTAAATCCCTCATAACTTATTCGTTATTTGTACTAATGTATAACAGGCTTATTTGCAATTTTTAAAATAATTTCTGTAACTGATTTCGAAAAATCTGCGTTTGGTTGCTAAAGAAGTTTGGTCCTGTGTTGCTACCTCAGTGTTGTACCTCAAATGACTTTCTTCTAAATCTTAAAATAAAACTGAAATTTCCTCCCAAAAATTTAACAAATCTCCTAAAAATTTTTTTTATGTTTGTCATTATTAGCTAAGGAATGAAGTTTCTCATAAAAAAATAAAAATATATTTATACAAAATATATTAGCTAAGGAATGAAGTTTCTCATAAAAAAATAAAAATATATTTATATGTATATGTATTGATTAAGCTTCATCAAAAAAAAGAAAACATATAAAAAATTAGATCGGTATGAAATTCGCTTTTGCAAACTTCCTTCATTTATTGCATAAATTATACGATTGGAAACATAAAATTTAATTATATTAAATTAGACACTTTTGCTTTGAATATTCAAAGATTCAGTGCCACTAATGATGTCAAATGTATCTGCATCAAAATCTCCAAAATCTCCTCCTAAACAATTCTTCCTCTTCAAAATTCTCCTAAAAGGTTAAGAATCTCCTAAATCTAGGAGGAAATCTACTGATCTGGCAACACTGGTTAGGTTGCCTAAAGGAAAACTATTCGAGTAACTACAGAAACTAACAATTAAACTTGTAATGAAGTCAACTGAAAAATAACTCTTCTAACTAAGCTTAATTTTATTGAAAAATATCATATTCTGAGAAATAATCAATACCGATTTAGACGACCCGCAAAAGTACTCGTTACTTTGCAACACTAAAACTAAAGCACAGCTTTAAAATTTTAAAATTTCTCAACCTATTCAGCAATAGGTTGAGAAATATCACCTCAATATCGACGCCCCGATTTCTTGACTAATTTTATATCAAATCATAGCGTCACATTTACATTCTGCATTGCTTGTGGCTTTTATTTGCCAATTTTTTTGCTCTGTCTTGTGCTTTTACTTCTTCAATTTTTCTCCTACATATATGCATGATTTATTGCGCCACATTACTGCCGCGCTACTTTATCAGCCGCGCTGCTTTCACAACCGGCAACAACTGCCACACTTTTCTTAACCGCTTCCGCAGCAGCTCGTTGCTTCGTTGTGCGCATTCAGCTCGAAAGGATAACAGCGGTGCTAGAGTCATTCACTTTTAATCGCTGTCCGGCGCGTCGTATGTGTGCGAGCCGTGTTAAGTGCTTTCCGCTGTTGAATGTCCATGGCGACGGCAGCCACTTCGCGTTGTGAAACGTACGAGCGGCATTAATTCGCTACTTGGGTCAGTTCCTAAGTGTTTTTGCATGAGCATTGTTGTTGTTGCAATGCTCATATGTACGGTGTCATTTAATTAATTACCCATCTCAACAAACATTACGTTGGGGCTTTTATTAATTTGATTTGCCAATTGATGTGATTCGTTTTTTTCTTACTGTTTCTTTTTTTCGATTGCTAAAAAGTTGTAGTTGTGTAGTGCCCTGTGCAATTAGTTAATGCAAAAATTATTGCATACTTGTGAGCGCTACACAGTTTATTGCTGCCGGAGTGACCCATTTGAGGTTCATCATACGCAACAGTTGGCGCACTCAAATGGAATATTTATCAAAAGCAAATGGTGCTAAACTATTGATTGAAGATAGAACTAATTGATGTATTCAGATCTCTTTTCACTCTTTTTAGTTCAACATAAATGTAGTGCTCATTCTCATTCAACTCAGCAATGAACTCAGAATTTCAATACTTCAGTTGTCAAAAGCTAAGTATAATCGTATTATTTTAGGTCCTACGCTTTAAAGTTATATATTAGCAATCTTAACTCAATAATGTCTCAAGTGGACTTAAGCGTTTATTGCTTCTGACCACAGCATTCAGCATTTACTTACCCGCTACTTGTTCGCTTTAAAGATTTCTTACATTTGGCGGCTTTTTTGAATCCCACGTTGTAACGTTTATCACTTCTAACCACATCATTTACTTACCTGCCAGTTGTTGACTACAAAGATTTCCTGCTTTTGACTACCTTTTTGCATAACATTTCACTGATACTTACTAACTTACACCATAAAGAATTATTGAATCTTACAAATACAACAAAATTTGTCCAACCCATTACCAACATCTCATGTTATCATTGCTTACATTGCACACAATTTCCTCTCCCCTTTAGCAAACAATTAATGCATTTTCTCAAACACAAAGACGTTTGTTTTCATGAAACAATATTACTTTTTATTTATTAAAAAAAAAAATTGGCGTAAATAGAGAGTAAACGGAAATAAACGCGCAAACACTAATTACTACAGACTATGCCGTATGTAAAAAAAACAGTAAGTAAGAGTTGTATTTTGCCCAGCGTAAGCCTTAAAAATTATATAATTGCATACTGCAGTAGTTAACATTTTTCCTAGTGAATTATAATAATAATAATAAATTGCAGCTTTTGCCGCTTGCCATGAGCCTGAAATTAAATTTTCCGTTTCTTATTGTATCGGATACAATTTTAGTTTTCACTTACACTTTATTGCATACCAAGCAAACAAAGTAGAAAAAAAACATGTGCATATATGAATTTATTAATAGTAACAACTACAGACTTCTTTTTGCTAATTGCTTTCATTTTTTAACACGAATCGTAATGTTCAACAACTTTTTCAATTTCAACTAATACAATTTGCATACATAGTGTAAACCATTTTTAATATGATTTTTCTTTTTGACTTAAATTTGATTTGCCAACCTTTATTTTTTTTGTAAAATTAATCAAATTGCCAATTCATTGCACGCGCCAAGCAATCTTCAAAGTAAATTCTTTACCAATTTGTTTTTGTCAATTTCATTGCTTACATTTTATAACAACTACAAAGCATTTAAAGCTACGCATAATAAGCATACATTAATAAAACAAATTATTGAACAAAAGACAAAAACGTTCAATATTGCTAAATTATTGTTAATTAATTTGATCATAAATTTGCATAGGTAACAATACAATTTGAGCTTTTCTTTCACTACATTACAGTCAACCATTTCGGCCACTGTCCTTTGCAGTTATATTTTCATACATTTACATTTCATGTTTGTAACAAAAGCTTCTGAATTCTCTGTTGAATGTTTTACTTTTTCGGTATGTGTATAAAATTGTTCAATTTTTTGTTCACTAATTCATTTGCAGTTGCACATTTCTGCAAATAACAATTAAGCTAATTGGCAACAAATGTCAGTATTATGTTTGTGGTCTTTTTGTTTACCGCAATGTCCTAAAGCTTAAAGCATTAACCAACCACAGCTGTCACACAAGCTTTTACAAAAACGAAAAAAATATTAATAATAATAATAATAAATCACTCGCAACACACGCTGTCTACACTTTCCACTTTCCACTTTCCTATAAACATTTACATTTCACGCACAGCGCTTAACTGTCCAGCAACGTGTCGACACGGTCCAGGTCGTCGAGCGTATCCTCCGAGCCGGAAGCGGTCAAGTCGGAAAGTTCGTCTAGGCATTTCTGCTTTTTGCGCACATTCCAGTGCAGACATTCCGCCAGCGAGTCGAACCAATCGGATATCTGATCCTGCGCGCATATGCTCGGCACCGGATAGATGGAAGTGGTCACGCGCAGACTGTCGCCGTGAAAGAGCTCCTGTCGATTGCGACCATCGAACGACACCCACGACGTGTTGCGGCTGTCCGGCGAGACGCATATCTGCAAAGCATACAAATAAATCATTAATACTTATATGCAGTGGACAAGAGCGCAGACAGACCTTCAACTCAACGCCAGCTGGCACCACAATCGGCCGAAAGCTGAGCGAGTGCGGGCAAATGGGTGTCACCATGATGGCCGGCACGGAGGGATGTATCATGGAAGCGCCTGCCGCCACCGCATAGGCAGTGCTGCCGGTGGGCGTGGACACAATGAGGCCGTCACCCTGCACCGATGTTATGTATTTGCCGTCCAGATAGAGATCGATGTTGCTCAAGTAGGGCGAGGGACCGCGATCGATGACGACTTCGTTGAGTACCTGCACGTCAAGTGAGTTTAATTTATTAGTTGCTGCAATAAGCCTTTAAAGAAATGCATCTTAAAGACAATTACCAGTATATTTGTGGATGCGCGATTCGCTGCCTTCGCCGTGGCAGTGTGCGTATTGCAGTCATCCAGCGTGCAGCAGGCCATGGCCGATTCGGCAGTTGCTGTGTAATTGGCATTCGATTGATCATGATTGTGATACTGTTGATACTCGGAATCCTTGCGGCGATCGCTCTTTCGATAGATGACACAACGCAATCGGCTGCGCAGCGTCAGCGCCGCATGTCCCTCCAGCACGTTGGTCACCTGCTCTTGGAAATTGTCGAATTGGAATGGTGTGAGAAAGCCCAACGAACCCAAATGGAATGCCATCACCGGCGGCACCGATTGCTGAAAAAGCAGCGACGCATACAGCAGCGTGCCGTCACCGCCCAGGCAGACAATGAAATCAATGCGATCGGTGAGATCATCACGGCCATCTCTGCAAAGTGGAGAAGAGCAGAAAGGATATCAATTACTAGAATTAGTATTTGAAAAGCGGTGCTATCACTTACTTGAAGGTGACCAATTTCTCTTTGATGCTTTGGAATTTCTTATCCTCGTGCAGCAGCGGATCGTCGAGCACCGCCGATTCGACCCACACAACCATGTGTTTCTCCTGCACCAGCCACTCGACCAGCTGCACGAATGGCGCCAACACTGTCGAGTCACGCACTTTCTTTATGACGAGCACGGTGAGCGGCGGCTTGTACCAGGTTAAGCGTTGGCTGGCGGGATCTTGAATTTGCCTAGAAGAACAGATTGATTAATTGAAGATTGGACAGATCGGGAAAAGGAAAGATGTGGTGTTACACTTACATAACCATTGCTGGATTTTTCATTATTCGTCCACATGGTCCAAATTGTTGAAATGGCGATGGTGCATTCAAACTTCGGGTGCGCCTGAAATTGAAAGAAAACACGAAAAAGTTAGTAACTTCTAGTTCAGTATTAGTTTAGTAATGTTTAAAGACGAAAATGTGCTAAAAACTTATTTGAATAAAGCAAAATTCAGAATCTTACTTAAAACAACTACTTGTTTAGTGAGCCCCATTTCTTAAACCTATTGAACGTAAATCAGTTGTTTCTAAATCAGCTTCAGTCAGTTGACTGAATTGTTTTCATTAAACAATAATTTTTCCGACACGTTGTCTGTATCGTGTTTAAACTTTGGCTCAGGATCACCGTGAAATCAATATGAATGTGTAAACAGGTAAAACTTGGAAGGTTTAGGAAATTTTTATTGGCTATAACCTTTGATAATTACTGGTAAGCACCTTTGAGCCACGATTAAGCAATTAAGTAAAGTTGAAAACTAGAGTAAAGTCCAATTAAAATAAATTGTTATGATTAATTTATGAACAAATTAAAATTGGAATTCAGCACATAACTGCAGTATGCACATGTTACACTGTGCAACAAAAATCAAAACATCACAAACATCAAAAACTGAAATGACACATAAACACAAAATGAATCAAAACAAAGGAAGAACGATATCTTATATTTATGTATGGTTTTTTATACATTTTTTTCATATAAAAAAACTAAAGAAAAAATAGAAATTGAATAAATGAAATGATGATGATGATGAAATTGATGAAAAATTAAATGAAAACATTTTAAAACATTGATACATAACCACAACAAGAAACAAAAGAAAGGAAGACCGATGTCTTATATGTATATGTTTTTTTTACATTTTTTTCATATAAAAAATCAAAGAAAAAATTATAAATTGAAAAAATTAAATGGTGAGATGATGAAAGTGGTGAAAAATTAAATGAAAAAATTTTAAAACTTTAATCTAAAAATTATACAATTAATTTACAAAAATGCTATACAATTCAAACTAAAACTTTGTTTTACACTCACTCAAGGCTGAAAACCATATAAAGTT
The DNA here is from genome assembly GCA_963668005.1 of Melieria crassipennis. Taxonomy (NCBI): domain Eukaryota; kingdom Metazoa; phylum Arthropoda; class Insecta; order Diptera; family Ulidiidae; genus Melieria; species Melieria crassipennis. The sequence continues at coordinate 7,118,913 of OY764963.1, forward strand.
GATCTCATTATGAAACTGAAAACCTATTACAAACTAAACTTTGATGAAACTATATCATGGCGTACACAAGATCTCTTTTGGGGGAGGCAAATACCTTTTAATCCATATTTGACACCCACAATTTGTATACCAAACACACCTTTGTGGGGGGTTTGAGTCCTTTAAACCCAATTTCGAGCGCCACTGCAATGTCTATCCTCAATTTAGAATCTCTATTCAAAACTGAGCCATAATATGCACTTTTGCTGCCATGTTTATGTCGAAATTTGCATGTCAGCAAATTTAACTTACATAGTGTGGTATTAATTTGCTTTTGATTGGGAATCAAAAAGTTTATAAATGGCTGCGAACTTTTAGCGTCTAATCACCTGGAGTGGGTTTTTCAAATATTTCAGGTACTAAAAGTACTAAAGTAAGTAAATATCAATTCCAGCAAAACTACGTAAAATTGCTTTATGCAAAACTACAGAAAATTTCAGTTAGGCAAAGTCAATCATTAATTTAAGATTATTAATTTTTAATTTAATTTGAAATTTATGGACTCTTGAGTAGGAAGCAGTTTTACTCTTCATTTGAAAAATTCAAGGTTTGCAAGGAAAAATTAAGAATAATAACAATTAAGAATCTTAAAAGCGATCAAGGTTTTGCTGTATTTGGTGAGATTGACAGGAAATTATATATTAGGAGCTGTAACCCTACGACCAAACTCTTAATTCTGTCAACAATTGAACTGTCTAAAAGCTACAATTGCTCAGAAGAGGCCAATGGGAGAGGAATTGAGTTCCACTAGTGGCTTGCTAGAAGACCCGGAAGCTTGGTTGGAAAGTTCTTATGGATCCATCTTATGTTCTGTAAACAATTGAACTGTCTAAAAGCAACAATTGCTCAGAAGAGGCCAATGGGAGAGGAATTGAGTTCCAAATGGGGTGGATGTCTCGGCAAGCTTCGCCTTAAAGCTGTGGAAACTCCAAAATCCCTTATAATTGATCAACTGTTCCCAGAATCCAAACGTCGAGGGCTAGACTAATAAATAACCCCTCAAAATGTAGCTAAAGTCTTGCTAGAAGACCCAGAAGCTTGGTTGGAAAGTTCTTATGGATCCATCTTATAGTCGAAACCTGGCCCCAAGCGATTACTATCTTTTCCTGTCTATGGTGAATTGTTTGCTGAAAAATGTCAAGAGAAGCTTGTGAAATCGACTGTCCCAGTATCCCAACAGGGACGAAGGTTTGTATAAAAGAGAGACTTCATGGAATTCGCTTCAAAACGGTGCACATCTGATTGTATAGATTCCTTTTTACTACAATTTATGTATCAAAAACTTTAGTTTTTATTTTAAACATCGAAACACCCTCAAATTGAACTGAAAATTAATTTGACTTCTACACATTCCAACCGATTTCCCACATCGACTGCTGCTCGAAGCATTAACATCAAACGTTATTAGGTTATTAGGTTGTGACAGCGTCAAGTTCAGCTGCTCGCACTGCGCATGCGTACAGTGTGTGTGTGTGTGTGCATTGAAACGAGCTTCATTAGTTGATAACCTTAAGCTGTGGGGACGTCTACGGCTTTATTTGTCTGGGCTATCAACGATTTCGTATGCATAGCTGTTGAACTTTTAAGAGCAAAACAAATTGAAGCAAATACTTGTAAAAACTTGTGCTGGCACCTTAGAGCTCTAAAGTCGGGATGCGTTTTCGACTCGAGCGCGTAACTTTCCAGTTCACTGCCGCTGCTGTACGCATTGATGTTGTTGTAGTTTGTGTTGTTATTAAACTCCTGCAAGTCCACACCGTTGCGCTGCGCTGGCATCGAGTCCAGCAGCAGCTGTCGATGACGACGATGCATGGGCAGCATTTGTATTATTTTCACTATTAATTTGCGCAAATTATATTCATGCAAAATGCAAGTTAAGGTTAAGTTTGCGAAATGAACATGAACAAAAAACTGATTTATAAATGTAACGTAAGAGGCACAGGCACACTATGAAAACGACCAAAAACAACAATAAACAATTCAACGAAAAGATGTGCAGAAATAACTGAAAACCCGAAAAATTGAGCGTCAAGTTGCCGAACTAGTTTGTTGTTGTATTTTAACGGATGGCTACAGCGCACAACTGCGCAGAGGCGACAACTGGCTGGCTGGCTGCTGCTGCTGGTGGCTGTTGCCTGAACGAAGGTTACGAAAATACTGAAAATATGGTGCCACCAACAATTGGTAATAAGTTTTATATATGTATATTTTTTTTCGAGCGCGCCGTATGAGCGTAAAATGGAAATAATTGAAAGAACAGAAAAGGTGAAATAAAATAGCAAAACAAAACCAATCAAAATGCTTAAGTTTACGAGAGCAAAATCCGTGGGAAAACATAAAATAACAAATACGAATAAGTAAGAGACGAATAAGTGTCAGTCGGTCTTGATCGGCTGGTTTATATGCCCTGCACTATAGCTGCATGTCGCATTCTTCTGAGAAATTGATAATAACTTGGAATAAAAAAAGGTTAGAGGTTAGATTGAAAAATTAATTTAGTGAATATAAAAATTGGTTAATTACTTAATTTCATTATATTTTTTAACACTAGAAAGACCATTGCGGTCATTTTGAGGGTTTTTATTTTTAAATATCTGTATTTTCTTTAGTATTTCTATCAAACTTTTGCTTTGGAGACTTTTATTTTTTTATGGTGAAAAAATTTATATATTTTTTAAAATTTATTTTGTGAAAAATTTGCCAAATCCAATGTTTTCTTTTCGAGATGTCAGTGGATATGATTTGTAGTCTTTGTAGGACAGAAAAATTTGTCTTTCTAATGTTAATAACGGGTTAAGATCTTAGAATTGAAATTGGTTCAAAATTGAATTGGTTAGAATTGAATTGAGTTAAACAAATTTTTTGTTGGTATTTTTTATTTACAACATTCTAAATTAGATATAATGCTTCGTCAGATAGCAAAATTTCTTAACTGTCTTTTGGCATCACGCCCGATTTCGAACTAGTACCTATATAGTTGAATGGTTCCCTAGTTCGTCATGTATTATCCCTGGTTTCTAACTAATTCTTCGATGGAGTATCACTGGAGTCACTGGACTGGGCTGGGCGTTCTCTTCGATACAAATTCTAATATGTAGATTCTGTATGGAAGATGAAGAAACATCTGTGCATATTATAACCAAATGTTCCGTCCTCAGACTCTTTAAAATGCGAATACTAGAAAGGAAGCTGATATAGACCAAAGAGTTGTCTGAAATCGATCTGAAGAAAATTAAGAAGTTTTTGGATAACATTGAAGAATACAAACTCCTCCAGGTAGGAAAAGCGACTCGACACAATAGTTCAGCATTGGGCACAGTGTCTCAGGCAGCTGTTGCTCGACTTCCGTGCCTAATCTAATCTCACTCAAATATTTGACAGGAACAAAAAAGTTTCACTGATCCCTGCTGACTTTGCAGTGAACGTACCATCAGCATGGAAGAAGAATCTTGTGAAATGGGAACAAACAATTTCACATAATGTTTATTATGAAGTTTATGCAGTCAACAGAAAAAGATTTCTTTAGTTATAAGGTTTATAGAATACAAGTTACCCACTCCCAAAGTTCGCCATGTTGATGACGTAGTTGAGACAGGGGCCCTAATCAAGGTGCCACTTATTGACAAATTTTTATTCCGACTCCCTAAAAAAAATATGTTTTGTTTTTCATACCTTAATTCCATAGATACACTTCCAAAACCAAAAATAAATTGCTCTGACTTAAATCGCGTTATCGCTCTTCGAAATTCCGAAATATTCATAAAATGCTTTTTGCCTTAAAGGGCCGCGAGAAAAACTTACTTTTTTTTTATAGTTGGATATCTCAAAAAAAATGTAACTTCTTCAGCCACTTGACTGATGCATGATCGACTAAATGATGTGGTTGGATCAATTCTCCTGAAGTGTCCTGGTTACAACTCTTTATTTTCATTCTATTTAAAAAAGTTTTTTCATTGGAAACCCTTGGCAAAACATTGCAAATACATTTTTTCAATAAAACGAAAACGGCTCAATAATTCGTCGATATTCATTTAATCTGCTTCAAGGTAATCTCCAATGCAAGCAATACAAATATTCCAATGCTTCCTTCAATCTTCAAAACACTTTTCATTGGCTGATTTTGGAATCGTCTTTGGCTCCTTCGGTGAATTCTGAAAAACTCGAGACTTGTCAGTCATCAGTGTTGCCAGATACCACAAATGACTTTCTCCTAAATCTTAAAAAATACTGAAATTTTTTCCCAAAAGTTAAAAAAAACTCCTAATTTTTTTTTTAATTTTTAATTTTTCTTTTCTTAAAACGCTGTCCGTAAGGTGGTAACTTGAGTCAGGGGAATAGATAAAAGTCACGAGAAGCCATGTCGGGAGAGCACGGAGAAGAAGAAATGTTTGATCCGGTGTGTTGTCGCGGCTTTTCTCCACAATTGTGGCCTTTCGCAACCAACACTTTCCCTCAAATACTTTAATGTTTTGTTAGAAATAAATAAAATTTCAGACAAACGCTTTGCTCAACTAAATCAGTCAACACTGACTTCATTTATAAAGCAATCAAACAGAAACACCCGACAGGTGGAACTTAAACAGATATTTCACCACCAGTTAACAGATTTACAAACCCAGAAAAAATACAATCAATTTTATAATATCTCAAGTGCCCGGTTTGTTTGAATGGGAAAGCCGGGGTATGTTTTGATCAGAAGTTTTTTCAGTTTTTTGAGAAGCTTGTTTCTTTTGGAAGCCTTTGGTGAAACTTTATGAATTCTATATTCTTAAAACAATTTAATCCATTATTTTCAAGCTTCCTGAGTCTATTATTCCTTCTTTGAAAAGTTTCTTACCGCTGAAACATTCGACTAGATAAATTAGGTTAGGTAGACAGGATTAGGCACAGATCGCACTTCCCCTCGGAGGCCAATGTGACCCACAGTAAATTCCTTCTTAAATCGTTCTAAAGCTCATCAATCCGGGGCAAACTTCTTTGACCTCTTAATAAAGGAGATCAGATCCGAGATTTCAACTTTTGCCGCTCAAGTCAGGTCCGCTAGGAATCTTGCGGTACGGATTCGGCCTTCCTGCAGAGCCGGGCACAGGAAGTGTTGGATAGTTTTGTGATACAGTGGCATTAATCTTATAGTATTCCAGGGTTAAAAGTCCTCTTTGAAAATGAAAATAGAGGGTCCGTATGTTCTGCAAAAGTATTTTCTAGAAAATTTTTCCAGAAGATCAATAAAGACCAGACACATTCAATGCTGCGAAAGAAAGCAAAGCCAATCTGGAATTTTTACTAAGGGTTACATTAGACAAGAAACATCTACAGATTTGCAATGGTGCAGAAGAAACTTTGGTCAAAATCGAATCATTCATTATTCGATCTAATACTGTCCCCAAAAACCCCCATTTCGAAAAATTCATGAATTCATTCATTGAAACTTCCCATCGAATATGCCGACGCACTCTAGTGCAGGGTGTCCCATTGTGTCAAAGACGGATGCTGCGCTGCTATGAGAGAGTTCGGTGTGGAGCGGTTGAGCGTGTTGACATCAAACCAAAGCCAATTCAGCCAGAGAGCATCCGGTGCTGCAGAGCAGCTAAAATCCGCAAGCAGCTGATGATGGCAGCCACCTGATGGCAGCTGGTCGATTGGTCGTTTCAGCGGCACGAAGTGAAAGCGAAAGCGGTTCGTTTGTGCAACTTGAAGGCAAAGAATGGCAGTGCCAATTCGATGGCATCTGCCGTAGCCATGCAAGAGTCAGGGCCCTTTGGGCTTTGGCAACTTGTTGCGCTGATGGGGAATTTGCTACAAGCGTGAAAATACCTTTGACGAAATACTTTGATAAAAATGCGTTGACACAACTGAATGCGGTGACGATTTGTAAAGCCACGTGTTGTGCTCGTGCACGTTCACACTCATTGCAATGCAATTTCAAGCGTTTGCTTTGACGGTTTTCCCCGCATTAGCAAATTCTCACACATGCAGAGTGAGACGAGTAATTGAAGCCACTAAGCTGAGACCACTAAGGAAATAATAGTGCAAGCAAAGCGTGTTTAGTTAAATCAAATTTTATGCATTTCAATGCATGACATAGGCAAATTTTTGCGTTGTTGTTGCTGCGATTTCTTGATACATTGAACTCTCCCTTGTCAAGTCGGCAATGGTAATTAGGTGCTTACGGGCGCGGAGTGGAGGAATGTCAGAATGCCAGCGATAGTCTAAAGCAGTGACTGATCTGATGATATCGGAAGCAGACAATTGTGGAATTTAAAAGTTGAACACTTTTTGTAGAAATCTTTTTCATTTGGAAATTGAAATCGAGACAAAAAACTGTTGATTCTACAGAAAAATAAAATTATCATAGAAACAGACATGCAGTATAATTGCAGTTGAAAAAGTTAGTAATAAAAGTAAAAATTTTTAAAGCAGTTAGAGATGTGCACTGTGAATTAATTTATGGGAAAACATTTGCATTTTGGAAAATTTCAAGCTGTGGCTCTTTTATATTTCGTGTGCGATATATTTTCATAGAACATTCAAGAATGTTAAAGATATAATTTTAATTTAATTTTTAATTTTAATTTTTAATTTTTAATTTTTAATTTTAATTTTAATTTTTAATTTTAATTTTTAATTTTAATTTTCATTTTTAATTTTCAATTTTAATTTTAACATTTAATTTTCATTTTTAATTTTAATTTTCATTTTTAATTCTAATTTTTAATTTTAATTTTTAATTTAATTTTTAATTTTAATTTTTAATTTTTAATTTGTTTAGTAATAAAAGGTAAAGTTTTTAAAGCAGTTAGAGATGTGTACTGTGAATTGATTTATGGAAAAAAATTGCATTTTGGAAAATTTCAAGCTGTGGCTCTTTTATTTTTCGTGTGCGATATGTTTTCATAGAATATTCAAGAATGTTAAAGATATAATTTTAATTTCATTTTTAATTTTAATTTTTAATTTTTAATTTTGAATTTTAATTTTAATTTTAATTTTTAATTTTAATTTTTCATTTTCATTTTTAATTTTAAATTTTAATTTTCAATTTTAATTTTAACATTTAATTTTAATTTTAATTTTTAATTCTAATTTTTAATTTTCATTTTTAATTTAATTTTTAATTTTAATTTTTAATTTTTAATTTTTTTAGTAATAAAAGGTAAAGTTTTTAAAGCAGTTAGAGATGTGCACTGTGAATTGATTTATGGAAAAAAATTGAATTTTGGAAAATTTCAAGCCGGGCTCTTTTATTTTTCGTGTGCTATATGTTTTCATAGAATATTTAAGAATGTTAAAGATATAATTTGAATGAAATGAAATAACTGAATGAATGGAAAAGCAACAAAAAATGTAAAAGTGGTCTACGCAAGTACAAGGTGCGTCCCAAAGTAAACAGGACTTTTGCAATAGGGACGTTTCTGGTGGCGCCATCTATGTGTGAGGACATGCGTTGGAAAGGTACATCTTTCATTCACATACTGTCTAAATTTCATGACATTTGGTCTAGTAGACGCCGAAATATCCCGCTCAATGTGACAGTATGTTTTTAACTTTGGTACGAGAATGTCGATCGAACAAAGAGCTAATATTAAGTTCTGTTTTAAACTTGGTAAAACTTTTACCGAAACGTTTAAATTGTTAAAGCAAGTTTATGGTGATGATTGTTTATCCCGTGGCCGTGTTAATGAGTGGTTGAATCGATTCAAGAATGGTCGTGAAGACTTGAATGACGACGAACACGTCGGCCAGTCGAAATTTGTGATTACTGACGATGCCATCAAAACTGTGCGTGATTTTATCAAAATGCAGCCAAAATCATCATTGGAATTGATGGAAATGGAATTGAACATCTCCAAAACATCAATTGATCGCATTTTAACCGAACATTTGGGTCTCCGTAAAGTGTGTTCTCGCTTCATTCCGCACACTTTAACCGACGACCAAAAAGCGCAGAGAATTGACCACGCAAAAGACATCGTTCGGGAAGCCAGACGTGATCCAAATTTCTTGTTCAACATCGTAACCGGTGACGAAACGTGGTGCTTTCAATATGATCCCGAAACAAAGCGTCAAAGTGCCGAATGGAAGCACCCAGATGAGCCAAATCCGAAAAAAACCCGCCGTGAGAAGTCAAAAATCAAAACTCATCTCATTTGTTTCTACGATTCAAAGGGAATAATTCATCGAGAGTTTGTTCCACCGGGAAAAACAATTAACGCTTTGTTTTATGTTGAAGTTTTGAAGCGTTTGGTGCATCGCATTCGTCGTATTCGGCCAGAATATCGCGAGGAAGGAAGTTGGCGTTTATTGCATGATAATGCACCGGCTCACAGAGCCCTAGTTACGACCGATTATTTGACCAAAAATCGCATTTTTACCATCAATCATTCACCGTATTCGCCTGATATGGCTCCCTGTGACTTCTACTTATTCGGTCAGTTGCATTTGCCGATGAAAGGAAACCGTTATAAGGACGTTGAGGACATCCAAAAGGCTTGTACCAACATTCTGAAGGCGATGCCGGCCGATGACCTAAAACACTCATTCCAAATGCTTTTGGACCGTGCAAAACGTTGTATCGAAGCAGAAGGAGAGTATTTTGAATAAATAAAAAGAATTATACAAAAATAATCATCCGTTTTCTTTATTTTATAAAAGTCCTGTTTACTTTGGGTTGCACCTTGTAGTTACGGTTTTAATTTCAAAACTATAGCCCAATGGAAACGATTTTACTGCCTGGAAATTATTAGAAAACGCTCAAGTTTGACTCAAAAGGTAAGAGCAACAACATTTTCCATAAACCATTACTTTTTTCAAAGTGTTTTATCATTTGAAAGTCATTCATATTCCATAATTCTTTAACATTCACAAGTTTATCTTCATAAAATCTGCCTTAAGTAACGTTCTCGAGTTCAAAAACCTTTTAACACCTTCATTTGACATCCGTTTTCGTAAAGAAATGGACTCAACTCAAGCATAACCAACGCAATGACAGTCACCATTTAGGTTCAATGGGTTATTTCAATAACTAATTAATCACATTGGACAATTGTTCACACATTCCTTCACTTCCATTCAGGGAATGTTTACAAAACAAAAAAATAGATAATGGGAATTCAAACGAAAAATTAACTAAATCAATGAAAAATCAATAAATCACAAATAAATTCAGGTAGCCAAAAAATTATTGCAACATTGCAAAACAAGCGAAACGAACAAAAGGTGGCCATGCGCCAATTGGGAGATATCGGCAACTTGTATTCAACTTTTTCCCTAACATGGCTAAGGAGTTGAAAAGTCGCCTCCCGGATAATCACAGTCACTGCCACAGCCGGATGATGCTGCAGAAATTTAAGCAACAACAAAACGCTTCGCTCCTGGTCTCGTTCACGCTGTCTGCCACGCGTTGTTCATTTCGGAAGCTTTGTAATTTTTCACCCAAGTAATGTGCAATTTCATTGCGCAAAGACATTAATAACAAAATGCGCACATAAATCATTCACGTGAAGTTCAATTGTACGAGTTTTTTGCATTAGTCACGTTCGCCGCCTGATATGACAAAGAAATAAAGAAGCCGCAACTTCATCCTGTTTCGCCGCATGATGTAACGAAATTTCCCTGAAAGTCGAGTAATTAGCCGTAAGTGTACAGAGTTTAATTTTACATACGTTTACTTTTTTTAAGCAATAAATTAAATCCGAAACAGCTGTGAGCCTTTGTGTTGCCTTGTTTCGCAAAATGAAGACAGATTAAAATGTAGGAAGCATTTCCGTGTTTCAGGTAGCGGGATAAAGGTTTCATTAAAAGAGCACTTTTGAGTATAATAAATTAAATTAAATTACAAAATCTGATAGTTGGGCTATTCTTAAAAAAAATATGCCGAAATGATATGAGATAGAAGTTACGGAACTGAATCACTGTGTTTTTCTTGTGGTTAGTGCTTCAGTTGGTAAGATTGAAACATCCGAAGAACTATGCCTGACTGACTTCCGTCTGAAGCCGGAAGAACTATGCCTTGTTTAGTATTTTAGGTGCTTTTTATATGCCTTGAGATGTAAATGACCACCTGACATGTGGCAAAGAGAAGTTATCACTTTTTAATTCTGAATTTCCAGCCCAGTCCAGAGAAAAATGTTTCCCCGAAACCACAGCGAGTCAAATTATCACAACAATTTTCATATATTTCTTGGTAGAAATTGGCCAGTGCTACCTAGTGTTGTTTAGTATCGGAAGAGATTTTGATATGTGTTTTAAATATCCAGCTCAGACTACTGGAGAATAATACTTCTTCAAAACTACAACGAGTGGAATTACCATAAAAAGTTTTACATATTTCTAGTGAAAGTTTTACATTTTCTCTTTTTTGCTTTATAAAGTTCACCTACGAGCAGAGTCGTTTTGGGGTTCAAACCCCAAACTCAAAAATTTGCTGGTACAAAACATAGTTTCGAATGGTTTTTGGCTCAAAAGTTGTACACAAACGACCCCAAAATAAAATCCTGTGTGCGCCACTGCGTAGGAGACTAATTGACTTATTGAGAAGAGTTTTGCACTGACCATCCATTAACTTCATAGCCGATTTATAAACCCAAAATGCAAGCTGGATCTTGTTTTGTTCAAGAAAACTGTATTAATTGCTCACAAATGGTTTTCATACATTAAAAAAAAGAACAACATTGATTGTCACAGAATATTTAGTTTTGTTCGAAATACAACAACAAAAACGCGTCATTATCACTGAAAATTAAATAAATAAATAATAAATAAATAAATAAATAAATAAATAATTAAATAAATAAATAAATTACAAATATTTGCATACGAACTACTCAACCCAAACAATTGGAAACGTTTGTATTAGCCAGATTAGGTTATGTTAGGTTATAGAAACTGAGTGTGCGGCATGCATATCCACTCGGCGACCCTATTGGATCTATTGTGATTCTCTTAATTTACGAATCCGGTGTCTTATCCTATATGTTGGGTTCCTTGGAAATCCAGACGAGATCTTTTGGAAACCATTTGGTCTTGGCGAGATAATTACGTAGATCAATAATCTGCAAGTCCATCGAAGATCCTGAACCTGAATTTGTATCAGCCCTCTCTTAAAAAGATCGTTCCATAGACACACTTTTTGACTTGAATATAGAATAAGCGCCCTCCAGATATCCCACACAGTTGTATAATTCAAGAGGCATCAAAGACCCTAGAAAACTTTTCAAATTTCCCCAAAGATAGTAAAAAAATATAAGATAAAGCTGAAAAGGGTCACAAAACACAATCAGCTAACCCTTATATGGGTTCCGAGACACTCTGGGTGTTCTTGGCAACAAATTAACCGATAAACTGACCAATCTGGGCTCAGCGATCAATCCAGTGAGACCAAAGTCAAAAAAGGTTCCGCAGTGGATCAAGAATCATGCAAGCATTGCTCACGTGGGAAAATGGTCCGAGATGGAGTACTGTAGAAGCGCATAGAGGAGAGAGCGCAGGAAAAGAGAGGGAAGAGCTGAATCTCACGGTCACAAGGCACAATGCATGCAGCCAAAATATGGCAAACATGCCTATCCATGTTGACACCACATGCAAATCCCGTATCGAGGACGTGGACACAACACAATAAAACACTTTACCTGCCAATGTCCAGCGTTCTCGGAAAGCAGGAGGTGTATATTGGGCAGCCATGTATTGAATATAAAAGTGAAGCTCATACTTTACTTCTCTCCGACCTCCTCAGGTTCCTTAAAAAAAACGAACCTTTCCAAGATTAACCTCTCCTTTCCTCTCTATTTAGTCCCTTCCTCCACCAGGCATATGTAGGGCAATGTACCGAATGGACCCCTTCTCCCCAACCGCCTCAAGTTCCTTAAAAAATCTAACCCTTTCCAAGGTTATCCTCTACTTTCCTCTCTCTTTAGTCCCTTCCCCCTCCAGGCATATGTAGTGCAGTGGTCCGAATAGACCTCTTTCCTCTCTCTTTAATCTCTTCCTCCACTATGTAGTGCAAAGGTCCGAATGATCCTCTTCTCCCCGACCTCCTCAGGTTCCTCAAAGAAACTAACCCTTTCCAAGATTATCCCCTTTCTTTCCCTTTAGTCTTTTCGCCCTCTAGGCATATGTAGTACAATGGTCCGAATGGACTAAGTGCTATGGAAGATTGGCAGCCTTACTGTCCACCCTCATATCACATCACATGCCACTCTTCTGTAATCCCGACAAATCTACAAATACGTTCTCCAATTTACAATCCACAAAGAACCCCAATTTAACCCAAATAATCTGTTCAAACCTCCAGAATGTTCGCCACTGAGTGTTGTTCTAAGTGAAAAAGATGTATTATGCTTTAAAAAATTCTTATCAAAGTGCGAATAGCAAATCAACAACAATAAGTATCCGTGGATGTATTTGACGTTCAAAGTTTCAGTAAAAAGTTTTGTAAAATTATACAGACTGCCAACTCCTGTGAATATTTTGACCATCTTCTCTTTACATAGTTTTCACTTCGACTTGATAAAATCAATAAATTCCAAATTCAATCTTAATCCAAAAGTGATAAAACATACTCATTGCACTCTTTGCTTTTCTTCTGACCATAGGTACGCCGGAATGTCGGCTGCAATCACTTGATATATTCACTGCAGGATCACTATAGCTTTCAGTATAATTTCTGTTTTTTTCTGCACAATATTTACTAGTCCTGCGGCCATTAACTTTTTGCTTTGTTTATATTTTTAATCGAAAACAATAAACTTCCCGTCTCCAGTGAATCGCGACAACGACTGAAACCATTTAATTACCGCAACTTACGACCACCCAATGTACTCAAAACATACAAACACACACATACACCACTACTCCTCACATACAAATGCATTGAAATGGATGTACATATATATTTATGTAGATATGTACGTTGATTATTGTGCCTGCAATGCATTCGATTTGGATGATAGGTGTTAAAGGTGTTAAGAACAGCAACAACAACAACAACAACAATGAGAAAGCCACTTTGGAGCGTAGAGTATGAAATGAAATTGGAAAATTATTCTAAAGCCAACTAGGCGTAATTATTACGTACTTTTCTCGGTGCTTTCGTTTTTTATTGAGCGGCTCAAGTCACCGGCAAAGTTCTAGACGCAGTAAATCGTATTATTACGATTCGATATTTAGCATTTTTAATTTCTTTCTTAGGTAAGCACGCACATAGGTGCGACAGTTTTTGTCTTTTTTGTAGGAAAGTACTTTTTGCATTATTTATGATTTATTGTTGATGGCTTCTATTCACAGTGAACGCCAGTCAACCAATGGGAATGTAAGGAATGTCCATTCAACATACCACATACTTATGTATAAATATTCCAGAAATAAAAAAAGTGATGTAATACATATACTTTTAAGCAGAGTATTACGCGTTTTTTTAAAAAACATAAAAATACCAGCAAAATACTAGTTTTAAGTCAATGGGGCCAATGAATCAAGTTCATCATAACCCTTTGTTGATCTTACACATTTTTATGAAGAAATACGAGTACTTATCTAATTATTTCTGATTTAAAGTGCTTTCATCAAGTTTGAAGTCAAAAAGCCCATCAAATATTGTTTCTTCATACAAACTCTTAACCCGTATATGACCTCGTCAGATTTCGATTTTCGAAAAAATGAAAAACACCTGTCGAATTATTTCTTACTAAGTGTACTTTCACCAAGTTTACAGTCAATAGACCCACTATTTCATGTTTTTTCATAGTTTCTTCATATAAAAATTTAACCCGTTGATGACCTTGTTAGATTTTTATTTTCGAAAAAATAGAAAACACATATAACATTACTTCACATTTGAAGTACTTTCACCAAGTTTGAAGCGTAAAAAATCGTGGTTCTTCATACAAACTTTTAATCCTTGGGTCACCCCATTAAGTTTGGATTTTCAAAAAAATGAGAAACACGTGTCAAATGATTTTTGATTTCAAGTATTTTAACCAACTATGAGGTCAATAGGCCAATCGGTTTAGCGTTTTTTGTAGTCTTTCCGTATACGAACCATAACCCATTCTGTGGCCATAAGGAATAACAGCCAAAGTCGAGTTAGGACAAAATTGAGTTATTACCACCATTGCATTCGTCGTATTCAAATGTACTACTACACAAACTTCTATAGCTTTTGCTCATAAAATGAATGTTTTACGCCCAAAAATCTAAAATTTATCTAGCTCTCTTATCTGCTCTCCTGAAAACTTAATAAAATCGACTTTAGCTGTTATTCCTTACGGCCACAGCATTATTGACCCGGTTAAATTTTGATTTTCGACAAAATAAAAAATATGTTTCGAATGATTTTTTATTTGAAGTGTTTTCACCAAATTTTAAATCAATAGGCCCATTAAATCGCGTTTCTTCATACAACACCTTAACCCATGGTTTGCCCCTTTAAACCTCGAATTTCAAAATTTCAATTTCATTTTTAAAATGTACCTACAGTTTAAATTTCATCCCTGTAGCTTTAGCGGTTTGGGCTGGGCAATGATTAATCAGTCAGTCAGTCAGGTGGCTCTAATTGGTTTATGAATGAATGAATGAATGTCAAAATAAAATTTACTTTTGCCGCTATTTGCAAAAGTTATAGCATATGTCGATTAGGTGAGCTAATTCGATAAGATATGTTAAGTTTCAAAAATGTGTGCTTAGGTCTTTCCAACTAATTTCATTTTAATATTTGTTTTCATATTTTTTTAATGACAAAACAAATATTTAAATATTTTTATTACATATTTATTTATATTAGATTATATTTTATTTCTTTATTATTATTATTTGTATTATTATAGTCTATTAATATATACAAAAATGTGTATGGAACACCGATAAATGTGGTAAGCTTAGTAAAAAAGCCCTGACAATTGTGCGAATACGGTCTGAAAGGGTTAATGTTTTTGTTTATTGTTGTCAAATTTTGATTTCCTAAATATTGAAAATATTTCTGGTACTTAAAAAATTATTAGTTCATATTGCATTATTTCGTGTACTTACACGTGCTTTAAAAAAAGCAACTAATTTAAAAAAATTTTAATTAATTTGCATTTGGAATAATTCATGCTATGAGTAAATAATTACCATCGAACAATGCAACAAATAAGAAAAGAAATAAGTTTTTGGCGACCAAGTCACTTGGATAATATACATCATTATGTTAGATTAGGTTAGGTTATGTTAGGCTGTAGTGGCAGTCTACTGCTGAGAAACCTTACTTAAGTTTAAGTTGTGATACCACATTGGAATAGCTCAGCTGTCCAATGACATCTTCAAAGCCACACAAGAGATTCTCTACAGTTGGTCATTCCATTCCACCTTTCACAGTCCACCCAACTGTCAACCCGACCCTCAACCTTTGAATTATTCAAACCAGTTCCTTTGTTCGGAACCACAAAAGTCCTGTTCAGATCTCTTCTCAGCTAAACTAAGGCCAAGGCAAATCCTCCTTTTTCCCACAACCCAGTTACCCTCCTACAACGAGAGCTTCTGTTGAATCTATTTTTAAAAGTTGTTTTTTAAGCTTCTTATGAAATGAATATCAAAACAATTCGCTTAAGGTTTTCAGAGTCAGATACAAATCTGAATTTATTGCCAACGATTTGTAAGAATTGAGCAAATTTATTTTGTACAGTGTATTTTTTATGATAATACAGGTCCGGGTTACGCTTATTGTTGTTATTTGTTTATACTGTTTTTGGTTTTGTGTGTATTGTGTTTTTATTTGTTATCGTTATTGCTTTTGGATAATGACGTAAATATATTAATTCCACATAAAATGGTTACTTCAACATTTAAATTGTCACATTTGGCAATTGTAAATACGAGTCAAAAAGCACAAACAACAAAACTTAAGCAAACAAATAAAGTAGCAACAATAATGGTGAAGACAAGATTGATCAAAAAATTATAAAAACATGATTGTAGATAAATAATAATGAACCGACGAAGAAGACAGCTAATAAAATTCAAATTAAATTCAGAGCGGTGCGCAACGATTTGTGGAATGAGCTACGCAAAAATATTGGTTACAATAAAAAGTAAGTTAGAAGTGTGAGTATTAATATCTAACTTTGTAATTTACAGCTTGAATATTGATTATTTTGAAATGATAATTCTTAAGCTCTTAAGTGAGCTTTTTTGTAAAGTTGACCACTTCAACTCAACTTAATCTTTACTTCGAGCCGTAGGTCTTGGCAGCCAGTGCTCTCTACTTTTCGTGAAAAAATAATTAAATTAATTTTAAATAAATCTTTACTTCAACTCAATCTCATCCTAAACACGACTTATTGATTCTGTCATCATTTCTTTCTTTAAAGACAGTTGCCAATAAATGATCAAATTCTTTCAACTGCAGCTCGATCAGGTGAAAATTACTTTTACAGAAAGAAGAATGTCCCTGAAACTTTTTATTTTAATAGCACTTGGCCACCATTAAGGCGAAAAAAATTAAATTTAAATTAAATACGCAGCAAAGGTCATATCGCCTACTTTCGATTTCCGCATTGAAATGACTTATCTATATATATAAAAATGAAACGTGGTTCGTTCGGCCGCTTAAAACTCGAAAACGACTGGACCAACTTGAATACTTCCTTCGGCGGGTTTGTTCAAAATGTTTACGTGAAGGTTTATAAAAAAAGAAATGTCGGGAAAAAGGGGCGTGGCACCACAAGAATACATTTTTAGACAATAACTTTGGAACCATAAGTCACACATCAATTAAATTTGGTACAAACTTTCTATTTAATCATGTCCTTCGACCGAGGGAATGGGGTGGGTATTGGACAAGGGGGTGTGGCACCGCCCATACAACTCAAATCTTTTAGGTGGAATAGCTTCGGAATTGTAAGTCGCACAGCATTGAAATTTGGTGCACCGTCATTTCATAGATGTGTCATTCTACTGTTAAAATTTTATGGGCGTTGAACAAGGGGCGTGGCACATTTTTAATGCAGCAGAACTGTAAGTCGTACATCAATGAAACTTGGTATGAACCTACCAGTTAATCATATCTTTCGGCAGAGGGAATAAGGTGGGTATTGAACAAAGGGGTGTGGCACCGCCCATACAACTCAAATCTTTTAAATGGAATAGCTTCCGAATTGTTAGTCGCACAGCATTGAAATTTGGTGTACCGTCGTTTCATAGATGTGTCATTCTACTGTTAAAATTTGATGGGCGTTGAACAAGGGGCGTGGCACATTTTTTATGACCCAACATTTCAGCAGAACTGTAAGTCGCACATCAATGAAACTTGGTACGAACCTACCAGTTAATCATATCTTTCGGTAGAGGGAATAGGGCGGGTATTTAACAAGAGGGCGTGGCTCCGCCCATACAATTCAAATCTTTTATATGGAATAGCTTCGGAGTTGTAAGCCGCACAGCATTGAAATTTGGTACGAAATCGTCCCATAGAAGTGTCATTCTATTGATCAAATTTGATGGGGGTTGGACAAGGGGCGTGGCACATTTTTTGACCCAAACTATCCGCATGATTTTGAAACTGTTCGTCGCACATCAATGAAACTTAGTACGAATTTACCATTTAGTCATATCTTTCCACAGAGGGAATGGGCGGGTATTTAACAAGAGGGCGTGGCTCCACCCATACAACTCAAATCTTTTATATGGAATAGCTTCGGAGTTGTAAGCCGCACAGCATTGAAATTTGGAGTACCGTTGTTTCATAGATGTGTCATTCTACTGATGAAATTTGATCAGCGTTGGTCAAGGGGCGTGGGACATTTTTTAGAACCTAACAGTTACGCAGTAAACACATACACACATCAGTAAAACTTGGTACGAACTTTCCACTTATTAGCATAATTTGACTAAAAGAAAGTTGTGAGCATTATACAAGGGGGCGTGGTACCCTGCTTTTTTATATACATAAATTGTTTATCCTCACTGACTGACTGATTGATTGATTAACTCATCATTATGAACTATGGGTATTTTTTGAAGAATGAACCTCCGCTAAGACGGGATTTTTTGAAATTCGGGGGTTTAAAGGGGGCAAAACATGTATTAAGGTGTTGTATGAAGAAACGTGATTTAATAGACATTTTGATTTCGAACTTCCTGCAAATAATGTAGATCAAAAATAATTCGACCCGTATTTTATAATTTTTTGAGAATCAAAATTTAACTGAACTAACAATGGGTTAAGATTTGTTTACGGGAAGACTCGAAAAAAACATGAACCGATAGGCCTATTGACTTCAAAAATTGTAAAAATACTTGAAATAAAAAAATTGGACACGCGTTTCTTATTATTTTCAAAATCGAAATCTAGCAAACTAAGGGTTAAGAATTTGTTTAGAGTAAATGTGAAAACTCAACTCAAACTAAAGGGTCTTTTGACTTCACAATTTTTGGAAACACTTGACATCAAAGATAATAGACATATGTTTATTTTTAAATCAAAATCTGACGGGGTCAACAATGGGTTCAGAATTTGTATCGGGTGAAACAAGAGAGCTTGCGTGCGAAGCCGCGGGGCCCAGCTAGTTCTTAAATAAATTCAATTAATAACTAATTATACTAAATTACATTTAATAATACGACACATACATGCCACGCCCACAACTAATTATTAACCAAATTCTATTGTATTGAAAATAAATACTACCTAACAACATTAGTGCAGGGCACACCAACAAACTTTATGTTAATACACAACAACAGAATGAACGACGCGATTTGTGTCAATGGCGCTTAACACAGACTGGTACGGATTTTTTTTGACTATATTTAATTAAATTTTTATTCTTTTTTTGTCGTTTTATTGTTTCTACAGTTTTTTAGTTTCGGTTTGTTGCTTTTTGTTGACACTTAAGAACAACGCTATTAGTAGCAATCGCATGTACAACAACAAAACAATAACAACAAAAAATATATCTAAATTTTGATTTTCGAAAAATGTTGAAAACTAAATAAACAGTTAAACGTTGGAGGTTAAGAATAAATTATGCACAACGGCAACACAACGAACCAGGCAAGACAAGGTGAAGAAAAATACCAACAAATCGCAACAACAGCAACGTGCAGCAAACGCTATTCGCAGTGACTTGTCAATTGCTGAATGGGCAAAGTGGCAACAACAAAGTGAAGCGCAGCGAATAGAGAGCGCGAGAGTGCATGCAAGAAATATAGGAGAGTGCAATTTGCACTACGCTCAGAGTGCAGCGTTTGTATGTGCTTGGAGCGCGGCAGTCTAAGGTCCTCGATAGTATAGTGGTTAGTATCCCCGCCTGTCACGCGGGAGACCGGGGTTCAATTCCCCGTCGGGGAGACACACGGAAGTGTTTTTTTAATTTATACCTATAAATTTATTTATTTAAATTTTTGTTAATGATTTTGTATTTTTTTTTTTCAAATTACTAAGTAGTTTGCGGTTTATAGATTCCATAAATATTGTAAAAAATACGTATTTATTTTTATGAAAAATGCTCCTAAAAATAATAGTATTTTTTAGACTAATCGTTGGCTGCTGAACACGAAACTGAAAATCCAAAAATTTTCTTAAGAAGCGTTTTCGAAAAATCTTCGAAAAACACATTGTTTCCTCTTATTTCAGTTATGAGCACATATCTCGTAAACCAACCATCCGACTAACAGAAGTGGGCCGTCGTTCAAAAGGCAATTAACTAACCTTTCCAACGATCGATTGTCCAAATCAGATGAGATTTGGGTAAGTTACTGACGATGAAAGTTGAAAAAATTTAATTTTTGACCATTTTCAAAAATTATACATTTTCGAATCGTTTTTTTTTTAGATAAAATAAATGATCTCCTCTGGTTTTAAAATCTAAGATGAAAGATATATTATTTGAGCAAATATTAAGCCTAACATCAATAGAATTGAAAGAAAAGTAACAAAGTTATGATGCACGGAGTGAAAACACCAACTTTTCATTTATTACACCGTGCGAAATTTTTTTTTATTTTTCCGAGACCCATCCAAATTTGGATATAGACGTGAAACTAGAGATCATTTATAGTAATCTGGCATAGTCAGTTTTTCATTTTCTGACCCAAAAACCTTTTTAAAGGACTTTAAAATTTTAAGGATATACACATTTCAACTATTTTTTTTAAATATTTGCGATTGTGCAATGATGAAGAAATGGGTATCAAATGAAAGAGGAAAATTGTCTCCTCTTAACTAAATTTTCTATTTTGAACTTTCATGTCATATGTTTGATGTGAAGAATTTACGCAATATGTGGTTGATATTTTGAAAGCTTTTACGGGAATTATTTAATGACAACCCTTACTTACTTACTTACTTAACTGGCCATAACAACCCGTTATCGGGTTACGGCCTGCCGTGACAACCCTTATTTTTAATTAATCAAGCAAATTAAACAAATTAAAACTTCTTGTTGAAAATGCGTTAAAATCCTTTACTACCATTGTTCGATATTTTTGATTGATATAATACTACAACAAATGCAATGGAAATAATTCGTCCGTCAATGCTAAACGCTACCAAATATGGACTGTACGCAAGTGTCAACGTTCTATATTGATTTGTACGCGAATTCTGGCACAATTTTGCTTATCTGACATTTGTTGGTTAAATATTTATATTTATTTATTTTTGTGGACATTTTTTGTGTTGACTGACAATGCATCGACTCGTTGGCTGCTATCAGCGACTACCGAACATGCGTATCACGCTCGACTTTACACATGTTCACTAATTGATAAACATATCGCTCCTTCGCTGCAAGAACGTCATAACTCAAAAAAAATTTTTTTTCAGTTTATGGCAACCCTGTGTGTATTTGCATATGATCTTTTATCTGTCAAAACCACATTGTAAAATATTCAATACTTTGCTCACAAGAAACCATGAAACATTTTTTGATACCTTGAACTGCCTGTAATGGTAAACTTTAAAATTGAATTTTCTCGGAATGATGTAGTTTTGAGTTATGACGTTCTTGCAGCGAAGGAGCGATATGTTTGGCTGATATTACTGAATGCTGATATTTCGGCAATTAAATCATGTTCTCAGCGATATGAATCCATTAACATATATGAACATATTCGTTGATTCTGCGCACTAGCCTCGCATCGAACTGTCAAACGTGCATTGACATTAGTGTGTATCTATATGTGAAAATGTCAGTTGTCTCCTTCATATATGAATTATGACATTTGCATTGTCTCACAGTGAATTGTAAACTCATGTTCACACAGCAATGTGGTTAGACTTGAGCGGAAACTAAAAAAAAAGAATTTAAAATGAATGAGTGAAAAATGTCAAATATAAATATTTGCCTATTATGAAAAATTGCAAATATCATGTTGGGGGGTTCACACAAAACTCACTTTCTTTGAAAAATGAGTTAACAAAATTGTAGGTATTTAATATTTGCAAAGAGACAAAAGTAATTATTGCATTAAAATGAAAAGTTGCAATTGCATTAGTCAAGAGATCAAAGCTGGCCAACTGTATGACAAGTGAAAATATTGTAAGAGCAATGTGTATTTGTCATTTCGGAAAACCTAATTTCTTTGAAATACAAAAGATTAGTAAATAACAATGGTCCAAGCTACAGTCGTGTCTGGATATAGTGAACTAATTATTGCAAGGCCTGTTCACAGTATCAAGGTTGTTCACTATATCAAGGTTAACATTTTTGTTCAAAAACTCGTTTTATTTGCTCAAAAACACTTTTAATTTTTTGGAAAATTTTTTTTTCAATATTTAGAGGCTCCATATTAAAATTTGGGTGTTCACTATATCGAAGTGTTCACTATATCGGGTGTTCACTATACCCAGACACGACTGTATTTATATTTAAAATCTGTCTTAAAAAATTGAATTACTCAACGCGGCTATTATTGAAGATACAATTAAAAAATTATAATTAATTACATTCAGCCTTTTTGGGAATTGCCATGGAGCTCTGTAAGACACATCTTGAACTCTTTTTGGATAGTAAAGCCTATCATTACTAGAGGAACTTTGAAGGTAACAGGCTTGCCAAAAAATGTATGCCAGATATATCAGATCAAAGATTAAGGCAACTGGTGATACTTGATAGAACTGGTATCCGAATTGTCAGGAGCTGTTTTTGACTGGGCACTGTAAGTCTACCATAGAAATACCACAGGACTGCAGGTGCAGAATTTATAAGGAATAGATGGAGTAAGATCTCACTGAAGGCCTTCTGAGGATTAAGTTTTTAGAGGATCTTTAATATAATGAAGAGTCCGTGTCCAAAGGCCCTTTTGGGCCGCAATAACTTAGCAATTAGATCCTGTGGGCACTGTAGAGTTAAGAAGCACATGCCAGCCATAGAAATAGTACAGGACTGCATGTACAGAAATTGCATTGAT
This sequence comes from Melieria crassipennis, assembly GCA_963668005.1. NCBI lineage: Eukaryota > Metazoa > Arthropoda > Insecta > Diptera > Ulidiidae > Melieria > Melieria crassipennis. Next base: position 7,141,335 of record OY764963.1, read on the forward strand.
GAGGAGGAAACAGCAGAACAAATTATATATCACCAAATTCGAATTCTTAGGGAAGGCCTTCTCAACATCACAATGTTTAGTGACAATATTAGGGCAGATCCGGCAAAAAAGCCGCATACATTTTGAAGCTGCAGTTATCAAAGAATCTGCAATATAATGGGGACTCTGTCACAATAGGTCTAGCGGTAAATAGGATATTGGATCCATACCCCTTAAGACTTCTATTCTAGCTTGTTGAGTTTTAGTATTAGGAACCACTTTCAATTCTCCATACCTGATTTATTCTACATTAATACAACCAAAGCGACATTGTAGAGTTGTTCAACTAAACTAGAAAACTTGATTTTACTTCAAAGTCAACAAGAAAATCCGTAAATCGTACCTCATGATTTTGCGAGCTAAATTTTTGTTCGTACTTGTACATAGTGAAATCTTAAATATGTAAAATAAATTTAGTTAAGACTACGACGATTAAATGTAGTTGAGATTACGATCTTTTTGATTTAAAAACTCTCCTCCTAACAATCTTCACTAAAATTTTACTATGTTAACAATCTTGGCTACGTTGACCTGGCCATGTCTATCGTAGGAAGAAGTCGTTGGAAGTCGACGGCGAAGAGAGAGCCCGTCTACGTTGAGGAAGGTTGAGGACGCCCCATCATCTCTTAGTGTGACCAACTGGTTTAGGCAGTTTAGTAAGTAAGTAACAAACCTCATTTTTAAACTTCAAACTTCCTCCAAAGGGTTCAAATCAAGAATACCTTCCAGAACAGTGCTCAAAATAATATTTCTTATATATTTCTTATATTTTCTCGCAATGTTTCTTTCAACTCTGAAACTAACAAAACAAATAAAATCTCCCATTAATCTTAACAACTTACGGCCACGTGCCCGAACGGCGTCGTCGTGTTGTCGATGTAAAATAATTGCAATTCACCTCGTCCTGCGCATGCGCGCCCACCGTTGCCGTTTGAACGCGGCTCTTGTGCTTCAAATGTTGCTCAGCATAGTCGCCGAAATTCAAATGTTGCAATTTCTCGGTCAACATGTCGCAATTGCCATTCAAATCGGCATATTTACTGCGTATGTTACGCTGCAGACAGTAGCGTGTAATCTCGTTGAAGCCGTCGACAAATTGCGACTGCGGCTGCTGGTGTGGCGGCTGGTGTTGATGACGCTGCTGCTGGTGATGATGATGCAGATGATGGTCGTGATGGTAGCTGGACTGATTTGTGGCGCTCCAGGCCAGTTTATAGCTGAGGCGCTCTTCGAGTCGACTCTTGTGCAGCGTTGCCAGATCAATGTCCGATAGGCAGGTCATTGTGTATGGCTGATTGCTTTATTGTTACTAATGTTATTGTTATTATTATTAATTTGTACGCTTATTTTTGAATTAATCGCACCAGCACTTGTGATTGATGTATGTATATTTATTTAAGTGCCTGTAAATATTTATTCATTGCATTGTTAATTGATAAGCGCGAGCCAATTTCGAGCCGTAGCGCATTTTATGGGTCGAAGAGTGTTTGGTGTACAAGTAGATTGTTTTTCGATTGTTTATGGCTGCATTTACAGCACAAACGATAGAAACTATTCTGAATTATGCGGCATAAGCAAATGTAAATATTGATTTGAGCGCATCTGACTTACACTTACTGAGTGCATAGGCATGGAACATTATAATGTAAGTAGTTATGGATAATCAGTTATGAAGCTAAAGCTGGTTTATGAAGTAAAAGCTAGTTTGAGGCTGGCCTTTCTATATCGTGAATAATATATATACATAATATATATACATAATAATCTTTTTTAGAGTTCTAGAGCAAGTTTACGTTTGAACAATTTTAGCTTAAAACGGGTTAAATACGTTTTGTATCAATATTTTTCAATTACAGAAAAATTATTTAATATTTATAGAAAAATACAAAATTATTATTAAAGAGAATCATTATTAAAGAAACAGGGTTTTGATCAAACGCGCCCAATTCGTAGACTTCAATTAGAACACAAATCGAAACCTGATATCGCTGCAAATGATTGGAAATTATTTTGGGGATAACAGTAAAATCTTTGTAATTTACTTTGAATTCACTTCTGAAAATATTAATTTGTTGGTGCCTATTTAAATGAAACCATAAATCAATCGTAGCTTTTGCTATGAGATGACAAACAGGTGAAGTTGCTCTCAGTGAAGTTGCTTTGGGGTCGAAAGGGTTAAACCAAGAAACACTGAACCGAGAATAGTTTTTTTTGCTTATTTCTGGCTCTGCAGGAGCTACGACTTACGACTGGTTTGGGGTCCAGGCTTTTGTCTAGTCTGAGCAACTGAACTGAACTATCAAATCTGTAAAGCTGCACCAAGTAGTGGAATTGGTTTATTGATTGGTTTTTTTTTTGGAAAAGATTGAGTCAGTGAATTACAATTTCAAACATTTTAGTAAGTATTATTGAAAACAATTTATACAAATTAAATTAATGAAACCTTATCGCATCTAAACAATTTGCACTTAATGACATTTTTTCCACATGAGCCACAAATGGCATCAAGAAACCCAAGCTAGATGATTAAATATGAAACTAGCGAAATGAAAGAGAAAACAATAACAACAACGTCAACAAAAGCAGGAAAACAAAAGAAAAAAAAACTTGAAACATTAGTTATGAGTTGCATATATGCAACATTCCAAGCTACAACAACAAATAGGTATGTATGTCAACAGCGCATGAGCACATTGCAGTAATGTGAAATACCAAAAGTAATTTTTAAGGGCCTTCCACCAGCCAAAGGCAACAAAATTGGAAAAAGTGTAAAGTAAAAAAATAAATAAAAATTGTGACAAGACGCTGTAAGAGGCCAAACAAAACAATGTACATAAGTAAAGTGCTAAGTGAACGCGAGGAAGTGCAACCACCTGTTGACGCTGAAATGGCCCAGCAAACAGCTGATGGCAATAACGCAATGTTGACCATAAAAAAATCACTTTGAGGATGTTGTTGTCGCTGTTGATTTCATTGAGTAAAAAAACAACAAAGCGTAGCTTACAAAAAAAATAAAGAAATAACTCTAACCTTGATGAATTTGGTTTCTTTCAACAAAACAAAAACAAACGTCAAAATAATGACAACACAACTGCGGAATGTGAGAAATTGAAAGTGCTTGTGGACAAGAAATCAAAAACAAAATGCAATGAAAAGTGGTAAAACGAGCCCATGATGACTGCTGTACATACCAACGAACATGCAACGTGCGTGTGTGTGTGTGTCGGTGTGTGTCGGAAAATTAGCCATCGATGTGGTGCCGTAGAATGGCGCCAAAGCGGCGCATATGCTGTACAGATTTTATCAATAAACTAAATAAATCTAGTAGCAATTAATTACGCTTGGAAAAACGTGTACAGAAACGTTGACAATATGCAAATTGTGAATAAACAAGTGGCTATGGGGTTTGTAAATACATTATTAGAATTAAAATTTATATACTTTGGTTGTCATTCCAGGTTTGAGGGAAATATCTTCCACAAATATCTTGCACTGAAAGAGTTCTGATTGTAGAAGTAAGTTTTCACCATCATGAAGAAATATTTGGATATGATGAGTTGATAGCGTTAGTCAGACAGCGGGTTAAGGGTCACCTCCCAGCTAATTTTAATGTTGTCTGCTTGTGAGTTCAGCTAATGGTTTGATGGCAGGAGAAATTGTTTAGCAGCTCAGAGGAGGTTTTTCCGAAAATAATAGCACATTCAAGTCTTATTTGCAAAATTCATCCCATTTTAATTTTTTAAAACTTGGAATCAATTTTGAGTAATTTTGCTAGACTTTAGTGTCACCCATACTTTCCATTTAGATTTTTTCAAAAAAGCATTTTGTAAAAAGAAAAAAAAACGAATTTTGGTTACGAGTTATGTCTGCTTTAAGGGGGTCTTCTGGTTACGAGCTGAAAGTTTAAGTCTATTTTTCGGAGTAAATTGCGAAGGAACTACTTGAGATAATTCAGTATTTTTTTATGTTTTCCCGAGTACGATTTTGAAATTTTTATTTTGTTCCATTTTTACACTCACCAATAGACCAAAAAACATGGACGAAAATCAAACTTTTTACAAAAAACCTCCTAGTTTTGAAAATTTTCAAAATAAAAAAATCGTACTCGGGAAAACAGAGCCATATGTCTCCTGAATAACTGAAAAAAAATTACCAACAAGTTTGAAAAAAGCAACAACCTCAAGGTCGTTCTAAAGTCGCGAGTGTGATGACTTTTAATTTTCAAAATTTTATCTTACAAGATAAAGCATGTATCAATAAAATAAAAAAAAAATTACTGGATTATCTCAAGTAGTTCCTTCGCAATTTACTCCGAAAAATAGACTTAAATTTTCAGCTCGTAACCAGAAGACCCCCTTAAGTAGAAAACCATGGCGGTATTCACAATTTTTGTAAACATTCCTCTACCACTAAAAAAAAATTACGTTCGCTACTTTTGCGTAGATTTCTACGTATTCTACAATTTCAGAAAATTTTAGTGTAATATCTAAAAAAACGCGTACAAAATATTTTATTATTATAATTTTTGAGGAAACAAATAAGAAAAGTACAATTAATTTACAGTAGCTTTTCTTCTTTCCTTCTTGCAGATAGATGCTATTTCTTCGTCATTAGTGATATATTTTTTTTATACATATTATTTTTTTCTTTTTATTTCGTTTTATAAAAAATCAACTCTCTCAGCTTTTGCATTCTTTGCTTTGCCCTCGTGCATAGAAACGCGATACAAATGTAATTTTTCCCGCCAAACTGTATAAACGCACCAAATGCGTAGAAATCTACGCAAGAATGACCAACGTAACTTTTTTCTTGAAATAATGCTAATGATAAAGTCGCAAATTTTTACAAAATTCCAATCAACGGTTTAAAATAAAAATTTGAAAAATAGTCTTTCGTGCGTAGTCTTCTACGGTTAACAAAAAATCCACTAAAAGAAACAACAAAAATTGGTGCCAAATTTGCGAAATTCTTCCCAAATAGCTTTTTTTAAACTCTTGAATCAGTTTTAAGTAATTGGACCAGACTTTTGTGCCAATTTGGGTCTTGTAAAAATTCTTCTTCTTCTCTATTTTACTGTAATATTCTGTTTCTTGAATTTTGATTACGCATTATGTCTGCTTTGAGCAGAAAACCATGGCGGTATTCACATATCTTATTAACAACAAACCGATCAGAGGCAACAACAAAAGATATTGGTGCAAAAATTCTTTGCATTTTCAATTCTTTTTTTAATAATTGCATCAATTTTGTAATTTGGCCAGACTTTAGTGCCACCATAGGTTTTGAAAAAGTTATCTATTTTTTAATTTTAATATAATATTTTTCAAATTTGAATTATGTGTTTTGTCTGTTCTGTGCGGAAAAGGCAACAACAGATTTCAAAGTGAGTTTATGGCTCTTGCTGTTTTCTTACACCTGAATTTAGGTGTTATCGATAATGTTATCGAACATGTTTTGGTTTTGATGGAAGAAAAGTTTTTTCTATTTATGTATAAAAAATTCTTAAAAACATAATTGAATAATTAGTAATATTTATTCAAAAAAATCTAGAAATTTAAATTAAAAATTTAGAAATTTAAATTTAAAATTTAGAAATTTAAATTTAAAATTTGACTTCACTAAAAAAAAGAACTACTAAAACTCGCTTCAAGTTCCGGTATTTTCAATCAAATAATCGATGCAATTCTAAAATTGCATAATCGACTATATTATAAAATTGCATAACAAATCAATAAACTTGCAGGCAATGAAAAGACCATAAAAATGTCTAATTAGGTTATAATTTATATTAATTATAAAGCGGAACTAATAAAAGTCTAAAGCTATAGCAACCAACAAACGCCAGACATAAAAATCTAGAAAAAATCTTAGAAAAATCGGGAAACCCACAATTTGACGTGTCAACATTTAATTATTTGCGCTAATTTACAACACATGTCAAGGCGTGCATATTAAGTATTGAATGCTATTCATTAAAAACAAATCAAAATTGATTTCAAATATGCAAATCAAAATGTTGCGGTTATTTGGTGGCGCGCGCCTTTGCGGTTAAACGACAAGACGCATGCGCAGTGTTTATATATCACACAAGTTTCTTGCAGTTCAAGTACTTAGAAACTTTTCATTTTACTGTCCATATTTACTGATGTGCGGTCATAAAATCGATGTCAAGTACAAAACAATTCGCACATTGGCGCGTTTTGTAATGCGGCAGCGAAAAAAAGCGCCGCTGGCCGACTGACTTGCGGTTTGATTTAACCTGGTCTGGCTGCGGCTGGCATTGGCTTAAAAGCAACGCGTACAATGCGCCATAATTGGGGTTTTTACGCGATTTTGTTGGTCTTCTTGTGTTGAATGTGTTTTATAGTTTTTTCACCTACGTCACATGTTTGCCGCATTTTATGCTCCAATTCGCATTTATTTCTTGTTTCACATGTTTGCTGTACGCATTGTGTTCAGTCCCGCGGCCTCTACGTGCCAAATATTTTCCGTTTCGTATTCTCCCCTATTAACACGGTCAATGACCGCAAAATCTCCAAGTGTCAGCTGTTTTGAATGTTTGCACGACAAAGTGTCAAATGGTCGGCGCATAAAAAGTGCCTTGGAAGACGTTGGCACAGTTGATGATTGTAGAAATAAAGCAAAAACTTTGTTAAAAAAACTACATTTTAAAAGCAATTTGTAGAAGAAAAACTTTTGTGAAGTAACCTTAATGCATTTTTAACATTTCTCGCGTCTATATGTAATTCGAATTTCGTTACTTTCGTAACCATAACGGAGTCTCAAATGCAAATCTCTTCATTGTAACCACTTGGCTGAAGTTAGTGCATAGATTACACCATGCAACAAAAATCAACTTATGACTTTTGACATGAAAATATCGCTGCCAGTGTAAAAGCAAACAAAATCCATTATTTCTCCAATAGATGACTTTAGTAATTTGTATCTGGTGTTGTGAAAGTGCAATCGAATGACGTTAGATGGCGTTAGAAAGTTAAGATTTCGCACAAAAAAAACCTTTTCAGACAGTTTTGTAACTACTGAACTCAGTTTTGTTTGAGCGCACATCAAAGATTGTTACCAGTAAAGATAAAATACATCATATTTTAAAATTTTTCTTCGATAAAGGCGCAAAAATTTAAACGTTTTTATGGTCCTGATCAGTGGCGCACACAGGATTTCATTCTTGGGGGTTGCGGAGAGGGCGCTTTGCGTACAACTTTTGAGCCCAATACCATTTGAAACCATATTTTTCAACACCAATTTTTGTATTTGGAGGGTATGAACCCCTCCCCCTTGGGTCCTGATACTATAACAGCCAATAACGCGCAATTTTGTGTGTTTTATGGACTTCGTTCCGGTAATTTTTGATGTCAAAGAGGCATTTGGCTCTGGAAGGTCAATTGTGAAAACATCGTTGAGTCCAACTGTCATGTAAACACTGTTTCGATTGTCCAGGAGCTTAACCTGACACAAAAATCCTTTGGAAACTTACATAATGATGGATATAAAAAGAAGAGCTATGTACGTCTCAGACACCTCATGGACTAAGTTTCCATCTGCGAATTGCTGCTGAATTGCAACAAAATCGACCCATTTCTGAAACGGATGGAGACTGGTTATGAAAAGTGGATCATATCACAAGTGGATTGTGTTTGGATCGCGGTAAGCCAGCGAAGACGGTGATCAAGCCAAGATAGACGGTTAGTAAGGTTTTGCTGTATGTTTGCTGGAATAGGCAGGGAATCATCTACTACGATTTGTAACCCTAACCCTAACAAAACTCTTAATTCGGATCTACCATAGAAGCGGCCAATAGGAGAGAAATTGTGTTCCATCGGGACAATGCCAGGCCACACACATTAATAGTGACTCGCCCGAAGCTCCGGAAGCTTCGGAGGAAGTTCTTAAGCTTTCACCTTAGGGTCCAGACCTGCTCCCAAGCGATTATCTTCTGTTCCTGTCTATGACGAAGAGAAACTTTTGCAAATAGACAGTCTCAGTTTTTAGGTACGACGAGGCTTTCTATCAAGGCATAATTAATTCATTTTCAAATAATAATAATAATTAATTCTTTCATTTAATTCTTCAGAATTAAAACCCAACTCTTCTCTTAGAATTTTAATTTTTGCTTTATGAATGTTTAAAAATTTCTGTTACACAGTGTAATCGAACCCACATTTGCATTATCATACACGAACAAACGTTTTCGTATGCATTTAACTGGGTTTTTGAACTTCAAAACAGCGGAGGTAATCACACTGAGCTGTGTAACGGTGCTGAATAAAATGCACACAGTCAGCTATTTGTTTCCATTGCCCTGACTTTACATTTTACTTTATTCAAGCGAGATTATTGACTCGAAGTTGGCTTTGTCTTTGAATTGAGACTAAGGAGAGCACACAAAAGTCAGGTAAGTGGAGTTTAAATTTTGTATGTGTGCATTTACATTTGCATGTTGCATTTTCTGACTTGCAATTATTCGTTGTTTGCTTTTGAAGTTGTTTCTTAAAAATTCGCACATTTACATTGAGGTGGCAATGCGCTCGAAATTTCTGACAAGCCATTCGTTTTTTGTATGTTTTTTAATATAGAATGAGTATTTTTGTTTCAATATTGAACTTACTCGAAAAAGATGAACTTTGCAATTATGTACATACACTTACACATTTCAATTTAATTACACAGTTTTAAACAACCAACTAGGAAGTTCAATTGAAAATGATATGGTTTGTGATTTATGAAATTTTGTATTATTAATTCATTCTTCGTAATTACAACTAATGCCCTAAGGCCACTAAATTAAATAACAGTAATTAAAGCCAGAAACATATTGAATTTCCTTAACTACACAGTGTGGCCCTCAAGCTCGCTAGAACTTTATTCAAAATCGATGCAGTCATTAAGCCTTGGATAATAATTCGTTGTGGAAGAAGGAAATAACAGCAGAAGGAAACAACCAGAAGGTCATTCGGTCAACAAATAAAGCCAAAACGAAACTAAATAACTAACTAAATAACGAAAACTGTGCAGACCAAATTTCTATAACGTCTTATGACCACGCAAAGAATTATGACTAATCGAAAGCCGCTACCACAGACAATGGCCAACTCTTGAACGCATGACGCACTGGCCACAATCACCCTGGATGCACAAAGTACTAACTAACAACAAATACCAAATAACAATTTGTGACATGGAAGGTCAACAATGGGCTCTCGTTTATATTAGTTTGCAGAAATTGCAGTCAGTCGCGTAGTCGTATTACGTTTGTAAAATAACACAAATAATGGAGCAATTACAATGAGATAAAGCAGAGATAATGGTGTGTAATTGGGCTGACGTGTGCATTATAAATGTTGATGTGATTATTTATTGATAGGGAAGGGGATAGGGTTTGAAAATTTTAAAATTTGTGGTCAGAAGTGTAAATATTTTTTGGACAGATTGAAGTCTGTTAGTTGATCAATTGGATGATAAAAAAATAATGAACTAAAGTGCGGAAAAAAATCAGTTTGAAAAGTTATCGATAGTTTACAGACGTTGTTGAGAGTTTGCAGAGGAGTTGGCAGATAATTTTTAGGACAGATTAGAGTTTGTAAGACGACCCATTTGAGGATGAATGAATGATGAACTAAAATGCTCCAGAAACCATTTCAAAAAGTGATCGATAGTATCGATAGACAAATGAATGATGAACTAAGTTGTTACCAAAATCTGCTCGAGAAGTTATCGATAGTTTACAGACATTGTTGAGAATTAGAGGGGTTTGCAGATAATTTTTAGGTCAGATAAGAGTCTGTAAGACGACGCATTGAATGATGAATGAATAATGAACTAGTTTAGAAAGTTATCGATAGTTCACAGGCGTTGTTGGGAACTAAGGAGGCGGGGGGTTCAAAGATAATTTTTACGACAGATTAGAGTCGGTAAGACGACCCATTGCATGATGAATGAATGCATGATGAACTAAATTGCGGCTGAAACCAGTTTGAAAAGTTATCGATAGACAAATGAATGATGAACTAAGATGTTACCAAAATCTGCTCGAAAAGTTATCGATAAATTACAGACATTGTTGAGAATTAGAGGGGTTCGCAGATAATTTTTAGGGCAGATTAGAGTCTGTAAGACGACCCATTGGATGATTAGCTCAAAAAGTTATTGATAGTTCACAGTCATTCTTAAGAACTAGAGGGGTCTGCAGATAATCTTTAGGACAGATTAGAGTTTATAAGACGACCCATTGGATGATGAATGAACGATGAACTAAAATGCTCCAGAAACCATTTTGAAAAGTTATCGATAGACAAATGAATGATGAACTAAATTGTGACCAAAATTAGCTCAAAAAGTTATCGATAGTTCACAGTCATTCTTAAGAACTAGAGGGGTCTGCAAATAATTTTTAGGACAGATTAGAGTTTGTAAGACGACCCATTGGATGATGAATGATAGATGAACCAAATGGCTCCAGAAACCATTTTGAAAAGTTATCGATAGTATCGATAGACAAATTAATGATGAACTAAATTGTGACCAAAATCTGCTCGAAAAGTTATCGATAGTTCACAAACATTGTTGAGAATTAGAGGGGTTCGCAGATAATTTTTAGGTCAGTTTAGAGTCTGTAAGATGGATGGATGAATGAATGATGAATGAATGATGAACTAAATTGCGTCAGAAACCAGTTTCAAAAGTTATCGATAGTATCAATAGACAAATGAATGATGAACTAAATTGTGACCAAAATCAGCTCAAAAAGTTATCAATAGTTCACAGTCATTCTTGAGAACTAGAGGGGTCTTCAGATAATTTTTAGGACAAATTCGAGTCTGTAAGACGACCCATTGGATGATGAATGAATGCTGAACTAAAAGTCTCCAGAAACCATTTTGAAAAGTTATCGATAGTATCGATACACAAATGAATGATGAACTAAATTGTGACCAAAATCAGCTCAAAAAGTTATCGATATTTTGCAGACGTTGTTGAGAATTAGAGGAGTTTGCAGATAATTTTTAGGACAAATTAGAGTCTGTAGACGACCCATTGGATGATAAATGAATGATGAACTAAAAGTCTCCAGAAACCATTTTGAAAATGTATCGATAGTATCGATAGACAAGTGAATGATGAATTGTGATGATGAATGTGACCAAAATTAGCTCAAATAGTTATCGATAGTTTACAAACGTTGTTGAGAATTAGAGGGGTTTGCAGATAAATTAACTTTAAGGTCAGATTAGTCTGTAAGACGACGCATTAGATGATGAATGAATGATGAACTAAATTGTGTCAGAAACCAGTTTCAAAAGTTATCGATACTATCAGTAGACAAATGAATTATGAACTAAAATGCAGGAAAAACTAGTTTAGGAAGTTATCGATAGTTCACAGGCGTTGTTGGGAACTAAGGGGGGGAGCGGGGCGGTTTCAAAGATAATTTTTACGACAGATTAGAGTCAGTAAGACGACCCATTGGATGATGAATGAATTCATGATGAACTAAATTGCGGCTGAAACCAGTTTGAAAAGTTATCGATAGTTCACAGACGTTGTTGAGAACTAGAGGGGTGTGCAGATGATGTTTAGAACAAATTACAGTCTGAAGGTCGACCGATTGGATAATGAATGAATGAACTAAACTGCAGCAAAAATTATCTCGTAAATGTATCGATAGTTCACAAACGTTGTTGAGTATTAGAGAGGTTTGCAATGATGAATTAAAATTCTTTATTTTTAAAACAAAATAGCTACAAAGACTAGCAGACCTCTTTGCTAAGGAACAGTTTACGAACTCAATGGACTAAATCCGATAATTACAGACTATTTGAGTTGTTTAAACGTATAATGCACTGTCAGTGTTGCCGTTTTGTTACTACTTAGCCACATATATTTAATAAAAGAAGCAAATGTTACGCAAAATTACTAGTTATTTTCTATCAATGTTTAAAGTTTCTATATGCCACATACTCAATATTTAGTACAGCCACGCTTGTACGCGCCAATATTCACCGCGGGATAACAACCCACAATGACTAATGAAAATTTACCAAAAACAACAACAGTGGTAACACAAATATAATCACTAAAACAAAACCAACAACAAGTCCAGCAAAAACACCGGCCAACAACCACTTTGCTGGTCCACTAATGCTCACCAAACAGCCGACCAGCCGACTAGCCAACCAACAAATTGGGAGTAGGTTAACACGCACAGGTTGGCTAGCTAATGTTGTCGTACAACAACAAACTGCACAAACAACACATTGCAGCGACGACAGCAACAAACGCGCTTCGTGTGCAAAATAATGGCTTACAACGGGCTGCGACTTGCGGTACGGCATGGAAATGAAACACACAACGAAAGCGAAATCTCAATGCAGCGGAACCAGAAATGTAGCAACAGAGAAACAAAAACCGAAATTACATGAGAGTCAAAACAGCTGTAAGCCAGATGGAGCAATGGGCGTGATCAGCTATAATAGGCAAATGGGACAAAAACGGCACATTTTGCTTTAGAAAAAACAAAAAACTACAAATTGCGTAAAAATGCGGCCATTACATCAGCTGAGTATTTTAGTTTTTTGGATAATATGAAACGCTCTAATTGTTGTATAAACTGTGACATTTTTTATGGCCTACGTTCCTGCGTAGCTGTGGTGGAAATTATGGGTTGGGAATAAATGGTTATTTGTTACCAATAGTGACTGCTGTGGGTATGGTGTTTATTGTTGTTGTTGTTGTTATTATTGGCAAATTGTGTCAACCTTATGTGTAGCAATTTAAGAGTTGAGTGGTCAGTAATTTGTGTACCCTGCATTGAGTTGTTGGGGTACATAGACTTTGGATAGGAGTTAGTTACGCCCAGAAGAAGGAATGTTTGGTATGGAAAAATGTATAACTGTGTAATTAGGATCCCCAGGAGAATAGATATAGCTGTATCTGATTATTCATTTGTCTGTCAACCCATTAAAGCCGGGTACCAGTTCCGCCCATACGATTTTTATAAAATTTCATTCACGACCTGGAATTAACCCAAAATGATCAATTTCAGCTTTCTATCTCTGCACGTTGCTGAGATATTTATTAGGTATTTTGTACCCAATACGCAGCAAAGGTAGCTTTTTTCCATACTTTTTAAAGTGATCAGCTAACCACGTGAACAAAAGATGTATTGTTTACAGGTGAGTTAGGAGGCAGATTTTTGTGAGGTTCGTTTCGCCACATTTTCCACCTTCGGAAAATTCACAATTTTTGGAGTCTGGTAACTCTAGCTAGATGGCGGAATTTTAGGGTGACCTCCACTAGACTAAGGTAGTTCCATCTTTACCCCAGCCATCCCTATCAATGATTTTGAGATATCTCTACCACGAACTTTTCTGTGATTTTTTTTAAAAGTCAATCTTCATGGGTAAAATTTTACCCATTAGGCAGCAATGGGTTAATCGGCTGATTAGTGCCGCTAAAGCTCTTGAGTGAGTAGAAATATAGGGTTTTGCGCAGACACCAAATGGTGTTTTAGCTAAAAACTGGTACCCATTATTGTTATTATTATGCAGGCGAGATTTCACCGCTTGACGGCAATTGAAAGAGAATCCCGCAAAGTGGGTCTGGTGGTAAATGAGTGCAAGACGAAGTATATGCTTTCTACAAGCAGGGAATCGAAATACTTTTGAAGTTGTCAAGGAGTACGTCTATCATGGACCGTCATAACAGAAGAAAGCGCGAAAAATGCAAAAACCACTGGAGAGGCCGTAAGCCGGTAACGATGGTTGATGGTGACATTGTCACCTGACCAAACTGAAGATATCTCTTTCCTCAGAACGGAGGACATTCACGTAGAACATGCAGCGATATCGCTTGTTTACGTTCACAAACCTTAGGAGTACATATATTCTCATAGTCCGAGGAGTATATTCCCATATTTTTGGGATGATAGATTAGTTATAACTGGTTGGCCACGAAAGGCCACAAATAGATGTTTATTGGCTTCTTATAAGTTATAGTGATGCCAGATAGAGATCCGTTTATGAGTTGTAGTAGTGATCACTGAGAATACGAGTGCTTTTGGCAAACTTCCTCTAGACCGGCGAACTCGTGTGCCCCAAGATTGTCAGCATTGTCTTGGGATGGTAGGACAAAAGCAACGGACATGTTCTAATATCTCCAGAGCTTCTTCTTTCCCGCATATTCTGCAACTGGGTTGGTAACTAAGTGAGCAATGTCCCGTTAGGTGATGTGTGATGTGATGTGATGTCACAAAACATTAAAACTAAATAATAGACGGCCGATTGAGCTGAATCTTTCACCGAATGTTCGTCTTGCCCAAGGTATATTAACAAGGTATGCTACGTATGGAGAGACTGTCTGTCTTGGCACCCTTATTTGTGAACTGATGCCTTTTTTCGTAGGAAAAAGTACTAAGTATCAGTATTGATATTGTTTGGTACAACCACCTTTATCGTACATTTTAGAATAGCATTGAAATAAACATATTTGATGCGTAATATAATTAATAAATCCAAAACATATGCACATATATCCTTTCTGTTTTTATTTTCATTGTTTTCTTTGTTCATAAGAGTAGGTAAAAAGATGTTAAAAACTTCATTGAACAATATTATACTTTTCATTGCTCGTTTATCATCCTTGACTTGAAATCCTTGCTTTTTGAACTTTATTTAAAAATTATTGCGATTTGAGTCCTGTTTGTTTTTGGTTTGCATATTTGGTTTGATTTTATCAAGTAAAGGTTCACAGGAACGAGGCGGTTGTTGCAGATGGTATGGCTTTAGAAAATATCGAATTAAAGCAAAGCATTGGAGCGCTTGACAAACGAATTTGACAGTTTCCACGAGAACGGATTAGAATATTTGGCGGGATTTATTATTCGAAAATTAAATTTAAATAGCGTTCAAACAACTGAAAGTGGGACTTGGACATGGGTAAACCAAGTATCCCAGGGTGGGCTTCTCAAGCCATCTAGTATATTTTTAAACAAAATTAAGCAATTAGAAAAAATTTTTGTGGAACTAAATGGAGGCAAAATTCTATGTATTAAAAAAAAAATTCTATGTATTCTGCGATTCTTCAAAATTTGTTGGATTTTCTGATGAGGTTAAAAAACTCTTTTTTAAATGCCGAATATTTTTCAGAATTAGACATTTAAACAAAAATTAAAAAAACTCAATTAAAAAAAAATTTTCAATAATAAAAAAAATGCCAAAAACTGTTTTATAAAAAATTACCTTCTATTTTTATTTCTATTTGAATGCATTGAATTAAAAATATAAAGTGCTGAAACAAGCATTTTTCTAATAAACTTTTTGCTACACAAAATCAATTGTTAGCACATGACGTTTTTGCCTTAGGACCAAATACTGAATGTTGCAACCAAACATTTGCTACTAAGTGAAAGTTACTCTGATTTTGACATAACCCGCACCCTTATTTTGAAGACTCTCCATACGTAGCATACCTTGTTAATATACCTTGCGTCTTGCCTAAATCTCAGTTAACTACTAGTGCGAATACGATCCAACAGGTAGGCGTGGCACCTCCCATACAACCTAAACTTTTAATATGGATTATCTTCGGAATTATAGGCCGGACAGCATTGAAATTTGGTATAGGACCACCGTTAAGGTATGTCGTTTCAGTTGTATTTTTTTATAAGGATTGGACAAGGGGCGTCGAACTTTTCCAGCGACCCAAATATTTTGAATAACTTTGGAACCACAGGTCACACATCAATGACATTTGGCACAGACTTACGATTTAGACGTGCCCTTCGACAAGGGGAATGTGGTGGGTATTAAACGAGGGGGCATGACACCGCCCATACAACTCAAATTTTTCATGTGTAATAGCTTCAGAATTATAAGTCAGATAGCATTGAAATTTTGTATATCGTCATCTCATAAATGTGTCATTCTACAAGTAAAATTTTATGGGCGTTGGACAAAGGGCGTGGCAAATTGTTTGTGACTAAAATTTTCCGCGTAATTTTGGAACTACTTATAAGTCGGACATCAATGAAACTGGGTCCCACCCTTCGAATGGAGGAATGGATTGGGCATTGCATAAAAGGGGCGTGGCACCGCCCATACAGTGTTGTATGAAGGAACTTGATATATTGGGTCCATTGACTTTCAACTTGGGTGCAAAGCCGCGGGGCCCTGCTAGTCTATTATAAGAAAAGTTTATTGTTTTATATTTTTTCATTCATTTCTAAATGTTACTTTTAACTATTTTTTATATATAGGTATGCATATTTTTATATTTTTATGTACTTAGCGAGCAATTCAAAATTAACTGTTTTTTTAATTATTTCTACCTCTTTCTACTTTCCCATTATCATCTTCTCACGTGGCACTTGGGTGTTCTAGGTGCAGGGTATGTATACATAATAATTCAGTTGTTCGAAACCGCCTAAAACACTTTTACTTGTTATTTGTTTGTATTGGTGGTACTGAAGTTGGTAGTAAACAGAGTCAGCAACGCCAACGGTCGCATGCGAGAGTGGCATATTTTTTATGTAAAAGGTACGGCTAAGTAAGTAAATAAACAATAAGAAAAAAAGAGAAAGCGTATTCATAAATAAAAACGACGACACACACAAATTAAAAAGAGCGAATGCTTTATATTTCGTGTTTTACTGTACAAATTTAATTCCGCAGTAGCAAAAATCGACGTCAAGTGTCACTCAAAATTGTGGGGTGAGTGGTGGACTTTGCAAGCAGGAAGGACGGGGAGCAAACTTCAAATTGTTTGAATGACTTTGTGAATCGATTTAAATCAAAAGCTGATATTGTTTGTATAGCAACAAAAAAAAGCTAAAAAAAACAAGCGCGTTGCGAGGCGATCAGATTGCTTGTTGAAGCGGTCAGCAAATGCCAAGAAATCATAAGGCAACGCACACAAATACATACAAGAAATAAAAAAGCAAAAACAAAACACTTGAAAAGAAAACGTGTTCGGTTTTAATTATACGGGCTGTTAAATTGATATTTTATATCGCATTTAATCAGAAATCAATGTACTTTTTTCCACACTTTCAAAGTTTTTGACTGCCATTGAAAGCAATTTATTGCTGTTTTCAATGATTTTGATTTAAAATCTTTCCAATTAATTGCAATTTTAGTAGAAAGAGAGTGTGATTTTTGAGTTATGTAGTATGTGATTTTTTTTAAATTGGCGAAAGGCAAATTATTGCAGAGGCAATGAATAGCTGAATGATAACAAATCTGGGGTATGGATGTATGGTTGGATATGAGGGGAGCCGATAAAGTGAACCCTAGAGGGTCCAATTTCTCAAGCACTCAGGCTAGATAGCCCATTGTGCTTAACCCTCAAATGCATGAATTATTTTCACGTTTGCTAAATAAAAGTAAAAAGTTCTTTTTAACACAAAAACCCACTGAAAAGTTAATTAAATATTAATAAACTACTAAATATTAGCAAACAGATTTCGAATGTGGTTGTCGTTTCAAAATATTACATCGGGGTCTAATTTGAAGATATACACAAATATGTTAGTGTGCCTTAAGGCATCAATATGCATTTTAGGGTTAAGATTTGTGAAGAAAAGGGTGATAGAGAAAGGGTGACCTTCAGTATGAAAGTTATATAAATAGAGTAGTTTTACATATACAATTTTTCAGTTATTTAAGCACTTGAAGAGTAGAACAAGTCGTATTTTTAAGAGAAAATTGTTATCTAATAACTTCATAATTATCCTTTCACTTATAAAAAGGACAACGTTTACTGCAGTTTACTTATAAATTTAAGCCTTAAAATCCTCACTGACCCATTTAGTCTAGAAGATTTATTGTTATTAAAGCACACTGTGACAACTTAGACCTAACAATGGTCTGTGGAGATGATGTCTGATAAATTATATGATAAGCAGAAGAAGAAGAAAAAATTAGAATTTGTATAAAAGGTCGCTGCTTTTAACTGTCAACTGACTGTTTTGTGCTCTGTTGAGGACTTTTGAACGCTTACAAATGATAAAGAGGCCAATTTTTCTTGTATTCTAACAGCGTAAATTTACATATATCAACTTTACTTGTACTTCTTTAATATGTCCTGCAGATGAAAGGAATGAAGGCAATATTTGATTTTTCAGACAGCAGATCTTCACTACATAATTCATTAATTTTTTTGCATTTTTTTTAATCATAATAGACAGATCCTTGTGAATATAATGTCAGAGATTTTTGGAGAATTCATTAACAGATAATTTTATTAACACTTGATTTAAATTTTTTATATTTTTCAAAACACTCTGCTTTCAATGAAAACCATTTCATTTCTTTCATTCAATATCTCGTGTTATGATTTCAATGTTGATCAATATTTATGTAGCACCAAACACTTGAACACCTTAGACCACTTATAGAATGCTTTCGCTGTTATTGTGCGTTTTTAGAAAAATAATTTCCATTTTTATTTTTTGCAAATTGAAAATCTCTTTTAAAATAAACGCAAAGCAAACAAATACACAGAGTAAACTAACACTGAATATCTGAGTTGGCCCAATGAACGAAGCCGAAGTGCACAACAAAAAAAGGTTTAAACCGCAAAACGCGCGCAGCGTACGTTGAATCAGCGAACCAACAAACAGCCGCAAAACGACCGAACCAACAAACAGAGCAACAACACGGCAACTGACGAGCGAGTGGGCACTACTGCAATGTCGTGTGTCCGAAAGCCAACTGAAAAAACGCGCTGAAAGCACAAGTTCGCACAGTTCAGACGCCCGACTGTGCGATGCCAGTTACGGTGATTGCGCGTCTCCATGCAGTGGCCGCAGCACGCGCAGCGCCAGCGCTCCCTGACCAGCTGGCCAGTTGTATTTACGTCCAGTCGTACGTCCGGCTGAGCGTTGCTGCTGGTTACACGGGTGACGCGGCTCAGCTGGAGCATTTGTGTGAGTGGGTCTCGGAGTGTGTGCGCCCGCGTTCGTGTTGACAAACAACAAGCTGCGGTAACGTTCAGTTGGGGCTTTGGAGCGGCGCGGTTAGACGACGACGCCATGACCCGAACTCGCCGAAACAGCTGAGCTGGCGCAGTTTCCTTTCGATTGCACGCCACTAAAATGCAGCGTGCGCTCAGCTGTAGTTGTTTACTTTTTGTTTAACTTTGAAGCGGAAAATACGAGTATACTCGAATGTTTGGTTTGCTTACGGTTAGCCATAAGTAAATACGATGCATTGACAACGACGACGACGAGAGAATAGTGTGCAACAACATTTTGCTTTTATGGGATTAAAGGGGAAGCTTAGGATTTTTAAATGCCTTTTAAACTTTTTTTTGTAATTAAAAAGACAGTTGCAGAGAGTGGAAACTGATTTTAAGCGAGAGTACACGAAGTATGTAATGAAAAAAAATGAATTTCTGAACTCACACGCACAATTCTGTTGGGTCAAAAAAATCAAATTCTTCTTAAGATGATTTGGTTTCAACGTCCAAATCATATACTCATGTTTTGTGCATAAATTACATGGGGACAACGATGCTGTCGGGAGGGGCGTGAAACTCATCAGAGACTAAATATAATGACGCCTTGTGATATACAAAACAAGTTTTGCTCCTACGCAAGGAGTACCTACCAATACCGGCTGAATTAAAAATTCACATTTTCTCACAAAAATCTAATGATTTCTTCTTAACACTTAATTACGATTGCAATTATATTCAAAGTAGGGAGGTTAGTGGGGTTTCGACAATACATTTTGATTTTTGCTTTGTAGAAACCCAAAAGTTGACAACGTCACAAATCCGATCGTATGGGAGACGCCCTCTGGTGGTGAATTTCTGAACCTTAATTAATTTTGTATTTTTTGTACTCAAGAATGAATCGATGAATAAATCATTTAAATCGGTTCAGTAGTTTCCGAGATACGATGTTTTCGCGCATACTTAACTACTACATTTGCAAGTGGGGAGCCAATTGCATAGAAAATTGCAAGTTTTGTATGGCAGCCCCCTAAGACTTGGAGTTAGCGGGTAGGTATGTTTGGAAGAAACATTGGGAAGAGAAAATAAATGGGTGTCGGTCATACATTTGACACTTCTGGGGGCAACCTGAGAGCAGTGGGAGCCTATTTTATAAAAACGACCATTTTGTATGAGAGCCCCATTAAGGGTTGGAGATACGGGGTAAGTATGTGTGAAAGAAATGTTCAGTAAGGAAAACTAGTGGGGTCGGTCATAGAGTTTAACCCTCTAAGAGCAACTTCTGACCAGCTGTGGAGTAATTTGTCGAATTGCCCAGCTCTTTTGTGAACTTTGACCTCGATGCGACGCCATTTAGCCCCACTCTAGCCCCAAAATTTTTTGGCTCATGCATTTTTTCACCAAACCGCATAAAATGAGAGGTTGCGGAGCATCGAAAACGAAAAATCGTGCACTAAATCATGTCTAATACACATCAAAGAATCTGCCATTATGGTGATTGAATTTGGTATGATATGATATGATGATATTTTTAAAGTAGTTACATATGTGTACTGTGAATTGATTTATGGGAAAAAGTTGATTTTGGATCAAAGAATCTTCTAATTCTTGTTGTACAATTCATGATCTTTTTGGGGTAAATCTGGATTTTCGTCGAGTTTTTAAGCACCTTTTTACCTTCTTTTGTAATTAAAAAGTCATTTGGGGAGAGTAGAACCAGCTCTAAGGTTAAAGTATACGAAGTATACTCGTATAATGAGAATACAAATCAAAGAGTCTTCCATTAGGATGATTGAGTTTGGTTTCCACTTCATAACCATTAACCTATATTTCCTCATTATTTATTATCCTTTTGAGCAAATCTGTATTGTCGTGGACGTGATTTAACAGCTCCGGAGCGTTGTTCATGCAACAATTCTTTTAGTTAAAATTTAGCAATTTTGAAATAATTTTGGATGTCACAAGTTTCGTGCCCAAAATAAAAAAATAAATAAAAAATAAATAATAATAAATAAATAATAAATAAATAATAATGAATAAATAATAAATAAATAAAAAGCAAAATCAATATGCCAACCAACCAACCTCCTCAGCAACTTTTCTAATAGTGATTTGAAGATTTTCTATGGCAATTTTCTTAACAGCTTCAACGTTCTCACCACTTTTATATTGCACACGAAATACAAAAGAGTCACAACTCAAAAATCACAAATTTTCAGGAGAGGCAAAAAAACTGTTCAGACAGACAACAATATTTTTCAAATTAAAGAAGATACTGATAAGAATGATATTTTTAAAGTACCTATTTACATAAGTACATACATATGTATGTGTGCAGTGAATTGATTTAAGGAAAAAAGTTGATTTTCAAAGTTTTTGAGTTATGCCTCTTTTGTATTTACTATGCGATATGTACATTGTTTTTTTTGGTCATAGTAAACTTGTCAAGTGCCACATTTAACGTTTTAAGTGCATGAAGCACGTACATTTATTTTTCACACAAAATTTAAAACTAGAAAGAACGCAAGTTTCCATACCTGCAGCGACTATATATTATAACCGCTGATATCTGGAAAACTGCACATCGGATTTGGCCAATTGTAATTGTAGAACCCTAATTGTAGAACTAATCATAGAACCCGATAAAAAAATAAAAGTCATCAAAGCAAAAGATTATAGAAATATAAAAGAAAATACAGATATTTAAAAATGAGAAAACGTCAAAATGACCACAGTGGTCTTTCTAGTGTTAATACAGTTTTTTTGTCTACCTAAATATTTGTCAAAGCAAACAAAATATGCAAAATGGCTGATAAAGTGTAATAATTAATTTAATTTATAATTGACTGGCACGACAGCCCGCTTACGCGAGACTAAGGCCTAGCTTCCCGCAACCACCCGTGTTGTGCGTGTGAATTTGTACGCGGGTGGAAGGGACCTACAGTTTTATGCCGGTTCCGAACGGCAGGTTGGGAGCTTTTTCATAAGCAATTTTTACTCTCAGAGGTTTGCCATTTCCAGCTGAGAGGACAGCCACCGAAAGAGAAAACGAGTTTTCCCGTTATTTTTTTTAGGTGTTATTACAGGCAGTATTTGAACCTGAGATTGCTGCCTTCGACTCGCGGTCCAACGCACTAACCAACTGAGCCACGACGGCTGCTGATAAAGTGTACCAACATGATTAAAAAAAATTAAAAAAACGAATGTGAAATTTGAGGTTTTTTTTTAAAAAACTACTTAAAAATCTAAAACCGTAAAAACACCGTTTTAAACATTTTTAGACATTTCAAATGAATGAAATCTTTTAACTAAATCTCTTTCTATATTTCTTTTATCGTATATTTTTGTTTAGTTAAAATCCATACATAAAAAAATTAACACCTACATTTTTTTGTGTCACAGTGTAATTAGACCAACATACAATCTAATGACAACATTTCTGCGAAACTACAATTTTAAAACAAGTATTTCTCTGCGTTTTTATGAAGCTTTAACAAACTTAACCAAATATCCACACACAAAAAATAGTAAATGCATTAAAATTTCGAGTAGACGAGAGCGAAGAATCACTTACAGTTTTTCAAGTCAATATTGGAGAAGGCTACCGTGAAGAGTTACGTATGAATGGATATAGTAGAAAGACGCTGCTGACGTCAAATGCTGCTTCACTCGTTGGTCAACATTTTATTAAAGTAGCGATTAATGAGGGAAGAGAGGACTTTGCTGATAATGGCGACAATTGATGTCAGTGACGTTAATGACAGCGGCATGCGATATTATTATTCTTTTTTTAGCAAACAGCATTCAAAGTGCAGTTACAGCCAGCAGACGCGCATGCGCAGTTAAATTCAATTAAAACGTGATCGCTGCTCAATGCACAACGTGCATTATGAATTGACACATCAAGAGAATGAATTCTTGATTAATTGCAAATGGCGCATGTGGAGGAAGTGCATTGGTGCAGTCAAGCGTTAAAGGAGAAACACGATTTCTTCTAACGAACGTGTGGGTGAGTTCAAGACATTTAATGCGCTGTGCTATTACCAACAGTCCCCACATGGCGAATTGCAGTAGATCGACTGATCTGATCTGTCTGTCTGTCTGTCAAGCGATGCGCAACGATGACAGTCTGAGTCAACTTTCGCCGCACAATCGAACGCTAAATAATTTTGCAATTTGCTAAGCTACGATTTGCTACGAATTTCAATCGATTGTGGTGCGAGAACGAACGTGCGATCGGATCGCTATTGACAAAGACGCCGATGCTATCACGTTTCAAATTGTTATGTCGCATTTCATAAATTCAACACAATAGCACTCAGTGACTGAATGAAACTTTTTATTGTCCGAGTTGCACCGAACACAGAGCTTAGAACATGAGACAGACACGCGATGCGATAAAGTAGTTATAGTCAGTTCTGTGCTGTCTGCGCACGTATGTACGAGGTGCGCGCCGATAAGATGGACTGAAAGATGGCTTCTAATGACTTTGCTATTGTTTTCTTATCGCCATTTGTGGGCTGTTTTCAGGTGGCTCACTTGAGTAGTTTCGTACGGAGAGCAGTTAGGCATGACTTTCAATTTTATTGAGCACTTGTTCAAGTGTTTTTGCGCACTGCTATTGAGTTGATAAGGAACTACAGAGAAACTACTTCAAGCATTGCAACACCAACAGAGACAATGGTCGAATTTCTGGTCACATTGGAACATTTCATACTTCTAGTCATGAGTCAAACGGGCCTACAGTTTTATGCCGATTCCAAAAGCTGTGTTGAGAACTTGTTGTAAATAATCAGCTTACGCTCAGAGTTTCGATATTGTATGCCGAGTGAACAGAGAACTGTGAGAGAGAAAAGGTTTCTTTACTTGATGTTGGTTCAGTGTAGACTCGAACCCACACTTGTGGGCTGAAATAGGAACATTCATATACATTGCACTAAATAATCACTTAGTCCTCACTTTGCGCGGTTTGACGGGACCAGACCGAACCTGCGCAAAAGAATCCGCGTAAAAAAAATTAAACTTTTTGAACAAAATTAAGAAAAAAAATCACCAAAAAATCAGTGTAAATAAAACGAAATTTTCATATAGCTTCTCTATCTCGTACCATTAAAAAATGCCCTAAGTAAAAAGTTTTTTAGGTTTATTTAAAATAAAAAATTCATTTTAATGCTGTTTTACAGCATATTTGAAAATATCACATAAATTCATTGTAGCAAAAAAAGAGATCTAAGGAAATCATACAAAAATTGCTTTGTAATTTTTAATTCTTGAAATAATGGGTCATGAAACGAGACATTTTTCCTTTTAAGTCTTCATAAATATTGGGGCAACCTTCCATTAACTTTTGATGATTATGACAAAATACCGTAGAGCGTTCTTCATATGGAACTTTATTAAAAAAAATGTTTCAAGGTCTCTTGCTTTTTCCAGTCCTTGTCGAAGCAAAGCAGTTGTAAGTGAAACTGTGTGGCATTTTACAGTATGTAAGTAGATGTGTTTTCAACAATTTTTAAATTATATTTTTGGAAA
Organism: Melieria crassipennis; assembly: GCA_963668005.1. NCBI lineage: Eukaryota > Metazoa > Arthropoda > Insecta > Diptera > Ulidiidae > Melieria > Melieria crassipennis. The sequence continues at coordinate 7,165,875 of OY764963.1, forward strand.
ATTCAGTTACAAAAGAGAGTTAAAAATGTAAGAAAAAACGCTTAAAAAACAAAAAAATCCGCTTAAAAACGCACAAAAAACAGAGTGAGGATTAAGTGTATACTAAACTATATATAATAATCAGGGAAAGGATTTTGTGGAAATTGCCTTTTTTGTTTACTGCTAGATAGAGCATTTCGGATTGAAAATGAGCACGAATTAGGTCCTCCTGATTAGAAATATACCACTTTTATTTTGCCTTAAAAAGGCAGTTTGCCTTTTTCACCCATAAATGCCTTTTTTAGTGCCTATTTATTTTATTTATAGGTAAATGCCACAAAATGCCTTTTTCAAGATTTGTCGAACGCCTTTTTTTCTTTCGTTTTTAATATTTTCCCCCTTTTGTTTCGCAAAAATACCTTGAAACTAAGAAAAAAATTAAGTGGCAACATTGCAATTTCATTATCTTATCGATGCTTTTACATTGATTTGATCATTCCTAAGCCGTTATTTTTTGTTGTGCAGTGGAAAATTTAAATAATTTCCCCTTTTTTTAGATTTTCTATTATTTATTTCTTATTTTTAAATGCCTGTTTTTGCCTTTTTAACAGTTTTTAATGCCCTATTTTGCCTTTTTATGCAGTTTTTAGTGCCTTTTTCTGCCTTTTTGGCAGTTTTTAGTGCCTTTCCGTGCCTTTTTTGCTATTTTATTTTGCCTTTTCTATAGGTTTTTAGGTCCTCAAAATCCTTTCCCTGATAATAATTATATACTGTATGTCAAGTGTAATAAGTTCTTTGTTTAAGACATTCTTTTTAATGAGTCAAAACAGCAAGTAGCATGTTTAAAATTGTGAACTACAAACCAAAGAAACCAAAGTCATCAATGCTTTGCAATCTAATTTGATTCTTGTAATAAGTTACAAGAATTGTTAATGCGAAAGTTGATTCTAGCTAATAACACAACGAGTGCTTATAATTTGTTAGTTAATGTTTGCTAATTGTTAGTCGTTAATTCCACTTAAAAATTAAAAAAAAATCAGTTATCATCATTTATACAAAACAAAGAGCTACAACTGTCAACAATTATTGTCTGAGTACAATAGCAATTTGACGCTATAACTATGGCAATGAAATAATCACGCTTTCTATTACCTAATAGGCAATTTAGACACAAATAGCCTTTAAAAAACGGGGCTTTTTTTATCATCCAAATGTCTGCTCGTTTAATAAAAACTGTAAAATGTTTTCAATAATTTTAATATTGATTTTACTTGGATAATGTTTAACCTAAAACCTATATTAGAACTGATAATACGCAACATTGAGTTTTAATTTGTTATAAGAATAATAATACCAAGTTTTATGTGATGAAATTTTTTTCAGATTCCCATGGTGCACGAAAAATCAATGGCAATGGAATCCACACTCACCTAAAGGTAATACAAATAATCTGCTCATTTACTATATACTTATATAGAATATACATATAAGTATACGTATGTATAGAATACTAAAAAAATACTTTACTAATCAACTGATTTTGCAGTCAAAGTTTGTGTCCATTAGCAGAGAAACAAACCCCACTTGCTGAACGTTCTATATTGCAATTTATGTCTACGCAACGAACAGATGTTTTGAAAATTTCACAATCTATTTTGGCATAGGAATGATTTAAAAGCTGTGCACGACTCATATATTAGATATTGATTGTTTACGTACAAATAGAAATACATGCCAAAATATTGCATGAAAAATAATAATAAACATTGTATTATTAATATGTCGGTATGAATGTGAAATGTGCTATGGAAATAGATTATTTTTCTAAAAATATGAATATAAATTAAATTGAAAAATAAAATCAAATTTTAGTTAATTTTTTTCAAAAGTCTTTTGACATAGGAAGGCTTGAGTTTACATACTTATGTAAAAAAATTAATCTTAAAAATGTTCAAAATAGGAAAGATAGCAAGATTTTTTTTGTTTTTAACAAATTATGATTTAACATAAAAACAATACATAACTTTTATATCTAAATTTTTCCGATTTCATTGTCAGTATTCATCATTCATTCATCATCATTGAATGTTGTCATTATTTTTGCAACAACATTCAAAATGTTTACGTTTTTAGAGCTGTTATCATTTTTTTACATCATAAAAAAGGCAAAAATTTACCAAAAAAGAAAAACCCAACGGCCTAAATGAGACAAACAGATCCACATTTAGAACAAAACCATGAAAAGTGACAAACGTGATTACTGGTGATATATGTATGTTACGTACTACAGTTTTGGAAGTTTCAGACATGTTGTTTTCAAAATTTTGTTTACAGTTTGAGTGTTTCAATTTGTGTTGGATCGCAGCTCATTGTCAACAAGCTAACTGTGGCATATCAGTGTGGTTGCAGACTGACCAAATTAGTCAATAGGCTATTATGTGCACTTTGTCAAACCTTCAGTAATACGAAATACGCAAATTTTTGGTTTATTTTTAGCATATTTATTTTGTATTTGAAGTCTTAAACTTTAGAATGTATGAATCTGGAGATATACTGGCTGTATGGTATTCAATGAAATGTGGGCAATAATTAACCTTTCCTAAGGATTTAGACGCCTAGTCACCGGACCTCAGAAATTGTATTGCCCCCACATTCAAAAATTTGCATTAAATTTTAGCCTCAAGAGATTTAAGATTCGTACATGAAATATTAAGGTTTTGAAAAAGCTTTTCCCTAACATTTTCTACTGATTTTCAATTTACTGAAAGAATGCGTCAGAGGTTAGTTTTTAATTAAAAAAAATAATTACTTAATTTGAATAATTAATGTAATTTACTTGTAAGGATTTACTTTATTTAATAATTTTAACACAGCTAAACACTAGAAAGACCATTGCGGTTATTTTCACGGTTTCTCATTTTTAAATATCTTCTATTTTCTTTAGTATTTCTGTCAACTTTTGCTTTGGTGACTTTTATTTTTGTTATCGTGGAAAATGTTATATATTTTTTGAATTAATTTAATTAGCCAAATCCAATGTGTACTTTTCGAGATATCAGCGAAAATGACATGTAGTCTTTGTAGGTAAGAAAAACTTGCGGTCTTTGTAGTGTTAAGAGATCACCAGATTCTAAATACCCAATCCGGACAACAAAATTCGATAGTTTCTAAGGTGCAGAAGAGGACAGTTGACACAATCCATGAGTTATTAACCCTTTAACTGTTTAATTTTGTTTCGAAAAACTTTTTCTGCCTGCTTAATTATTTTCCAGCGAAGACGAGTATACTCGACATAAGCAGAGTAAAATGTTTCTGCCCGTAAATGTATGCAATTATGACTAAAAATCAAACGTTGCGTGTTGGTTTTTTAGAAAATATATATATTTATTCGCTATTAAGATTTTCAATTTGAATCCATTATAAAAAAAAAACGAACGAATATTTTTTGACAATTCCTGTTTTATTACAAAGCATGGACTTTGTTATTTAAGAATGAAAAACGATGTCGTTCATATGACTGCCACGAGTGGCCCTACAGTACGCCATTCGGTCAACTCAATTTTCAAATACTTTTTCGATTGTTCCGGGTAGAATTTCCCGGAATTTTTTTTTGAAGTAAGTTCTCAACATTTCCCAATTTTGTTCAAGCGTATAGCATCCCATTTCGTAAATGTCAAACTTTTAACTAAATTACGAACACAAATTAAATAACATTTGGACTGTCAGTCTCGAAATAAAGCGTAGTTCAAATTGAAAATCTTATGTGGACCACCCTATAGAAATGAAAACAAAAGCAATAAAACCCCAAATGAATTTCAAGAAATCTAAAATACAAAACTAAAAATTTAAATTAAGGGCAATGATAGTTTTTAACTATTATAACGCACAATCAACTGAGAAACGCATACGAAATACGTTTTTATTTGCAAAAACCCGTTTTGTAATCGTACTTCCCCAGAATTTGTTATTTTATCTTAAGACAAGCTATTGTGTATTAAAATAAATAGGGTTGCCAGACTAACGAATATTCTAAAATGTACATTTTTTATAAGATCTTTATTTGCCCTTTCTCAGAGAAAACAAATTACAGTTGATTCGTTGAATATTAATACGATTGCGATTTTTTTTTTCTTCACGACGAGTATTCTCGACATTATGCGAAAATTTTTCGTTTCGCTCTGTCGAGTATACTCGACATAAACAGTTAAAGGGTTAAAAAGAGAGTGAATTTAGTCTTTCCGATTGCCAAAAATTCTGGCTTGGCATTGAGCAACTCTGGGCGCAATGGTTACTTGGTAAAAGTGTAAACATGGTGGCAAATGTAAGAAAATAAATAAGCACAGAAAACCCCACAAACATGGCCCGTACACGCCTCCCTGACACACAACACACGCACATTGAGGCATGCACCCCCTACCGGAGGCGAACTTACCACCACTCGCGCATCGCCTCCACGTTGGGTGCTGACGAGGCGTTGCTGCCGGCACTGTTGCGATTTATTTGGAGATGCTGCTCTTTGCTGGCCACCGCCGCTGCATTCGTCGGCGACGGGGTGCATTCCAACGCGGCGGAACTGTTGTGCGGCAGGCCGTTAACACCAATCGGCAGTGTTGTTCTTGCTTTCGGCATGGTTTTCACTTTCCGCTGCGCTGCTGATCGGAATGACGATGGTTGCTGTCGACGTTGACACAATTCTCGCTTGAAAACGCAATTGGCCCCGCGGAGGTCGCAATAGAACTGTATTCAATTATATTTTATTGATACTGTGCGCCTTGTGAGAGCGGCGGGCGCTTTGGTTTTTGGTGTGGACTCTGTTTAATTTGTTGGTTTTGCGTTTGTGCCTTTCACAGCTAACTGATTAATGCGCCTGCGAAAGCAAAACCAGTAACGGCCCAGTCACCATCACTGCCGGGCACCAACGACACAACACAACAATGGCCGCGCACACACAATGACAACACCACTTGACCAACAACTCGTATCACTTCCGCTCTGCTGTATAATTTTTTCTATTCGGTGTATTTTTTTTTCATTTTAATTTTTGTTTATTTTTTTTGGTTTGTTTTGTTTGCAACTTGGCAAAAATTGCAATTGTTTGATTTTGCCTGCTGCCAGTCACCTTTCCTTCTGCTATTTTATTGTATTGCTTGCAGTTGATTTGTTGGCTGCGATTTATTGCAAATGTTTTGCAAGTTGACGTTTTCGCTGTTGTTCTGTGCGCTTTTCAATTTTCGCATTTTCACACCTGCAGTTTTGCCTTTGTCAATTGACCGTGTTGGCTTTACTTTGTTTGAACTTTCATTGTTTTTGCAAATTCAATTTTCCAATCTTTCTTTGCGATTTTCCCTCAAGTGTACTTTTCACCTGTATATCTCTATTCCGCACACAATTGCGAGCAAAGCAAGTAGCAAAATACTGAAAATGAACTGACAGCAATGCGCACCAAATTGCGAAAATGAGCATGAAAAGAGAACTGTCAATAAGACAGCTGTTGCTGCGGTCAATGCAGTGCTGCCAGATGGTTGCCAAAGACGGTACCGAAATTGCCCGCTTTTATATTGTTAAGTGTGTGCTGCTGCAGTTAAGGTTTTAAAATTTTTAAATTAAAATATTTAAAGGTACACAATTGGCCAAAATTAAACTGTGTATAGAAATTTCTCATATGGAACAAAATAAATTCAAATGTCTTCAAGGTTCAATAATTATGTAAAGAGTAATTTAAAAAACTTCTCATACGTGTAAATAATGGCAATATGTAAACATAGCTTGACGGGTTGAAAAATTCCCGTTTCATTATATGTGTTGCTGGCAACACTGTTGTAGTGACGTACTAGTGTGGTGAGATTGCATTGTAAATTATGTGTATTTTTTCATTCGCACTTGCATTAAAGTGAATCGTTTTTCAACAAACAAAGTATACCTTCGATAGCTCAGTTGGTAGAGCGGTGGACTGTAGTGAGAACAATGCCAGTGGTCAGCGGTGTGACGGCAGATATCCATAGGTCGCTGGTTCAAATCCGGCTCGAAGGAGTGTTGTTCAATTTTTTACTTTTTTTAAATCGTGTCGATTTTTTCCTCTTTTTTACATTCGTTTTTCAATGCATTATGATGTTTTAAAACTCTTTTATTTTTATAGCTAAAATACTTTTCTAATCGTAAAGATTATCAAACAAAAATGAAGAGAAATCGTTTTTGGCACAAATGACATGAAATTTCAAAGAATATATTTCAAAAGGAACAATTTTTAAAACTCGGCCATTTTATATATACCACGTAATAATTATCAGATTAGTATTTATTTTTAATGAATTATTAAAGTATTTCATACAACTTCAGAACTTTTGACAATGGTGCTGGTTGGTTAAGCTGACATATCTATATATTTTTAGTCATATTCATGATTGCAATTTGCTTACAAAAATTAGCCGCATCAAACATGCAGTGAAAAGTTTGCAAAAGCAACGTGCAATATTTGCATTTTCGCTCAAAAAAAAACAAACGAAACTTGAGCCGGAAGTTTAAATTAAATAAATAAATTCATCACGACCAGACATAAATAATGCATACAACAAATTTATTTTTACCAAATATAGTTACAACAACACTTACAAATAAAAATTGCATATGCAAAAATGCAACAAGCACAAATAAACAATACATAAACAAATAACAAATAATAAAAACCCAGACGAAGAAAGGCAAAGATTACGTATCAGCAGTGAATACAAAAGCGTAAGAAAAAATAAATAAATAAATGCCTCCAGTGCGCATATTATCAGGGCACAAGGTGTGCTATGGACTCATATTAATGCTGGAAAAACTTGGGACTCTTTGTTTTTAGGCAGAAGGATTTTGGAAGAATATTGTTTTCAATACAATGTGAATGGTTACAAAGAGTTTTCTTATGTAATTTATATGGCTACGTATATTTTATTTATATTAAGAGATGATGAATTGTTGGATAGCAACCTAAATCAAGCTTTGATATTGCTTTGTATAATAAAGTTATAAGCTGCTTTTTTGTTGTCTATTAAGGTAAATGGTTGGATTGCAGCAAATGCATTTCTCTCCTTCAAAGAGTTTCTTAGTTATGAGAAGAGTTGGTTCAAAATGGAAGTCAAAGCAGGACTTTGGAGAGAGAAACATTGGTTAGTTAAGGTGACTATGGGAAGCCTTGCCTACTATTACTAAATCTCAGTAGGAACTAGTGAAACAGAGTCCACTTGATTTCAACAAAGCTTGCACTCTACAATGTGCTCATCCTTTACGCGTTTCTTTTTAACGAAAGAAGAATGAACCTCATAGGACTTTGGTAGCATTCGATGTGTGATTGAATATTTATTTCGCAAAATCTGGAGATCTTTGATTCGTTGCAAATAATCCAAAGAACTGTTTGAGCTGTATGACGATACAACTAAAGTTTATAATTCAAACACATTCGATATGGAAAACGAAGATTGAAAACAAAAGGGATCGCCGTGTCCGCGTTGTAAGAACCCAGTCGAGAGTAAAATGCATGGCAGCACGCAGAGTAGAGACGCTTATAAAAGGCATCAACAGACTCAGAGCAGTTGAATTGGATTTATCTTGATTCATCAACTGGCAACATCTATTAACTGTTAAAATAGCATGGAATCATTTAGTAGATTGTCAGATGTAGCCTTATCAGTCCCTGTTTTGTAACTACTGAGAGGATACCCCGAGCAAACTGTTCAAACATTGGTGCTCACTTATTCCACGTTGAAATGATGTTTCGAAAGAGTGGTTTTCTAGCCCTCACTGCGCAATTGCGGAGTGGTCTCACCTTGATGAGTTCAAGTCAAGTGTCCCTAACATCTTAATTTATATTCCTGTCAGCAAAACTCTACATAAGTACTTTCAGAGCCAATGCAATGTCTGGTATTAACCCATTTCGTTCCGATATTTTGAGAAAAGTTTTATTTAAAAAATTTTTTTTAGTTTCAGGAAAGCATTAGGTTGATTGATTGATATCTTTGTTATTATATAATCTTTGTTATTATAAAATCAAGCTGCAATATCAAAGAACTCTTTGAAGAAGTTTTTTAATTCAAACGATAGGGCAACATCTATTTTATTGAATATGAATTGGAAAATTCACAATCAATCAATTAAGGCCAGCGCCTGGTTTAGAAATTTGAAATTTTTGAATTTTTTTTTCCAGAATCTGATAGTTTAATATATTTGGAATTATGTCCTAATATACTTTGTCTCTACTCGAACTCCTTCACGTCAAAATTCAGGAACAAAGCATCGCACTCCGCCTACGTGCGGCTTTAAACCGGAACTTTCAACTCGTTTCCTGAAAAGTTAGTGTTTTTCCATCGGTTCCCATCATTACTCGTAAACTTATGAATCGAATTTAATAAAAATTGGCGCACCCACTCTTCAGATGGGTTCGCGTAAACTGGACCATTTTGAGGCACATCGTTAAACAAACAAAAAAAGTACGCTCATTGTGAGCGTACCAAAAAAGTACAATTTTCCGACTTATGCCACCATTTCCGGAATTTTCATTACTTTTCACTCAATCTAGGTTCAGTTTACAGACAAATTAGTTCTTAACAGAATGCCATTCGATTTTTTCAGATCTGACGAGATTTGCGAACTGCACGCTGGGAACCATGCAAAATGAACCCCAACTTCACGCCGCGATACGGCGGCCATTTTATAACACAGCGGGCAAAAAAAATTTTTTTTTACATGTTCAAACAATAAAACATTTATACCAAAAGAGTTTTTGACAACCAATCTACTCCTTCCTTGAAAAAAAAATAAACAAAAACACACTGTCTAAACCAGGCGCTGGCCTTAAAGAGAGACAGAAGATTCCCATGGGTTCATTTGATCAAAGTGTTTCAAAACAATTTTGATTTTATCATTTGGAATATTAAAAACAGACTTTTTACAAAAAAATAGAACCGTTCCAAATGGTTATCACGAAACAATTACAAATCTTGATGAAAGCATAATTATGGTAAAATTATGGAAAGAAGTCAAATTGAAATTGTCTAAACTGAGGGAAATTGTCTAACTTAGGAAATTCTGAAGTCGTAAGAGAGGTTCAGGATGGATTCCAAAAGTCCATTTGTAGTGATCCTATTTGTAAATTCATAAAGAAAAGTGGTTATACCAGCCAAGTGGCACGAAAGAAGCCATTCATCTTGTAAATTCAATGCACAGGCGCTTGGCTGAGGTCTTGAAACGTAAAGGATACCTAACAAATATTTAAAAAATATTTTTGTTAATATTTAAAAAAAAATATTAAAAAAATATTTAAAAAAAAATATTTGTTTTTAATGTTTTATCAAAAAAATACCATTCATTTATGTTTTTTACTTCGTATGCAAACTTTTTCTAAAGTATTTTTCATGAGCAATTCGTTTTGTTGTTGTTGAAAATCAGAAAATGAGTTTGAGCAAGTTCGATGATGGCATTTGTCTGTAATCGCAGATTAAAATTTAATTTTTTTAGCACTTACGCGTCCTATGTGGCCTTCAGATGGCCAATGGTGCGAAATGGGTTAATAGGATATCTCCGGCGCACTGGCTCCAATATTAAAAAATTCGTATAACTAATAGGTAACGAAATGCAATTGAAATGAATCTTCTAAACGTAAGGATACCTAACAAATATTTAAAAAAAATTATTTTGTTAATATTTTAAAAAAATATATAAAAAATATTAAAGAAAAAAAATATTTGTTTTTAATATTTTATCAATAAAATACCATTTATTTATGTTTTTACTTTGTATGCAAACTTTTTCTTAAGTATTTTTCATGAGCAATTCGTTTTGTTGTTGTTGAAAATCAGAAAATTAGTTTGAGCAAGTTCGATGATGGCATTTGTCTGTAATCGCAGATTAAAATTTAATTTTTTTTAGCACTTACGCGTCCTATGTGGCCTTCAGATGGCCAATGGTGCGAAATGGGTTAATGGCTCCAGTATTAAAAAATTCTTATAACTAATAGGTAATGAAATGCAATCGAAATGAAACTTCTAACCTGACTTTTGAGTATATTCAGAAATACGACAGTAGTGATTGTCGAAGCAGAATAACTCGAATGTGGGTTGCAATGGAGAAAAATAAATTAGTATGTATAGGTAGCATAATAATCAGTAGTTGGTGGACCCAAGCAAAGAATTGATCTAAGCAATTCAACGGTCGAAAGTGTAGACGAGAACTGGATATCCTCAAAACACCAAGTCAGGTTAAATGGGATTATTGACTGTAGACTCCTGGACACTGTGGTGTTCAAGGTAACAAAACTGCCAATAAATTGGCTAAAAGAAGCAATGGTCAACAACTTACATAGGGAGATGGAGTTGGTCTAGTTTGGGAGGTTGTAGGACTGCCAAACGTTTTTTGTTAAGCCCAAACAGAAAGACAAGGGGGCAAGGGTGGATTCAGAAAAATATTTCGGGGGGGGGCTATCAAAAAGTAATTCTTTAATATTTATAAAATGCCTTTTAATTTGAATGTATTTTTAAAGTTGATTCTAATATTTCGGGGGGTTTCAACCCCCAAACCCCCCCTGAATCCGCCACTGCAAGGAGGTATTTCCTCTGAGTTTAGAGAAGAAGGATCTTAGCCAGATGGTCGGACTAATCACAGGACACAATCCATGGGGGGCCAACATATGACCAATATGAACATCATCGAGGATCCAACTTTCGCATCTTGTCTGGAGGAGGTAGACAGCACAGAGCATTTTCTCTGTGAGATTGCGCATTCTGGGTTCTAATTTTATGAGGAGGGACGAGGCCCATTTTCTTACCCTGCGCGATATCCTGAGATTCATTAAAGAATGCAGGAAATTCATGCAGGAAGTCTTGTAGTATCTTCCCTACTACTTTTTTCTTTAACCTTCACCTCACTATTCTCTATCACCCTTTTCCTCTCGAGTCTTAAGCACAATGGGCTTTCTAGTCAGAGTGTTTGAGAAATTATACTCTCTAAGGTTCACTTTCTCGGCTCCTCTCATGGGGCAACTTCAAATATATCATCAGACAGCGAGTTCAAAAGGAAGAAGTTCAAAGCGCATAGAGCTCAGTTGGCTAAGTTATTTTTTTATTTTTTTTTATTTTTTATTTAGGTTAGGTTAGGTTATATTTTACATGTAGCTTGCCGATTGTTCAGGTACTGCACTCGGAGGCCTCTTGAGGTCATTTAGAAGTCTGAACAAAGTATGCAAGTTCTCTTTTATTTAGCATCCACCACGTCACCTCTTAGCACTTTTGAAGAGAAACTCTTAGACTGTCCTTAGAAGACGACGAGACAGCTACCCAAATCTTTTTATATTTTCCCATCGAAATTACAAGAAATTGTTGCTAACTATTGAAATTTACTGGTCCTTGGACCATAAATTTGTTAATGTAAAATAATTAAAAAAATTAAAATCCTTGAATTGAATACAAAATTTAGTTTTACAAACAACTGTAAAAGCGCTCATATTTCTAATATTTTCACCAACTACCACTTCATTCATATATTCATTCATATTGTTAAGAATTTATTATTAATGGTTCACATATTTTCATTCGAAACTTATGCGGCACTGATTTGAAATACTTTCACTTGTGTGCTCACCTGAATTGATTGCGCTTCTCGAGCAGATCGGCCACGCGTGTGCGGCGCAGTGGCGCTGGCGAGGTGGCCGGCGAGGACTGCTCGTTGGGGCGTTGCTGAGCGGCGGCGGCAGCATTTGCCTCGGCCACCAGACTGCGCGCCAGCATCAGATCTTCCTCTTTCATGGCGTTTTCGAAATTGCGGTCGTGTGTATTTTTATGAGTTTTACTGGCAGCGTCGAATCACGTTCCTTGGCGCACTTTTCAATGCACGTGTAAACAAATATCGAATACGAATTCAAATGCGCGAGTGGGTGGCGGCGAATTCAAGTGTAAATACGAATGTGTATATATATTACACTGTGTGTGTTATTATAACCGAAAAAATGCCAATAAATAATGAACCGAATGTCCGAATGCTACGCACTGCCGTATGAAGCAACTGATCGGAGGTCAGTAATTTATCGCAGGAAGTGTTGCTGATTGATCGTTTCAATGAAAATTTACATTTATCATTGCGCCAACGACGCTAAACCGCACAGATTCACAAACCACTCTTCGAATACTTTCTTGAGACGCGTACGCACCGTTTCGGAAACGCTTCTTTTTTGTTGTTATGGAAACCACAAAACTGTAGTGGCCGATTAAGAAATGTTATCTGAGCAGTGCCAATTCGTACTTTTCACTTAATCAGTTGCTTTCATTTGATAAGAGGAGCGCCTTACACTTTTACTTTTCACTTAAAAAAATGTATATATGCTTATATTTTACTAGCTGCATATGTACACACATACACACACAAACGATCTTGTGCGTTTGGTTGGTGGTCGTTTCGCAACTATTCGCTTTTAAAGTCAGTTTTCTACTGATGCGTTTGCTGCATGCGACGTTTCAGTTTAACACCCAAAGTATTGTTCGACAAACAGTCGCGTATAATACTCAAGAACAACAACAAAAACGCCAGCAACACCAACAACAACAACAAGAACAGAAATAATATTATTGAACAACAGCAGCAGCCACAGTAACACGTTCAAAGTTTCCAACAATAACAAATGCGAGTGCTTGTATATGTGTGTGTGTGTGTTTGCGCACGTGTGTGTGTGTGTGTTTATGTGTGTGCGATGAACGCCGTGTTGTTGTACTTGTATGAGCAATTCTGAATTCAGTAAAAATATTTACATTTTCTCAACTGAAACTGTTTTCTTTGCACTTTTTGGTATTATTTAGCCTTTCTTGGGAGCTGATCTCGGCTGATCAGGCTTCAATGGGGAACAGATTTTTGCTTCTAATGTTTTTTTTTTTTGGTTTTTGTTTTTAGAACAATCGTTGTCAATGCGGCTGGCGATTTCAAATGTCGTAGCGAAACGCACAAAAACACACAAACATATGTACACATCTGCTATATAGACATATGTATAGAGAGGTATACATATGTATATCGTAATATAATTATGTGCACATAAATACTGTATCTACCAGTGTTGACAGTTTGAATTGCGCTGTCAATTAATTTGTATAATTCGTGCAAAGATTTATCTTCTTATTTTACAGGAATGAATAAATAGCGAATGTACATATGAACATTAAACAAATAAACTGAGTATAAATGTTTTGTAACAGAGCAGTACAGCTTCAATATAGCATTTAAAAAATCTGACTGTGATTACGACATTTTTAAATGTATTAACTCTTTTATTTTGATTGGGACAATACATTTCAAAGACATTTTGTAATAAACCTGCTGGAACCTGATATTCGAAACCTGTATTTTCAAAATTTGTAAAACAAAAACGAGCTTTGGGTTTTATATATCTGTGGTCGTACGGTAGAGTAGCTTAAGTCAAAAACCATCATTGTTTTCCAAAAGGCTTAAGTTAAAAAGTAAACGGACACAATATTGTTAAAAAACAGGTTTTTTCAAAACGAATGAAATATATTTCAGTTCTAAACGCAATAACTTAGTTCTCTGTTATGTGAACTTAGCCCTTTCAAAAAAGCCCTCAAAGTTGCCTGAGAGCAACTTCACCTATTTGGCATCTTATAGCAAAAGCTACGATTGATTTATGGGTTTAATTTAAGTAGGCACCAACAAATTAATATTTTTAGAAGTTAATTCAAAATTCAAAATTACAAAAATTTTACTGTTATTACCAAAATAATTTCCAATAATTTGCAGCGATATCAGGGAAAGTTTGTGTTCTAATTGAAGTCTACGAATTGGGCCCGCTTAATCAAAACACTTTTTCTTTAATAATGGTTAAATAAAATCAAAAAGTATTAATTTTGTATTTTTCCAAAAATATTACATAATTGTTCTGTAATTAAAAAATATTGATACAAAATTTATTTAACCCGTTTTAAGCTAAAATTGATCAAAAGTAAACTAGCTCTAGAACTCTAACAAAGAGGTGTGGCGATCGAGACACAGGGTAAAATTCGGGGTCGAAAGGGTTAAGCTACTTCCATTCCATTGTCCTTGAATGGATCCAAATTCATCTAAAAAATAGGCAATATGTAGTTGTCTCTTCCGGTAGATAGGTGTCCCCTAAAGGTAGGTCTCTTTTTTTCCTACTTTTTATGAATGATATCAGTAACTGTTTCGCTGAGGCCAAGTCCCTGCTTTATGCTGATGATCTAAAAATCTATGTTATCGCCTATGCTTTGTCCTATGCTTATCTTTTAGAGTCTAACTTAGACAACATCAACCTGTGGTGCAATAGAACTTTCTGGAAAATTAAATAAATGGGAGAAAGAGTTCAGAAACCTTAATGGTTTTTACTCGAAACTGTATTTTGTTAGCCATATAAATTACATTATCTCGAAAGCATATTTAATGCTAGCCTTGTCCGTCTGATTTCTCCGATTCTTATATTCTCAAGCTCCTATACGCTTCCTTTGTTAGGTCCCGGTTGGATATGTGCGTCCTTTGTATGGAATCCATGTTATATTTCTCTCTTGTAAAAGCATTGAAAGAATCCAAAAATACTTCTCAAGTTTTAGTCTGAAGATTTCCGATCTCACGCCAGTATCTTATAAACCTCAAGTCACTTGAATGCAGAAAAACTCGACTGTCCCCGTTGCTTGTCTACGATGTTGATAGTAGGTCTTCTGAGTCGAATAGACTTCAATGTAACCTCTCAAGTACTTCGTCATTACGACTTCTTCGTCATATGCCTTTATAGATCGAACTTTGCTTTGAATGTTCCCACAGTGAGAAGCTCTCTCTGAATTCAACAAGAAATTTAATTTCGAAGTTTTTTAAGTTTGAGTTAAGTAGGAAATGTTCTAAATTCTTATTACAAATAGTACTTAACATATTTATTTTATATAATTTTCCTTGCATTTTCTATAGTTTCTAGCTCAGCTTGTAAGATTTGTTACTGTAGACAAAATTTAATTAAAAAAAGAAATATCCGAAAGTCTTTTTTAAGGGCAACAATGGCAAAATTTCAGCAAAGTTCAATTACTTTACAATTCAATTACACTTCCAAATTCTATTCGGAAACCCATAGGTATATAATAGATGAGTTCAGAACCAAAATATGTCAAGTAAGAAAACATACATGCTTTGGATCCCAGTCTGTAGATTCATACATCTAAATTGCATTCTATTTCAAAGTTCTAAAAGTTCAAAATACAAAATTTAATTAAAATGAGACAATTTTCCTCTTTAATTTCATACCCATTTCTTCTTCATTGCACAACCGCAAATATTAAAAAAATATTTGAAATGTGTATGTACTTAAAATTTTAAAATCCTTTAAAAAGACTTTGGGTCAGAAAAAAAAATGAAAAACCTACTATGCCAGGTTTCCATAAATCATCTCTAGCTTCACGTCTATATCAACATTTAGATGGGTCTCGACAAACAAATTTTTTTTTCGCACGGTGTAATAAATGTAAAGTTGGTGTTTTCACTCAGAGCTTCAAAACTTTGTCATTTTTATTTAGATTCTATTAATGATAGGTTTAACATTTGCACAAATAATATATCTATCAGCTTAGATTTTAAAGCCAGAGAAGATAATTTATTTTATCTATAAAAAAATCATTCGAAAATTTATTAAATAATTTGAAAATGGTTGGAAAAATCACGTTTTTTAAGCTTTTACCATCAGTAACTTCATCAAATATTATCTGATTTGGACAATGTATATATCGCTGGAAAGGCCAAGGTATTATCTTTTCAACGACGGGCAGCATGTGCGAATGATTCGTTTACGAAATATGCGCTCAGAACTGAAACAACAGGGGGAAAACTGGTCTTTCAAAGATTTTTCGAAAACGCTACTTAAAAAAATTTTTTGATTTTCAGTTTCGTGTTTAGCGGTCCAAAGTTATTTCATTTTTCGTGTCGAATAGTGTTATCAAAGCAGATCTTTCAAAAATAAAATTCTGAATTCTTGATCAGTGAATTCGTTGCTTTGCTCTGCTCGACTGACTCCACGCTAAGTCTCACTTTATTCTGTTGCTGACTTTAGTCACGAAACAAACATAACAGTTGTAAAAAGTAATTATAAAATATTGAAATATGGTCCGTATGAGTTATAGGTCCAATACACACAGACACTCACACATAAGAATGTTCCTGTTTGAATTGAAAATAACTAAATCATTGCATGCACAATGCCGGTGATCATTGAACGCTGACGGCGTCA
The DNA here is from genome assembly GCA_963668005.1 of Melieria crassipennis. NCBI lineage: Eukaryota > Metazoa > Arthropoda > Insecta > Diptera > Ulidiidae > Melieria > Melieria crassipennis. The sequence goes on from OY764963.1 coordinate 7,182,103, forward strand.
CAGCATGACATGAAATGTTGCCAAATTATAATAGACGCCACGCCCACAAATCAACGCACGCGCAATATTTGAAATGCGCCGACATTCTCTTTCACAGCGGCAACGTCACTGACCTTAGTGCAGTTCAGGCGGATGTGAGTCGAAGAGGGCGTGAGCCGGCTATCAATTCAAGGTGACGAAAAGGGGCAATTTTGCTGGTATTTTTACTTCCCAACACTGCAATATTAACATATCGATAGTCAAATTACGAGTTGCTTGCAATTTAACTGAATAAACAATAAATAAATGGAGCTGCGAGTACGCTTGCAGCCTTGCTGCACCCAGTTTGAATTGTTTTTGTTGTTGTCTACTATCGACTTTTCTAATTCACGCCATCAATAAATGCGAACCGTTGAGCAGCTAAAATAAAGCGCAACAACTTGACGCCACTAATAGCAATAACAACTACAATAACAACAGCAGCAGCAACAACAATTTCAAACACTCCAACACGAGGTAAACAACATAAATCGGTTTGACTATAATGCGATTGGTTGCAAGTATTTATTGTTTTTTGCATTTTTGTTTTGATAGTGTAAATGCGACAATAAGGCATAATTTTTCAATGTGAATAACAGTTATGATTTTTTCCAAAATAACATTACTATGTGTTGTAGTTACTTGTTAAGTGTTCTTTCAACTTTCAGTTAGCAGTGCAAGTGTTGAAAGATTTGGTTTGATTAGACTCTTCAATCTACAAACAATTTTCATTTGTGTACGTTTACGTATGCTTTACCCTACAAGTGCGTAATTCGTTGCAAAGTCAATACTTACTTAGTAGAAGCTAAATATGATCAATGAACAAAAGCAGGGTGCGAGTTTCGGGGCTCAAATCCACCACGTCTCGATTACTAACGCCACATAACATACGCAAAATTCTGCTCAAAACAATATTTTGTGCACGCCACTGTTAATTGTAAGTGTAGCAGCAACAAAATAGTTTTACAACGCACTTAAATACTTACATTGCTTCGAACATTTTACCATTGCGTTCTTGAATTTGACACTCGAGACTTTTGTATGTACTCGTACATGTAATAAAAAAATAAAAAAAATGAAACGAGAAGAAAATAAAATGTAATATTTTTAATATATTTTTTATAGTGTCCGACCGAACCACTTTTTTGGGCCGAAACCGAGTTTTGGTTTTTTTTAATATTCGGCCGAAACTTTCTAGTTGAAATAAAACTCACCATATCAAGCATTTTTTTCCAACAAACGAATTTTACTTTAAGAAAATAAAGAACAAACAAACAAACATAACGTTAATAAATAAATACTTATTAATAAAAACAATTCATTCATTCATCAAAAAGAAGTTGATTTATTTATTTTATTTTTTTATAGCTGTTCACTCGCTAAACAATAAAATGTAAACAAATATTGTAGAAAGATTCGGTTTCGGCCTTTCGGGCATTTTTGGGCCGAAACTGAAACCGAAATCACTTATTTGGGCCGAAACCGAAACCGAATATTCGGTCGGACACTATTTAGTTTAAGCTTTTCTAATCTTTTGTTTAAACTTTATAAAAGTTAAATACTACTGACCAACCGATCATACAGCATTGTACAAGGTAATCTCCTTCAGGATAATATTCCACTAGAAGTAAAGATATATCTAGATAAATATTATTGGGGTTGTAATGCACTGAGAGCAGTAATGATCTGTTGTGCAGTTAGAGAACATTCCTGCACCTATGGACCTGATGAAATTTAGTAACTCGCGGGATTCAGGAATGTGATACTTAAGTATTTTTTTTTTTCAAGCCAATGCTGGCTCAGGTTTCATCTCCTGCTGCGACATACTGCATCGCTGATTGTAAAGATATAACTAAATATGCTAATATATAATGCAAGACATAGTATATACTACAGTCCTAACACACACATATACGACTAATATGTGTAGATCTTTCTGCAGCCAATAATGAACTTCTTGTATAATAGAGACAAACATTGTCCAATTCTGACGTTCAATTCTTTTCATTGGGTCATTATTTGACTTTCGCAGGTTTAACACTAGAATACCAAGCCAATATAATCTTTCTTAAATATCCATATTGAATTAAGGGGGTCCTATACTCTCGCGGTTTCGAAAAATCGATTTTTTTTTTTGCATAATTTCAATCTATATGTATCTGAGAATACGCCACAGAAAGGATTCCGTGAAAATCACATTTCTTTGCATGTTGCTGGGAACCGAAAGGTACCCGTCCCCTGCCGTTTTCGAGAAACTAAGCAACGTAATTTATCTTTAAACGCGTTTTCCCGAAAGTAGTGTTTTTTTGGCTGCCGAGTAAGACTTTTTATAAAAGTATTAGTCCGATTTCGATAATTTTTTTTTTAAATTGTTCACAAAACATACCGCTATGTTTTCCCGAGTACGATTTTCAAAATTTTATTTTGTTCCGTTTTTATAGCGCCTAATAGGTCAAAAAAGAGGTGAAAATTGGAATTTTTTACAAATTGTTGCATAACTTTTACACAGTGCAAAATAAAAAAATTCTGTCTCGGGAAAACATAGTCAACGTTACTATGAATGTTACCGAATATCAATTTTCTGATTTCAGATCACACCATTGGCCACAACTTTGCTTAAGCGGGACCATTGCAGTTTTAAAATCCATGTCATGAATGACATTTCAAGGTCGCGGGAGTTTTTTTTCCTCTTCAAAAATGAAAATTTAAAGTCAAAACATGTATTTCTAAAAATAAAAAAAAATTAAAAAATTTTTAATTGTATGCAGTAGATCTTTTGTAATTAATTCCCCAAATAACAGCTCAATTTCTTGCCTGAAGAGTATAGGGCCCCTAAGTTCTGTACAAATTAGTCCTTAAATTTTTTAAATAATATTTTCAGTGTTTTATTTGATTTACTTATGAAAAATAGTTAAAAGTAACGAACGATTTTCTTTCAGAAAGCCATGCTAACAAAAATAAAACACTTTAATGCAGTTATTTTGACTCCTCAAGCATTCTAGTGTTAATATTGCCTGCTGTTGATGTCACGTTTTAAACTACGATTTCGTAATTTGTGATCTCAAATAATAACCACTGAACCAAGTAAAGGATAATTTTGTTGAACTCTATTGGACTACATGCCTGCAAACTAGGTTTTGAACGTTGCATTTATGGACGCCGTTTTCAAAATGTAGAGGAAGAGGAGTCTGTAAGTTAACTCATCTGCCACTGCTCGACTCTCTTAAGATGTACCATTCTCTCTTTAGATGTACCATTCTTAAGCAACTCGAAAGATCTTAGATCAGCTTAACCCTTTCAGTCACAATGTCCAATATATTGGACTACAGTCCATACAATTCATACAGAACGGGTTTATTTTCATGTCGGAAAGGGTTAATATGAGAGACCTGCTTCAATTCAATTCGAATCAAACTGTATCTGGTCTCTGCGCTCATTGTTTGTGGTATCACAGTGATAATCTAATCTAGGATAATCTAATCTATGGAGCCATTTCATGGAATTACCACAACAAAAAAACCGAATGCATAGAGTTTCCATCTCCCAATCGCTGCTGAATTGCAATAATATGAACCCATTTCTGAAACGGTTGGTAACATGTGATGAAAAATGGTTCGCTGACAACGGTTGCTTGGTGACGAGAACGTCAAGCGAAAACGATCGTAGCCGAATTGCACTGAACTGACGAAAACAATGGCTAAGTCAGAATTGACAGTCAGGAAGGATTTGCTGTGTGTTTGGAGAGATTGGCTGGTAATCATCAACTAACTCCAATTCGGACCTATGCTGTCGAGAATTGAAACATCTGGAGGAACCAAATGCCCAGTAGTGGTCAGCTTAGGCCAATGGGAGACGAATTGCGTTCAGAACAACGTCAGGCCACACTCATCGATAGTGATTTGCCAGAAAGTCCGGAAGCTTGGTTGAGCAGTTCTAATGCATCCAACTTATAGTTCGGACCTGGAACCAAGTGATTACTACTTGTGCGTGTCTATGCAAATGATTTTGCTGATTAGAAATTTGTATCAACAAAAGCTTGTGAAATGGACTGTCCCAGTGTCCCAACAGGGGCGAGGAAATCATAGGGAATTACCGAAATGGCAACAAGTTATTGAACAAAACAGTGCATATTTGAACTAAAAATAATGGCTTTCTTTTGCTAAATAAACCATACGATTTTCTTGTTAACAAAAATTTACTTGGTTTGCCGATTTTTGATTGTTTAAAAATTTGTATTTTTAAACATTTCTCATTTGCTTGAACTTATTTTGCCACTTCCATTTCGCATTTAAATATTTTCACTTGATCTTTCAATGTGATATTTTTTGTTAATTTACGATTATTTGCTTGTTTAGTATTTGTGTATTATTGCAGTGCTGACGGGTTGTTGAACTTCAAATCATTTCAAAGTGTATTCAAACTTATTGATGCAAAGCAGCAGAAATCAGACAGCTGTATCGATCGATATGTCTGCACTTGAGCGCAACTGACGTGTGCTTGTGCGATCGTGATGATGATGAAGCATAACGTGTGGACTTGAAGCCATAATCTTATTATGCTTATTTTATTTTCAAGTATTTTATTAAAACGCGTTTTTTGAGGTAATTGAAAATATTTAAAGCCTTTTTCTCACAGTCTGTGAATACTGCCGCATGTTGCAATTTGTTTTTGTAAAATTACTGACATCGAAGGACAAAAAATCTACTCTGAACAACAGCTGCTTGCTGTTTTCCAAAAAAAGTAAAAACTATACAATTGTAATTGTGTTGTACAATTGTAATTGTGTTGTGTGTTTGTGTGATTTGTTGGTAAAAACATTATTTTTATTACTTTCCAAAGTAAAGTATTTTCGTTCATGTGAGATACAGGAATTTCAAACTTGTTGATTATTTAGAAAAATTATGTTATAAATGGTAAGCCAACAAAAAACCTTTATAAAGTGGTAAAGATTCGGCAGATCAACATAATTTAAAACAAGCACAGCAACAACAATAACTTGTTCTAAAATAATAATTTTACAGATCTGTTATCTGCTGTTTTACAAAAGTCAGTGGTTTTTAATTAATCTATTACCCAATTTCCCTTTGCTCACCAATTTCATTGTCCAACTCTTTACCCGCATTCATATTCTCACCACACCGCACACGCACGCTCGTTTCTTGCGTGTGGCAACATTTCCACTTTTGTAACTGAGCAATGCTGTCAACGCTTCGCCCACACAACTCAGCCCCATTGAGTGAATGCAGACTTTCAGTAACTGTGCCAACAACGAAGAATTTCTCCCATTGAGGCAGTCGGAAATATTCGAAATAATTTCAAAATATTTCCTGTCAAAAACAAAAAAAACTTATTATTATAAATCATGATACATATATCATGTTATAAATATATTCTTTTTTCAAAAAGTAAAATTTAAAGTAAAAAAGTTAATTGTATGTGTATTAATGGCAACATTGCCAACAAATAAAAATTAAGAAATCCGCGTACCAAAAAAAAAAATTGTTCATACTGGCAACACTGCAACGCATCACATTAGGATTGCACAAGAAATACTCGCAGATTGTGAAAATTGCGTGGTCTCTTCGCGAAGGTTTAGATTTTCAGGCAACACAAAAAACCGGGAGCACATCGCAGCTGATTAGGGATATGGCCGCCAAGTCGACAATGAAAATTCTTGTGCATGCCAATCGGCTAACAAACAACTGGAAAAATCGAAATCTGCACTTGAATAGGTGAGCGAAAAAAATCAGAACGAAAAACGTGCATCCAGAACTGCGGCTCCCCCCAAACAGCGCCGCCGGTTCAGAAGCGACGTGACAGGCGGCAGCGAAGTTGTGACGTAATGTGCACATTGGCCGCCGATTAGAGATTTCGAGTTTCAAGCGATCTTAAAACGCTTGTCCTCTCTTCCTTTCTTGCAGTTATGGACAGAGCTTCAATGCGCTAGTTGCGCCACCGCTGACGCACCTGTCGCGTGCATTTGGCTCGGAAAAATCCGCTGAAAAAGAACAGCTCGAGAATGAGCCGGTGCGCACTGCTGGCGCTGTCGACATTGCCGAGGCAACCAAGAATCTAACACAGCAGGTGGAAAAACTCAGTCTGGAGATGAAGGAGCTAAAAGAGAAAAACGAGGATATACTGGACAAGTACAAACGCGCTTTGGCCGACAGTGAAAATTTGCGTATTCGTCTGAACAAGCAGATTGCGGATGCCAAACTGTTTGGCATACAGGGTTTTTGCAAGGATCTGCTGGAGGTGGCCGACATTTTGGGTCATGCCACAGATGCTGTGCCAAAGGACCAAGTAAGCGCAGCAAGTGTGGTGGTTCGAATAGCGTGTGAAATCTATATGTATGTTTGTGTTGTTTTGCTACAGCTGAACGATAGTAATCCACATTTGAAGAGCTTATTCGAAGGTCTATCAATGACCAAAGCTTCACTGCTGCAGGTGTTCAAGCGTCACGGGCTGGTGCCGGTGAATCCGCTCAACGAAAAATTCGATCCGAATGTGCACGAGGCGCTCTTTCAGAAGGTGAGTTATAACAGCGGTTAAAAATCGTTTCCGCAGAAACATGCTTCTTTTAAAAATTATGATTATAAGAAAAATAACAGAATACACATATTTTACTGTAATTAATATATTTTGTAATAACTAGTCACAGTTACAAAATCATAACTTGCACAAATTTCTCCATTGAGCTGGTATTTCTTTTATACATATTTACCTAAAAAATTATAGAAGCTTTTATAACCATAGTTTTATATAACTCTAACATAACTATGAAATCTTATGTAATGCATAGAAATCTAATAAATTTGTTTTACTTGCAGGACGAACCCAACGTTGAACCAAATACCGTAGTCGAAGTCACAAAGTTGGGCTATAAATTGCATGAACGTTGTATACGACCTGCGCTTGTGGGCGTGTCGAAGTCATGAGTTGTTGGTTCTGCCCACAATAGCTGCGTAGAACGCGTACATCCGTACACAGAAGACATTTTAGCATAGACCAACAGCTGCAGCAGTAACAACAAAGCAATGTTTTTATTGCCCTCACTTTCTTATGTGACCAATTGTTATCACTTTCCATTTGTTTTTTTTTAATCTATCTCGAGGTGTTGTATGAAAAAGTATATTCAATTTAAACCATGTTCTGATATGCTTTCGAAAGCAACACCAACAACTGCAGCAGCAGTGTGGCAGCCATTGAATGGAGGAGGAGGGGGGCGACAAGTCAGTTTGACTATTGAATTAAATTGCGATTATTTGTGCTAAATTTTCAATTGTAATTTACACAAATCTCAAATGGCATTATTAGTCATTAGTCTAACTTATTTATTGCTCCACGCACGGAGGAGTTCACGAATGGCGCAGCACATATTTTTGCTAGTAGTTTGTAGTTGAAATTAAGCTTTAAGTTAGCTTGTGTATAGCATATAAAACAAAAACAAATGAATATTTTTTAAATCGGTGAGAAATTGTGCGCTTGGCGCTTGTCACCTTCAGCGACCGACTGCATAAAATGATAGTATAGGCTTTGTATGCTTTGAAAAAATTTAAACTGTGTTATTTCGAAGAAGTTCACCACCATCAACTGTCACGGTTGCTTCACTGTACGCGGTTGATAGGAAATTATGTTAATTGTAATAAAACTGTAGTCTAGCGATTTAATTTTATAAAAAAGAAATGCAGTTTTACTTTATTTGCATTGGAATTGAATCTGTTACTGGACCTTTACAGGGTCACCGAGGAAAAAATTTTTCAATACCAGTTATAACATGTAGCCACCAAAATTGTTTATTGCTATTCATTTATTATTTTAGAGTAGCCCTCGAACTAAGCAGTTTTTTCAGATCCTCGTCCTGTTCCATAGCGCGTTGCACAGCAGCCAGCAACTGCGCATCGATGAGCGACGCTCGATCATTGGTTAGCGGAAAGCGGCTGACCTTTGCAGCCAGTTCGGCCAACTTGGGTTTGCTTTGCAGCAGATTTTGCAATTGTTTTGGCGGCAATTTGGTCACCTTTGCCAGCTGCGCGTGTGGTGGCACAAACACTTTTGGCGTGTTGAGATGTGCTGGACTGGGCGCAAAGTTCAACCTGCGCGGCGGCTGCGCGCTGCTATCGAACATGGGGCGCAACGGTATGGGAAAGTGATAGGGCAATGGTGTGCGCACCAACGTCGGTCGCTGCGCATGCACATTCGGCAGCTGCGACTGTGGCGCGCTCTGCATGCGTCTTAGCTGCGGCTGCAACAATTTGCTAATCTGTTCCACATTCTTATTGCCGTCACTGCCGCCCTCCACTTGCGGCCACAGGTTGTACATGTGAAAGTAGGCAGCAATGCGCTCCAAAATGTTTGCCTTTGGCTTGACTGGCCGTGGCGCTGCTTCTACCTCTACGTCGCTATTCGTTTGTGGCTGTGTGGCTGTTGCCTGCTTGCGACGCGCCTCTCCCGTGCGATCGGTGTAGTCCGCCGATTCTAGATAAGCTTTGATTAATGCGACACCCTGTTCCGTGCTGGTGAGTTGCCGAATGTACTTGATGGTATCGTCGGCATTGCTGGTGCCCAGAAATTCTGCCAACTCACTAATGCTGGGTATTTCGTCGAGACTCCGCAAGCCCAGTTTACGTTTGGCAATTTCCAACAGATCGTGAGGAAACTCGGCAGGTGTGTAGACGGTATTGCCGGTAGTGACGCCATCAATGGAATGGACGCCATCAATGGACTGTGGAATGGTGGTGCTAATTGTACTTTCATCGGTGCTGGACGTTTCAGATTTGATTGCTTTAGCAGGCAGTATTATCTGATAGGTGGGATAGGTTTGCAGGCGGCGATAGTGAGTGCCGCTTTGTGGCTCTTCTAATCCAGTTGCAGACGGCTTATTGTCTTCAACTATAATTTCATCTTGCTCTATAATTTGCGGCATTAACGCATACCGCGCGGTAGCCAACTTGATTGTTATAATTAAGCAGAGAATCTGGAAGAGTAAAAAAAATTAAGATGGAGTTTTTACTAACATTTAATTAACTAACAGTTATCAAAATTTTAGTCATTATTATGAATTCTTTTAAAACTTTTATATAAGTAAACTAATACATATTTATATTTTTTAATTTCACTTTCAATCCTACTTGAACTTGAATGATCTGAAAAAACGTAACTGTACATAAAATATAAATTTTGCTTAATAAATTTCTTTAGCTTTGCCTTAATATTAATTTTCAAAAGATTATTAGTTAGACAAAAGTATTTTTACTCACTCTGAGATGCATTTTTGTATGACCTTTTCTTGACGACCACTTAAATATTAAGTTTTTAATATATATTTTTTTAGTTTTGTTCAGTTTATGAAATCTCCAATATTCCGTGAATGTTTAGTGTTGGCTTTTCCACAGCGCCTCAGCATGAACGCCCAACTGACACTGCTGCAGGCATCTAAATGCTTGCAACATGCAGCACATATCGAACATTTTCCAACGTCCAGCATTTCTACCTGTTTTTGAATGGTTTTACAAATCCGAATGAAGTGTTGGTTTTTGGCTACCTGCCACAAGGCATCCAATGTTTGGCCCTGACATAGACATTTCTATGAATAACACGCTGTCCAGCAAAATTTAGGTTGTTTATGTTGTTTGTGGAATGTTGCACGTTATAGGCTAAACGGCCGATTAGTATAGGGTGCCAAGTGGCAAAATTGTTGCAAGAGTTGAAATTAAAAAAAGGAACTTAAATATAGATAGTGATATAAGCATTAGCTGGACAACTGGCTCAACTAGAATAATCCTCCGTGTAATGTTTATGTACAATGAAATGCGTGACAAAGTCGATAGTCCCTTGTTGTAGAGTTTATTTTCTTCCAGACCCCTTTCCAATTATTTACGTGTAGTCCTTTCCTATCAGGCTTAAGTGGAGCCTTGAAATTATGCCTCATTTGCGCCAATCTCCAGATCCCTTTTGGGATTCAACAAAGCTTCAACTTCCTAGAATTTCAAAATTGCTTCAGATATGTTAGTAACTTTAAGATCTAATTATATAAAAATCTTATGTATTTTAACGTTACGTTTTTGTTGTTTTTATTCTGTTTGTTCATAGACTTAATAAACTAAACTAGTCTTCCTAAACTAGGCTCCTTCTTCAATACACAAAGTGTTCAAGTAAAGTTTAGTATTAATAGTGTCGAACGCTGCAATTTACCCTATGTTTGCTGTATTTTATACCTGGCCGTTGTACCTACTGTATCTTTGAGATTTCTTGAATGCTTCTCATAACATTTTCTCTGTTGACCATTTCAAATAATGTGATTTGTTTTGCTATGCTGTGGGTGGGCTGCGAAGGAGTATCTCAGCATCGATAACAGTTTCCTCTTCCTCACTTCTATGTATTTAAAATTGTGTGACATTGAAAATAAAGAAACAAAAATGGACCTACTGTAGACTAAGTAGGTGTGCCATTAGTGCGTACATTGGACATATTTCTTTGTGCATACAGTTCAGTTTTATGGAAATCTTTGCAGTCTAGGTTGCTGATAATAAAACCGCGCCACACTTTGTCTTTTGTTCCCTACATTCCAATTGAGCCCTAACCTTCGCTAGTTTTACCGCACAGCTCTCACAATTTCATGATTAATCTTCCACTTTTTTTAAAAAGGAGTGACAGAAGACATTAAAGGTTTCCAGCAGCTGTAGCACACTTTTATATATCAGACTGCCGAAACATTCCCTCGCTCCCTTATGAAATTAATGGACAATTGAATGGTGAGCACGTGTTCTTAAAATGACCTTCGGACTTGCACTGCGGTGGAAATCGATACACTAAAATTATATTTATATATGTATATTTTTTAGACAATAATACAAGAAAGGCTATAAAAAGATATAAATGCTCATCTATTATTTGTGTAGGATACAGTTTGAGTGCTCAGATGTACACTTCCATTATGCTTCAAAAGCAGCATACAAATCTGAGCTCCATCATCTGTATGGCCACTGTTCCGTGGCCCACCTCTGCGCTAACCTCACATTTGAATATCAATGAGAAGGAACACATAAGCGTACTGTCTCCTAATTTCCTACTTTTTTTTTAATCATTTCAAAGGCATCGTTAATGCGCCCAAAAGTTTAAGAACATGCAAATTAAATTACATATTCCCATAGAATGTTTTAACAATGTATATTTTGCTTAGCGCAAGTTCGACTGCCACGCAATGGTAAACTTGTTTAATTTAATCTTTGTCCGTAATTAGCACTCAAATGTTCAGTTAATGGAAAAGATGAGCGTGCATTGGACAGTACTGAAAACTAGCGATTTTCTCTGCTGAGATTTAAGCAGGTAGCGAGGAGCGCTCGAAGAAATACGTGCACACGGATTGTTGGCCAAAAATTGTCTGACAGTGTCTGAAAATTCAATTCAAGACAAGGAAGACAACAAGCACGATCAGCGCCATGGTGCTTGTTGGTTTATTGGAAGTGTTTGGAATGCTTGAAACATTCAAATGTATTTTGGGTTTTTCCAAATGTCTAAACATTATTTGGTTTAAAGGCTAAATTTAACTGAAATTATACGAATAATAGAACAGAAATTCCATTATTGAACACTAGAGTAATAAAGTTCAAAGTAAATTTGTGACTTACTTATCTTAGCGCATTGAACTTGAACAGAGTCGTGTATTTCCAAATAATATATTAGTTTCAGCAATAACGCGAATTTATTTATAATAAACTAATTTAGTAGGTGACAACTTTCGGAAGTTGAAAAATTAATAGAACTTATTTAACTATTATTTACCTACTTTATATATTACTAGCAGGGTCCCGCGGCGTTGCACGCAAGTTTAACCCATTAAAGCCGGGTACCAGTTCCGCCCATACGATTTTGATAAAATTTCATACACGACCTGGAATTGGCCCAAAATGATCAGAAACAAAATGTCAGCTTTCTATCTCTGCACGTTGCTGAGATATTCATTGAGTATTTTGTACCCATTAGGCAGCAATGGTACCTTTTATCCATACATTTTAAAGTGATCAGCTAAACACGTGAACAAAAAATGTATTTTTTACAGGTGAGTTAGGAGGCAGATTTTTGTGAGGTTCTAGAGCCACTACGTTTCGCCGCATTTTCCACCTCCGGAAAATTCACAATTTTTGGAATCCTGGGGTAACTCTAGCTAGATGGCGGATTTTTAGGGTGACCTTCACTAGACTAAGGTAGTTCCATCTTTACCGCAACCACACCTATCAATGATTTTGAGATATCTCTACCACGAACTTTTCTGTGATTTTTTTAAAAAGTCAGCCTTCATGCGCACATCAATCACAAACAGTTCCGAACTCTGACCCATAGCCTTGTCAGTCGAATAAGGTGCCTGATTGCCAGAGTAACTGAAATTGCAGGTGCGCACCGACGACTTGGCCGGTATGCACGCGATTACAGTACCAAACTATACATCCCAAATCTTGGGTCATATCACCAGCGCCGAATGTCAGCTTCGACGTAGTCCAGTCGACCTCCAAACACCAGACGGCACCATCATAGGTGACCATCATAGGTGCCCAGCCGGAGCCCAGTAAAATTTTCGTGCTTCTAAGCACTTCCGGACACAATTTCGCTGGCGTGGCATTGCTGGATGCACTTGCTTGATATGTTGTTATGATTTTTATCCGAAAAGAATGAATGTATGTTAATAAAATGCAAATTTTCGAAAGTTCAACTTCTCTGATTGCTTCCCTGTTTGATTACAAATGAAACATCAAATCAGGGATGCTTTTGGTGTAAAATGCACTGTTCTAGATATTCAAACATTTTTATGACATTTGTAAGCAATAATAGAATTTTATATTCATTTTTCTATAAACGTATCACAGAATTCTGTACAAAAAATAAATTAATGTTCTATGCAATTAAAAATGAACCATAACAATAACCCTCACACATGAAAATTGACCAACACAACCCTCCATTTTGAGTTTGTCTGTTATGTGAGAGTATTGGTGCTTTTTATGTGTGGATTGCAAACTTCAGTAGACTCCCCCTGCCACTCCCCGATCACTTAATCTCTGCCCATGCCTTAACAGCTAATCAAAAATCCAGTATTCGACGCCATGACACCTCAACCAGATTTTGTATGTGAAATGCGAAAAATTGTCAAAAAAAACGCTTTCCCTGCCACTTTCCCATTACGAGTTAAGGAATCCGCTTGCAAGTTGAGGCACGTTGAAAAAAGCTGACCAAGCTGAGAAACGTTTGTCGCCTCCGGTCCCACGTAAGACAATCTCGCTTGGTCAGCAAGAGACGGAACACGAAACCGCGAAGTGCGCGAACGGGAATGGCAGCGGGCAGCAGTAACGGGAGACAAAAATAATAACAACAGCTACGGCCAGCCATCTGGCAGTAAAGCACCGCTGGGCCGTAGCACAGTAGAATAAGTTTAGTCTTAACCCTCTAGTTCCCAAGAAGGCCTGTAGACATCCTAAGCTTAAAAAAATTCTGTAAATTACACCTCATGATTTTTTTAGCTGATTTTACACGCATGGAAAGGGGAATCTCCATTTTATACAATAAATGTTGTCAGATAACGCTGGCACATGCACGACGGCAGTAATTGTAAGACAAAGTTGAAGTTTTGTGAGAAAGTAAGCAAATAATTATTTTTGAAATTGTGTGAGAAACAAAAATTGTTTTAAATAAATTGTGAGCCTCAATAAAATTAAAAAAATTATTTATGAGTAGCTGTTAATGTGTTCTTTGAGAAAATAAAAAAAAATTTTGAAAAAAGTTGTTACACTCCCCCTACCTAACCCAAGCCCGAGAGTGTCTGTAGGCATGCTTGGGACGATAAGCGTAAATAATTTACGGTCATTGATGATATTTTTTCGCTATTTAAGCATTATTTTTCTATTTGAACCGAAATTTTGATACACCGCAATGTAGGAGAGATCATATCACTGCAAAAATTTATACTAAGGCGTAGTCCGTGAGGGTAGATGGGAGAACTAGTCTCCCCTAGTCCTTTATTTCATGGAGTAGATTTATCGAAATCTGTGTGAAAAGATAACAAGGCATTAAAAAATAATAAGAACTGCCATATATATATACCTATACCGATTTTTTTAGTTTTCGTAGGTTCTACACCCCCAAAAGCAGTGTATAAACTACCCCACGACACATTATCGCTCGCCTTAGCCCTACCCCTTTTTATTTATTGTCTATTGCACGCAGAACTGAAACTGTTACCCGTTATTTATGTTTACATATATTTGAAAAAAAATTAAAAATTTAAATTACACCTAATTCTGTTTTTACACGGTCTTTTTTTACACGGTTTTGATTTAACACGGTTTGAAAATAAAAAATGTTAAATTTTTTTACACGATTTTATTCCATTTAGCACGATTCAAACTCTTTTGGGCTTAAATTTTTGTTGTCAAATTTAATTTTTGCGAAATATGTACATATCACAAATTTAGGGAAATTACCTTTTTGTGGATACAAGCAAATTTACTTGTCAGAGCACTTGAAATGTGTTAATATTTTGTGAACTATCAATGCAATCAGACGTGTTTGGTAAAGAAATTTTGTATAGGCAAATTAGTTTTTCCAACCTTACATTTATTTTAATTTAAAATAAACATTAATACTTGTTCTTAAAAAATCCTTGTTTTAATTTTTATTGTCTTGTCTAATTTTAATAGGTTTTAGAGTTAAGGAACCAATCACCTATTTTTGCATACGATCAATGTATTTTTTTACACGGTTTTTCCTGAAACCAATCTACCGTGTAAAAACAGAATTAGGTGTAATTACAAAAAAAAATCTTAATATGAAATTTTTTTTGGCTTTGTTTCCCAAGCAGGCCTGTAGGCCTTCTACTTTCTACACCCTCTATCACGCCTCCTATTGACATGAAATTGTTTTCCCCGAACAAACATTGCTTCTCCACCACAAAACTATCACTGGTAATTTTTTCAACAAGATTAAAAACTTGGGTACTAGAGGGTTAAGCAGAACTCAGAGTGCACAGCACCAACTGATATAATTGAATAGAACAACGTGCATAGCACGAGAACCTTAACCACACTGTTTTAATTTCACGTGATCACTGACCACCCCAAGCAAACATCAGCGTTTGTTTCTCCCGTGTCGCACCAGCAGCTTTAATTATTGCAGTTTTAAATTTTCCTTTGATTTTGTTTTTAACAGCGAAAAGTTTTAAAAGTTAAAACAAATACATTTTTTTTCGCTATATTTGAATTGTTTTGCTGCTTGCCAACCGATTTGCACGCCAATCGCCTGCGGCTGTGACCTTGCTCCACTTTTCAGCAAGCCCAAGATGGATTTTTACCCCATAAGCAATTCCGATTGCGGCAAGTACTTGTGGACGGACAGCGAGCTGCTCATGCGCCAGCACGATTACACGGAGCTCTTACGGCTCATCGACTTTGTGCACAAGACGCGCACCAAGCGCTTCTACGTGTCCGGCGAGCGCCACGAGATTCTCAAGCTCATATCCTCTATGCGCATGGTTGCGCCCTTCTGCGAGACCACACGTTTTCCCGAGGAGTACTGGGTGAATATGTCGGTGGGACCCATAGCCCAGGCCTTCGATCGACTGTCATCTGCCATCGACATACCCGACCCGCAGCTGCACAAACAAATGAACGTCACCGACCTGACCAGCTGGAAGCAGATGTTCGATGCGGCCATGGCAGACATACGCCGCTACGCCTACTACATCAAACCCGAACAGTTGGCTGACTCCGGCGTCTACAATCGCGCCACGTTTGAGGAGCGCTTCGGCATGCAGTGGCGCGACGCAGAGTAAATCCTTTATTTACTTTACTTTGGCGCAACGAGTAGTCACGCGCAGGGTTACCGTTGAGAAGTTTGAAAAAGTCGTTTTATAAATAAAAAGTCGCACAAAAAAGTAGTTTTTTCAAATAAAAGTGGCACACTTTTTTACTAAACCAAAACACAAGTAGGTAGGTAGGTATAACTGGTTGGCCACGAGTAGCCACACATAGACCCTTGTTGGGTCTTTAGTGATGCCAGATGGATATCCGTTTACGAGTTATGGTAGTGATCCGTGAGAATGCGAGTGTTTTTGGCAAACTTCCGCTAATCCGACGAACTCGGGTGCTCCTAAGATTGCCAAGCGCTGTCTTGAGAAGGCGGGGCAGCGACTGAGGACATGCTGTAGTGTCTCCAGAACATCGTCCTCCCCGCACATTCTGCAACTTTCCCTGTCCGTCAAACCCATCCTATGCGCATGAACTGCTAGCAGGCAGTGCCCTGTTACTACGCCTATGACGGTTCTACTGTCTGAACGCGATAGTCCAATCACGAAGTTTGTGCAATTAGGTGAATATAGCATTACTTTTGCAGTTCGGCAGGTGTTTAAGTTCCTCCACCTAGCCTCTGCCTTTCTTTTCATGCTGTTTTCCAAGTCTTTATAGAAAGTGCGAAGTGGCACCAGCACCCTTACGATTTGTTCAGGTGGAAGGCTGACATCACTTTTGGCAATCCACTGCCTCATTTCCCTCTATGCCTTTGTGCCCTGGCACCCAATAAATATGAAGCCTGCAGGTTGCGGCTAGCCTTTTCATTGTTTCTCGGCATTCTTGGACATTTTTGGATGATATGCAGTTGGACACAATAGCCTTAATTGCCGCCTGGCTGTCTATGTAAAACTGTATCTTCGTGTTTACCGTAGTAGCATTGCAAGCGAGTTCCGCGGCTTTCCTAGCAGCGAACAGTACATTCCCGACTGAACTATGTCCGAAACTTTTACACCTAAAATGCTTTGTGGCCATTACCCTTCCTGCGGACTTAGCTGCAAGATGCTCCGCAAAGAGGTCAATAGGCGACATATCAAGGATTTTGCTGAGCGCTGGTGTAGGAGTTGTCTTTAGTGCACCCGATATACAAAGTGCTGCAAGGCGCTGGACTTTCACCAAACCAAAGCACCATAAAAGAGTATTGTTCTTACTATAGCCGTATAGCACCAATGCATGAGCGAGGGGGACAGACCCCAAGTAACCGTAAAACCGTAGCTCAAGCATATTAACTGAAGCTGTGGACATAGCATAGCGAATAAAATTCCAGTGGTTACGCTGGCTTGGCCATATCTCCCGTATGGACACTGAAGCTCCGGCGGAAAAGGCGCTCGAAGCGGTAATTTGAGGTCCTGGCAAAGAAGGAGACCCTGTCTCCGGTGAAAGAACCAAATTGAGGACGCCAATTTGGTGTGAAAAACTTGACAAGGCAACCGCAAGGCAAAGGCGCCTGGAGGAAGCTTTTGTGGCATGTCGTAACCCGGTAACGGGTTGTTAAGGCCAGTTAAGTACGTAAGTTTTCAACTACATTATATATTACTAGCAGGACCCCATGGCTTTACACGCAAGTTTTAAGTCAATGTGGCCAATAAATCAAGTTCTTAACACTTTATTGATCCCTTTGGATTTTTATGCAAAAATACTTATCTATTTATTTCTCATTTGAAGTGCTTTCACCACATATGAAGTCAATTGGCGCATTAAATCATGTTTGCGCATACAAACTCTTAACACATTGTTGACCCCGTAAGATTTTTATTTTCGAAAAATTGAAAAACATGGATTTATTTCGCATGTTAAGTGCTTTTACTAGGTTCGAAGTCAAATGGTCCATAAAATCGTGTTTGTCCATATCAACTTTTAACCCATAGTTGTTGACCCCGTTACGTTTTGATTTTCGAAAAAAATGAAAAACACGTGTCAAATTATTTCTTACTAAGAGTAGGTTTCACCAAGTTTGAAGACAATAGGTCCATTAATTAAATGTTTTTCACAGTTTCTAAACTAAACTAACAGTTTAACTAACTACTACCTAACAGCCGTTGTTGACCTTATCTGAATTTGATCTTCGAAAAAATAAAAAACACGTATAAAATTATTTAACATTTGAAGTACTTTCACTGAGTTTGAAGTCAAAAGGCGTAAAAAATCATGTTTCTTCATACGAACTTTTAACCCTTGGGTCAAACCTTTGAGTTTTGATTTTCAAGAAAAAAATTAGATACGCGTATCAAGTTTTGATTTCAAGTTTCACTTGTTGTGTTTTTTTAAACGTTAAAAATTTTGATATGCACTATGGTCTTAGTAAAATTTTGACATATGCCAACGAGAGGACCGAAGTCAATCTTGCTACCATAGAGTTGAACAAGTATATAAAAAGATGTTTGCAACTTCATCTCTGCAAGGATAGGAATCCTTTTAGTGATAAAGTTAAATTAGATTAAAAATTAATAGCAATAAAAAATTAAATTAGAAATTAATAAAAATAAGAAATACTATAGATTGGAATTTAATTATATTAAAAACTCAATGCCAACAAGAATCCTTACAAAAAAACTTATACATAATACATAAATTTTCTTAACTAAAAAATGTCAGATTTTATGAAAATCAACTTCTGAGGGGTAAAGACTCAAATCTAAAATTTGTTTAAAGCAATAACACTACTCGACACGAAAAATGCTCCTAAAAACAAAAGTATTTTTTTGACTAATCTTGGGCTGCTGAACACGAAACTGAAAATCAAAACATTTTTTTAAGAAGCGTTTTCGAAAAATCTTCGAAAAACACTTTTTTCCCTCTTATTTCAGTTATGAGCACATATCCCGTAAACCAACCAGCCGACTAACAAACATCTATATCAACATTTGGATGGGTCTCGGAAAAATAAAAAAATTTTTTCGCACGGTGTAATAAATGAAAAGTTGTTGTTTTCACTCCGTGCATCATGACTTTGTCATTTTTCTTTCAATTCTATTGATGTTAGGCTTAATATTTGCTCAAATAATATATCTTTCATCTTAGATTTTAAGACCAAAGGAGATCATTTATTTTATCTATAAAAAAGTATTCGAAAATTTATGATTTTTGAAAATGGTCGAAAAATTCACTTTTTTACAACTTTCATCGTCAGCAACTTCCCGAAATCTCATCTGATTTGGACAATCTATGTATCGTTGGAAAGGTTAGTTAATTACCTTTTGAAGGTTAGTTAATTACCTTTCGAACACTTTTGTTAGTCCGATGGTTGGTTTACGAGATATGTGCTCATAACTGAAATAAGAGGGAAAAAACGTGTTTTTCGAAGATTTTTCGAAAACGCTTCTAAGATAATTTTTTGATTTTCAGTTTCGTGTTCAGTAGCCCAAGATTAGTCTAAAAAATACTTTTGTTTTTAGGAGCACGCGATGAACCCATTTTTTGTCGAGTAGTGTAATCCATATTTCATCTGAAGTTTCTTTTTCGATGCTCTTTATAACCTCTGTTCAGAACTGAACCCAGTTCTTGAGTGTTGCTTGAATTATTATTTGTTAGGTCTTTTTTCTTTTTTCAACAGTGACCACTCCATACAAAAGATTTATCAGATTTCTTCGAATTGTATGCTATCTTCTTCCTTTTTACAATAGTAACCAATTTCTTTGAAAGATTTTCCTGAACTCCTGTCAAAGGCAGCTACACACATAGCTGCTGTCCTATTCCTTTGACCTTTGCTAATTGATCACACGCTGTGAGCTGCGTGCCGCCAACAAAAGCCGAGATTTCCACTTAAGATGAGGTTTTGTTCTGAATACAATTTTGACTTCTATTCAAAAGACTTGAGAAGTTGTAGGCTCAAATGCTGCTTCAAAATCCTTCAAGGAGCAGAAATTGTACCTGTCAAGATCGATTAGCAATGCCACATCATAACTGTGAACCGCCCACACTTGTAGAGACGCCAAAAAGTGTGAAAGTCGGAATAAGAGGTCAGCATTTTTAGAAGGCCGAAAGATGTACAAACCAAGTGTCTTCATTGCTACTTCTGGGTACGTGACGGCAGGCAAATTCTTGGGCTCTTTTATGCGCGCTTATCTGGCCAAGAAATCTCGGCAACTTGGTGGCGTTTTTGGTCAAACTACCCCCACATGAACAGGCGTTCAAAATCGCTTCAATAATAGAAGAATGGAAAAATAATCATGTGTGGAATGTTTGAAAGAACATCACGCGTCGCCACAAAAGTGCGATATGTGTCATAAAAGACACTTTCTCATGGCATATCGTCGCCTCAGAAAACGAATATCGTATGTTCCATTGAGCCTAGTAAGACATACGACATTTGTTTTCTCAGGCGACAATATGCTGGAATGTGCGTGCGTGCTCATAGAGCCGAATGCAGATTCCGTGCATGAAAAGAGTTAAACATTTATTAAAATGGAATAGGTGCGCAGCTTAGACCAGACAGCAGCTGCTGATCGTTTCGCCATCGAAAGCTGTCAGCCATGACAACAGACGTGCGTGCATGGAAGCGCTGAACTAAAACACTTAATTGCATTGATGCGATACAAACAGAACAGCCGCCCTAATTGAGCGTTGAGCGCTGATGCAATGTGCCCAAAGGGCCAATAAAAAAATGTCAAACTTTTAGCTATAACAAAAAAAAAGAAGCCACTTGCTGGCGCACTCTGTGTACCAAGTAGGAAATTTCGAGCACATTTCCTGCACGCCCATGCGGGCATTACCAATTCATATGATCGATCTGGTCAAAGGTCGGTGCCGCCAAAGTGGCTCATGCACAAGTTGGCTGTGCAATAAATCATAACAGTTATGAATATTCATTAGGAATTCATCAAAAACGCATTGGCCACAGACTGGCTGCCATTATACCTTCAACTGGGCGCACAGCAGACGACAGACGGCAGCTTGTTGCGTCCTAAAGCGAAAATGCGCCGATCATGCGCGGTGCGTGCGTTGGCGGCGGCTACGTGACCTGTGGCGGCTGCACGCTTTTCCAGTGATTTTTACACTTTTACAACATTTCTTTCTTTTGCTTCTTGCTCTCGCGTTTTTTCGTATTTTTTGGAAACACTTGAATGTTTTTGTTGTTGTGTTTTTACAAGAGGCACACTGCCAGCTAGTTTGCTGTCCACCTATTCGAATGTTACACTTTGTTCCGCTTCATTGGTTTTGTCAAATTTGGCATTGATCTTCGATCACAGTTCAACATTTTTTATAACATTTTTCTAGGCGCATAGTCGTAGAGGTCTTGAGTTCCATTAGGCTGCCAGCTGGTGCAGTAGCGGTCTCAAGGCGTCGGTTGTAGCGCATCGATGCAGCTCGCTGTGTCTTTCACATCTTTGCTGCTTGTGCTGCTCTCAGCTGACAGGTGCTTGTGATCCAAAGAAATGCGTGTCTTCTCGGCACGCTGCGTCTTTTATGTGGCCCTATTCCCGCTGTAGCTGTGGATTTCTCTATGTAAACAATGCACCAATGACATTTGATTGACCTTTGCCCTCACGCGATGCAGCAGAAGACTGTGGACGACAAAAAATGCAGCACAAGTGTCAATGCACATCGAACTGAACTGCAGCAGCGCTACATGCAAGCAGCCAATAATATCGGTTGTACACATCTGGTAGAATTATTTTAGGTTAGGTTACAGAGAGTGTGTGCAGTACAAGCTTCACTTTCATGCGAAGACCTAAAAAAATGAGAAAATCGTTGAAAAATCTTTTAAATAGCTGGAGGAATATACAACTGACTCAACTAATTTGACTTCTTGATGAAGATTTGATAATTCGATAATCCTACCATCCAGTTATACCACTTTCCCATTGCTGAACAACTGACTCAACTAATTTAACTTCTTGATAAAGATTCGATAATTCGATCGTCCAGTTATCCTACTTTGCCATTGTCTTTCAGTCTATTCAAGCATCTGTCTATTCGTGTTCAAAACAAGAATTTTCGAGGTAGTTGAACAAAATTTGGTATGAATTACCAAAACTTCAGAATTAAAATCATCACAAGAATTATTTTTGTTTCTTTCATTTCCCTGTCCGACCTTTATCTGTTGATCTGTCCAACTGTGTGTCGGGCAACAATAAACCCATGATTGCCTCAATGAAAGTTAGTAATAAACGTGGAAAACAAAATGTTGCGACTATACTAACTAAATGCTGAAGGAACATCCAACTGTCTAAAATAATTTGACTTCTTGATAAAGATTCGTTAATTAAGCTTCTGATGCGGACCTGACAAGACTTTTGCCAAAAAAAACAGTGGCAGTGTTCCTATAAAGCTGGTATAGGAACTTTTTTAACGTCTCGTTTCGTTCATCACCACAATGCACAGTGATTCGTTCCATAGACAAAATTCAAAAAATTTATGGTCTCAGAATTTAACGATTTTGATGTCATTTGAAAGAAAAAACTCCAACTAAGAAAACCCCAAAAAATCTGTGCAAAAAATCAATTAGTGTCTGTGCAAAAGCGGCTCAAAGTTGAAACTTTTTTCACAAAAAAATTGAAACTCATATTTTCTGTTTTTTAGTCTATTGAGTAAAAAAAATCTTAAAAATAATTGGTTAGCACGAACTTGCTTAAACTTTCAATATAGAATAATAAATGATGTGGCCATTTTCGCTTTTAATGTTTTCCCAACATTGACAAAGCGTAGGCTTTTACTTCACTTTTAATTCAAAATATTTTTCTAAGTTAAAAATCTGAAAATTGGCAAAACTTAGACGAAAATATCTGAAAAGTATGTGGAAGTGTGTTCCTGGATTTTTTTTTATTTTAAGAAGCATTCTTTCTTTTCGGATAATGTTACTATATCCTCCGATATCTTCCGATCTCAGAAAATAATTCAATTTGAAAAGTGGTCTAAACACGTATTTTTCGACAAAATTTATTTAATTTATGCCTAAAAGTATGCAATTAGCACGAAAACTGATAAAATCTGCAAAAATGCAAAACATACATCTATTATTATCGTTTTTATTGCAAAACCAGAGGGTCCCGATACAATTTCTGTTACTCTTTGGAATAATCAATGTTGATTTTACCGATTAAGTGTAAAATCTGAAAAATCTAGCCAACACATTTGGTGCTATAGCTTTTCAAAAATGACGACATTTGTAAAATTAAGCCTCAGGCATTGCCAAACTACAACAGTTTAAGAAAAACAAAATGGAGATTTCAATTCAGCAGACTATGATTAACTAGTTACCAAATTTTATGAAGAACGGACCACTCCTTCTAATTTTGTCCCGCGGTTGTATGGAGTCGAATCACTGTGCAATGTAGCAACTTTGAACTTTTTACTGGACAAGACTTTAGCATTTCCATCATAGACCATAGCACAATGTCCTGTGTTGACTTCAATGAGAAGCCCAATTGAAAAACTACTCAGAGAGAACATTCATTCTGTATACCTTGTCTTCTTGGAGCTAACTTTGATCAATCCAGAAAGATTTTATGTCTCTATACGAGTACGTTCTCCAATCAATGTCTTGATACGACGCAATGACCGAAGAGTGTACAGAGTTGTTTATTTCACTGACTGGCAGCTCGTGTATCATGATTACTAGTGTCCGACCGAAGGTGGACTTTTGGCCGAAGCCGAATATACGGCATAAATAAAATATAAGGCCAAAAGCCCAAGCCGAATACTAATAAAAATTCTTTTAAGGTAAAAACTGATCAAATTTTGCCGTTCTTTCTCTATTCATTTCTTTGTTCCACTTAAGAATTAATAAAATAATATATATCGCACACCCACTTCAAAAGTGACAACTCAAAATTTTTAATTTTCTATCTACCAATAAGCAAAAGCTCAGTATATTTTGTTGTTGTTAACTTTTGCCAAAATACAGTTAGGTCTCTCTTCATGTTGAGAAGTTTGATGCTATTTGCTGCTGCAGCTCAAAAGAGTCCTAATTCAAATTGTGACACTTTTGATGAAATAAATTTTTGTTAAAGTTAATTTTAAGTAAAGTTGTGGCAATTTTGAAAATTTTTCTTTCAACTTTTTAATTGTCATTTATAATTATTAAATTCAGCAAAAGTGACATAACTAAAAATTATTCGGTTATTATTGAATTAAAATATCATCAAAAAAGTCACAACTAAAAATTTTGGATTTTCTGGTGTAAAATAAAAAAAAAATTTTTGTAACCTATCCTAAAGCATAATCTGTAAGGATTTTCTACTAAACGGTCTATACGTTATTTTAAAACAATGTTTATTCAGCTCAAAAACATTTTTTGCGTTTCCTGAAAAATTAAAAATTTTGAGATTTTGTTGTGTCACTTTTGTAGTGGCTGTGCGATATATATGTATATATTTTCGTAAAAAAAACAAAAGCAGTCTTAGTGTTTCGTTTCTAACAAAAAATCTAACAATTCACATAAATAGCTAAATAGAGATCATTTTTATTAATCGCAATCTTGAGTTCGAAATATCGACAAAACCAGATATTTGAGAAAATATTTCGAAACAGATCAAATTGACTTGCATTACAGAACGAAAACCTTCGGTTAAAGTATTCGATTTTTTTGGCCGAAGCCCAGGCCGAATATTCAAAATTGGCCGAATAGGCCGAATACCGAAGCCGAAGATGAATATTCGGTCGGACACTAATCATTACTATGGTAAAGGTGTTATAGCATTTTGTTTACTACGCACTCTTTTTAAGAATTGTTCAATCGATTCTCCTGCCGATTCAGATCATATTAAATTATTGTTCAATATCTCTATTTCTTAAAAAGTGAGTGTCCAACCATCCGGTTGAACAGTCAAATGTCTTTCTTGCAGCTCAACTGGTCTAAATAAGTGAATTTTATGCCTAAACCGTTAAAACCGAGTGTAGCGTATATTTACTGCACAAATTCTATTGTTATGCTAATTTTTTGTGCAGCATCCAAACGGGTTAAATGATGTGAAACGAACTGTAACATTTCAATAGGTGCCCAGAAATGGGCGCAAGTAAGTGTCGTGTGGCTGCTGTAGGCTGTAGGCGGAGATGCGGAACAGGTCACACGGTGAGATAAGTGAACTGTGCGAGAATTACAAATTTCAACAAAAACAACAACAACAAAAGCTATACACTCCACTGCATCTGTGGGTATGGGAAAATGCTTTTGAATTACTTAAAGATGCGAGAGCTGCGTCGCTCAATGGAAACGCATTGGAATTGCGTAGAAAACATTTCCAATCTCAAACAATCACAAAAAGGCACAAAGCAATGGAATGTTATGGTTGAAAATTGCAGGTAGATTTAGACTCATAATGAGGACTGCACAGTGTGATAGGTGCGCTTAAAAGTGAGGTTAGAAGGTGTTGAAATTTTCTAAGATTTGGAATGTGAGACTGTGAAGTGAAAAAAACAAAACTTTTCAGTCAAATCTTAGACCAGCGTTAAGACTGGCCCGTAGATGGCCAGTAGCGTCTTTTAGTGGTTGGTGTATTGAACCAATAGTCAGTGGAGTAGCTGGTTTACTAAAGGAGGTCATGTCCTTTTAAATAATAATAAAATTTTCTTTTTGTTTATTTTCCAAACATTATCTCTTTGGAACTTGTTATAAAACTTTAAAAAATTATTTGGTATACATTGTCCCAATCGGCTTGAAAAGTTAAAGCTGTCGGTATCTTCAAATCTCTAAATTTTGTATTATTTGAAGCCCCTCTATGCGTGATTTGCCCCACTGTGCCGCATCTCAGCGCCACAATTAATCAGAAAAAAACAAAAAATGTCAGCTATTTAAAGGTTTTCCATTTCCAAAAAAACGGTATGCGTTGCATGCGTGCACGCTGGGTTGCCAGAACAAGCGATGCGCTCAGAGGTCGCCAAACCGAGATCGTGGTGCACCGAACTAATGGTTGTTCAGTTGCCATTCGATGCTCGTATTGTAAGACTTGTTTTGAAATTTATTCAGTCCATGCTGCACATTTCTGTGCACCTATTGAAAAACATGCAATTATTTAAACAAAAACTCAAATTTCCCCATGAAAACCACAAACACCTTAAAATTCGTTTCCACATTTTCAAGTGTTTATTTTCAGTAAAGCGGATTTCAGCTCTTATGTCCACTTAATCTGCCTCATTCAACTAAGCAAAGCTACCACTTGCACTTAGCTAATCTGACGGCGCATGCGTGAATCTGCGCAAAGGGTTAATGAAATTTGAATAAACTGTAACATTTCAGCAGGCGTGCAGAACTGTCTGACCTCTGACCTGTCTTTAACAGCACTCGAAGAAATAGCGATTCTATGACCCCAAAACAGGTAGAATAGACGTTTCGGTTTTGTGTCAAAACTAGTTTCACAGTCTGCGTTCATAGTTCCATAGTTCACAGGTGAAAGGATTGAATTGCCAACAAGTGTAGCACAGCAATAGGCGCTCAGCGTTTCTTGTTCTCACATGCTGCGATCCAAATTGAGTTTCTTTACACACAAATATTTGCTCTATTCTTTGGGTGCATTTGAAATTTCTTAGAAAACAGCAAGAATTTCTCGGTGTATCCTGCAGAGCGTCCGTCGCCTTGCTGAAGCCGCTGCTCGCCTGGTGAAATTCAATTAGTGAGTGAAAATCACCACTTGACTTTGACACCACAAAGCAATTAGTGCACAATGGGCAAAAGTCATAAATTATGGATTTTGTGACAAATGTAAATAAATGAGCAAATGCGAAAGAGTTAAGCGTGACCAAAGAGATCATTTCAACAGGATCGCAGCACGTAGAGCATTTTTAGCGAGATGCTAACAGTTGTTTTTTTTTCAAGTATAGAAAACATTGAATGTTTGTTTAGGAAAGAATAGATTAGAAACATAATGTAGGAGGAGAAGCTAAGAAGAGAAGCAGGTAGCTGAGATTGTGACAGGATCGTTTGAAAATAATACGGCAGGTCAGAATTAGGGTGACCAAGTATCAAAAAGAAAATTATTTGTGTTGAATATAGAATAGTTGGAAAATGATGCCACGAAAATATTAAATTTCAAAAATCATCTACTTTCAGATATATAATTCTTAGGGTGATCATTAAAAAGTTTATTTATTTATTCAAATGTGTACAATATTTAATTATTCTACAAACAAATTGGAGCGCTATTATCAAAATTTGTGCAATAATTAATTATTCTACAGAAAATTGGAGCGCTAGTATCAAAGGCCTTGAGCTTTCATAAAAAAAATGGAAAAACTAAAAGAAAATACTTTTCTTTCTCTGCTTTGACAATTTGGACAACTTCAGATCTGGTAAAATCAGAGACTTGATAGCGTTTATGCAGTAAGAAAGTTCACTTTCTCCACCTCACACTGCCAGTTCCTGGCTGCTTGGGAGCTTCAGAGTAGTCATTACTGCTCTAGACAAATATGGAAATCTCTAGGCTTCCCTTTCTTCGATAGCTTGGATTATCTCAGTCATATTTAAAAATGCTCAGCAATGACCCCATAATGCGAATCTCCGACAACATTACACCTGAAGTGGAATTCTCCAGGAGATACAAAGTCTGCATTTCAGACAAACAATTGTGGAGAACCTATAGATTCACCCCTGCTCCAGGTTCTTAAATCTGCTACACGGATGGATCCAAGCTGGAAGACGGAAGCGTAGGGGCTGGAGTATATGGCCCGAGATTCCACAAATCCTTCCCTATGGGGAAGCTAGCTACCATATTCCAGGCCATTGAGGCATGCGCCAGAAAATGCCTACGCAGGAAAATATCTGGTGCACAAGTATATATATTATCCGAAAGCCAAGCGGCCCTAAAGGCTCTAGAAGCCTACGCGGCCTCCTCAAGACTCGTCAAGGATTGCCGTGCTCTTCTCTCATGAGGGTCACGAAGGCAACGAAAAAGCTGACCGCCTTGCCAAAAAAGGTGAAATGTGCCCACCGGTGGGCCCTGAACCATTCTGTGGACTATCACAAGGACACACACAAGAATTGCTAAGGAAATGGGTAGTCCTAAACTTTGCCGAGCAATGGACCAACAGCACGGGACAACGCCAGGCAAAGCGGTTTATAACCCCAGACAGAGGAGTATCCAGAAAACTTCTCATGCTAAAAAAGGAGGACCTCCACACCCTCACTGGATACCTAACTGGCCACTGCTCACTAAGGTATCATCTCAGCAAAATGGGAACTTCCTCTTCGGATGTCTGCAGGACATGCAATCAAGAAACAGAAACCTCCATACGCGTTCTCTGTGATTGTGCTGCACTCAGCAGAAAACGATTTCTCCAGCTAGGGGTGACCACCATAGCCCCGGAAAAGATCTGGAATCTAAAACCCCAAAGAGTGCTTAAATTAATAAAAGCCTCAACTTAGAGGGTTAAACCAGTTTGCACAAAAGATCTACACTGGTCGCAGTGCCTAATAGACTCAATATTATTATTATTATCTGAGTCAACAATCAGTCAGCATCGCAAACTTGATAGGGTTTATTCACAAATCTAATTTTTTTAACTGGGCTCTCCAACTTGCAGTTATACAAGTATACATCACTTTCTCTTTATAGTATCACAATGGGCCTTTTCTGTGGCTTAAGTGTGTCTTTTGAAATAGTTCCGTGCGCAGGCAGCCACTGTAACCTAACCTCCTAAGCTTTCAGTAATTGGCAGAAGAATCGATTTAACAATTCTCGTGTGTCCATTGATACCTTCGACCATCCTTTAATCCGACTTTCCCATTGTCTTTCAGTCTATTCAAGCGTCTGTCTATTCGTGTTCTAACCAACAATTTTCGAGGAAGATGAACAAATTTTGTTATGTTATTTGGTATCATCACGAAAATAAGTATTGCTCTTTTATTTCGCGGCCTGACTTCTATTCGTTGATCTTCCCAACTGGCAACAACAAACCCATGATTGCCTCAATGAAAGCCAGTAATAAACGTGGCAAACAAAATGCTGACGGCAAAGAGGGAAACCAAGTCTCTGGTATAAGGACCAAGTTGAGGACGCCCTATCATCTCTTGAGAACAGAGGCGCCCGGAGAGAACCTGGTAATTGGTTATGGGGAAAATAAGATTAACATTCCCTATTGAAAACAAATGAAAATCCAAGTCGAAGTCTAGAGCAGAGTATAAAACTGTTTAGGTTAAATGGTCACCATACTAATGTTTTTTAATATGGAATGAAGAAATAGTAGTTGGTAGAAGAGTACAGAAGATATTCTATGGAATTTTCAGGTAAACATAATTTAGGAATTTACAGGCATGTTAAGTTTTGAGGCAGAAAAGCAATGCGATTATAAAAGACTCAGAATGAAAACCTTGATTTTTGTGCTACTATTGTATCAGTATTTGATTTGATCTTTTGAAGCAAATGGTTCAATTGTTAGCTGGAAAATAAGCAAAACCAATACTTAGAATGGTAATCATATCTTTAAACTGCATCACAAGACGTTCTCGATGTTAGTCGAGTTGTATTCTAAAGTTAAATAGCTCACTGAATGGAGATTAGCAACAGAATAGAATAATTGTTCTAAGTAAGAATGATAATATGACAACCTCTGTTAAGGGGCATTCTAGTCTAGACGCTCGATTTTGAGGTAATTTTACGGGCTTAATAAAAAAACTGTAATTATTTTTACTATCCATGTATTTATCAATTTTTTATTGATACTTGAAAAGTATAAAAATGTATAATAGTTGAAAACAAAAATCAATACTAAATAAAGTCCGACCTATACCAAATTTTTTGGCCGATACCGATTAATCGGCCGGAAGGGCGAGAATTGGCCGATGCCGATTAAACGGTCGAGAATTGGACGATGCCGATGCCGATTCCATAGAAAAAAGTAACACTAATGAATTCAACCAAAAACATAGTTTATTTTACAAAAAAAAAGAAAAGGAACTGTTACATACACATTTGTTTGTAATATTCATCACAAAATTGCAAAAAAAAAACTAGAAAATCAACAATTAAAAATGAAATAAAATGACAAGAGAATTCAGAATTCTAATACATTAACATGTATTAAAAAAAATACATCACATATATTCCTCTGACATAAACAAAAATACTGACGTAAACACAGGTTTTTAATAAATATTGCATACAAAATCAGTTTCTTCTTCAACTTAAAATTACGATTCTTACATATATTAAAATATATTAAAATTTGTACTCTCAAATTGCATTGGGCGCAAGGCGACCCGTTGTACAGGTTTGGTGGAAAGAAGTCAGAAAACAAATTTGGAAAAAATAAAAGGCCTGTTTAAAAAAATGCTTCCAATTAAAAAAGAAAAATAAGACTGTTAAATTAAATGGCCTTTCTTCTGATGCCCACATTAATAGACGAACATTTCGAGAAAATTTGTGTTTTTAAGATTTCCTAGTTTTTATAAAAAAAATTTGTAGGAAACCTTTGTATTAAACAATATCTGAAAATACGTTACCCCTTTCCAATTAGCAAATAAACAAAGCGAGATATAAAAAAGAAACAGTGCGATTCAGCTTCAAACAATTAACAAAAATGAAAACAAGAAAATGAAAGCAGGAAAATAGGCCGATATTCCATCGACCAAAAAAGGCCGATGCCGATACCTATTTTATTGGCCGATGCCGATTAATCGGTCGGACTCTAGTTAATTCTTATTAAACAAGGATGTAGAGTTATCTGGACGTAGCCGATTTGAAAAAAATGGCGTCTTTTTGAAAATAAAGGTCAGTTTTTGCCTCCTTTTTTGAACTTTTTTTAAAGTAAAAGTAAAAAATATTACAAAAACCCTACGTCGAGACAAGTTTGATAGTATTAAGAGAGTCTGTTACAAATTTCAAATAAATCGGTGCATTAGAACTTGAGATATCATGTCAACCGTATCGAAAAAAGTAGTTTTGAGAAAAACCTTTTTTCAAGTTTACTGTCTCATTTCGGACAGTCTGAGTAGCGCGTCACAAAATTAACTACAACTCCGAAAATAATTCGAATTTCGGTAAATCCCCTTAGAGGTTTATTCTTAAAGGTCTAAACTTTTAAAATATGAAAAAATAAATAGATTTTTTTTCGAATCTCTAGACTAGAATACCACCTTAACGTAAGTAACGTCTTTGAGGTGCTGAGTTGACAAAAATGTATAATAAATAAATAAATAATTTAAAATAAATAAATAATATAAATAAAAAAATAATAAATAAAATAAATAAATGTATATTTTTTTTCTATAAATAAGTACATAGTAACTTAATACATAAAATATTTATTTAAACTATACATAAAGTATCCTTATTAACACTCGGATGCCCAACAACTTTTTAAACGGCCAAAGCCCAACAAGGTCCCCAGGGACCTCTTCTGTAATATTGCATATAAGGCTTGTAATTGTGTAATGTAGTGTTACATAATGTGTGTAGATGTGTTTGGAAAGCCAAAAAGCTAAGCTTGGTGTATATTTTTTAGTAAACATATATGCATTTTTTACTACAGACAGATGGCAAAAACATATAAAATACAAGGTTAGGTTAGGTTACGGAAGGGGTGTGTGCGGCAAAGCACTTCCACTCGGAGACCCTGTTGGGTCCATTGTGAATCCCTTCATTTTTCGGAAAAACCGGTGTCCTTCTTTTATCTGCTTGGATCCCTGTAGATCCAAATGGGATCTTTTGGGAACCATTTGGTCTTCGCGAGGAAGTTGTGTAGATCAGTCAACTGTGCACCTGCTACCTCCGCGAGCCCGTCAAAGAACCTTGCCCCAAGAGTCTGGAGCCGTCGTCCTTGTAGTGATGGGCAGTGGCATAACAGGTGCTCGACTGATTCTACTGCATCCTCATCTCCACAGCTTCTGCATAAATCGTCGGTCGCCAGACGCCATTTGCATAACATAACACCAATGGCGCAGTGACCTGTGATTACCCCCGTGACCATGCGTACAGCATGTTTGTCGAGGAGCAGGAGGCTCTTAGTTTTTCTCATGTTGAGTGCTGGCCATAAGGTGCGTGCAATCTTGCAATCACACCTAGTTGTCCAGGCTCTATTTGTAGCTTGTGTGAGCCACTCTCCTATTGAACCCATCATAGCAGAGATCGGTGGTAGCACCGTGTTGACCGCCTCGCACGCCGGCATAGCTGACCCTGCACGGGCTAGTCCGTCGGCTTGCTCGTTCCCTTCGATATCACTATGTCCGGGAACCCAGCACAGACGAACCCTGCATTGTCTTATGCCACCTAGTGCTTTCCGACAGTCTAGTACTACCTTTGACTTCACTACAGTGGATTCAATTGCTTTTAGAGCAGCCTGGCTATCAACACAAATGACGGCCACACTAAGTGCCGAGTGTTTTATGTGTTCCGCTGCTTTCATGATGGCGAAAACCTCCGACTGAAAAACGCTGCAATAGTCTGGTAGTCTATAAGACCAGTAGACATTTTGCGTTTCACAGTAGACACCCGCCCCAGTTCCATCCTCTGTCTTCGAGCCGTCGGTGAAGTAGACCCCTGCAGAGTCTTCCACCTCGGGCTGTTGCCAGTCGTCCCTGGAGGGATAGTCAATGGGAATCTTCAATTCAAAATCGCTGCGCTTTACCAGGAAATCGGTGGCCTTATCTAGAAGACCTTGTCCGGTAGAGCTAGTCGTAAGAACGTTCAGGATGCTGGAATGTCCGTATCCGCCTGGCCTCAGCTGGTTAGACTCCCTCAATCTGAGGATTGTCCTTGCTGCGCTGGCCTTTACGAACAGGTCCACTGGGGGAAGGTGCAGAAGCATTTCCAGAGCCATTCGTGGAGCGCTTTTGGCCGCTCCCGTGATCGCCATCGTGGCAAGTCTCTGCACCCTCCCCAGATTGCTCTGGTTGCTCTTTTTGCCCATGGCTGGCCACCAAACGTGAGAACCATAGGTGATGATGGGTCTGATTATCGCCGTATACATCCAATGGATAATATAGGGTTTTAATCCCCATCTTTTACCAAAGGTTCGCTTGCAGGCATACAGCGCATTGAGCCCCTTTTTCATTCTCTCTTCAATGTTTCGCTTCCACGAAAGTTTTGAGTCCAGAATGATGCCAAGATATTTGGCCTCTTTTGATAGTTTCAGGGGATGCCCTTCCACACAGGGAAGAGAAAATTCCTGAATCTTCGTTTTCTTGGTGAACAGGACTAGTTCGGTCTTTTCGGGATTTATCCCTAGACCGTTGTCTCTTGCCCACACTGACAAGTCGGCTAATGAGGATTCCATCAATTCACTGATAGTAGGCAAAAATTTGCCTTGTATCATGATGACGATGTCGTCCGCATAGGCCACTATTCTAATGCGTCTTCTCTGAAAGACTTTTAGAATCTCATCCACTACCAGCAGCCATAAGAGAGGGGAAAGCACCCCACCTTGGGGTGTTCCCCTTGTGGCTCTCCTTCTGATGGAAGCCGGTCCTATCGTTGAGTTGATTATCCTGTCTTGCAGCATCGTTTCAACCCAATCGATAACGAAGCTTTCCACATTGTGTGCACGAAGTGCTCTTGTTATGGCCTCAGTGGTGACATTATTGAAAGCCCCCTCTATATCGAGGAAAGCAGCCATTGTGTACTCCTTTAAGGCCAAAGAGTTCTCTATGGGGTCTACAACACTGTGCAGTGCACTGTCTACCGACCTCCCCTGGAGGTAGGCGTGTTGTGCCCTGCATAGTTCAGAAGATAGTCCCCGGTTGTCTCTTATATATCTATCCAACAGCCTCTCCAGCGTTTTCAATAAGAATGAGGAGAGGCTGATAGGTCTGTAGTCTTTAGCCGTAGTGTGGCTGGGCTTTCCTGCCTTCGGTATGAAGACTACTTTGACCTCTCTCCACTGCTTTGGAACTACATTCCCCAATAGGCATCCCTTAAAGATGTTTACTAGGGGTTGCAGAATACAGTCTCCGGCCTGTTGTAGCATTGCTGGAATGATACCGTCAGGACCTGCGGACTTGTAGGGGTCAAACGACCTTATGGCCCATTCGACCTTATCTTTGTCCACTATTTTGGCGACAGTTTCAGGTGGTGTAGTGGTTCCGAGTTGCTCTCGAAGATTATTCGAGTCAGTAGGAACCTGACACTGAGGAAAGTGTGCCTCCATTAGAGTCTCAAGCGATTCTTCACTAGACTCTGTCCATGATCCGTCCGGCTTGCGGATGCAGCTAAGAGCGCAATGCTGCTTAGACAAAACCTTCCTTAGCCTGGACGCCTCGTTGACACAGTCTATGGATTCGCAGTAGGCTCTCCATGATTCTCTTTTGGCTTTACAGATAGCCTTCTTGAAGGCGTTGAAACTGGATCGGTACGCGTTCCAGTCCGTTTCCTCCCCGCTTAGCTTTGCCCTATTGAACAGTCGCCTAGTCTCCTGACGTAGTAGTCGAAGCTCAGGATTCCACCAGCTGTCGCTGTGCTTCCTCTTGACACGACTTATCGTACAGGAAGACTTAAAGGCAGCGTTCAAAGTTCCCGTTAGGAGTTCAACCGAGTTCTCAATTGCACGCTCGTCTGTGACTAGGGCGAAACGTTTCGGCCTCAGTCTTGAACGAACGACGGTCGTGAATTTTTCCCAGTTCGCACTCCTTGGGTTCAGAGGTGGTGGATTGCAAACCGTGCCAAAATTGACATCGAAAAGTATTCGGTTGTGGTCCGAGAAGGAACAGTCGTCCGATACCTTCCAGTTGTCAATCCTGACGTCGTTTGCCTCAGAAAGCAGAGTCAAATCAATAACTTCTTTCCTGACCCTATTCTGAAAGGTGGGCGTGTTGCCCTTATTACAGATAGATAGAGAGGTAGAAAGAATAAATTGAAAAATGGACTCACCCCTCGCGTTGATGTTGCTGCTTCCCCATTGCGTATGATGGCCGTTGGCGTCGCAGCCCAACACCAGCGCGTGCCGTTTCGCAGTGGCGAAGCCGACCAGGTCTCGGACCGCCTGGGATGGTGGGTCCAGCTCCTCGTACGGCAGGTATGCTGACGCCAGAATCAGGCCATGCCCTCCTCTTCGTTCAACCATACCCGCCGTTAGGTCTCCATTGCTGTATTGGGAGAGAAGAAATAGATTAATGTCATTCTTAACCACTATACAGGCTCGTAACCTACCTTCGGTTGAGGGTTGATATGTTTTATATCGAGCTGACCCCAATCCAGAAATTTTGGATCTTACGATCCACGGTTCCTGAATTAGGGCCACATCGATATCCCCCTCCTCCATGAACCTCATCAAGTCGTGGGTTGCTGCTTTGGAGTGGTGCAAGTTAATTTGCACCACTCGTAGCTGCTCCCTCAGTGGCCTGCTCACGGATGCCCGGAAAACGTGCCTTGACGGAGCCCAACCCGAACTTGATGACGCCCGAGCGTTGAATGAGGTGAGTGTATGACTGACGATCAATAGCGATCGTCAGATCATTTCCCACGCCATTCTTGCTCTTTGCGTTCGTCAGAACCCTCCAACTCTGGACCGCCAGTTCCTTGTTTTGAACACCTATAATCTTCAGCATAGATTCGGCCTCCGGAACCGGAGGCGGAATCCAGACCGAGACTACAGGCCTCAAAGGGAGGATGGATCGGGAGACGACCTCTAACTTGGCGCCCGGCCAAAGTTCGCCAAGGCCACCGATTGCGGAACGGATGAAATCCAGAGATTTCGTGTTTCCGCAGCCGATGACCTTGACGCCTCGTTGCCAGCCCGCCCCGTCAAAGATGGCCTCTTCTCCATCAGCCCGAACTATGGCATCCAGGATCTTCGATTCAACAAGCAGCCAGTTGGCGGCCGAAATTTTCCCATCGGGATCGTTTCGGTCAATAACGGCTGCTTGCAACTCATTGGGGACGGAAAAACTGGTAGACTGGTAGGTCTTTGGTTTTTTCGCCTCCTTCTGAGCATCCTCACCGGATCTGGCCCTTTTGGCAGCCTTGCTAACCTTGGTGGTAGCCGTGGCTGTTTTCGAGCCGTCCCCGGTGATGATCGGCTTATCAGTCTTTTTGGCAGCTTGAACAGCAGCAGCCGCAGTATTAACAGCGGCCGCTGCTGTCTTACCGCCGAGGGCGGGACCCGCGCCGGCTAGGTCCTTAGCGGCCTTGCCACCGGGTGGCTTGTTGGCTGCAACGTGGACTGCCGTTGCGTCCCCCCCCCTGACGGGAGCTGCCTTAGGGCTATCTGGAGCCCCAGATTTCCCTGGCTCCGCCGATCCGACTGTTGCCGTTTTCCTCTCGAACTTTGCAACAATCTTCCGGTGTTTCTTGATGAGAACTTTGTCCCTGTTTGTCAAGGACGACGGCTCCACCAAGCTCATTTTTCGGAGATACTGCGCTGAACATTTGTAAGCCTTGCGGGCTTTCTGGTCAGCGGTTCTCTCCGCAGCTTTCGACTTCTTCGGGGGCTCACCTAGCAAAGTGGCTTCCAGAT
Source organism: Melieria crassipennis (assembly GCA_963668005.1). Classification (NCBI taxonomy): domain Eukaryota; kingdom Metazoa; phylum Arthropoda; class Insecta; order Diptera; family Ulidiidae; genus Melieria; species Melieria crassipennis. The sequence continues at coordinate 7,218,273 of OY764963.1, forward strand.
CAGGGTCCAGTGTATCGATGCTGCTGCCTTGTGATAAGGTGGTAGCCTCATCGTCGGTGGCAGCACCGATGCGCAGACCGTCCAATCTGGAGCCTATGTCTAGGCCCTCCTCATTCGATTTTAAGGCTGGTTGTCGCTGAAGCGACATTGCCTTCTTCCCAGTAGCATTAGTAGACTGCATGACCTGGGGTCCCGTCACACAGCCTGAGAAGTTGCTGGATATCGACGCCAGGTGGCCTTCTCGCTCACCACCTACCGCCGGTACTGGGCATCCGACTCCCTGCACCGTAACTAAATTCCTTTCATCGGCCACCACAGACGGACGGAAAGACACCACTTCCCTGTGGGATTTCTTTTGAGTCTGCCATCCCACGCACAAAAAGACTCGGACTCGACCGCCCCTAACCTGGGGAAACAGACGTCGTTGTGTGCCGCCCCTAACCTGGGGAACAGACGCACACTGGGTAGGTCTTAGTTGTTGCTCCTCAGCCGGCCTGCCTAACATGGGAACCCCTGTCAGGAGACAGCGCAATTGCTGCCTCCGGTCAGTATAGTCCGGTGAATCATTGCGAACGTAAGCCCCCACACCGCGACAAGGTGCCTACCCGAGTGGGGGTATAAAATACAAAATAATTGCTTTTAAAAACGCCATAGGTCCCGACGGACCTTGTTGGGCATCGGAGTGTTAAGGTTTGAACAAAATCTTTAGGATGTACATACAACTCCTCAACGGATTAACCCTTTGCCTGAGAGCAATTTCACCTATTTGTAATATTATAGCAAAAGCTACGATTGATTTATGGGTTTAATTTAAATAGGCACCAACAAATTAATATTTTCAGAAGTGAATTCAAAGCAAATTACAAACATTTTACTGTTATCCCCAAAATAATTTCCAATAATTTGCAGCGATACCAGGGAAAGTTTGTGTTCTAATTGAAGTCTACGAATTGGGCGCGTTTGATCAGAACTCTGTTTCTTTAATAATTGTTAAATAAAATCAAAAAGTGATAATTTTGTATTTTTCCATAAATATGAAATAATTTTTCTGTAATTGAAAAATATTGATACAAAAATTATTTAACCCGTTTTAAGCTAAAATTGTTCAAAAGTTAACTAGCTCTAGAACTGTAACAAAGAGGCATGGCGACTTCAAATGTTGTGTGCACACTTCTTCTTACATTACCAAAAAGTAATATCGAGACACAGGGTAAAATTCGGGGTCGAAAGGGTTAAAATGCATGAAAAATTTAAGGATAGTTGAAACATTTTAGAACAGTTAATGTACAGGTTAATGTAATATTGACAGACGTTATAGTCTTAAGTGCATACAAAATCCATAAATCAAATGCTTTAATGCTCTTCAAAAGATAAAAAAACTGAAGGCCAGTTTTAAGGTTAAGACGTTATACACGGCAGACGTTATAGAGTCTTAAGTGTGCATGAAACCCATAAATCAAATGCAGTTCATTATAGTAAAATTTAAAAATAAAAAGAAACCACAGACAAACACGTCGTTCTACTGCATTCGTCTGCGCATGTTTCACTTCACCAACGCAACTTGCGTAGATTTAAAAAAATACCCTCTCACTGATGGATGAATGTGCCACATAATAATTTTGTATTCACCTCCTGCAAGGAAGCTGTCTGTCCGATCTTTTGAAATCCTAGCAAATTCAAGAACTGTTATACTGCGCATAGAATCTGTGCTCCTATTAGCTCGTCACGGTTCGTAATTTTGCCGATCTTGGCCTTTCCATTGTCAAGGACACCAAACTGATTTCAGCCCACTGATTCTTCCACTACGAGGTCACACACACTTCCCTTTCGGACACTTTGCGCTTTTGTGCTGCGGCAACGGGATATTCAAATTGCCGACAAGAATTTAAATAAACTGTATCAAACGAACAGGACAACAGCACCGGTAGCGCGTTCGGGAATGTGCGAGCGGAATTCGTTTCCTGGCTTGTGAAAGAATAATAAAATATGCCAAAGAAAGAATGGAATGAGGGGCACTTCAAAGGTTCACATGTGCCCACACGCGGCGACAGCAACACATGGCTTGGGCACTGCCGATCGGGAACGACACGAACCCAACGACTTGCAGCGCATTGCTGGGCGCCTGCTAAAAAACATGAAATTATCGTGACAAACATCAAAAAACGCTAATTGCTCTGACAAATCGACCGTGTGACACGATCGAATTACGGCGGCCCAGCAAAGGACAAGCAAGATGTTGCCAAAGGCATCACACACACACACACACAGGCACGTGCGCGCTTAAGTTGAACAAGATCGGCACGCGCTCGAGTGCAATGAGGCAATTCTGGAATTGGGAGTGCAGCAATTTGTTTACATTGGGCCAGGCGAGCAGCGTTGCACAGCCGCAGTTTCGGTTAGTCGCTGATGCGCAACAATTATAACATTTATATTCGTAAAGTTTTTTAGAACTGTTTACATCCAAGGAACATGAGGGACTTTGTAGAAATGCGAATTTTGAGCTGCCGCTTCCTGACGATGCACACGCAAGAAGCAAGAGAAGGAAGAAGAGGAAGAGAAGTTTCGGTCAGATATGACCAAAACTGTCTTCGAAAGTGATGGGCAAGCAAAATTGCACAATAGGCAGCCAAGACGCCGCAGTACGCAAAGGAGCACAACAGTTCTTTCATACATCACTGCGCCACATTGAAGACTGCGCAACGGTTAGGCTCGTGTTTGTGTGTGTGTGTGTGCGTTGCGTAATCTTTGCACGATCAACTGGGGTTGCTTTTGCTTTGCTGCAAATTTTTCGGCATTGTTTTTTTCTTACATTCAGTGGCTTATCGCAACCAAAGAGTGCCTTCATGCCTGCGAAGCACGCAAATTGCCAAGCCCCGCAATGCCTTCAAGACAGGAAGTGCCAAATTTATGATCGAAAAGACTCGTTGTTGTTGTTGATCAGCAGCACATTACGTAATTTGAGCGCACCGAGCGTCTTGAGTGGGAACAGGCGCGCAGTTTACCAGTGGCAGCGGCAAGATTGTGTGAAGAATAGCGAGAGAGTGAAAGAAATTTGCGTTAAGGGTGCAATGATTGCTCGAGTAAACAAAGGAAGAAGGTAGGATGGAAGGTTGTTAGAGTAAACGAAGGAAGTGAGGAGATTGCGAGCACTGAGGACAGGAGCGTAGCCATAAGTTTGTCAAGAAGTCCAAAGGAGATGGGAGATGGAGGGCTACCATTTTTTTTTATAAATAAACATAAATTTCGCTGCTGGCCTAGCCACAAGTTGGTCAAGGATTCCAAAGGAGATGGAGGGCAACATTTTTTTTGTCAAGTTTTTCAAGTTTGTCAAGGAGTCCAAAGGAAACGGAGGCCTATAATTTTTTTTGTTTATAAATAAACACACATGACAGGAGCGTAGCCACAAGTTTGTCAAGGAGTTCGAAGGAAACGCAGGGCTACAATTTTTTTTTATAAATAAACTCACAGGACAGGAGTTTAGCCACAAGTTTGTCAAGGAGTCCAAAGGGACGGAGGCCTACACTTTTTTTGTTTAATAAATAAACACACATGACAAGAGCGTAGCCACAAGTTTGTCAAGGAGTCCAAAGGAAACGGAGGCCTATCAAATTTTTTTATAAATTAACCACCTAGAATTTGTTTTTGTAAATAAACTAATGGTAAATAAAAAGTATTTTATTTTATATAAATTGTGATTATGAATGAAATCACATAAATTATGTATTGTATCTTGGATTATAGCAGCATTAAAAATTGATTCCAACAATATTTTATGGTTATGGTTTTTTATTTTATGGTGCAATATTTCTTAAAATTTGTCATAAAATATTTATTTTGAGTTAACACATAGTGACGAGAAAAGAATTTTTTAAAACTCCGCAAAACATCACGATTTGAACTAACAACAAAAATAAGAAATACAAAAATCGTAAACCCACGAAACCCCACGTTGGTGTTTTTAGAAACCAACAAAACTTAAAAATGAGGCATTACTAGCGAATACGCTAGTACGTGTATCTTCCCCAGTGGCGCACACAGGATTTAATTTCGCAGAAGGGCTTTATGTACAACTTTTGAGACGAATACGATTTGAAACCATATTTTGTATCAGCAATTTTGGTTTTTGGGGGTGGTTTCAAACTGCCCCGACCCTGTGGACACCACTGATCTTCCCAAAGAAGATACTAGTTAGTATATATTTTCACCAGTGGTGCGCACAGGATTTCTTTTTGGAGGGTCTTGTACTTACCTTTTTAGTTAAATACCATTTGAGATCATATTTTTGACACACAAGTTTTGAAACAAACAGATATTTGGGCGTTGAGCCCCTAAAACCCCTTTACGTGCACCACTGATGTTCGCCCTTCATTAAGAAAAAACATGATGAGGCAATACCATCCAAACTCACCGCTCACTTCTTGGCTGCGCACCTGTGAAGTTCTGAATCTTACAGAAAAAATTGTTATGGAATTCCATTTTCAAACTTCCATGGAATATGACTACATACCATATCTCTTGAGTGAGAGACGAATAATCCGGGAGTGGATTGTATACAAAACTAATGAAATGCTTAGGAAAATTATTTTCAGTACATTTACGTTGCTTTTGTTATTAAACAACAAAAAAAAAACCTGTTCATTTCCTGTTTCCATTTCACATATCCTTCACATCTACTGCGGAAACGTCTACTTTATTACACTTCCGGTTGGCTCAGCACATGCGACTGTAATGAAGTGAAGTAACGAAAAAAGCATTTGTGTACCCTACACTGGTAAGTTCGGTTACATGTGTTTTGGTACAAAGTTTGCAACGCCGAGAAGAATACTTTACTACTATAGAAAAGCATGTTAATATATTTGTGATAAGCAGGATTCGAATTTGATCATTCATTCAAATTATTCCATACATTTTCCTATATTTTCATGATCGTATGAGAAAAATACGGAATGACCAATAACTGTAGTGATCGTATAACAGAATGGTTTATGCATTGCTATGATCGTGTGGGAAAAATAGCAAATCACCAATCATTGTTATGATGATGTAAGGAACTAATTTGAACACAATCATGATCGAGTTAAAAAAATTGAAGATGGACCTATAGCGATAGTGATAATGATGTGATTGAAAGTGTGCAAATATGAATTGTGATGTTAAGAATTACTAGTAGAATAACTTCTGTCTGTCTTTCATCCAACTCTTACGTATGTACATATATAAAATTTGAAAAGAGTAGGTTAGGTTGATGTGTTGAGGAAAGATGTGTTCGACACGCACTTCCACTCAGAGACCATGTTGTGATACCCTTCATTCGAGCGTAGCCGACGCTATTCCCCATCCGATGGTTTTTAAAAGAATACGTCTCGATCTACTGAAACAGACGTATTCTTTTGAGAAGCATTTGGTCTTTGCGAGGAAATTGTGTTGATTTGTAATTTGAGCATCAACGTTTTCCGCGAGTACACCGAAGAACCTGACTTGACAACAACAACTAACTCAGCTGAATTAACCCATTAAAACCTGACCCCAGAAAGGCTTGTGCGATTTCCATAAAATTTTACACAATCTTATTAATTGACCTAATCAAGAAAAAAAATCAAGCAAAAAATTCATACCATGTTTTTTTTTGTCATGTTTTTCGCAAACATTACACAAATAAACAAAATCAAACATTTGCGGAAAATAAAATGTGCCAATAAAATATCAGCTGCTTGGATTTTGACATTTTCACACGTTGCGTTGTATGAAAATTGGCAGTGTTTAGGCCCAACGTTGCATTCGCGCAAAACAAAACTTAAAGCATATTTTTTGCTTAAAAAAACAAAAAAAAAATTTTTTCAAAATTTATTTTTAAATAGTTTAGCATTGCAAAATGCAGCCCACTAAGGGATTTTGATAGGTTTGAAGAATAAGTATTTTTGATTGAATTTCAAAAATTCCCCAAAAAAAACCTTTGACTTTGGATCGAAAAAAACGTATGAATATTTAAATAATTTTGAAATTTGAGTATGGCAGAATCTAAAACGATCAATTCTAATCCAATTCTACCCATTTTCAAGTCTTATGTCTTTATGAATTACTTAATATAGCGAAATTCCCAAACGTTGCGCAAACGCAACGCTCAGGGCTTAATGGGTTAACCCTACTTTCAAAATGGTTTTAAATTGCGAACTGAAATAGAAAAATGGGCATTTTATTGGTTAGGTTTAGCGCTATGACGTGCCTACGCACTTTTAACAAATAAAACAAAAATGAGTTCAGTTAGCTAACGCAGCCATAGTTCGTAACGCTGAATTGTGCCAAAAATAAAACTTACTAAAGTTCTTTAAAGCGGTTCACCGCACTAGTCACTTTATTTATAGTTTTACAAAGTCACTTTACTTTCACTTAATTGTTTCACTTTGTGTTACACGGTTGCTTGTTAAAACCAAAACTGACTCGCAGCCACGATTGCCACTCAACTAAAATTTTCTGTACTAAAAATCTTTAAAAAAAGACTCAAAATTCTAAAGGAACCATATTATGTCTTCGAACAATTTTTGTTGACATAAACAAAGCTTTTAACAGTACCTAACTTTTATATCGACATTTTTACCGATTATCTACCATTAAACAGTTAGAATGTTTTGTTTTATAGCGGTCCAAAGGCCCCAGTGAATTAAAAAGGCACACCGCATGGGCTGCTTTTGCCAAAATTGGACACCGTGGCAAAAGTGGCAACCGTGCTCGCAGCTGCTTTTCATACTCTGACCGGAGCATAATTCGTTCTCTAACATTTCAGCATCGCCTCGAACCTTCTCTGCACTAAATGCCGCAAAATTACCATGCTCCCTAAAAGTATGCAATGCAGCTGCTGCCTAGAAATGCCCGTTCAGTCTTGTTGTATCGTGTTGCCTATGTTAGGGGGCCCTCGGTTGCACAAAGCATTATCGTCACACTTGCAATGACTGTCAAAATCTCACTTGAAGTGCTTCAAGATGGCCACATTTCACAAGGATTTGAATTGATTTTATGGCCGATCTTGCCACGTCTTTTTTGGTGTGTTTTGTTTGCACAGTTTCCTATAAACCAGTGGTTTTCAAGTGGTGCTCGAGGCCTTCAAAGGTGGTACGAGATTGTTGCACATTGTGCACGAACGGTATGAGAAAGTAAAAGAGAACCTCTGCTATAGCCATGCAAGGAAGGATTAATTAATATGGGAACAAAATTAAAAAATATTTAAAGAAAGACCCTCAAACCTTTCGATCCCTAACATCTCAATTAATTGCATCGAATTGCAGTGCTTCTGAATTTTTGACTGCAGCCACAGCCGTCAAACGTTCGGTAGCCTCTGCCAACTGCCACTGTTCTCACTCACTTGTTGCCGTGGCGATCTTCTGCTGGCACTGCGCTGACAATCATAATGCCACAGCTTCGTCGCGCTACCTACGCTTGGCTTGCTGCTCGCCGCATCGAAATTCCAGCAGTGATTCAATCTTTCCGCAAAAGTTCTCACGCTTGTTTTCTACCCTGTGCGCATTTTTTCCCACACCATTTTACTCACAAACATTCTCATCGCACCGCTTTGACCTGTTGCAGCCGTACAAATGCCAACAACAACAACAACAGCACAGAGAGCACAACCAAAGACCCTTTGGCCTTTTCGCCAGCAAATCCTTAGCGTGTTTCGCCTTTTCGCTGGGCATTGCGCATTGCAGCGGCTGTTCGCCTGTTCGTTTGCACGTCGGGTTACGTCATTTTTTAACAAATTCTCACGTACGTTTTTTACATTGCTTTTAAATTGAATTCGTGTTGAATGCATTTTCCCAATCATTTTTCCATATTCATGACCTTTGTTTTTGTAAGATAAGATCAAACGGATCGTTTTTTAAGTGTTTCGTTAAAAAAAAGTGTAAACCGATACCCGCACAATCAGTGCATTCTTGTTGAATTTTTTACGCTCTCTCCCTTTTTTCAAGTGGCACCGAGCACAAAAATTCCCACGTTCCCTGCCTGCACATTAAATGTCCTTTCGGTACGTTGGCCGTGTGCTGCTCGTTTTGCTGTGCGCCTATTCCGATTCCGTAGAAGATGCTCTGAATTTGGCCAAAATTCTCACGCACAAATTTTCGGTTACATGATTTTTTCTCAGCCCTCGATCCTTGGGCCCTTACAACAACAAGTGTTTTTGTCTATTACACTGCATGCTTTGTCGATCCTGGCAAGCGATAATGTCGGCATTTTTTTTGGCTTCGTTTTGACCCAACTTGAGCGCATTGTTCCCACGTCTAGTCGTTGAAATTTTCCCACGTTAGCACAGAGGTCGCAACGATCTCGGCGCGTCATGTGCGTAACTGGCGCATTTTCACCACTTGCCTGCCGGACACATGCGCTGCCCGCACTGTGCGCCTGGTGCGCATTTGGAGAAAATCAGCATTTTGCGGTTAAAGTTCTCACGCCCTTTCACACGCCAGAGCCAAATTGTCGGTTGGCCGTTAAAATTCTAATTTTCTAATGAATTTCTCAATGCTGCCAACGACGAAGTCATTCATCATGTAGAGTTGCACATCCTTATGCGCATTCATAGGTTTGTAGAGATGCTCATGTTGAAGCGTGATCAATGCCCAATCATTGCTGCAACATGCAACAAGTGGTTGTTGTTGGTTTGGTTGCAGTATTTTTTGTATGGTTTTTCAAGAAACAATGGAAAAGGTATGAGGATTTTCATGTTCATGGGGAAGAATTTCCCACGACCCTTTTTGTGGAATGTAGATAAAGATTGGTTTTCAACTCGGCTTGGGTGATAGCGACAATACGCTACAATTTCATTAGACTGAATATTTAATCAAATAATTACAAATTTGACACAATCCTATTTTGATTCATAGTTGTTTTTATTTTTACACCAATAACTTAGCAAAGTGATTTATATTTAGGCACTGGCGCCTATAGGCTTTGGAGTTCAAATCCCTCAAATGTGGTGTTTGCTATTAAAATTGTGGGTAGCGACACAAAAATTGCTGGTACAAAATATGTTTTCGAATGGTATTTGAAATGAAATGAAATCCAGTGCCCGCCAGTGTAGGTGGCAGAAAATGATTTCAAGTCGTAATAATTTTTTAATTGACTGGCACGACAGCCCGCTTACGCGAGACTAAGGCCTAGCTTCCCGCAACCACCCGTGTTGTGCATGTGAATTTGTACGCGGGTGGAAGGGACCTACAGTTTTATGCCGGTTCCGAACGGCGAGTTGGGAGCTTTTTCATAAGCAATTTTTACTCTCAGAGGTTTGCCATTTCCAGCTGAGAGGACAGCCACCGAAAGAGAAAACGAGTTTTCCCGTTATTTTTTTAGGTGTTATTACAGGCAGTATTTGAACCTGGGGTTGCTGCCTTCGACTCGCGGTCCAACGCACTAACCAACTGAGCCACGGCGGCTGCCGTGTAGTCAAGTCGTACTGCATTCAAAAGTTGTGTACGTAACCCCCCAAAATTAAATAATGTCTGCGTCCTAGCATAATGAGGTTCAAAATCAATAACGACTTTTCTTTTAAACTGATTTATATATACATACAAACTTTATGTTTTGAAGGAATTAACATACGAATGAATAATTGAAGTACTAATTAAGGGAGTGTTCCCGTCTAGAATGCCGATTTTAGGCTGTTTTTCAAAAAAGGCAACAGCTACAAGGCAACTTGCAATATTCTGGTTTTTTGCTTGTTGTTCCTTATTATTTGGAGAACAGAAACTCATATTTGTGTCAAAAAATTTTATTTTCTAAGTAAAAATTTTCAGTGGTCAATGTGACCTTGTCACGCTGATTTTCACTGCTGGCCGATAAGAAATTTCGGGAACCAGTAATGTGAAACAGAAATGGGTATGCAATTATTAATCTGCAATAAATTCCGCGGATGCTAAACCACAGTTTTAGTCAAAATGTTGATTAGAAACAAAATGGCGGCCATATGAAAAAAAATTGTCCAGTTTTGCCACCTTTTTTTACCTTTAGAGTGCTTGAAAATATATTTAACAATAATTTTTTGATGAAAACTTTGGTTTAGCATCCAATGAAAACTATCTAGAAAATTTTCCCAAAATTTCAAGTCGATACCTCTCATAGTTGCTGAGAAAAGTTATCGGCCAGTACAAAAAATGTGGTTTCGAGAAAAACGCGTTTAAAGTTTCGACGAATGTATAAGCGGAGCAAAAAGAGCTGAGATTACTTCAATTAACATGCAAAAAAGTGGGTACTGAGTTTGCGGATTGAAAAACGACTTTGGGGGGTGATAGTATATAGTATAAGGTACAATAAAACGCCAAAAAAAAAAATAGATTTTTTCAAACTTCTACCCGGGAACACCTCCTTAAGTATAGTTTGTCAAGTAAATGTTTGCAAACTTAAAAAATTATTATAGACAAATTATTTTGAAAAGCTTATAAATATAACAGAAATTGCAATATTTTGAAATTTTTTTAAGATATAGATTAATAGTAATGTCTATTTGATACGCGAAAACAGTGTAAAAAATCAAAAAAGGAAATGAAGCTGTACTTCAAACTGTCAAAAAATTCGTCTTCTTTCAAAACCAAGATTGCATTGAAAATTTGGCGCCATACAGTTCCGAACAGTTTCATGAGAAACATCAGTTCCGCATTCTATTTTTATATCCAAAGCCATTTCCCTTATTGAGATACGGGGGTTTTCACGAACTTTTCGGATGATTTTTCTTTCTTCTCTATCAGACAGTTTTCTGGGTCGACCAGGAGATATGTACTTTCAAATCAATTCGCCCTTCAATACGCGAAAAACATAGACATTACTTTGATATTATATGAGAGTGAAATATTCAATTAATTTATATTTTTCAAATAATTTCAAAATATTGCAATTTCTGTTATATTATAAGCTTTTGAAAATAATTTTCTACCTTCTTTTAATTTGCAAACATTTATTTGACAAACTGTATATCGCACACTAAATACAAACGAGCCACAACTCAAAATTTTACTAAATCTAAATTTGTCTACTACTTCAACATTTTTATTCTTATCATTTTCTACTTTAACTGGAAAATTGCTGTATGTATCGCATATCTGTTTTTATGTTAATTACGTTGCTTTGCGGTACCAAAAGTTGCTTGTGTCTTCTGAAGATTTGAGGTTTTCGAAATCTGTTTGAGTGCATTTAGTGTGCCATATGTACGAGGCATTGATCCAGTTTTCGATCTCTAATCTGGTCTTAAAAGTGATCAGTCAAGTTGAGTACCTATATCTTATATTGAGTTGTTTCCAAAACATTCTCAAAAACCAAAAATACCGATTTTCAATTTGTAGCGGTGTTTAGTTCCCACACTCTTCATTTGAACAAAATCCTGAACAAAATTCCATTGCAGAAGATTTTCCAAAACAGACAGTGTGTTCTGCCTGTAAGCCTACAATTTTTGCTGCTTGTCTGTTATCCTCGATATTGAAAATTCACAAACAATTCGAGAAACTCTCACGATACTTCACAGCGTTCGAGTAAAGGTTATAGAGTTTAGATTTTAAACGTTTTCCCAGCAATCTTCAACAAATTCTCACGATCTCAATGCACTTTTTGAGAACAAGGCACCGCTCATGTAATACACTAAAAAATTCTGTTTGTCTCACGATCTCTTACCTACTTGTTCCTTTCATTCAGTACGCATCCTGAAAGTGGTTGTAATACCATGAAATTTTCACAATCTTTTTTAAGAGCCATACGCAGGTAGTTTTTCCTCATACACGCACAATTTTCTTAGATTTTCCTTGCAACGTCTATATTTTCTAGTCTTTGCTGTTATCCTATTCCTTTGTTAGGAAATTCTATTGTTCTTGAAAAGTCAACTTTTCATTGATCGTTTCTTTCGTTGTGTTTTCGTTTTTGTTATATTCGAGTTTTTAGGAATTTTCCTACCCTTACTGATTGTGCTGTTGACCTGTTTATCTAATTCAATTTGCATTTCTGTCTTTACGAACACGCATTGCAACAGTGGCGTATTTAGAGGGTGATTTTGGGGTTGAAACCCCCGAAATATTATAGACTTTAAAATTATATACAAATTAAAAGGCATATACATAAACATTTATGAATATTAAAGAATAACTTTTTGAAACCACCCCAAACATTTTTCTGAATCCGTGCCTGGTAGTGAGGATAGAAAATATTCATATATTATATATTCAGTTAGCTAATTTTTCTACTTAGAGACTTTTTGGATATTTAATTTCGAATTTCGTGGTTTTGGGGGTTGAACCCTGCCCCCCCCCCCGAAAAAATATTAGAGTCGACTTTAAAACTACATACAAATGAAAAGGCATATGCATAAACGTTTATGAATATTAAAACCCCCAAAATATTTTTCTGAATCCGACCCTGGGAAGGACTTCGCTTAGCTGTTACACGATGAAATCAACGCGATGGTGAAGGTTTTGTTCAATATTTTCTTCAATAATTTGAAAATGGCGAGTACAGCACCTTCGATAAAATTGGAACTGCTGATAAAGCTTAGAAATAAAGCAACAGTTGATGGCCCGTTTAAGATGAGAAATGAAATTATGGAATTAAAATTATTATTTTTTTAATTTTTTTGTAGTCAACTAGCTTAATAAGCTTAATAAGCTTCAATTTAAAAAAGTTATTATTAAATATTGCTGTGGTGGTCCTGTGAGGATCGCCGTATAGGTCAAGTTGGTCGAAAAACCGGTGACTGCTGTACCAATTACTAATGACCAGATAGAGCCGCAGTATTTTCTCATAGAAAAGAAAAAAATTTCGAAGAGTGGGTAATAGTCATAGTGAAATTATACAAATTAACCAGAGAGAATTTTTAAAAATTATTGGTTATGTATGTACAAAAATTCACCTTGAATCATACATAATCGTTTGAAACATGGTGAGGTTTCAGAGGAAATTTTTAAATCAAGAAATTTCTACGCAATGGTAACAGTGGCGCACACAGGATCTCATTTTGGGGGGTTTTCTGAATACCGAATACTATTTCGAAACCATATTTTGTACCAGTAATTTTTGTGTTTGTGGGGAAGGTTTGAATCCCCGAAACCCCCTGTTTCCGCCACTGCATGACAATGTTAATCTGCCATTGCGGTAATCTGCAATCGTCAGCTGCAAAAAAGTTCTTTCAGAATTTCAATGAATCAGATGGCAGATATTTAACTAAATGGATCTTCAAATAATACAGTCTCATTTTTACCACTAAAGATTTTGTTTCCAACAGAATTATATGTAAGAATATTTCACTATCACATTTCATTACCATTAAACCTTTTTAAAGGCAGTGGAAAACATGGTTAATATGATTGATCTCCCATGGACCCGTTCACCATGGAAGATTCTTACAATGATATTTGTGCGTTTGGAAAATTTGGATTTGACTGTTTGGGAAACTGTGTGGAATGAATGTTTTGTAATTTATGTTTTTTTTATTTCTCAGCGAAGTGTGTTATCCTTTGTGGAACGAATTCCTTATACCTCTGTGGGTTTTACTGGTTATTTTATTTTATATTATTTTATTTTATTTTATATTATTTTATTTTATTTTATTTTATTTTATGTTATTTTATTTTGTTTTATTTTATTGTATTTTATTTTATTTTATTTTATTTTATTTTATTTTATTTTATTTTATTTTATTTTATTTTATTTTATTTTATTTTATTTTATTTTATTTTATTTTATTTTATTTTATTTTATTTTATTTTATTTGATTTGATTTGATTTGATTTGATTTGATTTGATTTGATTTGATTTGATTTGATTTGATTTGATTTGATTTGATTTGATTTGATTTGATTTGATTTGATTTGATTTGATTTGATTTTATTTTATTTTATTTTATTTTATTTTATTTTATTTTATTTTATTTTATTTTATTTTATTTTATTTTATTTTATTTTATTTTATGTTATTTTATTTTATTTTATTTTATTTTATTTTATTTTATTTTATTTTATTTTATTTTATTTTATTTTATTTTATTTTATTTTATTTTATTTTATTTTATTTTATTTTATTTTATTTTATTTTATTTTATTTTATTTTATTTTATTGTATTTTATTTGATTTTATTTTATTTTATTTTATTTTATTTTATTTTATTTTATTTTATTTTATTTTGTTTTATTTTATTTTTAAAATCTAAAAAAAAAATACTTTTTTTTCAATTTCTTAGAACAGTGTGTAATCTTTTATTACTTTTTATTACTTTTATTATTTTATTTTATTTTATATTATTTTATTTTATTTTATTTTATTTTATTTTATTTTATTTTATTTTATTTTATTTTATTTTATTGTATTTTATTTTATTTTATTTTATTTTATTTTATTTTATTTTATTTTATTTTATTTTATTTTATTTTATTTTATTTTATTTTATTTGATTTGATTTGATTTGATTTGATTTGATTTGATTTGATTTGATTTGATTTGATTTGATTTGATTTGATTTGATTTTATTTTATTTTATTTTATTTTATTTTATTTTATTTTATTTTATTTTATTTTATGTTATTTTATTTTATTTTATTTTATTTTATTTTATTTTATTTTATTTTATTTTATTTTATTTTATTTTATTTTTTTTTGTTTTATTTTATTTTATTTTGTTTTATTTTATTTTTAAAATCTAAAAAAAAATAATTTTTTTTTTGATTTCTTAGAACAGTTTGTAATCTTTTATAGGAACAAATTTTTGTTTCGACAATTATTTGTTTCATCTTTCCATTTCTGGAATTGAGGCAATGCTCTTCATCCTTTTGATCCTTTTTTTGGTCTTTTTTAAACAGACACACACACATACATATTCACGTGTATGTGCACAAAAACCTATAAAAAACAGTCGTGAAAAGTATCCAATTGCTGTTGGGCATTGTTCTCGTTATATCCATTGTGATCTTTTGTAACGGTCGAAGGTGAAAATATATACGAAAATAAGTATGTGCAATCATTTTTTATGTCGCTGCCGCTGTCGTTTTCTTTAGGGAGTTCATTGTGTGACAGAAAAAAGGGCCATATTTTGCAGCAGAATTTTCTCTCATAGTTTTTCACCTTCGTTGCTTCTGCGTGCCTGTTGCATGCACTCATTCTAATCCTTGCAAAAAATTTGCAATTTTTGCAATTAAAACTTTTCTTTGCGAATTTCCTCTCAGCGCACGCGATCGGTGATCCTTTGTGCCGTTGGCTATTTGCAGCTAGGAGCCAGTTGCCGTCGATTTCTGTTGGCTGGGTACGAATCAAGGTCAATTAATTTAATTGGACCTAATCAAGCCGATCTGCGGGCTGCTTGTGCGCGGCGATCTTTTGCCAAGATCTCGCATTTCTACGGCAATTAAATCTGGTAAGACGCTATTTATGGCTAGAGGACAATGCCATTTGGCCAGTTGAGTTGAGCCTTCGGCCACAAAATGAAACGCAAATGCCGGCAGTGTAATGGCCAAATGCTGCGCTGGCTGCCGGGTCAGCGTCAGGTAGCTGCTGGTCGGAGCGTCGGTCGGCGGACAGACATGCGCGCTGGCAGCAGGTAAACCGCTTTACCTGACGCACATAAACACTCATGCACACACACACACACACATGCACAGAGACACATTGCCGCTGAACTGTCTGAATTTCGCCTAATGAACTTCTACTTTCGACGCCCCACCGCGTGCACCTCGCGCAGCGCTGGGCCGCAATCTTCATCGATTCGACTCCGTGCCGCCGTGCCCATTATCCCGTGCCATGGGTTTTTCGGTGGTGGCAATGGCGGCGGTGCTGCCGGTGTCGGTGCCGCTGTGCCTTACGGCCATCAGGCACACAGTCAGCCATCCAGGCAGGCAGGCAGCCAGCCAACGGCCGCCCGACCGGCTTGTTGTGCATTGCTGTGCGCCTATTCGAAAATCCAACTAATTGCTTACTTTTAACCCCTTCAAATTGTACTTGTTATTATTATTTAACAAAAAACCACTGCCAACAACAATAGCGGCAACGGTAGCGGCAGTAGTGGCGGTAGCAACAACGATGACGATAGCAACAAGTACCCTCACTACGCACACGCTGCCGCCTACCGCACAACGTATTTCGTATTCAGCATTCAGCAGCTCGACTCAAACTTAAATTGCGCTCCGCTCCGCACTGCACCGCTCCGCTTCGACGTTCCGCCAGCATTCATTATCCGTTCAGCCCAGTGGCGCTGCCGGCGCTCGCTCGGCTTCGTTACGTTGCGTTGCGTTACGTTGTCTCTATTCATTAGTGTTCATTAGTGCAACAAAATGCTCATTTTCCTGTTGCCAATTAAATTTCCACTTATGCCAAGTTAACTCACTTCGTTAATTGTTGTGGCTTTTTAATTGGGCCCTTTTCAAATTGAATTGAACAACAATAACACAACATCAGCGCCATCATCAGCGCCACCGCCAACCGCCGACCGCCAGCCACCGACCATCGACCACACCAACCGTCGCTATTACACCAAAGTGCAAGAAAACGTTTATGTGATCGTAGGCGCACACCGAGTGCGCTACAACCAACATTATCGACACTCGTATGCGAGTAAATAGTTGGCAATATTAGTGATGTCCTTACTAGTACATAACTAAATATATGTGAGAGGTGAAGATTGACTGACTGATGTCATGTCATTTAACACTAGAAAGACCATTGCACAGTGATTCGTTCCATAGAAAAAATTCAAAAAATTTATAGTCTCAGAATTTAACGATTTTGATGTCATTTGAAAGAAAAAACTCCAACTAAGAAAACCCCCAAAAATCTGTGCAAAAAATCAATTAGTGTCTATGCAAAAGCGGCTCAAAGTTGAAACTTTTTTCACAAAAAAATTTGAACTCATATTTTCTGTTTTTTAGTCTATTGAGTACAAAAAATTTTAAAAATAACTGGTTGGCACGAAGTTGCTTAAACTTTCAATATAGAATAAGAAATGATGTGGCCATTTTCGCTTTTAATGTTTTCCCAAAATTTGCAAAGCGTAGGCTTTTACTTTACTTTTAATTCAAAATATTTTTCTAAGTTAAAAATCTGAAAATTGGCAAAACTTAGACAAAAATATCTAAAAAGTATGTGAAAGTATGTTCCTGGATTTTTTTAATTTTAAGAAGCATTCTTTCTTTGTCGGATAATGTAATTATATCCTCCGATATCTTCCGATCTCAGAAAATAATTCAATTTGAAAAGTGGTCTAAACACATATTTTTCGACAAAATTTATTTTTTTCATCCCTAAAAGTATGCAATCAGCATGAAAAATTGAGAAAACTGCAAAAAAGCAAAACAGACATCTATTATTATCGTTTTTATTGCAAAACCAGAGGGTCCCGATACAATTTCTGTTACTCTTTGTAATAATCAATGTTGACGTTACCGATTAAATGTAAAATCTGAAAAATCTAGCCAACACATTTGGTGATATAGCTTTCCAAAAATGACGAAATTTGCAAAATTAAGCCTCAGGCATTGCCAAACTACAACAGTTTAAGAAAAACCAAATGGAGATTTCAATTCAGCAGACCATGATTAACTAGTATACCAAATTTTATGAAGAACGGACCACTCCTTCTAATTTTGTCCCGCGGCTGTATGGAGTCGAATCACTGTGCATTGTAGTAATTTTTGCTTTGACGACTCTTACTTTTTTATCGGGTTCTACAATTAGTTCTACAATTAGGATTCTACAATTACAATTAGCCAAGTCCGATGTGTACTTTTCGAGATATCAGCGAATATAATAATATATGTAGTCTTTGCAGGCATGGAAGGCAGGTCTTTCTAGTGTTAACCCTTTCGGGACGGAGTTTAATTTTGAAATCCAAAATCCTCTCAGTAGAAATATTCTCATGCTACATATGAATGTTGGGGTTAGAAAATTATATTGAATGCTCAAAAGTTCTGAAATCATTCTTTTATGCAGGAATACCGAAATCGAAAAAATAGTTTGCGTGTGTCATAAGACTTGAATAATTGTTTTGAGGGGCATAAAACACTTGTTGGAACGTATTATCCCAGTAGTTCCGAAAGGGTTAAAAGGGTCTATGGACAGTTATGGAATTGGTTTTCTTTATGTTAACGTCTGCTGTGACTCAGTGTTTGCACAACAAGTCAGACTGATGTGGGTTCGAATCTTGACTGAACTAATATGAAATGAGGAAAGTTTTTTTTGGTGTCCTTTCTTGAAGCAGATAGCACACTTTGACATTTGAATAAATGCCTAACAAAAAATGTCCACTTAACCCTTTCGCTACAGGTTTTTACTGGGGAAAGTAAAAATGTTAAATTTTACGTCTTAGGCTTCTATGTGGTTGTATTAGCAACATTCCATAAGAAATTATTTAATTTTTATACTCGGACCCTGTATTTTAGAATGTTTTTCTATGAGAGCAACCACATCGTTTTGGCTGTAAAAATTACTTAAACATAAAAGTTTTTACGCATAATGAAAATTTGAATATTTCTTCATTTACTTCAGCCAAAATAAAAAAAAAAGTCAAATTAAAAAGTTCTCTAATTTTTCCTGCTTCTTCTTCCTTTACTATGTCAAGATATACCATTAATTTCTTCATTATATTTCTTCATTTACTTCAGCCAAAATAAAAAAAAAGTCAAATTAAAAAGTTCTCTAATTTTTCCTGCTTCTTCTTCCTTTACTATGTCAAGATATACCATTAAAAAAACGTGTATACTTCTCTTCTTTAAACTTAAATATTCAGTTTATTAATTTCGTATTTTTCCTAAAACTTCAAACTATTCTAAGGACCAACAAAAAATGTATTCTTGCAACCATAGAGGATGCAGACGTCCACAAAGTAGCATGTTGCCATATGGCAACAAAATAGCGAAAGGGTTACTCGTCGTTAAATGCTATCAAATGTCTCGGCCTTTATGGATTTTCATGCCATATGTCAACAATAAGTTTTCGGCACTGTTTTTGATTGTTTTTGATAAAATTATATGTTTTCGTGACGAAATTTAAATTGAAAATTAAACTTGAAATTAAAATGAATGCTTTTATTTAGGAGGACTAATTTTTTGTTTACAAAGTTAAGTAAGGTTAATCCTTGAAATTACAAGTTTTGTTTGGTTCAGTCCTTTTTTCTGATGGTAACTTATGTAAAAAGAAAAAAACTTCATATGTTTATTATATTAAATACAAACCAAAAAATAATTACTTCATTTTAGTTTTATGGGTCTGTGAGACCACAAAACGTTCTTATGTTTATTTCTGGAAGAACTAATAACTAAAATAAAAACTGTATAATATAAAAAAAATTGTTGTTGTAATTTTTTGAGATCTTTGGAATATCATGAAAGTTTATTTCCAAAAAGTTGTTTATACCCGGTCCAAAAGACGGTTTTGTATGTTTCTGTTATAAAAAATTGTGTGCAAACCGGAAGAATAAATTTCTCCATTTGATTTCCAGGACATTTGATTGTCCCGACTCGTTCTCAAGACCGTATTTCATAGTTCCCCCAATATAAAATGTTCAAATATTGAATTCAGAAAAACTATTTTGTGTCTATATGACCTTTGATATGGTCCTAAGGTATGGACTGTAGCGTATTTAAGTAGTAATAACAACTACAACTACATCCACGATGACGACAGTAGTTGCCAGAAGTAAAGCGCCGACCGAAATAAAAACGGTTCCTCCGGCTTTGGCTCGTTAATGAAATGAAAACTCACGACTTGCTGCGAGGCGGTGTGCCAGAGTGCCGCTTGCCGTCCCCCAAAGTCACAGTTACCCATGGGCTTACAATTCCGAGTTGCCAACTGCTAGAAACAAAATGATGATAAATCATTGAATGGAATTGTACATTGGGTGTATAACATGAAAATGAGGGATTTTTTTAAATATTGTCCGTCGAGCTTAACTTATTTAGCTTTGGAGTCGAACTAACAATGTACAAGTATACCGATTGAACTGGGGGAACGTCTGGTCAATCCAACTTTCTTTAAATGTCCAGATGGAATTATGTTACAAAATAGTGGTAAAATTTTTTTATAATAGTTTAAGTTTGTACATAATTTTATTAATAAAAAAAACAAAAAACAGACTAAAACACAGTTCATTTTTAAAGGAAGAAATTAAGTTAATTTTTGATATAATGAAAATACACGGAGGATGACAAACAAAGTTAATAAAATTAACAATTTATTAATACTCAACAATTAATTTTTTTAATTTTTTTATTTTATTAATAATTATTAATTAATAATAATAATAAATTAAAAAAATATTAATAATAATTAATTATAGGTTAGATTAGACCTTCTTCTGAAAAAGTTTTTTTGAGCATAAACAAATACACACAATATTTTAAATTTATTTCTATAACAAAAAATAAATACAAATCTAAAAAAGGACATTTTTGAGATCTCATTACAACCAATAAAAAACCTTTTCGAGCTTAACTTAGATATTTTTCGAATCGATGAAGTTTCAAAAAAGCGCTGGTGTCTGTAAACTTACGATGTATTGCGATTGAATTAGATTTAATCACTGATAATTCATGAACTTGATAACTTGACAAGTTGATAACGTCTTATTTAAAAAAATTTAATCGCACTATCAGTTGATATCAGTTGATAAAATACTGTATCAGTTGATAATATTGAATTGTACTTTGATATTTTTTATTACCTATTTCATAATTGAAATCTTTTCTATATTCCACAGCTTTCCTTACGAATCTGACGATTATGGCAAAATTGGTCGGTTGGAATTCTTGCAATTTCAGATAATTTATAATTACATATTTAAATTTTTAAGTTGTTGTTAACTTATTGTAAGTTTACAATTTCTAAATTAATTTTAATCTTAATCTCTTAAAACAACTCTTAATGATTTTTAACATTAAATATGTATAATATTATTAAAATATAAAATAAAAAAAGAAAATATATATTACAAAATTGCAATAAACTTCTAGAAACTCCTTTTACTGAACTGAAGTTGTCTAAAGCAAAAAAAAAATGTTTATGTTTATGTTTGTTAAAGTATTCAGAGGTTTATCATATTTATCATTGATGATGATTGATTTGATGATTTTGATTATGATTTTAAACATTAAAAATGTATAGTATTATTACAAATATAAAATTACAAAAATAAATCAAATAAATATTAAAAAATTGCAAACCTCTGAAGTTGAACTGAACTAAACTGAAGTTGTCAAAAGTAAAAAAAAATTTATATTTGTTAAAGTATTCAGGTTGTAATATCTAAAAAGCCTTAGTTGCAATTTTGAAAATTTTTACAAATTGTATTTAAATTATTCATATTTTTTTCAATTATTAAAAAACAAAACCGTCAATCCAGGAATTCTTCAGAAAGCATTATTGTAATTTACTAAGAAAATAAAAAAGAAATAAGAAAAATATAAATATATATTAAACAAATTTCAAAACTAGAAACTCCTTTTACTAAACTAAAGTTGCCTAAAGTAAAATCAATTTTTATATATTTGTTGAAGTTTTTAGGTGTTAATTTTTAAAAAGCCTAAGTTGCTAATGCTGAACATTTAAAAATTCTATTTAAATTATTAATAATTTTTTCATTTAAAATTTTTATCAAAAAAAATACAACCGTCAACAATCTAATAATTTTTCGTTCAATTCAATTTAATCAATTCAATCCAGTAATTCTTCAAAAAGCATTATTCTAATTT
Organism: Melieria crassipennis; assembly: GCA_963668005.1. NCBI lineage: Eukaryota > Metazoa > Arthropoda > Insecta > Diptera > Ulidiidae > Melieria > Melieria crassipennis. The sequence continues at coordinate 7,239,953 of OY764963.1, forward strand.
ACTTACAAAATAAAAAAAAAACACTTACACAAACCTTTAATGTCTTCGTACACCACTTGGCAACCCTGCTGCTATAATATTAGACACCAACAAAATAAAAACCCTAATTAAAATGCATTTTCATTTTGGGCTTTTGTGCGGTGGCAGCGATGGCGGCACGAGTGGCGAGAGTACGAGACGCCAACTCCATATGAACCCCATTGTGTGTGTGTGTGTTTGTGCGAGTGTGCATGTGTGTATGGCTGCTCGGTGTATGGCTGCGGGCATATTTAATTACAAAAGCTGCTAATTAGGACGCACAACGCCCACGTTAATTTGTTTGCAAACCAATTAACTCGTCGCGCAGTATCAGGCGCGCAGCACCGAACAACAAGCGGACAGTGCACGAAATGCGGCGAGGGCAGGTCGGGCAAGGCAAGGCGCGGTGCAGCCCGCCACGGTACGGCACGGAGCGGCGCTATGCCCAACGCTCAGTCTGACAGCAGCAACCGACAACGGCAGGCAGGCAGCCAGCCAACCAACCAAACAGCCAAACAGCCAGCCAGGCCGCGGAGCCAGGCAGACGGACCGAAAAACGCGGCGGAGGTCAGCAGCGCACGGCCAAGACGCAGAGGCAAACACTCTCCAGCGGCGGCTGCGGTGGCCGTTGGCGCCAACGAAAGAGATAGCTAGCTCGGAAAACTATGCAATGAAAGGGAGAAGCGACGAAAAGTGGCCAAAGGAGCCGCACACTGTGCAGTGTGCAGGAGCGACGTGCCAGAAGCTGCGCGGCGGCTGGCGGTGGGGGGCGTGTGGCGAAAAGAAAGCAAAGCGGTGCGTGCTAATGAGTAATGAACTTGAATGCTAATACCGCTTGCCGTGGAGCGGTAAAGGCATGTCAGCTGGGCGCGGGACGCGAGGGTGGGCGTTGTGCTGAAGGACGTGCGCCAGGTGATGGATGTGGCGGCTGGAGTGGTGGAGAGCGCGGAGTGGCGGTGAAGACAATTCATTATGACAAAGTTTGTGGCACAGCGGTGGTGGACGAAGGGGGGGAGGAGACTGGCGAAACGGAAGCCAATATTTAAGAATTCGCCGTTTGTTGCGACTTTGTGGGTAATGCAGCCAATAGACAGCGACACAAACGGCGACTTTGTCGCGGTGACGCCGAAGCTACACGTGGTGCGACGATGACAGCTGAACGAGATCCGCCGAGCGCCATTGCGGTAATTTGAGAATCTTTTATTCCATGCGACGCGTCGGCGGATTAGAAGTGATTAATTAGTGGCGACGCGGTGCGTGTCGCCGATGGAAATGCTGAGCAGGGAAGTGAAGATTGGGGGCGAGGGGGAGGAGCTGGCAGTTGCCATCACATGCAGTTCGCAAATTGCGGAACCGGAAATGAGAACGAAAGTTATTATAGTTGTTGGTGTGGGGTTGGAATTCAGGAAGTGGTGTGCAGCATGCGATGAGTGCAAAGAGACACAACATCATCAACACCAGCCGCAAGACAACGAACAGTCGTCGTGTCGTGCTGGCGATATTATTTTCGGTTAATTGCAAAGCGACTAATGAGTTTTTACATGTTCCTGAATTGTGGTAATTTGGTTTTTAATGAGCGCCAACCAACGGCCGACCATCCAAGCACCCAACCAATGCGCGCCAACACGAACGCCGCCCCTGCGTGCGTTTCGGCCGCATTGCCGCTGTGTGCAGCTGACTGGGTGACGTTGTGTCTGCTAGATTAACTTGGCTTATATGACTGGCGGCTGGTGGCTGCCGTCTGGCCGTGGCTCAACTTTGGCTTAATTGGATTGCAGAGCTGTACGTTTCGTCTGCGTTGTCCGTGTCGAATGGCTGTTGTGGCGTTTAGTTAATTAGCGGAGAAACCGCATTGTTGCGCTGCTGAGTGTTGCATACTCGTACATCGGCACAGAGCTATGCACGTAACATACATACATACCGACATGTATCGGAATGTTGGTTTGTGTTTCGGTGGGTTAGTGTGGCGCATGCCAACGACGAAAGTGCGCTCTGGCAAATGGGGATTTCTTTCAAGCTGGGCGCACAGAAATGCAGTGGACGGAAGTTATTGCTGAAATTGCAACGAATGTAAACAGGGAAGACCTTTCGTGGTAGTAGAGCAGAATTAAACAAAAAAATTCGTATCTTCTCTATGAAGTTTTTAGACGAATAGTTAGGTTAGGTGTCTATCTTCCAAGGATGGAACTGTTTTAGTATCACAGTTTAGAACTGTTGATAGCTTTTGGTGTTTAGGAAGCAATAAATCGATGTTTAGACTAATTAATCCATATTATGTGAAAAGTAAGTAGTAATTGAGTACCTACTATTGAGATGATGATCGAAGAGTAAACCTGCCACATTACGACAATCTCCCAATACGAATAGAGTCAATTGAGTTAACCCTTTCCACCCCAAAGTTGCCTGAGAGCAACTTCACCTATTTATTTGTCATCTTATAGCAAAAGCTATGATTGATTTATGCGTTTAATTTAAGTAATATTTAAATAATTAATTAATATTTTTAGAAGTGAATTCAAAGCAAATTACAAAAATTTTACTATTATTCCCAAAATAATTTCCAATAATTTGCAGCGATATCAAGGAAAGTTTTTGTTCTAATTGAAGTCTACGAATTGGGCGCGTTTGATCAAAACCCTGTTTCTTTAATAAAGGTTAAATAAAATCAAAAAGTGTTAATTTTATATTTTTTCACAAATATTAAATAACACAGTGCAACACTAAAAAAAGGGACAAGGTCAAACATGTCTCATTCGATAGAGGACCTTAGCCCTTTCGGTACAGCTTTTTACTGGGGAAAGTTAAAATTTTAAATTTTACGTTTTAGGCTTCTATGTGGTTATGTTAGCAACATTCCATAAGAAATTTTGAAATTTTTATACTCGGACCCTGTATTTTGGAGTGTTTTTCTATGAGAGCAACCACATCGTTGTGGCTGTAATAATTACTTAAACATAAAACTTTTTATGCATAACGAAAATTTGAATATTTCTTCATATACTTCAGCCAAAATTTAAGAAAAAAGTATCTAAATTGAAAGAAAACGTCTAATTAAAAAAGTTATCTAATTTTGTCTGCTTCTTCTTCCTTCATTATCTCAAGATATACCATTAAAAAAACGCGTATACTTCTCTTCTCTCAACTTAATTATTCAGTTTATTAATTTCGTATTTTTCCTAAAACTTCAAACTATTCTAAGGAACAACAAAAATATAGTATTCACAAGTTTTTTTACCTAAAACAGGCACTGAAAAGAGACTATGCCATATGGCATAGAATAACCGAAAGGGTTAGTAGATGAAAAAGAGTCAACGGATTTTCCAGTTTTTTTTAATGCAGTTTAAAGATGGCGGCTTAGTGCCCCTTTCTGAAACTTTTAAAACATCATATCTTTTGACGCAAATGTCAGAAAGGGATAATTTTTACGTCAAATGAAAGTCAATAATATGAAGTCGAAGAAACAATATCCTTTTTTGAAAAATTTTATGCAAAAGGATATGAAGGTCCTCAAATAAATGTTTATCCTAAGTGACTTCTGGTAAAAAAGCATTCAAACATCTATAATGCTTATAAATTTCATGTAAATCACTTTTACAGTTAAGACTCTACAGCGATTAAAAAAATGTGCTTTGCTACATTCGATGTTTTTAGTAAGCAACTACGAGATATTCTGTACGTAAAAACATGAATGTAGCAGTGTATAATTTTTGAAACGCTGTAGTGGCTTAACAGTAAAAGTGATTGAAATGAAATTAATATGCAGTATAGATCTTTCAGTGCTTTTTTACCAAAATTCATTTATATAAATTTAGCTCCTACGGTTTCCAAGATATTCAAGGATAAAAATGTATGTCCTTTTTGTCCTTTTTTATAAAATTTTTCAAAAAAGGATATGGGGTCTTTGACTTAATATCATTAGTTTTCACTTGACGTAAAAATTATTTATTTCTGACATTTGAGTCAAAATATATGATGTTTTAAAAGTTTCAGTAAGGCGCACTAAGCCGCCATCTTTAAACTGCATTAAAAAAAAACTCGAACATCCCGGAAAAAAACCCTTGGTACTTTTTTACCTACTGAGGTCCTCTATCGAATGAGATATTTTAGAGCGTCCCTCGAAATTTGTTTTTGTATTTGTTGCACTGTGTAATTTTTCTGTAATTAAAAAATGTTGATCCAAAATTTATTTAACTCGTTTTAAGCTAAAATTGTGCAAAAGTAAACTAGGTCTAGAACTCTAACAAAGAGGCGTGGCGACTTCAAATGTCGTGTGCACACTTCTTAGGCAAAAAATACCAAAAAGTAATATCGAGGCTTTGGGATGTAACGCAGGTCGCCTCCTCGCGGTGCATCCTGGGTACCGCCAAATGACGCCCCCCCCCGCCACCCCCCGATATACGTATCGGTTGTCACGACCCTGCTTTCGTCTCCGGATCTCTCTCACCTCTATTTGGACTATGTTTGCTTTGGGCCGGTGGCCATGGTATTCTGTTACCTGAGTACACTGGAGTGACACCCAGTGGAAATGGCTTTCAGGCTAATGCCACGACTGCCTCCGTCCCGTTAAAACCCTGGCAGGCCTCGTGGTGCGTTCAATGCCCGTCGCCGTTAAGTTGGTGGCGTAGGCGTCAGTTGAGTTTCACTCCTGACTTTCACTGGATCTGGCTCTGAGCAGCTGACCCCATAAGGGCAGCTGCCAACCCTTCGCATTGCCTCACTGGCCTCACTGCTTGCAAAGATAACCATGGGATCCTACAGTGACGCAATCGGGCGGCGATAGCGGCCACGAGTGGGGACCCAATAGCCATGAATTCGAATAATTCAAAACCCAAGCCCAACTCACAGGGGACGCGCGCGCCTAGCCTGAAAGGGGGCGCACGTCGATTCCCCTTCGGCGAAAAGCCCAGCTCAACCTGCCCCTGTAGCCTCCCAACGCGCCACCCCTCCTTCAGACGCTAGCCCCAACGTCGCCCCCTCTACGCGGGCCTAGAGGATTAGGAAGACGGCCTACAAGGTCCTGCGCAGGCTAGAGAAGATCCCTCCGGGAGAACTCTCGGAGAGGGATCAAGCTTCCTTGGAATGGGCGAGGAAGAACATTCACACCAAGAATACCTCGCCTCATTCCCTTCAATTTGGCTCCAAGCGACAGAGGTCGCAGGAGCAACAGCAACCTCCGCAAGTGGTTCAGGCCAACAAGAGGCCGAGGCTGACGGCACCGACTCCGACGTCTGGTCGGAAATTTAGTGAGGTCACCAAGGGTAGCTTGGTGTGGGCTCTCGTTGACGCTAGCAACGCGGACGGAGCTATCTCTGCGGAAAATGGCGGACAGTCAGGTTGGCCTCACTGTCTGTCTATGACGAGGTTCTGGCAGCGAATCCGGGTCCTCCTCCCAAGTGTAGGGACGCAGGCTGGCACCAAGGCCGTGTAAAGCTGATGGCTTGCTCCGACCAGCGCTCTGCGGACTTGTACCGGTTGGCAGTGAGCAAGGTGGGACGAGCGCGCGGTGCCCCGGGACGAGATCCCCAGCAGACCGCGCTCCAAGACCTGGGTTCCGGCTGAACCATCAGACCCAGCAGCAATTCTGCACTACCTCCGGACCGGCAATCCGGAGCTCCCCACTCAAAACTGGAAGGTTGCGTGGGTCAGCGAACCGCGTGGCTCTCTGAGGGAAGTCATGATCATCCTTAACAAGGAATCCCTCAAGCCACTTGCCGCTACCGGAGGAGTTGTCAGCTACGGCTTTGACTCGGTCACACTGCGGGCTTACCGAGGTGACCAGTCCCCCTCCGATCCGCAGAACCTACTAGGGGTAACACCGTAAGTAAGACAGTGCTTATGCCATGCTTTTAATGACGCTTTACGTCGCGTCTCTGGAATTTTTTGTTTTTTATTTGCATAGAACAGAGATTATACAAAATCTTAAAGAAAGAAATTTAATCATCTTGATGGCCAGTTGAGATCAGAATTTAGGAGATGATGTGATCTGGAAATCGTTTTCCTGTATTTCACAATGGAAACGTGCTTTTTCTTTGCGTAACGCTTAAGTTTAATAAATGAGACCAATCGTGCACGACAGCTGTCAAATTTCACAGCTGTAAATCGTACCCTTTTATTGGAATATTGGAACACCCTGTATAAGAGGGTTTGACTTGAGTAAAAACAACATTTGTTCAGATCACGAATCATTATTGCTTACAAAATTAACCAATTATGTGTAGCATACACGTAATGTATGTGATTTCATTACCAACTTCATCGCAGCAAATATTTTTTAAATCAAAATTTTCCGAAAACTATCGAATACTTAAAACCATCGAAACCTTCAATTTGACGCCATGAAAAAATCATCAAACCAAACTAAAGACGATGACCATGACGAGAGTATCGAAATTGCGTAAAAATTGCGATTTCATTGGAACTGTATTTTCCCCATGACACCAGGCTCCCAGCATTGTCGCTGGTCTTACCTGCCTGCCTGACTTCTTGCTTTGGTGAACGACTCTGCGTAAAAAAAACATCAAGGAAGCGTATGGCTGGCGAACGTGATTTTTGGAATCTCAAACGAATCTTTTACCCGTTGTACCAGGCACTCAAAATTGCCAGCAGCGATCGTTGTCATATTTTCAATATTTGCCACTTGCACGCACCGCTTCAACGGCATTGATAACTCGTCCACTTTATCTGCGCGCTTTTTATGGTTTAGTCAACGAGTTGATAGAAAATCGAATGCAATAATATAATAATGATAACAATAGCAACAACAACAACAACAAAGCGTCTGATAACAGTGCGCAATATGGGGCAAAAAAATGCAGCGCTTGTGAGCACATAATTTTAACGAACTTGTTAAAGGCCAAAGGCCTTCGAAAAGAAACGATAAACGAAACCATAGAAATGAAAACAAAATAAAAAATTACGAAAATATGGTTAGCAAAAATCAACCCAGTCCAGAGGAGATACGAATCGATTGGAGATACGAATCGATTGGATGCCTGCATATGCGACCACGTATTGTGCATTAAATACGACAGTAGACGGGCCCGTAGTCACTCACGGCCGCAAATATGGACGGACGAATGGAGTAGAGCGAAGCGAGCGCATTGCTCGATAGCACGCAGCGTTTACGATAAGAAATGAAGTAGAAAATCGTCGCGCCGCTGCGTTGGGCGCGTTTGCGTGCCGCAGCGCTTTGACGTTAGGGCCTACATTGACCGGCTGCGCATTGTCCACTGCTGCGCGCCTATTCGAATGACAAATAATCGATCGGAATAATTTATTGATTTTTGATTGATGGGCGCATTTCGAGCCTGCGGACCACGCCTGATGCACACCAAACAAGTTTGTGGTGGAGGGGGAGGGGTAGGGGGGGAAGGCGATAAATGCGCATGGCAGTGTGCGTTATTGGTTATGCAAATTGCAGGTAATTTGTGGCCTTACTTCGAGATCGTCATTGATATTAATTTTTTTTGTATAAGGAAGTTAAAAAATGTTAAATAATTAATTAATTGAAAGTACGTATACCACAAATTGAAAGCGTTTTTTAAATATTTTTTTTATTATGTTTAAATCGTTGACTTAATATTTCACTAAGTTGAGAGTTAGTTAACCTTTTCGCTACAGTTCTTATTGGGGAATGTTAGAATTACAAATTCACTGATTTAGACCTCTGTGTGGTCATAATAACACATTGCATAAACAATTACATTTTTTACCGGACTCTGTTTTTTAGTTTGTATGTAATCTCCATATTTTATTTTATTTGATTTAATTTGATTTTATTTGGTATTAATTTATTTTTTTTTATTTTATTTTATTTTACTTTACCTTATTTTATTTTATTTTATTTCATTTCATTTTATCTTATTTTATTTTATTTTATTTTATTTTATTTTATTTTATTTTATTTTATTTTATTTTATTTTATTTAATTTTTTTTATTTTTATAATTATTTATTTTTATTTTATTTTATATTTTATTTGATTTGATTTTTAATTTAATTTAATTTAATTTTAGTTTATTAAATTTGATTTGAGATTATTTTGTTTTATAGCAAATATGTATTTCATTTTATTTGATTTTATTTTATTTTAGTTTGTTTTATTTGATTTGATTTTATTTTGTTTTATTTTATTTTATTGTATTGTATTTTTTTTTATATTATTTTGATATATTTAATTTTATTTGATTTTATTTTGTTTGATTTGATTTGATTTTGTTTTACTTAATTTTATTTATTTAATTTTATTCAGTTTTATTTTATTTCATTTCATTTCACTTCATTTTATTTGATTTGATTTGATTTTATTTTATTTGATATTAATTTATTCTATTTTATTTGATTTCATTTCATTTCATTCAATTTTATTTTATTTAATTTGATTTTATTTGATTTTATGTTATTTTATTTTTATTTATTTTCATTTCATTTTTATTTTATTTGATTTGATGTTTTTAATTAAATTAAATTTAATTTTAGTTTATTAACTTTGATTTGAGTTTATTGTGTTTTATAGCAATCATGTATTTTATTTTATTTTATTTTAATTTATTAGATTCGATTTGATTTTATTTTTTTAAATTTTGTTGCTTTATTTTATTTTGTTTATTTGATTTGATTTGATTTTTAAAATTTTGTTTTATTTGAGTTTATCTTATTAAATTTGATTTGAGTTTATTTTGTTTTATAGCAAATATGTATTTTATTTGATTTAATTTTATTTGAATTTATTTTATTTTTTATTTTATTTTATTTTTATTTGATTTTTTAAGTTAAATTATATTTTGTTTTATTTGAGTTTATCTTATTAAATTTGATTTGAGTTAATTTTGTTTTATAGCAAATATGTATTTTATTTGATTTGATTTTATTTGAATTTATTTTATTTTTTATTTGATTTTATTTTATTTTTATTTATTTTTTTTATTTTTTATTTGATTGATTTGATTTGTTTAGTTAAATATAGTTTAATTTAATTTTATTTTGTGTTTTAAATTTGATTTGAGTTTATTTTGTTTTATAGCAAATATATATTTGATTTTTTTTTTTAAATTTTATTTGATTTGATTTAATTTGTTTTAATTATGTTTTATTAAATTTGGTTTTATTTTATTAAATGTGATTTTATTTTATTGTGTTTTTAGCAAATATGTATTTCTGGAACCGTAGAGCGCTCGGGCATCTATAAGTCTGCAAGTTGTCATCTGCAGTTTCGCTCACAAGGTTTAATTTGGGGAGAAGTTTCTCTATGCAACTTTTGAGCACAGTACCATTTAACAACATATTTGTAATTGTTATGACAAATTGATTTTTGGGGTTTTAAACCCCTCAAACTCCCTTGCTATATTGTGGCCATATGACAACAATATGAATTTATTCCGCTTAACGAGTACGTCAACCGAATTGGGTGAAGTGCTTCGGCCATCTATGACACGTGTCTAGAAGACACTACTGTTCATTATATATGATTAGATTTCCTACGTTCAAGGCACATGTGGAACTGCAACTCGAGCTGTCGGGCATCCTTTGCAGAGTCTTTGTGAAACTTGAAGTTAAGTCCTGCTCATTCAAGGCCGCATAAGCACCAAAGGTGGAGCTGCCCAGATCTAAGTACTTCAAGTAGCTGTGAGCTTGGGCACTTGCCAGCCAAGGGGGACGGCAATGGCTGGGATACAATGGACAGCAATGTCTCGTCAGTTTGTGGATGTTGTTAATGAGAGAGTCTCAAAAGATTAAAAACTTTAACAATGTGGTTTTTCAGTTTTTTAGAAAAAAAAATCAAATACATTTTAAACAGAATCCGATTGCAGTATAAAAACCAAAATAAAGCGTCCAAATGCTGCGCTGGTTCCGACAACAACAACAACAACAACAATATAATTCAAGCATTTCTCATTTCCCCCATTTCGATGCGGCTGTGTGGCGCTTCGTCTTAGAACGTCTCACTGTTGGGGCGGATTAGTTAGCTTTGTGTGCACGGGTCGCAGCTGTGGCAGTAGGTGTAGCAACAAATATATATTTGTTTTTATTTGTTCTGGCTTTCCAAAAACCACGAAAATGCAGTTTTTTGCTTTTTAATGTTTAGACACAAAAAACCATCGCTTTGTGTGCTGTGTTGAGTCAGTTTTTTTCTGCTGCTTGTATGCTAATTGGCTGAAAGCATACCGGCAAACGTATTGACGCTGAATTGTTGTTGTGCTTTTTTGTTATTGCTATTGTGTCTTTGAAAGATCGTCTAACCGCAGAGTCGACGGTGCACGCATGTCTGCGCACATAAATATGCACCGGCTGGCCGTTCCATCAAGTGTGCCATATAGGAAAAAAATGTGTCTGTTCATTGTTGTTGTTGGTGTTTTTTTTTGGTTGAAGTATGCTCGAAGCTTTTGTTTACCTGAAAGATGAGTTATTGAAAACAAGTTTAAATGTTGTTTCATTGGTAGAAATCGCAAGTGTTGTTGGCATAGCTGCCCGGTCCACAATTCGTTTCACTGTTCTGTGCTATGGGTTTCATAAATAAATTGTCATTGCCTGAGTAGTTTTTAAACTCCACATATTTAACCGCAGCTTTATTTATATTGCATTACTTAAATATGTATATATTCATATATATATATGTATATGTATAACAGTGTTATCGTCCAACTATTTGAAATTTTTTTTGGTATTTTTGTTATTCAATGAAAAATTAGTGTGTTGCCAATACTTAAGTATATAAAAGTAAGAAATGTTATTTGGTTATTATTTGCTAAGTTAAGTAACTGTTTTGCTTTACTAGCACTTCCTCTTCATATCAGCGTATTACCTCGTTTACAATTAAAAAAAATAAAAAATCGCAACTTACACTGAATTCAATCCTTTAATTATTGCCAAGTTGCTGAGACACTACGCGAAGACGCATAAACACGTTGCCACAGTTCGATGTGCACTAGTTGCATTCATATTCATTTTATGCACAGCAAATATAAAAAAATATAGAATGCATTGGGTTTTAAGCGTTTCGGCTGTTGCCTGCAACAGAGTAACCATTTTACTTTAGCTTATTGAAATCCCCCAAAAATATTGAATATTATTATTGAAGAATAGAAATTTAATGTATCGGCCAGAGCTGTTTAAAGTTGACAATTGTTTTTGTTTGAAAAAAGCATTTACGTTTCCAATCATTTTCAAATCAAAATAACACAAACATGTTGTACAAATGTATGATTGGTTTTTATTAAAAAAATTGGATAAAGTCATAATAATGTGTAAACAATGTTTACTAAACATAATGGTACAAAATCGTAGTTTGTGATAACAATATTTAAATTTTATTAAATGGAAAATATAATAGAATATAAAGTGATATAACATCTTAATAGAAATAGTGTAAAAACTTGAAAATAAACATAAAGTAAAGCTTTCAGAAAACTTTGCATTAGCAAGCGCTGAGATGAAAAATTAAAAGGAACAACCAAAGGCGTTAATAGTAAAATAAAATTGTGTTCAATATTGAGATTAAAGTGGATAAAGTTGCTCCTCTGCCATTTTTTATATTTGACAGAAAATGCAATTTTTTATTTCTGAAAAATTGAAACATTTCAAAAGAATAGTTTCAAATGAATAATTGAATTCAAATTATGAAATTATCAATTAAGTAATATTTCTGTCATTTACTGTCTGCTTGGCTAATATTAAATTTACGTTTATGCGCTTGCAAGTTAAGGAACCGATTTAATTTGCCAAACAAGTTTTGCTATTTGCTTGCTTTACTATGCTATATCGTGTGGTGACTTACTATCAGCTACTGTTAGCATAGACATTTCCAAGTAGAGTACATATACTACAGATAGATATTGTATTACAATTGTTGCTTGACTAATAAGTGAACTTAATGGTTAATAGAAAATAGTTATAAATATTTATTGATTATTGTGTAACTTTTTCCGGCCGCCTTAATTCGCCTAATGCTAATGGATTTGTGCTTCAAATGGAAGCAAAATTTTGTGATTATATTTTGTATGCATGCATTAAGTACTTTTAAATTGCTTGGCAAACATTTCGTATTTTGCTATAAATAGTTTAATTTGGTAATTTTCAATTGGTGTCTAAACAACGCTGCTAAAATGTGCCACAAAGGTTAGTTAGTTTTGAGAATTAGTTTAGTCATACAATAAGCGTTTTGCATTTTTGAAAATTTTAGTCAACTTTGAAATTGTTGCTGTAGTACAAGCAGCGTCTTTTTTCACATGCATGTGCATGTTTCTAAAACCAAACATATAAACACGCTTATTACTACGTCTAAAAGTATGTTCTTCATATGCTTTAAGTACAAAACAAAATTCCATTACATCTTTCAAAAGACTCGCCTGCACAGCATATTTTAAAAACGCACGAGTAATAATAATAAAACAAAAAAAAACGCCAATGGTTATGGTCTGCTTGTGACGCCACGAACATTCATTCCATTATTTTTTGCTGCTGTCGCGTCGTCGAAAATAATAACGCGATGTCACCGCTATTAAACGCTTTTCGGCAAAGCGTTTTGGCCAATTCTATGACTCGTAGAGTAGACGCTGATAGTGCGGCAATATCTCGTGTAGGGGCACATGCAAACTAAACTCCAACGCAACCAAAACGGCAAACTCGGAGGCAATCAGCTCTTTGCGATTGAGACGAAAAACGTTTTCGGTTTTCTGCAATGACGTAGAACAATAAGTAAATTAATGAAATGCGTAAATTGCTATGACTTAGCATGCGATGTATACCTCAATTAGGCTCTTGAGTGCATCACCCTTGACGTCATTCATTTTGGCGCTGAGCAGCAGACAAGCACCTGCACACAATTTACGATTATCCTTGTTTATTAAATTGGCCAATATTAATTTTTCAAAGTAGACATAGGCCTGCGAAATGGTGACCAAATCGATGCGACTGTCCAGTTTGTTGATGCGACGTAATTCACGTTTAATGCTAAAAACAGACAATAGAAAAGGAATATTAAATTTGATTGCATTGCAACAGTTGATAATAATTTAGGAAGCGATATCCATTTATCATTTAAAATAATTGTATAATTTTCATACAAATTTTGTTAGTAACAAATCAAACTGCAGCAGTTTTTGGTAGTAGAAAGTGAAGTTTCAATTGAATTTAGAATGCAATTATTTAATTTTAATGTCAAGGACATGAATATTGAGTCATTTAATATAATAATTTAGTACTTTTTGGCAGCAGAAAGTAAAGTTTCAATTTATTTCAAATTATTTAATTTCAATGTCAACATAAATATTTAGAAATGTAATATTAAAATTTGGCAGTTTTTGGCAGTAGAATGTTAAGTTTCAATTGAAATTATAATACAATTAGTTCATTTTACTGTCATGAATATTTTGAATATATTGAAATCGAATACAGAAAATTAATAAAATTAAAAAAAAATTTGAGAAAAAAATGTATCTAAAAAATTTAGACTCACTTGAAATTAGAATAAAACTATTTAATATCAATGTTAATGACATAAATATTTAGAAATTTAACACTCAAATTTAGTAGCCTTTGGCATTAGAAAATTCGAATTTAATCATTTAAATTTCATTTCAAGGACACGAAAATTTAGAAAATTTATTTTAAATTTTCGAAGTTTAATTTCAATGTCAAGGATATAAATTCAAGGAATTTAATATTAAAATTCAATAATTTTCGGCAGTAGAAAGTTAAGTTTCAATTGAATTTAGAATACAATTATCTTATTGCAATGGCATGAATATTTAGAAAATATTAAAAAAAATATTAAAATTTTATCTTTTATTTTTAATTGCAATGCAAACGACATAAATATTTATAAATTTAATACTAAAATTTCGTAGCCTTTGGCATTAGAAAATTTGGTATCAACACAATTTAGAATCGAATTAGTTAATTTTAATGTCAGGACATGAATATTAGAATTTCAGTATTAAAATTTTTTGGCTTTTGGCATTAGAAAAGAAGACCCCAATTGAAATTAGTAAACAATTATTTAATTTCAAAGATGTTAAGGATATAAATGTTTAGATATGTAATATTAAAATTTTGTAGTTCTTCGCCTTAGAAAGTTTAATTTAATTTTTAAGTTTTATTTAATTTCAGTGCCAACGACACAAATATTTAGTGATTTAAGATTAATAAAATTAAAAAAAAAATTTCATTCCTTAAATGTTTTACTTAAGTTATATTAACATAAATTATTTTTTTCTAAAAATTCAATTTTCAAATATTAAACTCAATGATTTAGACTCCTTATTAAAATTATATTAAATGCAAAACGGTATGAGGAAATTTTTTGGGTTTTTCTCTTTTCTCGCACCTTCTCAACTTGCTCAGTGTCAGCTGTATGTGTGGAAACTTTTCACGAAATTTGTCGTTTAGCTCCTTCTTCAAATCGGATGGCCGTACATAGTCAATCACCGATGTCATGTACGAGGTGAATGTGAGCAGCGTGCGATGTTTACCCGCAATCAATTCCGGATCGTCCAATATGTTAGCGGAGTATTGTTGGAACTAAAAAAAAAAGGAAAATTACAAAATCAATAAAGCACTATATAAAAATTAATATTTTGGTAAGAGAAAATCAATAAATAAATTAATAACGCACCTGCATGCCACGTGTGCCGTCCACACTTAATGGCAAATTATCGTCCAGATCCAATTTGATGTCCGGCGAAGGGCTTGCGGTGCTGTTCCGATTGTTGCTGTCATAAGTAAAACACCTGCAGAGCAATTAAATGTGGATCAAACATTAATTAGCATTTAAGTAGAGCTAAAGAAACAACATAAATATAACAGACAATAGACAAAGAGCCAACTAAGAGAAACTTGGTTAGAATGCATGCAGTAAATTAAAGTGAAAGTGAAACTAGTATCAATGATAAACGAATCGTGTTTGATGTTGAATGCGTGAGTGAAGAGCGATTCGACGTGTGGTGAGTGTTGTTTAATAGTGTTAGTGTGTCGTGTAATTGCAAAACAAAGCCGATCCTATTATTTTCTTTAAATCAAAATCCCACACTTTTTCAACTTTAGTTTGTATATTGTCTTTGCACAAAAATGAAAAGCTTTTGTGCCTTGTTGCATTAAAAAATTTGTTATTTGTTTTGGCCAATTTCAGTTTTCTACTTTGCGTTTACTTTCTATAAAAAAACTTTTTACACATTGAACATGGGCACAATAGCTTTTAAGTTTGGCACCACACTGACATTGAGCTTAAAAATTATATTAAACAAAACTTTTTTAGCGGCAACAAATTCAAAATGGCAATTCTACTGTTTTGTTAGGTGTTGGTTGTAGTTTGAGTGCAATTACCATTTGCCTTTTTTCCAGCTTATAACTTTTGTCCTGAAAATATTATGCAAAAATGTCGATATTAAAATGATGTTTGGTTACTTTTAATGGCTTTGGAGTGTAAGATGCCTTTGTTTGTTGTTTTTGTGGGTTAGCAGTTTCTTGGTCAAAGTAAACGATGGTGTTTTTGTTAATGGGGAAATGCCAAACGAGGGAAGTGTAAAGTAGTTTCCTGGTAAAGTAAGTTATGGTGTTTTTTTCAATGGAAAAAACTAAATGAGTGGGATATAAAGTTGGACGGTGGTGTGTGGTGGTTGGGAGAGGCTGTAGAGAGGTTGGGTGTGGGACTATAGCAGGAAAACCACAATGGAGCGCTACAAACTCAGTAAACTAGAGACTTGAAAGCTGTTGTGTTTCTTTTAATACTGTAGGTAGGAAGGTAGAAGAAGCTTCCAGCCGAAACGATTAGAGAGATATGTATCTCAGGACATAGTTCTACTTCTAATTAAAACTATTTGGAACTTATTAGAAGATATTTAAAGCCATTCATATTGACATTGGAGATGCCGGAGAGGTTTTATGAATAGAAGAAACCGTTGTAATATCTTAAGCTTTGGTCCTACTGAAAATTCAAACCATCTGGAACTTATCATAAAGCAGATTTAGTCATTTAGGTTCACATTGGAGATGCTGAAGACATTTTCTGAATGGAAGAAACCAATACGTTTCTCACGTTTCTGGCAAAGAGCCGGACAGGTGCAGAGTAGGTGAAGGATTGATTTCCTTCTTTCTCATTTCTACAGCTTCTACCGAAGTCGTTTACCAGTGATAACTTCGACCAAAGCGCTGAATTTGTCTCTACGCTGCGCATAATTTTTGGTGCGCTTTCATTACTGTAAGAATGAAAGTCTTTTCTCATAACATTTACATTATGTATGAAGCATTGTTTAGCTGTCACCTTGGCACAATTTACAAGAATTATTGTGCTAATGAAATGTCTGCCGTTGCACGACAATTGGTAAACAATTTTCAAGGTGTCACATCGCAACAATTTGCAACATTCAAGCGCATTTCAATTATGTTGCAATGCCAGCCGGAATCAAATTCACTTTGAAGTAATATGTCGCACAAAATTAGCAAAACAAAAATGCGCTGCACAAAAAAACAAAAACAATGTACAATTTAAAATACATCAGCAATTTAGTACAAGCAGTGAACTGCTGTTTTGTTGTACGCAAATATTTACAAGAGTGTCATATTCGAAGCCAAGTAACAATAACAATAATAACAGCAGCACCAGCAGCAGCAAAAGGCATAATAAAAATATTAGGTGTTGTGCTGTGAGCAGCAGAAGAGAAGCGCAAAATACGCAAAAATTGCATGACAAATCACAATAAACATAAAATTCATTGGAAAGGAAATGGGAAAAAATGAAAACAAATACTTACAATCAAAAAGCACAATTTACGACTTACGTAAAATACGCAAAGCACCGTAAGCGTAAAATAATCAACACATATTTACAAATACTTTAAATATGATTTGTTTGTAGCGTTTAGTGCATGCTGCAGTTTTCCATATTGCGCTGAATTGCCGGTTAAGGCTTAAGGCGTTTAAGCGCTATGAAGGTGAATATTTTTTGCTTAAGCACAGACAATTAAATTGGAATTTTCAAGTCGTAGTAGCTGACATAATAACTGAAGAAGAATATGAGGTGCGAATTGACGGTTGCATTCATTCTTCACACCCACAGTTCGCAATTCGAACAAGTAATAAACCAATTAAAAGCATTTCATTTCACTGCAAGTTTTAACTCGAAACTATTTCGTTCTAGTTGATTTGTTCAAATCGCTGCAACAAAAGAAACCTTGAGAAATTTTGCATGCGTTCAATATTTTTCAGACATTAAAATATTTGGAATTTTGTACGCTTTGGTTAATGTCATTTGCATAGTACTCGTATACTAAGTACAAAGCAGCAATATTGATTGATGTGACAGAATATTTTCACGTCAATTTAATTAGCGACAGACACATTTCTCTAACGTCGACACGAGTACAAAAAATTCAATAATTGAATAGGCAGCTTTACGCTGCAAAATCTATTGAACGCTCAGCGGTTGTTGGTGCCGTGTGGGAAAGCAAAAAAAAAACTATAAAACCGTAGTGTGAATGCAATGCGTAGGTCGAAAATAAAGACGTCTGTCATATGCATTGCAAACAAAAATATTGACTTAGGTTAAGCTTCTGATGGCATGGACAGTGTGGCGGTTGGGTGGTTGTAAAAATGTTCAAGACGGTAGTTAAAAACAAAAACACACATGCATACACATACCTACTAAATATATGGAAAAGGCGATCGAGGGAAATTGCGTTGTAGCTTGAAAAATCATTTTCGATTTTTTTATGTTTATTTTCAGTTGGTGCCAAGCGTGCTAACATTTGTTGTTATTGTTGCAGTTGTGGCTTTTCTATTTGCAGCCATACTACGGACTGAATAATGACTACTGGCGGCTAGAATAATGACCAGATGACACGTTGGGTATGTGGTATGAGTTGGACTAAAAAAATCAAGCCAACGTTGTTGTTGTGGCTGGCTCGTTGGTTTGTGGTAAATGTTATTTGTTGCGTGGCCATTGAGTTGAAACGGATTGTGACTATGTTAACGATTGGCGAAGGCGCAGGATTGGCAGTGGAATTGAAATATGATGTGAGGTGGTTTGGCTTTTGGCATTTCGTTTGTTGTTGGATGCGTTTTTATGTGTTAATTTACTTTTGTAGACATTTTGTCTTTGGAAGGGAAATGGGAAAATGTATGAAATGGTGGGTGTGTTTGTCAGTTGGCAATGTTGAATGTGGGCGTTGGTAAGTGTGAAACTGTATTATTAGGTTTTCAAGGGCGCACAATAGTAACGCGCATTTGTGTTGGGCTCACCTGGCAATGCCATGATTTTTGAGTGCAGCCGTACTTGTGATTTCGATTTGACTATCCAGCAGTGTAGTGTTGGCTGAATTGGTGCCATGTTTCTTACCATCCTTGCTGTAGTAGCGCGATGGAATAAGTAGATGGCCATAGGAAATTTCCTAAGCAAAGCAGAGAAGTACACATTAGAATGAGTGTTTATAGATAAATTGTTTTTTTAATTTTCATATATAATAATGTTGCTCTTTGCATGCGCACCTGTCCACTTTCGCCTTTTTCAATGCCCAGCAAATCGAATGGATCGAATGGTGCCGCATCGTTGATCGATGATAAGGGACGCGAGCCGGAAGGATTGCGTCGGCGACCCTCTTTGCGTAGTTCGGCTCTGCAAAAGCAAAAACAAATACATTCAAATTAAGTTGAACACTTCAACTTTGCATCAGCATGCGCACCTGCCGTTCTTGCCCTTGTAGTAGGGTAGCGCCGAGAATATGAAGAAGGGCACCTTGCGCGACATGAGCACTACGCGCTCGTCCTTGTAGTGGTGCTGCTTGTGCGCTTGCGGACTGAGGAAACGCAAGTCCTTGGCATCGCTGATTTGTACGCTCTTGCTGATGCTGCCGCGCGCGCTGAAGCTGTTCGGAAAGCTGCCTGGCGTCAGGCTCTCCGTGCTGCTGTCGTCCGTAATATGCGTGGAGCCGTGTATGATGTTGCACGGCCGCTTGGCTCCGCTGCCGGCACGCATGCCCGGCGCGGTATTGAGACGTGTCCGACGTTCGGGCAACATGAAATTGGCGTCGTTGGCGCCATTGCTGAAAGTTCTATTCAAAAAAGAAAGAGAAAAAAAGACAAATTTAATAAGCAGTTTAAAAGTTTAATAAAAACACAAAATCTATGCAGAAAGTTAATAGTTTTTGGTGAAATAAAAATCTGATTAAAACCTGCTATTTTTAAATCGCACTGCGATGCGTTTGCAATGGAATACGTTTGAATTGGATTGCAATTAAAATTGACAATAAAATTGGTGAAAGAACTAATAGCTGTCCACTGTTCCAATCAAACACTGATCTACCTTTCTGACAACATTTTTGATTGAGAATAATATTTAATTGCGAATAACACACTTTTGCTTGTTTAAAAATTTGCAAATTTTTGCACTAACTCTATGGGAAAGAGGCAATGCTTTTTATCACACTTTATCGTATTGATTAGAGTGTTAACAGCAACAACAGTGAAGCGGTTAGATAACAGAAAAGCAGCTGGATGCGCACAGTTGTAATGAAAGGTGTGAAAAGACGGCGGCACAGCACTTTTTTAGTACTGGATATTGTATCAGTCAGGGAAAAGAGGTGTTAGTGCAACAGATGTGAAGGGAAATGTGTAAAGTAAAAAATATAATTTACATTATTTAGAAAAAAAAACAAAAAAACAAGTTTATTGATTTTTGAGCTATGCTAATATGGTATAATGTTCTGATTGGAAGAGCATTACTGGCTTTCTAACACATTCAACTTGGTTTGCATCCACCAGGATATTTGAAGTTGGGGAATGAGTTGACAAATAGATTTGGCAAAGAAGACGTTGCTATCGATGCAAGCGATAGATAATCCATACTATACCGATTTCAGCTACTCGTACTCAAGAAAAGATCAGGCAACGGAACTGATGATCGCCACTGAGACTACCAGAAACGACTTAATTTGAGTCATATTCATAAACAGACAAAAGCAAACAACTTGATGGGCTTTACTGGAACTACGAAGAACTACTCTAGTTCCGTAGATTAGTACCATACAATACCGATTTTCGGTTCATTAAGCAAGCAACTTAATGAACTCCAATGGAACAACCAAGAACGATTTTTATGGAGGAAATATAAACTTTTATGTAGGAAGACAAAAAAATGGCTGAGACGAGGATCTACTCATACATATTTTTATTATTATTGACGGGGATGCGACCTGCACTGCGACCTAGAAGATCTATTGTGACCATTCATGGGCTTACAGTTCGTCAGTAAATCCAGTATCCGAGAGGAATTTTAGTATGCTACCTAAACCTCTAAAAACCTAATCGGCACCTGGTATAAGAAAATCCACCAAGTGTTTCTTTCGTTTGTGCATAAGTACAGGGAATTCTCCTAGTATGTGTATTGCAGTTTCGTTCTCCTGCTAGCAGAACCAGCAATATTCGTTTTCACGAATTCCTAGTTTAGTTAAATGATAATGTCCTGTTCGCATGTCTATAATAATTCTTAGATTTGTCTTGTTCTATGACCCAAAATCGCTTCAGAATGTTCTAGGCCTAGTTGGTTGTTCCAGTATTGATTCCTGCTGACTATCTAGTCTTTTCTGGTTAGGATGGATAAAGCTCCTTTTCTCAAACCACAAAAAGGTTATGGGCTGACGAAGGGAGTAGAAGCGCCCCCCCCCTTGCAATCGTTTCGGCCTGTTCATTCCCTTCCATACCAATGTGACCCATACCTGATTGTAGAGGCCAAGCCAGTTTCGAGAATACCTGGTATGATCTTAATGCCTTTATTGCCGCTTGGCTGTCAGAGAGGATCCCAATCTTCCGGTTCCGATATTTCCTCGCTAAATTAAAGTAAGCCCACCTTTAAATGGCGTATATTTCTGCCTGGAAGAACGAGTAGATTAGGGTATCTCATTCTTGGCCCGTAAACACTAATCCGGGTACCTTTCTCCGTTAAGGAGCCATTCGTGTACCATGATATCATGTACTGATCTATCAGCTATGTTCCTGATATATCTACCCAGATCTTCTTATTACTAGGTTTTGTTTTGAATCTACACAAAAGAATTTAAAAAAACATGGTTATCGACTTAATGAATTTGTAAAGTGTTTTGAAAGAATGTGTATACGGTACATCAACGAAGTTATTAGAGACCACAGTGCAGTACTTATATTGTTCTGTCCGGCTCTAAAAGAATAATGATTCGCAGCACTAAGAAAAACAAGTGGAACTAGTCAAGTTAATCAAGAGGCCAAATTGATTGGACCTTAAGACAGGGCTGACGATATCTTTATGAAGGAGCTTTAAATAGAATAGACTTAGAGTTAAGAGGTCAAAGTGATTGGAACCTTGAGACTGGTTTGATGCCTCTTTATGAAGAGACACAACGGAATAGACTTAGAATTAGGAAGTCAGTGATTAGGACCTTGAGCCTAAGACGATGTCTTCTTAATAAAGAGACTCCCAATTGAAGTGATGAAGTGAGTGGAACCTCTAGCCACGATGCCTTCTTTATAAAGAAGCACAACGGAATAGACTTAGAATCAATATTTCAAAATGACTGGAACCTTTAGCCTGAGCCGATGTCTTCTTCATATGAAGAGACTCCCAATGGAATAAAAAAATCAATAGAAGAATATTAGAATCAAGAGGCCAAAATGATTGGAACCTTTAGCCTCGATATCTTCTTTATGAAAAGAAACAATGGAAGCGACTTAAAATTAAAAAGTCAAAGTGATTGGAACCTTTAGCCTGGGTCAATGCCATCTTTTTGAAGAGAATCAAAATCAATAGAAGAATATTAGAATCAAGAGTCAAACATGATTGGAACCTTTAGCCGCGATACCTTCTTTATGAAAAGAAACAATGGAAGCGACTTAGAATTAAAAAGTTAAAGTAATTGGAATCTTTAGTCTGGGTCAATGCCTTCTTTTTGAAGAGACTCACAATGGAATAGACTTAGAATTAAGGGGTCAAAGTGATTGGAACCATTAGCCTGAGCCGGTGTCTTCGTTATGAAGAGACTCCCAATGGAATAAAAAAATCAATAGAAGAATATTAGAATCAAGAGGCCAACATGATTGGAACCTTTACCCTCGATACCTTCTTTATGAAAATAAACAATGGAAGCGACTTAGAATTTAAAAGTTAAAGTAATTGGAATCTTTAGTCTGGGTCAATGACTTCGTTTTGAAGAGACTCACAATGAAATAGATTTGGGATGGAAATGTTTTTTATAACAACACAAATTTTATGATTTCGTATAACAAAATAACTTGTTTTCTTACTACAGGTAAGCAAGAAATGTGGTTTAGTGGTTTAGTATGCATCAATTTAGGGTAGAGACGTGTTTTTAAATAAAGTATTTTCTATGTTTCTTTAAGAATGCATGAATGAATAATAATAATAAATACAAGAAAAGTAATAATAAACTAAGCAAAGAGGCAAGAAAATCAAATCACAATTTCAAGGCCTTAAAAAAATATCAGTAGGGAATCAGAATAACCAAAGCGTGACAGAATCAACTGTTCAATGTTTATGTTGCTGGTTTAAAAGCAAAGATTTTTGCTCTTAGTCTTGGACTTAGATTTTTGCTTTAAGCTTTAGAGCAACAATCTTTTAGAGTCTAAGGCAACGCTAGTTTCTGTGATAGACATTGCAATGTGAATTACTATAGCAAGACTAGAGCCTACAGCAAATGTTTGCAGGGACAAAGTGCCATTGTTCCATTTAGATTCTCGGCGGCTTTCACTTCCGTTCTATTTCGAGAATATTTAATCTTACGCAATAATCTAGCGGGCAACAGGCGCACAAAATGTTACAGCACACAGCCAGGCGAATTGCATACGTTTGACTTGTTCATTCGCTCGCTGTGGGCATATCTTGTTTTTATTAAAATTGCTTTAATGTCTCAACTTTTGGTTGCTTCAAAACCTCAACAAAAACAACGAACAGCCAGCAAAAAACTGCTTACTGAAAGAGCGAATGAATGAAACGGCAAGCAAAACATTCGCCCGCCAGCGAAAAAATCAAAAGACGAAATAATGCCGCAGGGCCTTGAGAATCTTGTGGTGTGCGCAAGAGCGAAAAGTACACAGTGAGAAAAACAATGCACGATGCAATACAACGCGCCGGCTAGTGCTGACATAATGTCTTTATTGTTGTTATGCAAAAATCAAAGCCGCTTAGCGTAGCCGGTGTCAAGTTGGCGCTCATCGACGGAATTACGCGCATGCGCGCACAGCCACGCGAGTTGCGTAGCGCTGCTTGAACTGGCCGTAGTCGCATTAAATGCAACAGCAAGCACATGCTGTGATTTATATTTAGCTTAAGAGTATGTTGGGGTTGTTGTTGTTGTTGTTGGTTTTGTAGTTGTACACATTTTTAAATATATAAAACCAGACAAATGCGGCCGAGCAGCAGCAAAAAAATGTATTGACACTTTATCGATTTCGAGCGGTGTTGCACTGTAAAATCAAATTCATAGCCCTTATGGCTGGCTTGAGCTTGCGGCCAATTAAATACAACAACAACAAAAACATAGATGAACAACAACAAACAGTGCACAATAGCTGTCAAGATCGTGAGATGACAAACACCCCTTCCAAATCGATCGATTTTCGAATAGGCAAACAGCAATTGTAGGCCAGTGCAATGCACCCGAACGAGCAGCAGCGGCAGCAACAACAAAACCAAATACACACACACACACACAAATACATGCAGACAGCGCTGGGCAACGTCTTGGCTCAAAGTTGGCGACCTTACGCACTTTTGTTAACACACAGCGGCCCCACTCGCTCGCTCTGCACGCAATGCGACAGATCGCGGTGGGTGCACGACGATCGCCACGCCACACCGTTCGAATGACGGTTGCGGGCACCGGCGCTTAGAACAGGCGTGCAGCAGAAGCCAAATAGCTGCCGCAAAGGGAAAATCTTGCACACGATATGGGCCCTTCGGTTGCATTTGCCTGCATGCACACACACACACACACACAGAGGGACAGCCATACAAACAAACACACATTCCAACATTCGAGCTGCTCGGAAATGGTGTTGTCGCGTTTGTTGTTGCTGCTGCTGGTTGCGTGCATTGCCAATAATAGCCCTAAACAACGCGTGTGACTGCGTGTGTGTGTGTTGCAGTGCAGGGGCCCGCAGAGAGTGCGGTGCGGTCAAGTGGAACATTTTCAAATTAGTAAAAAAAATTTAAACTCATGCGGGCTTGCATTATCAGACACATGGTCTTTCTGTCTGTCTTTCTGTCTGTCGTTCTGACTGTCTGCCTTTAAGAGTTTGTTTACAATTTTATTCAAGGCAGTAGTTATGTCAACAAGAAATGCCACAGACAGTGGCGTGTTGTAAGGAATGAAAAGCAAAAGCAGTAACTCAAAGTTAATGCTTTAACACTAGAAAGACTATTGCGGTCATTTTGACGGTTTCAATTTTAAATATAGGTATGTATTTTTTTTTTTATTTCTACCAACTTTTGTTTTGATGTTTTTTTTATCGGTTTCTACAATTAGACTTCTACCAAATCCGATGTACTCTTTGTAGGTATGGAAAACTTGCGGTCTTTCTAGTGAAAAAAAGCAAACAAAATGTAACCTCAAAGTGTATTTTCAAGAAACTTATAACATTCCAAAACGCAGTCAAGAAGACAAAGGTTACACATCATCATAATGGAAAGATTTTTTTTTAAGTTTAATAAAACGTGTTACTTTCTTCTGGGCCAGTGAAAGAACCCAGTGGGATTGATCAATAACCTGTGCCCTATGGAAAAGAGAGGGAAACCAGAAGAAGAGAGGAGAAAAAGAGGGGAAGATTGTGAATGTGGTCAGGATTCTTCAGTCAAACAGTCCAAACTTGTTCGTTCTCTTATGGAATCTAAGAAGATCAGGAAGTCGTAGGGATGAATTGAGTAAAACGGTATACAAATTAAAAAAAAAATTATGGACGATGAAACTCTGGCGAAAACGGTTTTCGACGCGGTAGTTAGAGATTGACGGCGAAGAGCGAGACCGTGTCTTCAGTAGAAGAATCAAGTTGATGACGTCCTGTCACCTCTTGGCGCAGAGGCGCCTGGTGAGAACTTTTGCGCCAGGCCGTAACCCGGTTACGGGTTGTCATGGCCAGTTAAGTAAGTAAGTGAAAAAAAAGCTAAACCAATTAGGGTCTTCGAGACTGAGACTTCTTTGCCCTACACAAAATTGTAGTCCTATACAAAACTGAATCTGTTAACACTTGATACATACATATTTAAAGGCAAACTGAGAATCTCATTTCTACGAATGACATCTTTACAAATGAAACTTGAATAATATGAACTTGAATATGAATAAAATTCCTACAAATTAAATTCAGCAATTTCATAACAGTCATTAGGTTGCGAAAAATAATATTTTAGCAACTTTACGACGGATGCTAGGTTGAAAAAAAAGAACAATGTTTATGATAAATCAGTTTTAAACTCCGAAAAGTTTAACCTGATATCATTAATTCTTTCAATCTATTTGTTGAAGTTGAAATATTTGTACAGTAACAAATACTTTTTGTTTAAGGACTTTAAATTTAGACATCCTCATGATTTGCACTTCAACATTTTTCATAATTCCTGAATAAAACTCCAATGCAACAATATTTTATCACAAATGGTAGTTTATTTGACTAGTTTGGGTTAAAGTGAGACTTCTTCTCAAAAACCTCACATAAGCACAAATGGATATTTGATCTAACATCAGAAACATTTTGTGATACAGTTGCAAAATAAGTTTAGTATTCTAGTGTAAAAAAAGTCAGAAAGTCTTAGTAACAATTTTTTTTTTTTTTTTTTAAATACGAGCCAACGCGCAGGGGATACCCTTATAAATGCGAGACATTGCGCTGGTTCAGGAAGGATATATAGGTTGGGAGAAAGGATGTTGGGTGAAGAATTTGTGGACTCTTGCCTTGAACCCATCAAGATCATAAGTGCTGGGCAAAATATCTGCAGGGAGACCATTCCACAATCGCGCTGTACGGGCCAGGAACGAACTTTCTCTGTAGTGCGTAGGAACATCGTTTCAACGTGGAATGCATGGGCGCCAATGTTCAAACGGGTTGCCCTGGGGAATACCCGGAGTGATGGCAGCAAGCTGCTCATCTTCACTGAGCAATTACCGAAAAAGTACCGGTAAAATAACACCACACATGCCACGTTTCGACGTTGTTCCAAGGAGTCAATAGAGCTGGATGCCCTACTGTCCCCTATAAGCGTGATCGCACGGTTTTGCACCCGGTCCAGGAGCTCCAAATGGGTTTTTAAAGCCCCCGCCCATAGGTGCGAGTTAAACTCCATTTTAGGTCGGATATAGGTGGTATAAATAAATAATGACCCTTCAACATCTAACTCCTCGGACCAAAATAAACTTCTAAAAATTCTTCCATCCTTATCAGAACCTACAACTGTAAACAAAGCCGAAGTGGCTCCTAACCTTATCACAAACAAATCCCTTCTGTAAGTAACTTTCATACAGAGGACAACAAACCGAACTTTGAACACTTATTGTGAACTCTGTGCGCTCAAATATTTAGTCTTAAGTTGGAAGTTAATAAAGAACTTTTATTTAGAACGAAAGAATCAAAGATTGATTTTTTGATTAGGCATTTAAAGTGGTGAAGGGAAATACGACAGAATCCGCCAACGATAATTAGCGATTTAGCAACATTTTAATTCCACGAATAGCTGGTTAACCTTAAACAGAGATACAAGTTTGGGTTAGTTAGCTAGAGTTATATCCATTTCGTTTTCTTAAGAAATGAATCTATTTTGTGTACCTCAATACTTGAGAGTTCACATAGACAGCTACATATATAGTGACAAACTATTTCCTTTTCATTCAATTCATTCATTCAATTTCTCTCAAAAGTCTTAGAGTCCAAGCTATTTCAAATCCAAGCCTTTCAATCTAAATATTTCCAAACATGGTTCACATTATTTCACCGCCACTGGCGATAGCCCTTAACGATCTTTAACGCTTAAAAATCAAGACAGACAGACTGCATTAAAAAACCAGCGCGCATTCGTGAACAGTCAGAGCGCAACAAAAGAAATATTTTCAAAACACAAAATGGAAAAGAAACCAAGAAACCTGACTCGTTCACTATCAGTGTTAAAAAAAAGTAGAGACTGTTGTAAATGTTTTATTTTTTTTTTCAATTTCTTAATTAAGGCCCCGAAAAATGGAGAAGGCACACAAGAGGTGGATGACAGACGCTGTGGAAATAAAAACATGGAAAGTAGACAAAAAATTAACGCTGCAGCATAAAAGTCTGAGCGCCCAGCAAATCACCCTGAGTTAATTGGTCTAGGTCGAGGCTAAATTTAATGCCGACAAGTGGATAGATGAATGGATGCATGCGAGGCGGGCGGGAGACGGCAGACGGCTGCAAGCAGATAGGCGAAACGCAAACAAGCGAGAGTAGTTGGAAGTTGCATGCGGTACTGGAGTTTTTTTGTTGTGCTTTGCTTGGAAAGGGGGCGAGTTGGTTCGCTGTGGTTGCGCGAGTTGAAGGAAACAGACCGGAGTATGGGTGACGCGTTTCGAAGGGAGTTGTAATTAATTTAAGAAAGTACATGGCCGAAAACAGCCAATTAAACTGGCAAGCAAGGCAAGGCAGCCAAACGAGCGCGTGGGGAGCGAGGCAGCAGGCAATGAGTGACGGTGGGGTGGGCCGGGGGAGTTATGGTGTACTGGGAAGGGGTTTTTTCTGGTCATTTCATGATTAATTAAGGATGGTGTCAAGTGTCAACATGCTGCCGTAAACACGCACACACACACACACATCTGCATAGAAGCATACTTATTATGCGTGCAGTGAAAAGGAGCGACAATTATAACTCGTTAATTAGTTGGAGTAGAAAAGCAGGCGCACAGCACACCGTAGCAAGTGACTCGATGTTGATGGCGGTGGAAAACTGAAATGATGATGGAAAATTTTCAAAAGCGGAAACAACGCACTGGCTGCGATTGCTTGCTGCAGGTAGAACGACCGGTGAAGGTAGAACGACGGTACAGGTGCGTCAAGGAATAAGCGACGGAAGTTGTGCCGCTGCCGATCGGAGCAGAGCGGTGCGGTGCGGTGCATTGTGGCATATTGAGCATTGTGAGCGTTTAGGTGTGCAGATGTGTGTGTGTGTGTATGTAGGTGAGATAGGCAGCAGAGAAGTTCCACAGGTGCGTGTGTGGGTGATTGTGCGCAGCCCATTGTGATGGCGAGCAGGTGTAGGCTCAGAAGGCGCCGGCCGATGTTGTGTGCCTAAAAGGTAGCAAAACTATTTTTGAAAATAATTGCATTACGCACCTAACGAGTTTCAGTGTGTGCGTGTGTTTGTGCCTGAGTGCAACAGGTACAACAAATGCCATTTGCAACGTGGGCGCTACACATTGACTGTCGTGGTAGTGAATTTTTTTTTTTTACTAACATGTTTTTGTTATTTTTGTGGTGTGGCTGACTAATGCAGTGAGTTGATTTTTGTTGCGTGAAAGCACTTTCTACGCATTTATGTTTTCCTGGTGAAATTTAAAGAAATTTGAATTTTTGGAAATGTGTGCCTGTGCATCAAACAATATGAAAACAAAATTATAAAATAAATTTACACATATAATTTTCCAAGCTGAGCTGTGAAAGTGTCACAGAAGAAAAATATAACTTTAATTTTTTTTGTACACATACATATGTGCATTTTTTTACTGAGATATCAAGAGGAATTTATATTTGTTTAAATTTTATGATTGTTTTTAATTATTATTAGTTCTTTTTTAATTTAATTTATTTAATTAATGAATTAATGAATTTTAATTTATTAATTAAATTAAATTAAATGAAATTAAATTTAATATTAAAATTATTATAAAACTAAATTAAATTATATTAAAATAAATTATAATTTGATTTAATTGAATTTATTTTAATTGAATTTAAATTGAATTTAAATTAATTTAGTTTTATAATAATTTCAATTTTTTCTTTAACATAAATGTTAATTTTTCTACTGAGATACAAGAGGCGTTTAACTTAATGATTTTATTTTGAACATTATTTTTGATTGTTTCGTTATTAATTATTTCCTTTTTAATTTAATTTAATTATATTTTTATTTTTTTGAACATAAATGTTGGTTTGCTTTACTAAGATAACAAAAGTAAATTCAATTTAATGTTTTTTATTTTATTTTTTATTGTTTTCATTTATTATTGCTTTTTACTTTAATTTTAATTTTTAAATTTTTTTTAGCATAAACGTATTTTTAATTTTTTTACATACATAAATGTTAATTTTTTGTACTTAGACAACAGGAGCAAATGAAATTTAATGTTTTTTATTTGAAATAGTATTGTTTTTTTAACTACATATTATTTTTTTTAATTTAATTAAATTAGTTATAATTTTTATTTTTTTTCTTAACCTAAATATTCGTTTGTTTTACTGGTATTTCAAGAGGAAAAAAAGTTTAATGTTTTTTTAATTTTATTTTTGATTGCTTCTATTTAGTTATTTATTTCATTATTAATTTTATTAATGATTTTTTTTATTCACTTAAATGTAATTTTTGCACTTTCCAATCGAAATTGAAAGAAAATGCATTTACTTTCAATATTGAAAGCGCATCCATGCCTTCTTCAATATTGAAAAGAAATGCATTTCTTCTTCCGTCTTGAATAAATTTATTATAGCATACTTTTAGGCACAACCTTTGCACTCGTAACCTTTCTTTGTTCATAATTTTTTTTATAGACAACAATTATAGGGACCTTCACGCAGCTGTTAATGGCACAAAAGCCACTGTGAAGGAAAAAGTTTGCAAAATTAAAAAAAAATTAATATGAAAATAAAAAAAAAAAATTTCTTTGAAAGTCTTTGTTGCAAATATAAGCAATAAACACACATCTAGCGTCAGCATTGAATTCTGTTTTGTAAAACATTTAAAAAAACATTTACAGTATAATCTCGATAATCCGGACAATTAAAAACCGGACACTGGTGTCCGGATTACAGAGTCTACAATAGGAATTGAGTGTCCGGATTACAGAGTCTACAATAGAAATGAGTGTCCGGATTACCGCGTTGTCCGTATTAGCGAGTGTCCGAATTATCGAGATTATACTGTATTTGTTTTCAGTAGAGTCTGTTTGTAAGTAAAATTTTTTAACATCAGTTCTTGTTGCTAAACAAAAATTAAAAACAAAACAAAATCTTATAGATTCTGGGTATTTAAGTCTTCAGATCGAGAATAGATAACTTAATAATCAAAAAACATTTTTCACAAATATACAAAAAATATAAGTTTTTTTTTATGTCAACACATCAATATCGCATTTTGAATAAATAGACACGTTGAACATGATAAGAATGCCACTTGCATTACAAATAAATACCCACAACAAAACACTAAATAGCCGATAACAAAGTTGTACGGTAACAACGAGTATCACAAAGAGAGTGGAACGACGTGATTAAAGTGCAAAGCTGGCGCACGTGACTTGAGTCACTTTTGCATAACCACCGATGGCAAATAAATAAAT
The DNA here is from genome assembly GCA_963668005.1 of Melieria crassipennis. Taxonomy (NCBI): domain Eukaryota; kingdom Metazoa; phylum Arthropoda; class Insecta; order Diptera; family Ulidiidae; genus Melieria; species Melieria crassipennis. Next base: position 7,270,509 of record OY764963.1, read on the forward strand.
GTTAATGAGAAATTGGCAAAACAAGTGAATTTTTTACAAGAACAACACAAGCAAACCAACAACAACAATTGGGAGCAATACGGAAATATTTGCACTGTTTAAATGATAAAAAATGAATGAAAACAACAACATTAAGGGTCAGTTTACTAACTGTAAGGTAAACAAGCAAGAACAAGAACAACGGCCAGCAACATGCAATAAACAATTCACTGTAAACAACAACTCCAAAGACGATCCGAACTGAAGTGATAATCGCCGAGTTGCATCTCAGCTGCGAAAGCACAAATCAAGATGGGTGCTTGAGCGGTTTCAGTGCGTCATCGATCAATGCTGAGTTGCAGATTGTATTGATTAGAAAATCAAATACAAAATAATAAGAAAAATATATACATATATAAAAAAGCCCATAAACAAACACATTGTGAAGCAGCTGATTAGCGCACCGAAGCGGCGATAATTTCGTTATCTTGCTGGCGCATTACGGCAGCTGGGAAAAAGTGAGAAATTATAAAACAAATAAAGAAAAAAATATTAACAATATATATTTAAAGCAAGAAATCATTTGTGCTGCTCACAAAGCGGTTGAAAGGGGTTTTGAGCTTAAAAGAAGAAATGAAATAAACATTAAAAAAAAATATGCTATAAAAATATTAGTAGAACGATCCTAATTTATTCAAATTCAGTTGAGAGGGATTTTTCAATTTAATTCCATGCGACTCCAAGTTTTTAAATACACTTTTTTTTGGACGTGCACCAACCAGCAACCTTTATATGATCATTTTTGTGATCGAAGTGGTTGTTGTTTGTGTGGGATTGATTTTGATTTTATGCACGAATCACTTCCTGACACGATCATGATCGTGTGCGATTCAATTCCAATTTTTACACTGTTACGATCTTGCATCAATCAGTTCCTGATACGATCATCAACGTGATCGGGTATTTGCATTTTCGCTATCATGTACGATTTATACCTAATTTTCAAGACACTGTTATAATCTTTAATCAACTGGTTTCTTGCACGATCATTTTCGAGATTCGAAATTTTGTATTTTTATTTTCAGGATCGTGGGCTGTGATCGTATGTGATTCAGTACCAATTTTGAAGACACTGCTACGATCTTTCATCAATCAGTTCCTTCTATGATCATCAACGTGATCGCGGATTTAGTGTTTGTATTTTCACAATCGTGTGCTGTCATCCTGATTTTTAAGATACTGTTAGGATATTTAATCAATCAGTTCCTTGCACGATCATCTTCAAGATTCAAAATTTGGTACTTGTGCTTTAACGATCGTGGGCTGCGATCGTGTGCGATTCATACCTAATTTTTTAGATTTTTTAATTAATAGATTATTAATTTGTTTAATTGGTTTTTAGTTCATACGATCATGTTGTGTGCGATTTATACTAAATGTTTTAGAGACTGTTTTTCACGATCATCAACCCGATTGGGAATTTAGTACTTGTAATTTCTCGATCGTGTGCGATTCCTACCTTATTTGGACACCTTTGTGATCGTGTACCGATCAGTTCCTTGCACAACTATCACTTTGATCGTAGATGTAGATACCTACATCTCTACACATGATCATAAAACTGACCGAAAAGATCGTCCGAATGATCAAGTACGAGCCCTGACGGAAATCGCTCCAAAATGCTGCTGAGTCAGAGCCGCTTAAAAGTGTTGAGCAGCACCAAACGAACGTTAATCATGCAATAAATACGTATTTGTCACAACTTATATTTTAAAAAATGACCGCTTTGTTGGTGGGGTGCCAAGTTAATTGATACAAAACCATACAAACAATTTAATTTTTTCATAGACTCCATTACAAAATGGACAAAATTAACGTTTTAAAGTAAGAGCATGGCTTGTATAATGGAAGTAATTGTTTTTTAATTGAATTGAATTGTTGTAGCTGTGTTAAAAATAGAAAATTAAAAACAATGGGACTGCAGCAATGTTTTGCAATACAATAATAAATTATTTTCTTGTCAATAGGCATTCATTGCTGTGACTTGTGTTTGATTGCATTCAATAGCGTTGCTGTTGTTTTTGTTGTAATCTATAGAATTATTCGTTCGGCCAACGAGCGTCGAGGACCAGTAAAAGTATATTTTCATTTGAGTACAATTTAGTTCAATTTTCACCGAATTGCTGCAAGGCGAAAAAATTGTATGCGTGGCCACGCTTTGGACTTGTTGTGAATCCGTATCAGTTGTTTGTTCACGTGTTTATTTGTTTACGTCGCTGTAAATATTTCAACACTGCAGGCTAATTGATAATGGGGGTGTAGTAATGTGGTTGGTGGTTGTCAGTTGACAGCGTACTGGTGGATACAGATTAAGTTTTCAGTAATGAAAAATGAAATATTTCATATTTTTTTGGCACATTTTGTGCAGTGAAATGTGTACACTTATAGGTTATGTAAGATAGCCTTTCGCTACAGGTTTTTACTGGGGAAAGTTAAAATTTTAAATTTTACGTCTTAGGCTTCTACGTGGTTACATTAGCATTCCATAAGACATTTTTATTTTTTATTTAAAAATGAAAAAAAAATGTATCTAAATTGAAAGAAAACTTCAAATTAAAAAGTTCTCTAATTTTTTCTGCTTCTTCTTCCTTTACTATTTCAAGATATACCATTAAAAAAACGTGTAAACTTCTCTTCTTTAAACTTAAATATTCAGTTTATTAATTTCGTATTTTTACTAAAACTTCAAACTATTCTAAAGACCAACAAAAAAATGTATTCTTGCAACCATAGAGGATGCAGACGTCCGCAAAGTAACATGTTGCCATATGGCAACAAAATAGCGAAAGAGTAAAGGGACTTTTAAGCGAATGCTGTCTTAAAATCATAAATGTTTTTTTGAGATCTCTCTTAAGAATATAGATTCATGCGTTTTGATGCTATGGTAGAGTGATCTCATGATTAAAAACCGCAGTAAAGAAGCGTACAAGAGTTCTACACATAATTCAAAATTTGGTACCAAAAATTTTGGTACAGAAAATGAGAAATAATATTAGAAGGAGAAAAATAATATTCTTGAAAGTTTCTATAAATCACAACAACCTGCACACTGATTGCGTGTTGTCATTTCAAGCGCGATTGCATCATTCAAAAAAATTGAAATGGTCTTTGATGGCAACAAAATATCGCACTGACAAAATAATTTCGTAATTAAAAATCCTCGCCAAAAAGGTGGCACGTTATTCGATAAATAAACAAGAACCATGTCTTTTGCGTGTAGTTTTTTTGGACTTTAATTTTTTCCAATCGCAAGGCTATTTAATATGAACACAAATAATACAAGCAACAACAAGAAATTCATATTGCAGAAATTTTTGTGTATCTAATAATAGGTCAGCAAAAACAAAAATCGTAGATAAAAGCAAAAATTTTATAAATTCAAAATAGTCTGCAAGCAAATGGAAAGAAATAATATTCAACCACTCTATCAAAGTACTGGGGAGCAAAAAAAAAAAATATACAACAACAATACGACACTTATCAATATGCCTGCACAAGTGAAGGTTGGTTATTATACGCAACAACAGCAACAACAACAACAACAAGTAGGAGCGTTTCAATCGGTCTTGATTGACTTATTTATACCGTACAGCAAAAAGGTGCTTTTTTGTGCATCGAAATTTAATTATTTTTACTTTTGGTTGAAATCACACACCGCCCTTTCAAGGCACCTATCATTTGCGTATTCTTCTTTAGTTAATGCAGAATCTGCACAATCTTCGGTCACTCAGTGTGGGGAACGAGTCCTTATTTCGACACCTTTCAAGCTCAAATAATTAATTTATTAATAAGAATTCTTAAAAATGTAAAAAAATTTTGAAAAATATATATTGTATAAAAAAATTAATCTAAATTCCAATTCCTTCTTAGTGTGTCTCAGTATAAAACATAGAGCAGCAAATTTCATTCTAATTCTTTTTGAAATGTGTTCAATGTGCTTCAGAAGATTAATGGACAGACAAGTCTAAATTTATTGTTTTTGTATTGATGATCACACATTTCTGCTGTAGCGCTCCAGCGCAGTGTATAAATAATGGAAAGAATTAAAAAAAAAAATACAAATTAATTAAAAAAAATAATAATAATCAAGCGACAGCCACTCAACGTTCAGGGATCGCAAATGTGGCAATCCTACTAGAAAGAAAAACAAAAACAAAATTGTTTTTGTGTAAAACTAAAATACCGAACACATGTAAATGCATTGTAGAGTGAAAACAGCGGCGAAAAGACGACGAGGAAAAAAATCTATTTTCTCTACTTATGCTTTTCGGTGATTTTTCGTAAACAAATATACAAGTCAAAACAAAATAGGGAGAACACTTCAGTGTTTAGAGTAATGCGAAGTGTAGTGTCAGCGCGTCAAATGACGGTCAATTGACGGTCGTTGAAAAGTGTGGAGGGAAAAAAATCATGGTACCTGAGGCAAGAAACACAATGAACAATGGCTTGTTTGTTTGTTTCTTTTGAGAGTAATTCATTAGGATTTTTAGGATAAAAGCAAAAAAAAGCTAAGCTTGGCCTGTTATTGACCATTCAATTTATTCGTTCTTATGCAAAAATTACAAATAAAAGTGTTGCATTTTGTTTTAGTTTTCTTTTTCTGTTATGTTTTTAAATAATAATAGCAAACACAATTTATACTTTTTTAAAAAGTACAGTTGTGTACATTGCCAAGAGCACACCACTTCAGTGCGGACTTCAGGCGATAATCTAATTTGAGTTTTGTTGAAAAACTGTGAAATTGTGTCAACAAGATTAAAAAATAAAGCCTTTAAAAATCAGTTGATGGCGCTAAGAAAGGATCGAGATGGGTCGAGAAAGGATCTGGAGTCTATCTTGTATTTCTGTTTGGTTGCTTGACCATTTTAAATGAAGTAAGAGAAGGTGAATTCATGTTATAGTTAAAACAATAATTGGGAAGATGAAGTGAAAACTGAGGAATCGTGTAAGAATGGCATTGTCAGCTACAAAACCACATCACACTCATTGTACCAAGTCGATCCCTAGATGAGGAATAGTTGAAAGTCTGAATGCCATTCTAAAAAATCCAAAGATTTCTGAGAGCGAAAGAAAGAGAAAGAGACCTAACCTTGAAATCAGCACTAATGGGTCAGCACTAATGGGTTACCAAATCTACGAACCTAAGACTGACGAAAAGTATTTAAGAATCGATTTCGACCCAAAGTGTGGCAGTGTTATTCGTGCAAAAACGGTACACACACACACAGCGAAAATGCTGTTGTAATAGTAACAAAGATCGGAAATTTGTAAGTGTATACGAGACGGCGATTAGTAGAGCTTAAACGTTATTTTTAAACCCTCCCCGTTTGCGCAAATGAAATACATTCGCTTTACGCTTTGTCCGACTTGAGAAAGTGTTAAAAATATAATTTGCCACAGTCGATTGTTTGCGGCGTGCAGCAATGACCTAATGACACGTTCAGTGTTAGTTTAGTTGAAATTATATTGAAATTACAAAAAACAATCGATATGGGCTATGGTCTAAAAAGGTGCTTATGCAATGGTCGAATGCAAGTTTTGGCATTCGTGTCAGACGTATTTTGTGCCACTTTTCATAAAAGTGCAATGACCGCATACAAATTTTCTCCTTAGCCAATGTATTGTGTGCTCTCTCTTTCTCTCTGTCGCCTGTTGTTTTGCTCTTTCTTTGTACACCTTGTGGGATTACAGTTTGATATGTGTGTGTTGTGGCTGTTGTTGTCATTTGTGTAAAAAACATTTGCTATTTGCTTTGTGATTATATTAACCAGCCACGTTACGCTAACTAAACTGTTTTCAAAATGATTATGGAGTTAAATTGGGCTGTAATGTGGTGTATGAATGGACAAATCGATGTAGAGATGATAGACAAGATTGAGGGTATTTTGAGTACCACGTGGGAATTTTTTCGCTAAAGGAGAGAAGTGTTGAATGGTTTTAGTTTTTATGCTATAAAAATAGTTGTAGGTAAATCAATCCAAATACAATAAATTTTTGTAACTCACTTTAGAGTTGAAAGTCTCGCTTTCCTATTCAATCACAATGGACACTGCTTTATGGACCAAAGAACAGTGATTCGATTGCGAACAACCGCGGGACGAAATTAGAAGCAGTCTTAATAAGCTGTCTTAATAACATTTGGTACGCTAGTTAATCATAGTTTGCTGAATTGAAGTCTCCATTTTGTTTTTCTTAAACTCTTTGCAGTTTGACATTGTCTGAAACTTAAATTTGCAATTTTCATAATTTTTAGTAAGCTATACCAACAATTGCTTTGGCTAGATTTTTCATATTTTGTATTTAATCGGTTACGTCACCATTGATAATTGCAAAGAGTAACAGAAATTGTATGAGGACCATTTAGTTTTGCAATAAAATGAATAAAAATGGATTCATGTTTTGCATCAGTGCAGGTCTTTTCATTTTTCATTATGATTGCATACTTTCAGGGATGAAAAAATATATTCTGTCGAAAAATAGGTGTTTAAATAACTTTAACACACGTTGTGTTCACTTTTAAAATTGAATTATTTTCTGAGATCAAAAGATATCGGAAAAAAAGAATACTTCTTAACCCTCAAATGCATGAATTATTTTCACGTTTGCTAAATAAAAATAGGTTTTTCTTTTTAACACAGAAAACCACTGCAAAGTGAATTAAATATTAATAAACTACTAAATATTAGCAGGCAGATTTCAAATGTGGTTGTCGTTTCAAAATATTATATCGGGGTTTAATTTGAAGATCTACACAAATATGTTAGTGTGCCTAAAGGCATCAATATGCATTTGAGGGTTAAAATAAACAAAACTTCAGGAATATGTTTTCACATACTTGTTAGATACTTTCCTTGAAGATTTACCAATTTTGAGATTTGAAATTTTGAAAAATAATTAAAAATTAAAAGTAAAGAAGAAGCCTTAGCTTTGCAAATTTTGAAATAAACTTTAAAAGCGAAAATGCTCACATCAATTCTTAATCTATATTGAAAGTTTTAGCAACTTCTTGCCAATAAACAATTAAAAATTTTTTGTTTACTCAATAGACTAAAAAAGCGAAAACAAAAACCTCAAATTTTGTGTGAAAAAACTTCCGATTTAGAGCAGCTTTTGCACCCAAACTAATTAATTTTTTTGCAAAGATTTTTCTTAGTTGGAGTTTTACCTTTCAAATGAAATCAAAATCCTTAAAATCTGAGACTATAATTATTTTGAATTTTGTCCATGGAGCGAATCACTGTGCAATGCTTTAAGCTCGAAAGTCAGAGCCTTATCTGATTTTTATTCAACCTTTTAGCACGTTACCACAAATGTTTAAACGTGCTACTTTTGCTTTGTGATAAGATTTGTTTGCTTGCATAAAAGACAAGACTTTCTTGAAAACAATTCAATTAGTTCGCCCACTGGATTCATCTAACCCTAACGAAAAGAACTTAAAGTCAAAGGCAACAAAAAGCATTAAAGTTAATCCAACCCAACACTTAATGTCTGAGCTAATCAGCATTTATTTTTGTTTTTATGAGTGAGGTTATCAAAGGAAAAAATAAGCAACAAATTCCTTTTCATATTTGTTTACATTTTTATAATTCGTTTATTGCGAGAAAGGATTTCTTTGCAATTTTTATTAAGCAAAAATATGTTATTTTTAAACTATGAAATATTTGTTATCATTTTTTAAATTTTTAATTTTATTTTTTAATGAATAAATCATATAATAAAAAAGAAATTGTGTCTGAAAGACTGCAATAAAAATTCAACGCCATAATTTACTGTATTTGACATCTCCTACATACATACAAACGTTCATTGTACCACAAACAAGTTTACCTAGACATCTCAATTGGTTTAGTTGCGTGTAAATTTACACAAAACTGTGCTAAACGCTTATCGCTGGGCACTTGTATGTCTCAAGTGCTTTTAATCTTAATAAAAGCAACAAAATGACGCACAAGTTTGTCGCACATTCGGTTGATGTTGCAACTTTATAATTCAGCACAAAGTACGATAAAAAATGCTACTTTAAGCGTTGATTATTGCTTTATTGTTGCAATGAGCACAAGCAAACCACACACGGGCAATAATAATTTGCTTGTAAAAAAAGAAAATAAATTTAAAAAAATTAAAAAAAAATTATAAACAACAATAAAAAAACAAAAGGAACAGAAAAACTAGTACAATCACTCAAGGACTTTAAGAATTGATTGATGGATAAATTAATCAATTATTCAGAAATTTTTTGAACACATTTTAATTTAATTAATTAATTAAATTTATTGTATTTTATTGTACTTTATTGTATTGTATTGTATTGTATTGAATTGTATTTTATTTTATTTTATTTTATTTTAATTTATTTCATTTTATTTTATTTTATTTTATTTTATTTGATTTCATTTTAATTAAATTAATTTAATTAAATTAATTAAATTAAATTAAATTAAATTAAATTAATTTAATTTAATTTAATTTAATTTAATTTAATTTAATTTAATTTAATTTAATATAATTTAATTTAATTTAATTTAATTTAATTTAATTTAATTTAATTTAATTTAATTTAATTTAATTTAATTTAATTTAATTTAATTTAATTTAATTTAATTTAATTTAATTTAATTTAATTTAATTTAATTTAATTTAATTTAATTTAATTTAATTTAATTTAATTTAATTTAATTTAATTTAATTTAATTTAATTTAATTTAATTTAATTTAATTTAATTTAATTTAATTTAATTTAATTTAATTTAATTTAATTTAATTTAATTTAATTTAATTTAATTTAATTTAATTTAATTTAATTTAATTTAATTTAATTTAATTTAATTTAATTTAATTTAATTTAATTTAATTTAAGTTATTTTATTTTATTTTATTTTATGATTGAATTGAATTGAATTTAATTGAATTAAATTGAATTTATTTTAATTTATGTATTATTTTTTGTTTTTAAAATTTTTTTTAATTTATTAATTCATTGTTCACTATTTTATGATTAATTTATATGGAGTTCTTTTTAACTTTTTGGTTTTTTTTATTTTTGCAATTGCCTTTTCACAATTGACGATTTTTGAACGACTCTTTGTTTAATTTGTTCAGTTGTAAAATCAACAAAAGCTTTAAGTGATACCAATTCATGTACAACACTGGCGCTGATAAGCGTTTAATGCGCCTCGTACAGCTGCTACTTGCTTGGAACAATGAATTCCAAGTGCCACTCTTACAATGTGTTGGGCACCTACGTATGACTTCATACTTCATGAAAAAATATGCAAAAAGTATATGAAATGTGAAAACAAAATGAATGGAATAAAGTAATGAAGAGTCGTTCAAAGAAAGCATATAGCAATACTAAACAAATCAAAAACAAAGTCAACCTTGACCGACTGATTTATACGCTGCACTGCGTTCGTTGTTTTTGCCAGTCCACTTCAAACTAAAAAACAAAAAAAAACAAGAAGCATTTGAAAATAGGTTTCAGGGTTTATAGTAGATTTCCATTTGATAAGAATCACAAATGGCCACATTGCGTTAATAAATCAGAACGCATTGATATTTTTCATATATGGCAGCGCAGCTTTAACTTGAATGATTGTTCTGAAACTGTATAGTTTATAATTTTAAATTTTCTATACGAAGCAAGGATCTTCAAAGCATTACAAACGCCACATCAAAGTGAACACACGCTGTCTGCTCAGTGTAGAATGCAACGAGCAGCCATCAATGCGTTGGCGCCTTGTAGTGCGGTGCAGAGTGTACCAATTGTAACCACAACGAACTGTTCCACTCTTTGTCTGGTTGTCGTTTATTGACTGTCGTTGCTGATGTCAGTTGTTGTCTGCGTGAAAGCTTGCAGTGGCGTTTGTGCCAATGCGAAAGGTGCTAACCAGTTGTAGTCGGTTGCGATTGGATTTTTCTGGCGGCAATCAGCAGCGAGCAATTTGAGTTTTCGATATCAGTTGAGGAAATAATTTATTGTTCATGTTTAAGTAATAATACTGTAAATTGCTAATAATTTTGGGCGAGTAAAAAAAAATAATAAAAATAAAAAAACTGAAATTATTGAGAACCTAATGTCAAGAAAAATTTGTACAAAAACTCAAACATAATCAAACTCAAACTGCGCCTAATAGCTGTGATTACAGTCAAAGTATTTCGACTTTTCAAATGTTGTATATTTAAGCGTTTTCACTGCATACTTTTAGGGGCAGTACACAGTGATTTGTTCCATAGGCAAAATTTAAAAAAATCATAGTACAGAATTTAACAATTTTTATGTCATTTGAAAGATAAAATTCCAACTAAGACAACTCAAAAAAGCTTAACAAAAAATTAATTAGTGTGGGTGCAAAAGCTGCTCAAAGTCCAAATTTTTTTTTTATAATAATTTAATTTTTTTAATTTCTGTTTTTTAGTCTATTTAGTAAAAAAATTGTAAAAATATATGGTTAGCAAGAAGTTGCTAAAAATTTATATATAGATTAACTTAATTAATTAAATAATTATTATAAGATTAAATTTTTAAAGATTAATTACACTGTACAACAGCATTTCTGCAACAGAGTAACGACCATATATTTCTGAAAGAGGACATCATACTGATCATTTTTGCCGAACAAAGTAATAGTCCAGCACGTCTGAGTTTTTTGTAATTAGCACATAAAGGTTAAAGGGGTCCCTATAGACTTTTACACGGAAAGTATAAAAACTTGAAGAGCTAGAGCTTTGATGTCCGGGACAAAGTTGTTTGCATTAAAAGTGTGAATATTTTTTGGGTACACATGAACCCCCCTCCCCCTTTCCTTAACCCCCTTTTTCATGTTTTTCGGAAAAATTTTTCATAAAAAGCTTGTATTAAGTAAAATATTGAAACAAATACCATATTGTCTTTTGGGAAAATATTCTTCATTAAAAAATAGGGGGGATCTTCAAACACCAAAACTTTCTCAAAACTCCCCCCAACAAAATAAAAAGCCTTAAACACGAAACCTTCATTTAATATTTTTTTCATAAATTGCTAGCTCTGCTTAAGATGTTGAGAAAAATGATGAATATTAAAAAAATATATATTTTCCAAAGCCACTACCACATAAAATGCTTTAAGCAACGTCGTCAAGCAGTTATTAGGCAATCAAATGTAATTCGACAGCCAATTGTTGCAAAAGAAAAAATTATTCTTCCGCCCCTTCATATAAAACTGGGCATAGTAAACAATTGTATCAAAAGTCTAGACACTTGAGTGTCTAGCAGCATTTAAACGACTCGCGGAAATTTTTCCTAAACTATCTGCAGCAAAAATTAAAGAAGGTAATGTCCGATGGAATTAAGTTATTATGTTTGTTTATTTTGTGACAGATGTATATTTTTTTTAATATTCAACATTTTTCTCAACATCTCAAGCAGAGCTAGCAATTTATGAAAAAAATTCGTGTTTAAGGCTTTTTATTTTATTGGGGGGAGTTTTGAGAAAGTTTTGGTGTTTGAAGACCCCCCCTATTTTTTAATGAAGAATATTTTCCCAAAAGACAATATGGTATTTTTTTCAATATTTTACTTAATACAAGCTTTTTATAAAAAATTTTTCCGAAAAACATGAAAAAGGGGGTTAAGGAAAGGGGGAGGGGGGTTCATGTGTACCCAAAAAATATTCACACTTTTAATGCAAACAACTTTGTCCCGGACATCAAAGCTCTAGCTCTTCAAGTTTTTATACTTTCCGTGTAAAAGTCTATAGGGACCCCTTTAACCTTTATGTGCAAATTACAAAAAACTCAGACGTGCTGGACTATTACTTTGTTCGGCAAAAATGATCAGTATGATGTCCTCTTGCAGAAATATATGGTCGTTACTCTGTTGCACAGAAAAAGTTCGAAATTGTTGTACTGTGTTATTATAAGAATTTTATAATATTTTTCAAAATTTAAAACCTGAATATTGACAAATGTAGAGGAAATATCTACAAAAAAAGTGAAAATATGTTCCTGGGTTTTTTTGTATTTTAAGAAACATTCTTTCGATCTGCAACGCGGGCAATTTGCGTAAGCAAACAAATTTTGGCAAATAGTTTGCTTAAAGCTTGATCACGTCACAGCGCGTAAACGATTTTTATTGCAGAAAATAAATAAGGAAAACGACTAACGTTGTTAAAAGTGTATTCAAAGCTTTCTGTGAGTGTGTTTGAAATTCAAAATTCAATACTTAATACCATAATTTTAACCCGATAGAACTCACGTGGGCTTGGTGACGTCATTTTCACTTTAAATTATTGAAGTGAATATATCCAAATTCATGGCTAGACATTAATTTATCTCAATAAGACAAAAAGTGCACATTCTAATAAAAAAATTGCCCAAATCTTGGCTTAAATCAGTTGGCAAAAATATCAACTAGCCAACTTTTAAGGTCAAACTTGAGCCAAGATTTCGCATTAAAACCAAATCAAAATGAAATCAAAATGAAATTCAATCCTCAACAAATTGTGTGAGATTGTGGAGCAAAAAATTGTACCGAAAAAATAACCGAGTATTAATTTATAATTTTAGGTTTATTGCATCATTTTTATGTCCCACATATATTCCTTGGAAACGAGCCACGGAAATCGACATGAAGGAACAATCAAAGTAGGAACACAAAAAATAAAAAAATAGACGGAAAGAGTATTAAATTTCCTAATCATACTCAAGGCAAAGCACCTGTACAGCAAGCAGCATGCGGCCACTGCGCATTAAGGACACAAAGCACGCACGGAAACGCGGTGCAGATTGGAGCCGTGCAAGGTGCTCGTATGGTGGGGCAGCAAGATGTGTTCATAGCTATATACATATGTATGCATGTTTCTTTATACTATACATATATGTCGCTTTGAAAATTTGGTTCTCAAGTTTCAGCGAAGCGAGCTGGAGCAGCAGCCGCCACAGCCAGAGCCGCAACGGCGACACCGACAGCGCGTAAACATTTCAAGGTTACCCACTTATCGAGTTTCTGCCATGACTGTAGTTCGTACAAGAAGTTCTCAAAAGAATAATAATAACAAACATAAAGAGTTTAAGTCGATCTTAACCAATTAAGCGGTACCCTGCACAATTTTTTTCTCACCAACTGACTGACATCTAAATGTCCTGTTCAATTTTGCTTACAATAATTTTAAGGTAAACTAATTTTAGAAGCGCAGCCGCCGTGGCTCAGTTGGTTAGTGCGTTGGACCGCGAGTCGAAGGCAGCAACCTCAGGTTCAAATACTGCCTGTAATAACACCTAAAAAAATAACGGGAAAACTCGTTTTCTCTTTCGGTGGCTGTCCTCCCAGCTGGAAATGGCAAACCTCTGAGAGTAAAAATTGCTTATGAAAAAGCTCCCAACCTGCCGTTCGGAACCGGCATAAAACTGTAGGTCCCTTCCACCCGCGTACAAATTCACACGCACAACACGGGTGGTTGCGGGAAGCTAGGCCTTAGTCTCGCGCAAGCGGGCTGTCGTGCCAGTCAATTATTATTATTAATTTTAGAAACGTTTAAAGAATTTTTTTAAAAATTTGATCTCAGAATGCTCCACATACATCTTTATTTCCAAACCATAACTTTTATAAACTTATGGACCGAAAGACTATTGAAGAATGTCCAGACAGGATGAATGACCGCATTGACTGATTAACTCGATTGAATCAAAATGTTAACATACATTTTTTGATATCATTTCAAATAGAACGTTTCTATTAGGAGAATTGCAATTTCACAAAGCCGAGTTGTTGAAGGGCCAAAAAATATGAAATGGCCACAGGCTTTATGGTATTCAGAAATTCTCTATTACGTTTTTCAATCTCACAAAAATTTTGAAAGTTCTCTATAAAGTCTTTCAATCTCAAAAATATATATTGGCATTTCTTTATTACGTCTTTCAATCTCAAAGATATGTTGACATTTCTCTATTATGTCTTTCAATCTAATAAATATTTTGAAAATTGTCTGTTATGTCTTTCAATCTCATAAATATTTTGTAATTTCTTTGTTATGACTTGAAGTTCACAAACATTTTAAAATTACTCTGTTATGTTCCTCAATCTCAAAAATATTTTGAAATGTCTCGGTTGTGACTTCAAGCTCAAAAATATGACATTTCTCTATTATGTCTTTCATTCTCAAATAATGTCTTTCAACCTCAAAAATATATTGACATTTCTCTATTATGTTTTTCAATCTCAAATATTTTGAAATTTATTTGGTATGACATCAAGTTCGCAAATATTTTTATATTTTTCTATTATATCCACAAATATTCTGACATTTGTTCTTCTTCTTTCTCACAGAGAAAATAATTTCTTCACACAGCTCTTTCAGCCTCACAAATATTTTGACATTTTTCTATTATGTCATTCAATTTCATAAATATTTTGAAATTTGTCTTTATGTCTTTCAATTTCATAAATATTTTGAAATTTGTCTTTATATCTTTCAACCTCATAAATATTTTGAAATTTCTTTGTTATGACTTTAAGTTCGCAGATATTTGTACATTTCTCTATTATATCCCAATTTCACAAATATTCTGACATTTCTTCTTGTTTTATTTCTGATAGAGAAAATTATTTCTCCACACACAGCTTGCAAATATTTTCACATTTCTCTGTGATGTCCTTCAATTTCATAAATTTTTGAATTTTCTTTGTTATGACTTCAAGTTCATAAATATTTTGACATTTCTCTTAATTTCACAAATATTCTGACATTTCTTCTTGTTTTATTTGTTACAGAGAAAAAAATGTCTTCACACACAGTTCACAAATATTTTGACATTTCTCTATGATGTCCTTCAATTTCATCCTTTATTCCTTGTTATGACTTATGAGTTCACACATATTGTGAAATTTCTCTATTACGTCTTTTAACATCACAAATATTTTGACATTTCTCTAATATTTTGACATTTCACAGACCACAGACTTTATGGTATTCAGAAATTTTCTAATATGTATTTCAATCTTATAAACATTTTGACATTTCTATATTATATGATGTCCTTCAATTTCATATATATTTTGAAATATCTTTGTTATGACTGCAAGTTCACAAATATTTTAACATTTCTTTCAACCTCACAAATATTTTGAAATATCTTTGTTATGACTTCAATTTCACTAATATTCAGGCATTTCTTCTTGTTTTATATGTCACAGAGAAAATATTTTCTTCAAACACAGCGCACAACCAAAGAAATTTCAAAGTAACATTTCCTTGTGAAAACATAGAAGAAATTAGATAACAATTTTCCATGAAACATTTTCGTGTGAAAACCTGAATAAATATGCTATAGTCTGACTTGCAAATGTAGAGTACAAAACACAACAACAACAACAACTGGTGCAACAGAAATTTCTTGCAGCTGACTCGGCCACAAAACCCTGACATTGAAAACTGGCAAATGACATGCAGATGGAACGCATGAGGCGACCAGGCCGCATAAGTAGAGAATAAGTGACAGCATGAAGGCTGAAAGTGCATGCACATTGGCGTTGCCACATGTGAGAAAGATGCGAGATGACTATTTAATGGTTGGAATTTGTTGAAAACTTATATTTGTTATAGTCTTTAATCATTTATAATGTATTGAAGGTGGCTTTGAAAGAACAAAATATCAGTGTTGCAAACAAAAAAATTCCCTTTTTTTTGAAACCAGTTTTTAACGCATAAAATAAATCATCATGAGTCACAGAACCAAGCAGTGGCAGCACTTCGAATGCACTTTAATGTATTCGCGGCTCTCAAGGTCAAGTTTAAGAGCAGCTTCAGCTTATGTTAGGCATGCAAAATACGGACAACATCGCAGGCTCGAACAAAGGTGCACCGCTACAATCGTTGATTGCCGGATGGCCTTGAAAATGGCAACGCACACAACAAAGAAGGGTTAATTGAGAAAAATTTCATAATGCTGTGTGCAAAGGCATCTTTGGCGTATTTAGCGATGGGGATAGAATTAAATGATAAATAGATTAAAAAACAGTTCAGTTACACAATGAAATGTTCCAGGTGTGCGACTTTGAAAGCATAACAAAGCGTAATAATAAAATGCCACAAAATGCCGGCCGGCATTGGTTGGAATGAATCAAAAATGACGTAATTCGCGCAGGTCAAAGCAATTCGCACACACGACACTCACAGCATTTTGCTACCAAATTGGAAAAGGAACGCAGAATTAAAAGAAGTGGCAAATAATCAAATCCCACTTTGGCAGCGCAACGCAGCTTACGGCACAAAACTTGTTTACGCTATTTTTAAGCATGAATCGACTTCAGCGATGCCAGCGTTGAGCCGAAGTCACACATGAATGAAGGCTGAAGGCAGCCGCAAATGTTTTGCATTAACTCGCAAACAAACAAGCAAGAAAAACGAAATTAAATCCAAATACCAGTAGCAGCATCAAATGGCAAAACAACAATACTCGTAACAGAAAGAATATCATAAAAAAATGGTGTTGTTATTTATGAGCAAAAGGCTGAAGGAAGCCAAAGCCGTTTGCATTGTTGTGGTGGATACATTGTGTGCCCGGCTCGGCGTTTGCGCAACTTTTCGCTAATATTCCCACAGGAAATGGTTTGCTATTGTTGTTGTTTGGTTGCTGGTGCCTCGGTGTAGCTTGTTTATTTACTTTTGAGTGTCAGCAGTTTGCTTCTGTCACCGTAAATCGCTTTGATTGAATTGTACTTGAGGGCAGGAACTCGCTTGGATGCTGAGCTCTGATTTCGCGCTGCGAATGTTTATTTTCGATAATCGAATCGAAGCAGGAAATGTTGAAGCACAAATAATAAAAGCTTAGCAAAGAAACACAACATTGGGAATTTTGAAAAACATTTTCATTAAAAAAAAAAAAACAAATTATAATGACTAGTAAAGTAAATAAGGACGCAAGGAAAAGACGAGATTATAATTGTTTTTTTTTTTAAAGGATTGTATAAATTTTTTTAAGTAAAGATTATACAAATGTTTTTAAATAAACACAGTAGTAGCTATTCTGTGGTTGAATTGAATTTTTCTTTGCTTGGAAGCAGTTTTAAAACAAATATTTAAAAAAGCGCTACAATCTTTATTTGAGAATTAAACATCTGAAGTTGTTTAATTCTTGGTTTGCTTAGCGCAATTAAGCCAAACAATTTGTTTGCTGCCGGCCGCTGTGATTTAGTTGGTCAGTGCGTTGGATTGCAAGTTCCAAGGGATGTTCGATTCCCTGTCGTAGCCAACAGCGAAATACTTGTAATAGAAAAAGTGTACTTTTGGCAGCTACCTTCTGAGAAATAAACAGCAAACTTCTAATCAAAAATAATTAATGTATTATCTTTGCTTTGGTAGTGAAATTGCTTATGACAAAAGTTCAGTCACAAAACCAAACAGGTTATGTTATTTCTAGTTATGTATCTACGAGGGTGGTCCGAAAAGTATCCTATAACGTTTGGTCTCCAAGCTAAACATGTTAGGTTGTTTTTATATTTACGATGGTGGTCTGAAAGGATTGTGACCTCAAAATGAAGCTGACATTACTCGTCAACAAAACGTAGGGAATTTGTTTGTGACTCTTTTGAAAGGTACTATTTGAAAAGATTGAACCACAATCATATCCTGAGCTTAAAGCCAAGACCCAACAAGTTATCGATGAGATAAAGCCACATCTTTGTCATAATGTCGTTAAAAATTGAAAAAAAATCATGGGCCTGTAATCAGAGCTACAGGGGCCCCCGGAACATATCTACTTTATATGCTCATGGCCTCGATAGCTCAGCGGGTAGCGCGCTGGCTTCTCATACCGAGCGCCCCAGGTTCGATTCCTGGCTTGGGCTGGAAAAAACACTCGTCTACTTCTATCGCTATCCACATGAAGGGAATGAGAATTACAAGAATCGCACAAGTGCGCTCTTGGCAGGCAATGGCAAAACCTCCAAGTGTGAAAGAAAAACTGCCAATCGCCGTTCGGATTCGGCGTTAAACTGTAGGTCCCCTCCCTCCCTTTCCCCATCCGTTTGAAACGTGTGTTGTATCACATGTTGGAAAAAACAGTGTTGCATACACATTTCAAACGGGTGGAATTTGTGGTATCACAACGGGCCTATAGGCCTAAGTGTGTCTCATACAGAGGCAGCCACTAAACCAACCAACCATGCTCATGAAAATATCACCTCTCGCTCAATAAATATAGTTGTTGTTTGTTAATGGTCAGTCGATGTGAGTGTTTTTGGAAAAGTAGAAAAGTCAAATGTAAGCAGTCATATTCAAGTTGGACGATTCATTTACCACCATGAAATTATGGGCAGGTGATTTAAAAAGTGGCCGAACCAGCCTGGGAGACGATGAACGTTCAGGATGTCCAAAAACTGCAACCACTCACAATAAGATCGCTTAAGTTTCCCAGATGGTGCTAGACAACCTTCGATTCAAAGTAAGAAAGATAGCAGAGGTTATGAACATGTCCAAAAAATGTGTTTGTCACATATTGAATCAAGTTTTAGGCATGAGAAATCTGCCCGGGCCTTAGATCAAACACCTTAACCCTTGTCATGGCGAAAATCCAGACTGATCTAGCTCCAAGCAACTTTTTTGTTCCCTAATCTAAAAGTTCGGAGGACTAATTTTCGTCAAATGAGGAGGCCATTTCCTTCGTAAACGATTATTTTTCAGAGAGAGATGCTGAGCAGTATTTGGACTGGTTAAAGTGATGTGAGCATTGCTGCGAGAAAAGTGTAGACACACAAGAAGAAAGTGTAGAAGAAAAAAAATTTGAAGAAACAATTTTTGGTATCTTTGTTAGGTCGGAAACTTTTCAGACCACCCTCGTATAGTTAAACTTGTAGTATTTATATTTATTTATTTCCTTTATTTAGTGATATCTATATTTTTAATTTAACATAAGGCAACGTTGCAGTTTATTTTTGCCACATTTAAAGGAAAAATCATTATTTGTTTTTAAAAAAAATTGGTATATAGGTTTTTAACTATTCTTACACGTGTTTTCACGAATTCAAAAGGAAAATATGTAAGAAAAAATTTTTTAAAAAATAAAAAAGGCTTACTAACCATTGTTTTAAAGCTTATTTTGATCTAACCTCATCTAAACAAAATGTAATTTTTATTAAAAACTCTGAACAATCACTTTATCGGTCAGATAGAAGAGTACTACTGAAGTCTTACGCTTCCTCCTGGTGAGGTAAATAAGTAAACAAAATGTATTTAACAAATAGTTGTGGCTGGCTGTAAGTAAACTCCTGCAATTTTTTGCGCTTCCAGCTGAAATTGCATCCTCTGCGAATTGCAACTCACTTTCAGACAAACTCTTCTTTCAACACAAACAAGAATCGTGTTTGGCTGTGAGAAATGATGAATGAAACACTTGAATTAAGAAGCATTCTGACGCGTCAGCAAGGCAGCGAACGTGTGAGAAGCTTGCACCATTTCTAAAGTTATTAACATTTGCCATTATGTAAACAATACAAAAATATTTGTACAGATTTGAATTTGGCACATTTGTTTGTTTACACCAAATCGAAAAGAATGTTAGGAGAATTGGGAAATTTTTTCTCACGCCTTGAAAGCCTTTGAGCAATTTTTGTAAATGTAAAAATACGAAAGTGATTCAGGAGCGTAAATGAAAGCAAGAGCACAAATTTGTATGCCTAAAAGTTTATATTTGGTATTCGTAAAAGATTTCGGAGAGACACAGCACAGCGCCCATTTTGTGTATAAACAAAATGCAAAAAAAAAAATGTTTGGGAAAAATTGCTCGTTTCCAATTATAAACAAAGCACAAAGTAAATATGTACGAAATCGATTAAAATCAACAGCGTCAGCAGTAAAAATTTGCAAAAAAAAAAGGCAGAAGAAATCTTCAAAACGAGACAAATTAACATAAATTATAATACCAAACAGAACACAAAAGAAGTAAACCAACAAAAAAGATTTGCGAAAAGTGTATATAAGAGAAGCCAAAATGTAGCAGCGATCAAGAAAACGACAGATAAATATCGGCAGGAAGGTCTGAAGATTTAATCACTAAAATTAAGTAAACCTACAATAAGAACACAAAGCATTGACTTCAACAAAGCAAATTACAATGTAGAGATATATACAATATACATATATACACAAATATATATTAATATATTTAAATATATAATACAAAATCATTGAGAAAGCAAATGATGCTGAGAGCCTAAAAAATCGCAACGTAAAGCGCCAAGATTTTTATGGTCGAAAATGTTTTGACTTGTTTTATTTCTACGGAATAAATAACTATAAATATTTGGTAGAGTTAGAAACTAAATACAATTAAAATTACAAAACGTTTAAGCTAAGCAAACGAGAACAAAGCGTAAACGAAAAGAATCAAAATCAGAAGGATCAGTTGGGGCGTGATACAAATCGACAGAGTTTGGCTATTTCTTGTTGAGGAAGGAAGATTGAAAGGTAAATATTGTGTATAGCGGAAGAACTTGTTGAGAATTACAGAACTGATAGTTTTTAAGTAAAAAGGTATTGTGGGTGGAGTAATGTTAAAGAAAGAACTTTGTAGTACTTAAAAAAATGTAGAGTATTGAAAAAAGAAGCAAGGAACTTCTGGAATTCATTGAAGAAAAACATGAGAAACAGATTCAGATCTCAACTGAAGTGAAGTGAAAAAAGAAGAGAGTAACTTCTGGCATTTATTTGAGAAAAACATGACAAACAAAATGAGATGTCAACCACAAGGAAGACTATGCGACATTTACCATGAAAAGATTTTATTATAAGTTTGCATACTTAATATAATTTATGGGATTGCAAAGAGAACTGAGAGAACAGAGCTGTTAGTATGAATTTATATTTAGAAAACTTTTAAGAACAATAAATATATACAAAGATATTTTACTATAATTTCTATGTGACATTGATTCGAATATATACGAATACATCGAACTGTAACTTTTGATTTTTTTATAGAGATTTTGTTTTGAAAAATAGAAATTAAACTGGGCCATTTTTCTTTGGCAATTTTTTAAATAATAACAAAAAACTCATAATGCCTCTAAAAGACTGGAACTAGTAAATTAAATGCATATTTATTAAAATCAATTATTACAGGTTGTCAAATATTATTGTGTGTAATTGTTTGTCAAAAAGAGCTCAAATCCTGTAAATTAATCAAAACTTGTGAGAATTAAGTAATAACCTACAATTCAATGTTTGAGTTCGACGTAAAACCACGTTTTGAGGCCTGAATTGCTTAAAATTTTGTGAGTATCGTTCTTCAAAAAAGCAACATTTTTTGAAGTATCAATTGACAACGTAATCGGCGACTTGAGGTGATCATTGAAGTCAGTTCTTAGGTAGGTAGGAGTGGCTGCCTCAAGGCAGGCCCATCGTAATACATCAAACAATCATTGAATCACTCATTGAACTAGTTTGAGCCAAGTAGAATGTCAAGAGTCGTCTGTCGTCTTGGTCTACTAGTTGGTCAAAGAAGTTGCCCAGGTGAGATCCTTCTTCTAGATAATGCAGCACAAATTGCATTGAAAGTGAAGTGCATTTTCTTTCTATTTCTCGTCCATACAACTAAGACAAAAGTTGTTTGAAAACAGCTTCAACCTTCTTGCGTGGGTACTAATTAAACAGTGATTCGTCAGACCACAATCATGGTTCCCATTCGGTACCTTTTTAGTAAGAGAAGTTCTCTAAAACACTTCGGAAACATCTCTGTTGCTATAAGCTCATCTTAAATTAGTTTCTTGTAAAAAAGGTAGACAGCACAGAGCACTTTCTTTGTGCATGTCCCGTCTTCGCTAGAACGAGAGTGCGCACTTTGAGTTCTGATGTTATGAGGATAGACGAGGTCCTGAGATTCATTAACCCTAGAAAGACAATTGCATCATTTTGACGGTTTTAAATTTTTAAATATCTGTATTTTCTTTTGTATATCTATCAACTTTTGCTTTGATGACTTTTATTTATTTATCGGATTCTACAACTAGTTCTACAATTAGGGTTCTACAATTACAATTAACCCAATTCGATGTGTACTTTTCGGGATATCAGCGGATGTCACATATAGTGTTTGTAGGTAAGGATTCTTGTATGTAAGGATGCTTGTATGAGTAGTTGCGAAGCTTGCAAGTTAAAAGAGAGATACCGCGTGTTGCCGTTTCTTGAAATTTGGACTGTTCAGGAGTATCCTGCCGAGTGAGTGCGTCTGCTTTACAGTATCTTGGAATATACCTATGTCCTAGAACCCAGCAAAGGTGGATGGAAAGCTGCCTGGCAGTCTCGTTGAGAGATTTGTTGCAGTTTAGAAGTCTTTCATGTTATTGTATCTGCATTCAGAGCCCTAAGAACGGATTCGCTTTCGGATCGGATTGTCGGAACGGATTGTATTTTGTATTTTTTCATATTATTTTTTATATTTTTTTTATATTATTATTTTTTATATCTTTATTTTTTATATTATTATTTTTTATATTTTTCAATGTTTTTTTTGGAATTCTTCTTCATTCTTTCATTCATAAATTTAACGTTCTTCCTGTTTT
Organism: Melieria crassipennis; assembly: GCA_963668005.1. Lineage (NCBI taxonomy): Eukaryota > Metazoa > Arthropoda > Insecta > Diptera > Ulidiidae > Melieria > Melieria crassipennis. The sequence goes on from OY764963.1 coordinate 7,293,078, forward strand.
TCATTAATGTATCAAGTCTATTTTTCGTACTTATTTCGATCTTTTATTCATTGACTTTTTAGGAGGATACTTTTAGTTATTTCTACCTTTCTCCTTTATCTCTTTCTTTGTTTCTCTTCATCTCTTTCTTTTTTATTTTCCATAATTATTTTCTTTAATAATTTAATTCTTGCTTTTCTTTTCAACTCTTTTCTTGCCTTCAATTTATGCTCGTTGACTAGAAGAAGACAAGTAAGTTAAAGTTCTCACCTTCCTTGTCACATGTCATTACCAACAACTTGGCTGTTGGCTCTTTATTTATGAACTTGTGTTATTGCAGTCTTGTTGTATGTGCTCTTCCTCCTCTTATTTTTCTGTGTGTGCCATCGAAGCAACGAGCGCTCTGAACGCTCGTTCGGCACAGGTTACACGCTGCCGCGGCTTCAGTGGCAGACAGCCGCCTGTCAGTCAACACCATGTTGATATTTTTCTACGGCTTGTCAAATTCAGAGCGCAGTTATTGCTCGGCACAAGTAAAAATATGCGCAAATATGGCCGATGCATACACTTTGGCTGGTTTGTCTATCCGGCTGATGCGCAGATACCGTTAAACGGTTGGCAGAACGGTCGACAGGCATACAGACAGTGCAGCAGTTGGCGTTGATAGATGTCAAGCAACGTGGTTGCTGTCAGCCATATCGCACTGTCAACGTCTGCTGACTTTGATGGCAAATGAAATTGTTGTAAATTTACATTAACTTTATTTATAATATTTACTGTGCAATATGACAAGAATTACGCTTTAAGTAAAAATATTTTTACACAATTAAATCCGGGAAAATTTTTCTGTAAAGAAATCTTTCTCTTATGCAAAATTTCAATATCACAACTCATGACCTCAAGAAATTTTGCTGTTTAAGTCCAATAATAAAATACAGGGTGGACCATTTAAGATTTGGAATTTGAACTACGCTTTATTTCGAGAATGTCAGTCCAAATGTCATTCAATTTGTGTTCGTAATTAAGTTAAAAGTTTGACATTTACGAAATGGGACGCTATACGCTTGAACAAAATTGGGAAATATTGAGAACTTACTTCCAAAGTGGAGAGTCTTCAACCCAAACTGTAAGAAATTAAAAAAAAAAATTAAAAAGAAATATTGGCCTTGAGTTGATTGACTGAGTTGAAAGTTTGTGGATCAATTTGTGAAGCGAGCTCGTGAAACTGGATCGTTAATGGACCAAACAACCCGTTCCCGTTCTCGTACAGTGCGCACAGCCGAAAACATTGCTTTTGTAGCGGAAAATGTGCGTGAACATCCATCAACGTCAACTCGTCATCGCTCTCAGGAATTGAACATTTCCAGCACTTCGTTGATGAGAATTTTGCATAAAGATCTCGGTATGAAGGCTTACAAAATTCAATTGGTTCAAGAACTGAAGGCTCATGACCATCAACAATCGAACTTTTGGGCACTGTTTTCGAAGATCGAATAATCAGCCGAAATTCTAAAGTCAATTGGCCGCCTCGGAGCTGCGATTTATGTCCGTTGGACTTTTTTTTTGTGGGGAGCCGTAAAGGACAAGTGTTACGCTAACCATCCAGAGACGATTGAAGCTTTGAAACATGAAATCGAAGTTGCCATTTAGGAAATTCTACCCGGAACAATCGAAAAAGTACTTGAAAATTGGGTTGACCGAATGGCGTACTGTAAGGCCAGTCGTGGCAGTCATATGAACGATATCGTTTTTCATTCTTATATAATAAAGTCTAAGCTTTGTAATAAAATAGGAATTTTCAAAAAATATTCATTCGTTTTTTTTTTAAACCAATTCAAATTCCAAATCTTAAATAGTCCACCCTGTATGTTATGGCTCATAAATCATTTAGGCACTGACAGTTACTTTAAGGTTAACAATATCGAACACAAAAAGCAGACGTTGCAGCAGAACACACATTTCACGTTGCAAATTGCAGCAAAAACAAATATGGAGCAGAAATTTCAACATGCGGCGTTATGTAAGGACGCCTTCGTATGTGTGTGTGTGTGTGAGTGTGTGATGTCTGGGCGCAAGTGCACTGCGAATTCCAACAAATTCATGGCAACTAGAGGCTATTGACTTCGAAAAAATATACAAAAATTAAGCTGCTGGCGAATGTCGTCCGCGCTGTGGCAGCAATAATGCCAATTGTGTGTTTGTATAAGTGACGGCCGCAGCGTTGTCCGTTCAATGCAGACGACAAATTTGCAATGTGTCGAGGAGGAAAGGGGGGCGAGGGAATTGGGGAGGGGAACTTACAATATGCACGCATGTGTCAACAGCAGATAACAACAACAACAACTGCTTACAATTTAATACTCTAGCAATGAAGTAAAGTGAAAGGTGGCACTTAGAGGGATTGGGTGTGTGTGTGTGAGTGTGTGTGCTGCCACTGGCCACAGCAATATAGATCGGTAGATGCGCAACAGTGCGTTGAATGGAAAACAAGGTCAGCCTGTCAGCTGCGGGGGCCAACCGTAGAAACAAAAAAAAAACTAACGCAGCCGAACGCAATAACAAAAACAACAACAATATCTTCAACACCACACCATTGCCGTGCGCTAAAAGCTCTCCAAGCTAAACAACAACACCAACAACAACCACAACATGTATGTATGTAGTTGTGCGCATAACGCCCGGACGGAGGACGGCCGCGTGCAACCAGACCCACCTCAATGTAAAACAACAAACATTTCAAAAGCATGCAGATGACGTTGCACTTCAAATTGCGCTGCACATGCGCTGCGCCTCTGCACGCCACTCTCCTCCCCTCTATAAATATTCGCTGCAAGAACGCAGTGAGCTTTTCGTTTCCTTGCAGTTGCACACAGCCGCATTCGACGAAATGAAAAACTAAGCTGGCAAAAAAGCTTTGGCGTTGGTGTGCGAGTAGTTTTCAGTTGCTATGTTTGTGTGTTTGACTGAGTAGAGACGAGTTCAAGGAAGTTTAAAGACCCTCGCCTGCAGTCTAATGCATTCTTGTTCGGTGCGTTACGTTTTGCATGCCAAATTTTAAACGAAACAACACAACGTTAGAGCATTAAATGTTTTGCAGGCAGTTGTGAATCGTTGCCAACTCACGCGACGCACACTAAAACACTGACTGAGCACTGTAAAGTTGAGGGCAGAATGGGCAGCGTATAAAAATAGCATCCGTAAAGGACAATTTTCATGAGAATTGTATTGGGAATGAAATTTGAGCAAAACTTCCGCAAATACTAGAAATTGTGGTTTATTTTTCAAACCCGCTGATTTACTGGTTCGTGGCGGTGGGTGGAGCTATTTTAAGCGATTTTCGGAAAATGTAATACACATACATACATACATTTTACATACATGTACACGAATGTAAAAATCACACACACAATGTGACTGCAAAAGCTCGGTGTCAGCTACCCGGTTTTGCTATAAAAAGACTGAAAAAAATTTATAAAATTTTAAAACCCAAAACACAATTTTTTCCTTCAAGCATTTTGCAGTCCTTGGAGAGGAAATAAATATTTCTGGGGTCATAAAGCAGGTATTGCTTAGGTTTCAAGGATCGAAATCATTTCGAATCTTGTATTGCCAACCTTGTACAGTCAATATTGGAAATTTTATATTGTTAATATCTGCTTTTCATGTCTAAAGAGGATGCGTCGAAGTTCAAATAAGCCCATACTGACTCTCTTCATAAAGCAGTTTTTGCTTAGGTTTCAAGATTTGAATTTGTGGATCTATTGAAGCTGCATAGATTCGATGAAGTACTAAGCTGTACGGTCGGATCTTGAATTGAAAATTGTATTGCAAACCTTGTTTTTGTAAATCTTGTAAATTTTGCATCGTTTAAACTTGCTTTTCATGTCTAAAGAAGAAGGCGGCCCTTCAAAGTTCAACCCATATTAAGGTAGGCATTGCTTCAGTTTCAAGATTTGAAGAGGCCGATCTATTGACAAAGCTGGTGCATTCGGTGAAAATCAAAACTGTGTGGTAGGGAGTCGTTGTTCAAATCTTGTATGGCAAAGTTCAACACAGCCAGTAGTGTATACAGAATTTGATTTTTTGAGCTCGATTCTATTTGAAATCATATTTTGCACCAGCAATTTTTTTTTTTAAACCTCTGAGAGTAAAAATTGCTTATGAAAAAGCTCCCAACTCGCCGTTCGGAACCGGCATAAAAACTGTAGGTCCCTTCCACCCGCGTACAAATTCACACGCACAACACGGGTGGTTGCGGGAAGCTAGGAATTAGTCTCGCGTAAGCGGGCTGTCGTGCCAGTCAATTATTATTATTAATTTTTTTAATTGGGGTGGTTTGAATCCCCAAACCCTTAACTGTGCGTAACTCAACCCAGACCATACTGAGGCTTTTTATAAAAAATGTATTGCATTGATGTCAGGATTCTAAGTAGTCGATCTATTGAAAAAGTGACGTGGTTTCGATGAAGTTAAGAATTTCAAGTCAAGAACAGGTAAGGAGTCATCGTGCTTGAAGGCCAAATCTCGTAGAGCAAATCTTGGAAATTTTGTATAATTTCTACCTGCTTTTCATGTCCAAAGCAGTCAGTACGAATAGCATATTTTTTTCTAGCCGAAATTTTTAATCCCGGTGAGTTAAAATATTCTAGTCCCATTTTGATTTCTGCTCTCATTTTTATAAATGAAATTAAATGTAAAGTATCTCAACAGGCTTATTAAAATTTTCCGCTAAATCAGCACACTACACAAAGCCCACAAAAGGAAAAAAACAACAACATATTGAAAGCATTGAACATTTAAATGCAGCAAACGTTGCGTTGTTGATTTGTTAAACTTTTTTTCACTCATGATTTTGTTATTTTGTATGTCGGCATGGTTTGGGCTAATTGGCATTAAATAATTCAATTTGGCGCGGTTGAGTTTAGGTGCTCGTTTGGTTGTACACACAATCGTGCAAACATAGAAACATTTACTAATAAACACACCGCAGACGAGCCACACGTAAGGCACACTTTTGTGCCGCGGCGCGAGTGTAGCGCACGAAAAAGGCTTAACAAATTTTAATGGGCAACTAAAGTGGCCAGACTGCAGCATGCCGCCACGAACGCGCAGTCCCTTGTTTCTGTGCTCTCTGCGTGTGTGTGTGTGTGCGTAAAATAAGAGCGCAGATTTTAAAATTTTAATTTAAAATGTGTTTAAAGCAAATTGCTGAAAAATATTTGCATTTTCCGCGAAATTTAAATTAAATTTTGACTAAATTAATACTTGCTATACAAACTAAAATACAATTTATTAGCGGCTCATTTCGTTAGTATTGCGAAAGTTTTGGCTGCATAAAACATTCTTCTAAGGTCACATCTATGTTTCCGGTGTGAATATTTGATTGAATGAAACATCCCCTAAAAAGGTGACCATATTTAATTAAATGCGTTTGCATGTAGGTGTGGCTAGTTGTCGGGCAACAATATAAAACTTGGCTAAGTACCAATAACACAATTACCAAACACCACAACTACGTCAAGCGAGACTGAAATATCAACACTTCATCACTTTGATGCTCTGAGGAAGTGTGTGGAAGGTAGGCAGATGTGGCGACAGAGTCCAAGGAGAGCGCACTTAAGCCCAATAAGGCCCATTGTGATGCCACTGGATCGCTAGTCCCTAGTAAGGAAACCCTGGAGCACATTCTCGCTCCTGTCCGGCTATCTCAAGACTACGAGTTACTTACTTGGGGACCCCATTCTTTTCTGGATTAGAGGAGGTCCCCAAGCATGACATCAAGTCGCTGCTGAACTTCGCTAGGAATACCCGCATTCTCACTTTTACGTCGATACGCAACACTAAAGACCTCCAACTGGTACCGCTAGGGACCCAATAGGGTCTATGCGTGGCCTATTTGGCCAGCCAGCTTACCTAACCTAAAATCTTTTTTATATTGTGTGTGCTTTTAGGATTCACATTTGAATGGTTATGGTTTCTACTTTTAGGGTATAGCAAAACTTTTGGTACTGTTACATATGTACTAAGATTTGCTCATAACTCAGAGAAAGATGTCTTGAAGGATTCTTACAATCTAAACGGTAAAAAAACCAATAAATTTTAAGCCCTACTTTTTAATTTTTGCCCTATTTTCTAATGACATAAGTCGTGTATGTAGTAATTTTTTTTTTACGAGTACAATTCACAAAAATAAATTTCTCAACTGAGACCCTGAAAGGTCGGAGAAAGTTGGTCACCTTAGCCGTCTGTCTATTTTTTGTTTCTTTTTAATTCATAAAGAAAGCTTTCATAATAGACCCTGGAAGGTCGAGGAGCACAAATGTCCTTAGATGTCCAATTGTCAATTTCTTGTTCCTTACAATTCATAAAGAAAGTAATCAATTGAGACCCGGAAAGTTCGAAGAAAACTAGTTAGTCGTCTAATTGTCGATGGTTTGTTTCTTTACAATGGTTTGTTTCTTTACATAAACAAAGTTCTCAAGAGAGATCCTGAAAGGTCAGAGAAAGTTGGTGACCTTAGCTGTCTAATTGTCCAGCTAGAAAGCTAGAAAAAGTTACCCTAGAAGGTCGAGAAACAATAATGACCGTTGATGTCAAATTTTTCAATTCAACTCAATTCAATTCAATGCAATTCAATGCAACTCAATTCAATGCAATTCAATTCAATTCAATTTCTTGTTCCTTACAATTCATAAAGAAAGCAAGTTATCAACTGAGACCCTGCAAGGTCGAGAAACAATAATGCCCTTAGTTGTGTACATAATTGTTAGATTTTTGTCTATTTTTTTGTTTCATATAAATATTAAGTTTTCATAGAGAATAATATGCGATTTTTCTCACGAGCCTCAAGCTCAATGGGCTTTCTAGCCTGATTGCTTTAGAAATTAGACCTTTTAGGGTTCATTTTCTCAGCTCCCGTCATATCCATCCATCCATTGATACATGGGTCTACATGACCCAGTGTCATTTCCGATGGCTAACAAAGAGTGCCAAAACGTTTTTGAACAAATTTGCCGTATAAGAAAATCTTATTCAACTCTCTCTCTCTCTCTTTTTATCAACTTGCTAACAGTAATTGGTATTAAAATATCTGTGGCCATTTGAGTTATTATTGAATTGCGAGCTTTCTGGAAGTCAAGGCGCTTAAATTTATTTCATTCGGTTTGAAAATCCTGATTTTTAACAACATGTCTACTTTTTAGCTTTCTTAGTCTACTGAAAAAGCAATGAATTTGTCAGAACATCTACTGGACACATGGTTTTCAAACTTAAATTTTCGATTTAAATCATTCTTCCATCTGATCCCAGAATCTTTATATTTCACAAAACATTTCTTGTATGCAAAATTTCAATAGATGTCAGCTGCTTTGGTTTTATTTTTTTTTAAATACCTATGTACAACAAAAATATGTATTAAATGCTGACATCACAATCTGCAGACCGCACCACCGGTTACCCATTAATTAGATAGTGAAAACATTTGTCAAGTTCTCGAAATGCGCACATCGCACAAGAAATCGTGCAATTCTAGCTACATACGAAAAAGTGAAAAGTGTAAAAATATTGTATGAGCATAATGGCAGTGCGGCCGAGTGGCCAGCAGCGGCTCGTTCAATTGTTAATTGCCATACGAAATGATTGTGTTTAATTTATTTAATTTCTGGCTAAATTCAAACTGAGCGCTTGTGTACATACGGGCGGCAACATTTTCTAAACAAATGCCACTTGGGGACGCGTTGTAAGCGTGCCACAAGTGCGCGACGTCGGTGCAAACCCCAATCGAATGTCCAGCATGCCGCAAGAGCGAGTGAGAGCGAACGAGGGTGAGAGAGCGAGAGAGAGAGAGGGAAGGTGACGGTGTGCTATATGCGACAACGACAGCTGTAGGCATGACGTGTGAGTGTTAATTATGATTCATGCGAATTCACGCACCCGATGTGTTGGCGTTTTGCGACAGGCCGATGCGAGTATGTGGATACCTGTCGCTATGGCAATTGGAAAAGCGGCGCGGATTACAGATTTCATGGCAATATTGCTACGAAATTGCAAGTTATTGAGCATAAAGTGGACTTTTTGGGCAGACGATGGAAAATTACGAATGAATCAGATCGACGACAAATTCATAGCAAATCTGTTGCAATTCATGGCTGGATTCGATTAGCGGCAGCTGGGGGCGGGAGGGGGTGGATTATGGCAGCATTCAGTTGAGTCGAAGCGAGTGAGTTTATATGAAAAGCCAATCAATATTTACATAACTCTCGCATTACACTATGGCAAATGAAATAGAAGAGAAACTCTCGAGTGCTTTGAGTGTTCTGTGGAATTGTTTTCGTGCAATATGATTTTTCAATTCCATGAACGCAGCTATTGCCAGTGAGTTATCGCAAGTTCAAGTGATTTCATAAAACTACCTTATCGTATCTTATCTCGAAGTGCTGACAGAAGTGCCTAAATGACGCTGATCGTCAATGAAATAAGCGAATTTTGTGGATGAATTGAAAGCGAGTTAAATATTTTTGCACAATTGTTGTGTGCTTAAGTTAATGTGAGTGCAGAGCAGGGCCGTGGAAAGAAAATCTAATATGTGAGGTACAGTGGCGCACACAGGATTTTTTTTTGAGGGGGGAGGTTTTGCGTACATCTTCTTTTGAGCCGAATATCATTCGAAACCATATTTTGCACCAGCAATTTTTGTATTTGGGCGGAGGAGTCGAACCCCAAAACCCCCGCTCCCTGTGTGCGCCACTGGTGTGGTAGGCTGACCACCTTCTACTAAGATCCTCCTTCTATAAAGTACTTAAAAAATGTACATGAAACTATACAAACTTTCCCGAACTTCATCCCTCCCACTCGACTGAAATTTATATAATTGTTTGTTCTGACTGACTGACGACGATTGACTGACTGACTGATTCATTATCATCGCCCAGCCCAAATCGCTGAAGCTACAAACATGAAAGTAAAACTGTAGGTACATCTTGAAAAATGAACCTCCGTTAAGGGAAGGCTCCCCTGGATTTGGGCAAAAATAAGGCAAAGTTTGTAATTTTTTTGTGGGATAATGAAAAGGCGTACAAACTTCCGGTTTTGACTATTAAATTCGTCTATTATTTAGGAGTTTAAAAAGTTAAAAAACTTGATGAAATTCAAAATGGCGGCTACAAAATGGCGATTTCCGTAGGCCTCTGCGCGCCAAACATCGCTCGAGAACTGTAATCCTGCAGCCTCTTGTAGTGGACTGAAATCAAAAAGCATTGTCATTACTTAAAGACAACAAAATTGTCTATGCATTGAACTAGACTCAAAAAATTTAAACGAAAAATTCTTGCACAATGAATATTTGAAGTAAAAAGTTAAATTTTTTGCACCTTTTTTTAATTTCAACCACATTTAAAAATTAAAAATAAATAACTATTTATGCAAATTGTTGGTTCAAGGCATACAGAAAATCAAATACATTCGAGCAGTTTTTAGATGAAGAAAATCGGATCATTAGATCAAGTCCAGGGATTTCAGTTAGATTGGAAAAAATGGTTTCGAGATACACGCGTTTGAAGTTTTTAGAAAGTCAAGTTTATCAAGTTTTTTAACTTTTTAAACTCCTAAATAATAGACGAATTTAATAGTCAAAACCGGAAGTTTGTACACCTTTTCATTATCCCACAAAAAAATTACAAACTTTGCCTTATTTTTTGCCCAAATCCAGGGGAGCCTTCCCTTAAGACGGCATTTTTTGAAATTCGGGGTCGGGGTTCGGGCAAATATGGGTTAAGGTGTTGTATAAAGAAACCTGATTTCATAATTCTATTGATTTCCAACTTGGTGAAAATACTCGAAGTGAAAAATAATTTTACACGCATTTTTCCATTTTCCAAAAGTCAAAATTTAACGGGGATCAACAATGGGTTAAAGTTCTAACATGAACCAATGGGCCTATTGACTTCAAAATTGGTGAAAATACTTGAAATCACAAATAATTAGACACGTGGTGTATATATTTTTTTTTAAATGGAATTCTAACGATGTGATCCAAGGGTTAAAAGTTTGTATGAGGACATGATTTTTTACACCTTTTGACTTCAAACTTTTTGAAAGTACGAGTACATCAAATGTGAAATAATTTTATGCGTTTTTTTTAAGTTTTCGAAAATCAAAATTTGACGGGTTAAAATTTTGTATGAAGAAACTGTGAAAAACCATGAATTAATGGGTCTATTGACTTTAAACTTGGTGAAAGTACTCTTAATAAGAAATAATTCGTGTGTCTTTCCTTTTTTTGAAAATCAAAATATAATGAAGTCAACAATGGGTTTAAAGTTTGTAGGGAAAAATAAGATTTTATGGGTCTTTTGACTTCAAAATTGGTGAAAGCACTTTAACATGTGAAAGAATTTGATACGTTTTTCATTTCTTCAAAAATCAAAATCTAACAGGGTCAACAATGGGTTAAAAGTTTGTATGGAGAAATACGATTTTATGGGTCTTTTGAGTTCAAAATTGGTGAAAGCACTTAACATGTGAAATAATTTGATATTTGTTTTTTATTTTTTTGAAAATCGAAATCTGACGGTGTCAACTATGGGTTAAAAGTTTGTATGGAGAAATAATATTTTATGGGTCTTTCGACTTCAAAATTGGTGAAAACACTAGAAATTAAATATAAATCATAACCTGTTTTTCATTTCTTCAAAAATCAAAATCTGACTGGACCAACTCTAAACCCAGACTTTGTATGGGGAAACATGATTTATTAGATCCATTAACTTAAAATATTTAAATATATTTAATATATATATATAATAATATTTAAATATTTTTTTTTGTAAATATCTGAAGGGATCAACAAAGGGTTAAGAGAAACTTGACTTATTGAGCCCATTGACTTAGAACTTGCGTGCAAAGCCGCGGGTCCCTGCTAGTCATACATAAAGTTATGAGCTATTGGTGCGAGAATGTAAATTCGACTCTTAAGAATTAAGAACTCAAACATCTTACATATTCAAATAGATCCTGTTCAAGCATAAATATAGTTCAGATATATATAGACAGCACTTACCTCTCGCGCAATGGCATCAGTATGCCGCCGCCCAGATTGGACATCTTTAACGGTATTTTAACGCTGTCCGAATCGCTGCCGCTTTCAGCGCCCGAACCGCCACTACCGCCAGCCAGCTGCTGATGTTGTTGTTGCTGCTGGTGTTTGGTTCCCATAAAATTGCCACTGCCAATTGTGCCGTGCGAAGTTTGTCTGCAATTTTGATTGCCCTGTTGGCGTCCGCACGATGTCGGTCGCTTAGCATTGCGCTTCTCCGACACAGTTGCTCCCGCTCCTGGTCCGGTGTCAGCTCCAGCCGCACCGGTTGCCGCTGGCGCGGATTTGTCCGTTTTGTTGGCTGTTGCTGCAGTTGCCGCTTTAATACCTCCATTGCCCTTATTAGTGCCATCTTGGTGAGCATTTATCAAGTGTTTACCCATATTTTCAATTTCACTAAAATGCCCATCGCCATCGGCGCTGCCGGCACTGTCGCCGCAGCCGTCGCTGCTGCTGGTGCCGGCGCCGCCACTGCCGCCGCTGCCGCCACCAACATACTCCATATAGGCATCGTCGTAGCCGGCGAGCAGCAGAGCTGCTGTTGCTCCGACAATTGTCTGGCCGCCATTGCTATGGTGCGCATAGTGCGTGTGCTGGTGATGCTGATGCTGCTGATGATGCGCTGGATGGTGTTGGTGATGATTGTATTGGAAATGCTGCTGGTGCTGTTGGTGCCTGTTGGAGTATGGTTGGTGTCCGACACCGATGCCGCCGCTACCGCTGCCGCTGCCGCCACCTGCCGTTGCGCCACTTTGTAGTCCCGCTGCCGTTGCGTTATGGTTAGCAACTGTTCCGCAGATGCCAATTGTTGCTCCAAGTTTAGTATCCCGATGTGTGCCATCTAATGAAATATTCGATAGAAACGAGATCGCAGTCAATCTGCGCCTGTGTCTCGTTTTATTAAGCGAACTTGCCATTAGGCAGTGACGACGACTTGTATCCAACCTCAATGCGTTCTGTTACGAAGATTGGGCGTATGCAGACCGAACTTCACCGCTAACACGACACGCGACACACTCGAAGAAACGTCTATCTGGGGCGGGAACACTATCGTTGTGCGTCTGGCCAATGGGGTATTCAATGTCGAATTCTAGTGGATTTGGACGAATACGAAAACCGTGCACAATTTCGAAGATGTGCAAATGTTTTGTTTGGTTCGGAGGTGTTGACGCTTTCAAGGGGAGATGCCTAACTGGAACACTGCTCTACACTTGCTCAGGACAGAAGAACGTTTCAACTGTTCAACGATTAGAGATTTTAATCAACTATTGTTTTTTGGGGTTTTGGGACACTAACCGCTTTCAATACTTATCGAATTTTTTAATACCGTAAAAACACAATAACCGTTCGTTGTTGGAACGTTGTGGTCCTTTTCGTTGTTACCGTCTTTGTGATGAGCACAAATTGTTGCACTTTCTTATAACATTGGCTACTCTGATAGACTTGGATTCAAGTGGCAACGTGTTTTTGTGTCTATATTCTCATTACTTAATGTAGGACAAAAACTAACAAATGCGTTAGCGCTAACTGGAACTTTCGGTTTGTATACTTTTGAGTGTTTTTTCGTCTGCCCAGCAAAATCTTTGTCGACAGGGCTGCTTTGTATGCTTGAGAGACAAGTCCTAATGTAAACGGTCTGTATGAATTGAAAACTTCTGCACCGTAGATCACTTTACTGCACTTTTTGAAGTTTATTGTCGTTGCTCAAATACCTTTGTGGCTCTTATTTGCAACGCGTCTGACTGGCCGCTGACAAAATATCACATATGCTTTTTAGTCTTTAAAGGGCACATTTTAAAAGAACCACAAATACTTAAACGCGACATTTTGATGCTGTACGAAGTGACAGATACAAATATCAAATTGTTGTTGTTGCCAAAATCGAATCGAGTGCTTGATTTTTGCTTTTTAGTACAAACTTAATTACACTTTTGCTGGTTGCAATGCACGTTCGCAGCTGATGACTGCAGGCTGTATGATGTGTGGTAGTTGTTGTTTCGGTCGCTGGGGCCGTGGTTGTCGTTGTTCGGTAGTGCACGCCAGCAAATCCAAACGTCGAGTGGCCGGAAAATTCTAGAATTGAAAATAAGAAAAGTCTGTAAGTTGCAACGTTGGCCGTAAAGTGTAAGCGCGCAAGCGGCACCAAATGCAGAGAGCGAGAGCGCATGCAACGGCAGCTGGCGGCAGAGAGAGAGAAAACATTACTTTTTGCTGCATGCTGTTTGAGGTCGTTGGCGACAACGCGGTGCGGCAGGCAGTAGTACATGCAGTATCATTGAAAAGTCGCGGAATGGGACAGTGTGAAGCGCCAAGTTCGTTGGCTGTCTAGCTGTCAGTTTAACGGCATTAAACGGCCGGTTTATAAACTGCAACCACAACAACCAAAAACGTTGAGAATTACAACGAAAAGCTGCATTGTGTTGCACAAAAGTGCAATGCGCTCTGGAGCGGTCAGCGAGCTTGCGGAGAGAGAGAGAGCGCTGCACTTGAAACGCTGCACTGGCAGTCAGTCAGCATTTGGCCAAAATGATTTAATATGATTGCAGGCATGTTGGGGGTTGAGGGTTGTAGGGGGGCTTCAAGTGGAGCTGGTGTTGATTTTCAATCTGCAGAATCGATACGTATGGCAACCACTCCGGCGAAAGCAGCGTTAGAAACAACCGCTACATATGTATGCTGCATCTAGAAATTCGTACTCCGATATTGTCTCGTGTTGCAATCGTTGCGAACGGAGTTACCAGGTTGGGTGGTTGGCGGCACATAAACAACGCACGCACACGCACACATTCGCCGGTTATTGCCGGTTTCATTGTGCCGAAGTGGTTTCTGGTGTGCGCCTACTTTAACGGCCGGCAACAACGAGCGACGGTAGTAGCCCAGATTGTTACAGAGACCGACACGGGGCCCGGCAGCTGCAGACAATCAGCAGGCAGGCAGGCCGGCGTGCAGCAGACAGACAGTCACTGGCGCGTGCATATCCCATTGTGGCATTTCGTCGCGTGCTTACAGTTTCTGGCTCATTCGCTGCAATCGCAGCACGTAGCGTCAGTTTCGCGAGCTCAGTGACAAAGAGCGAATACTGTTTACACTGCATGAATGAATTGGACGCAACGGAACGTGAGGTGTTGGGGCTAGTTGGATTTCGGTTTACATTGTTCGAGCAATCGTCAAGGGCTTTCCCGTTTTTAATAACTTAATCAAAAGTAGAAATAGTGTCTCGCCACTACAATTGGCAGTGCATGTCAGTGCTTGCAACAGACGCCGAGTTCGTTGAATTAGGCGTTTACCTCAAAGACTTTACAACTATTTATGTATACGCACACATAAGCATTGAATACTTGAAAAGCAAAGCTGTTAGTGCAAATGTCTGATGAAATGGGTGACGAATTGCAGTCGTTTTCCTATACTTTGTTAGAGACGTTACATATCGTTGCTGCCAGTACTGGGACAAACTCAAACTCAAAAGAGCGTAACGGTGAACAGAAATCGTTTTAAATATGTAGGTATGTTCGTTTCTGGCCCGTGCAGCGCGGTTGTGGAATGGTCTCCCTGCAGATATTTTCCCCAGCACTTATGATCTTGATGGCTTCAAGGCAAGAGTCCATAACCACTTCACTCAAAACCCTATCCCTTTATACCCTTTATATCCTTCCTGAACCAACGCAATGCCTTGCATTAATAGGGGTCATCCCCTGCGCGTTTGTTCCAATTAAAAAAAATTAGTTCCTATTACACCTCTTCAATAGTTTTATTCCTTGATTAGCAGGTATTCAGTATCTGGCGAGCATCCTATAAGAACTATGGCCATTATATTTAAATTTGAATGGCGCACCCTAATGAAATTCTCAGCGTCTTTAGATCTGAACTAGTCGAACAGTGAACTAGTGAACATGTCAGGAAAACAAAAACCATCCAGATCAAAGAACTCATTATCGCTGATGGTCGTCTGACCTGAAAGCACATGAAGCTGGCCATTTTTTTGAGAAGTACTCAGCAAATTCGTTTTCCAGGCGTGATTCCAAGCGAGGCCAAGAACGAACGTTACGATTGGGCTCAAGTCACTCAGCTTGAATGACCAAAATAAGTCATTTACAAGGAAATTAACTAAAACACCAGCATCTGAATATAAATCTAGTCTTGGATCAGTCGTGAAAATACTAATAGCAACCTTGATCGAACACCGACTGAAGTTGTACCTCAAGTAGTTGCACTCTATATTCTTCTCATATTATATCACGGCCTCCTCGGTAAGGTTTCATAAAATTCAGAAGCACAACAATCGTTCCTTAATCATGTGATGATCTTTTGATTCAATACACGCACTAAATTGGAGCTGTGTCGAATATAGACTGAACTAAGGCTGATACTGTACTGAGGCTGAGCTTGAGGTACACTAGAGCTCGCGGAAGTGGAACACTGATAATGTGTTATAAGCACTAATCAAACAAATATCTAAACTTTGAGTCAATATTATCCCGAATAATCTTTCGTGAAGGACTAAAATAAAAGTTAAGACTTGGGAAACATAGAAGGAGTTAATAGAGGCTTTTTTATTCGGAATATATGAGAAATGACTAAGTGTTACTCGTAGCATGTCTTTCAGAATCCGAAAAGAATCTTAGTATCCCTGGATTTCATTGAATTATCTGTTATTTCCTAGGTTAGGTTAGGTTGGAGTAGCAGCCTTTTGAGGGAAAGCACAAATTAGGGCTCATTGTGGATGGCTCCTATGGAAGGGGGAGTCCCTCACAGCGCTGAGAACCACGAGGATTCCATTAGGTACATGGCTATATCCCTGATATTCAAAGGCGATAGTTCGGTTAGACTAATGAAGAGATCTGAGCCGAGAAGTTTATTATATGGGTGGAGAGCGGTCTCGTCCTCGGAGCCTCACCCTCGGACAGAATTAGTTGGATAGCAGTCTCAGTCTTTCCGCATACCCACCCATAAGACAGTGACCCGTGAGCACCGATACCGTTGTGCTTATTGAGTGACGGCTGAGTTTAAGCAGCTGGTTGGTCCGTTTCATATTGCAGGTTGGCCAGGTTAGTCGGGAGATATTGCAGGTCTTTTCCTCAGACCACCATTCATTTGCTTCTTTTTGAGAAAACTATTTAAGCATCAATTTGTTTGATGCTAGTGGAGCCCACACTGGAAGGAAGGATGAGGCCTTGGTGAGCAGCGTACCTGCTCTGGCGAATTCGTCCGTCACGCCGTTGCCTACGATACCCCTGTGCCCTGGCACCCATAATAATGAGACGTTGGAGCCTGTAGCTAGGGTGTTTAAGGATTTTCCTCCCAGATATTCCTATCATTTACGCATAAGTGCAGTTTATTTTCCAGTATACGAGTACGTCTTACAGTTTTATTTTCAGAAATCAGAATGTTCATATCTATAAATAAAATCCCAGTTTTGTCTGATGCTGCAATGAACTGTTAAAATTTCGGTAAACTCATAAATCTTCGAATCTGTTCTATCATACATTGGAGTGTTCTAATGAAGATTGGTTGTCCCAATATGGGTTCATATTATTCATTATTGGTTCCTAGATAGAATATAAAAAACTCGCATTTTCAGACCACAAAATGGTTCGGGCTCGATGAAACGGGTCTTAGTTTCCCTCTTTCCGTGTTTATCGGCGATTACATTGCATTCAATCCAATCCCATCGTGACTCGGAACTCATAAGACCCAAACCTATATAGACCAAGCGTACCATCTCTTAGATAGATGTTGTTGGGATTGTAGTGTACCGAGACCAGATTTTATGTGCCTCTACCATTCACAGTTAGGGAACATCTCCTAGACCCACCGACGTAAACAAATTTAGTAATTGACGGGGGTTCAGGTAACGATTCCTGCTGTGGCATACTGCGTCACATTGCAATATGATGTGCTGAGGAGTCTCATCTGCTTATCGCTTCTAAACCAACGCTTATCTGTTCTAAACCAACTGTGTGCATGTGCTTTCTCAGCCTGCAGTGCCCAGTTAGAAGCCCAGGAATCTGTATTTGATCTTTCCTCAATCTGAGGTTTTCTTCACTTTATTTGGAGTTGTGTAACTTTAAATGACGATTTTCGACTGCCTGAGACATTAGACTAGTGATTTAGTTCCTGGATCTTTCCCGACTGTGCTGGGGTGTGCTCGACCCAATGAAGGGCTCTGGTCCAACAAGAACTGTGGCTGCAACTCTAGCCAGGCTGTTCGCCTTCTCATTTTACCGTTTCTTACACAAAGCAACAATTTTTATTGCATTTGAAACGGTCTAAACTAGTTCAAGAACATTCGATTTTCGCCTGCAAACTTCAACCATGGTGAAGAGAGGAAAACAGAGACGCGCAAGGATAAAGGAGTAGCGAAAAATCTGGAACGTGCACACTGAAGGAAAGCAGTGCAAGAGCGTTGCACGAAGTACAAAACGCTTTGCAAAGGTCGCTGTCGCGAGTGATGACGTGTCGGCGCTTATAAAATCCACACCCACTCCAGAATGAGTTTAGAAGAAGAAGAACTTGCTTAACGGCACGTAGCACAAGGACCCCGTAAGGGCGCTCGTCACTGGGCTTTAAGGAGTCTATGATGCGGAAAAGCGCAGCGTATGACGGCAATCACGTCACCCCGTCTGTCCCCCGTCCGGAGGATGCGCAAGGAAAATCGATTTTGTGCGGTTTCCCATGCCTGCTGGCTCTTCTGCCAGCGCCGAACGTGCGGACAAAGGGGGAGAGTGTGAGCACATTAGAAGAAAAATAGCAAAACAAAGAGAGCGCAAAGCGAGGCACAGAACAGCGGGTTTAAAACAGAATTGGCAAACGGAAGGCGGAGCAAGAGGCGCGTAAAGGAAGCAACGCACGTTCGATGGTAAAATGGGCAGTGAATTGGAGTGGGCGAAGGGAGATAAAATGCAAAATGCATATTGAAAAAGAACTTCAGCATTTATTAAAACTCACTTACCTGAAATGTTTGTAATTTTTAGGTAATTTGATTTTGGTAAACTGATAATGCACTTTTTGTTGCGTCGATGTGAGTGAGAATGACGTAAATTTTGAGTATTTTTAAAACTGTTTCAGACGAATCATTTTCTCTATTTTCGGAACTTCTTGTTGAATGCGCGAGCGATATGGCAACAGTGCACAACAATAACAACAATTTACCGCAAAAGCAAAGCAAGAAACACGTTCTATGCGAAAGATTTCGTCAGGAATTCGGTTATTTTATGGCAATTTTCAGCACAACTTTCCATTCACACAGCGGCCAGGTTCTTTGATTTTTCGCTTTGCTCTTTAGCTTTTACTTTTTTTTGCGAATGTCCGCTTTTATGGGCACTTGCTCTTCCGGAAAATCACCAGCCGCAGTTTCGTCTGTTGTGCTCTTTGCCTATGTGCACACTTTTTTCACAGTTGGCTCTCAACAAAATTCACTCGGTTGCGTAAATTTATGTAAATTTGTGGAAAATTTTAGGTTTGTAATTGTATTTAGTTAAAGTTGAACTTTGTGTTTTAAGTTGAGGATTTTATTAAAACGATTTTACTTCGTTGCTGTTAACAATCGATGACGACTTTTCTGGAAGAGAGAATTTTTTGAACTGAAGAAATAATCTGACAAGACGGCCCAAAAAAGTGTGTGGCAGTAACAAAGAAGAAAGGCAGCAGTGGCAGCGATGGTATGAACTGGTAGAAAAGGCAAACACGAAGACAATTGGAGTTGCCAGCTGTATGGAATAGTGAATGAAAATGGAATTTACAACTGCGAGGTGGATAAATGAAATTTATTGAAAAATGAAACGATATAAAATTGAGCGATATAGCGTAAATTACAAGAATATCATGTGGAGGACACCATATTTTTTTTTATTCAAATCTGTTTATAAATATATAAACAACGTGTGCAATTTTAAATGGCTACCCCAACAATAACCAATGACTCTCAAACTGCAACACATTTTTCACCGACCGCCATCAGCTGTTCTCTCTTTGACAGCTCAACGTTTACTTGTGGCGGCGTATTGCGCTGCCTCGATTTTTCTTATTTCTAATTTTGCTTATTAAAATATCAGCAACAAAAAATTCAATACAAAAATTAGCCAGCAAATACAAGATGTCCATTGCAGACAAGTCTCTGGGCATGGAAATTGATTTTGTAAGTATGCGAGTTGACCACATTTTCTTCAATTCATTGCATTTTTTCGCTACACTACAGCCGGAGGAGGATGTACCCTATGAGGAGGAGATACTGCGAAATGCGTACTCGGTAAAGCATTGGCTGCGCTACATCGAGCACAAGTCGAAGGCGCCCAACGACAGCGTGAACATTGTCTACGAACGCGCATTGAAGGAGCTGCCTGGCAGCTACAAGATTTGGTACAACTATCTGCGCACGCGTCGCAAGCAGGTGCGCGGTCGCCCGCTCAACGATCCCATGTATGATGAGATCAACAATGTGTTCGAACGCGCCTTGGTCTTCATGCATAAAATGCCTCGTATTTGGATGGATTACGGCGCCTTTATGACGCTGCAGTGTCGCATCACACGTACGCGACATGTGTTCGATCGTGCCCTGCGCGCGCTGCCCATCACGCAGCATCATCGCATCTGGCCGCTGTATTTGAAGTTTGTGCGGCGCTTTGACATTCCGGAGACGGCGGTGCGCGTGTACCGGCGCTATTTGAAGTTGTGCCCCGACGAGGCGGAAGAGTATATTGAGTACTTGACGGATGTGGGTCGTCTGGACGAGGCCGCACAGCAGCTGGCAAATATTGTGGACAATGAGAATTTCGTGTCAAAGCATGGCAAGTCAAATCATCAACTGTGGAACGAGCTGTGCGAGCTAATATCGAAGCATCCGGATAAGGTGCACTCGCTGAATGCGGATGCCATTATTAGAGGCGGCCTGAGAAGGTAGGACGTTTGCGTTGGTCCATGAATTGTATATGAATTAATTTTGTTTCAAATTAAGGTACACCGACCAGTTGGGTCACTTGTGGAATTCGCTGGCCGATTACTATGTGCGTTCGGGTCTATTTGATCGCGCACGTGATATCTACGAGGAAGCTATACAGACCGTGACCACTGTGCGCGACTTTACGCAGGTGTTCGATGAGTATGCGCAGTTCGAGGAGGTGTCGCTGAACAAACGCATGGAAATGGTGGCCAACGATCCCGATGCCACTGAGGACGACGATATCGATGTGGAGCTGCGCTTGGCGCGTTTTGAATACTTGATGGAACGGCGTCTGTTGCTGCTGAACAGTGTGCTGTTGCGTCAGAATCCGCACAATGTGCACGAGTGGCATAAGCGTGTCAAGCTTTACGAGGGCAAGCCACACGACATCATCAACACTTACACGGAGGCTGTGCAGACGGTTCAGCCCAAGTTGGCCATGGGCAAGCTGCACACGCTGTGGGTGGAGTTTGCCAAATTTTACGAGTCCAACGGGCAAGTGGACGATGCACGTGTAGTATTCGAGCGCGGCACTGATGTGGAGTATGTGAAGGTGGAAGACTTGGCGTCGGTGTGGTGCGAGTGGGCCGAAATGGAGATAAGGTTAGTGATTTGAAATGTGTTTTCGATTAGATATTTAAAAAAACTGTTTAACTTTTTAGACAAGAAAACTTCGAGGGCGCTCTGAGATTGATGCAAAAGGCCACCGCCATGCCCAAGCGTAAAGTGGCCTATCACGACGACACTGAGACCGTGCAAATGCGCCTCTATCGCTCGCTGAAAGTTTGGTCCATGTACGCTGACCTGGAGGAATCATTTGGCACCTTCAAAACCTGCAAAGCTGTCTATGATCGCATCATTGATTTGAAAATCTGTACGCCGCAAATAATCATCAACTATGGCCTCTTTCTGGAGGAGCACAATTACTTCGAAGAAGCCTTTCGCGCCTACGAGAAGGGCATTGCACTGTTCAAGTGGCCCAATGTGTTTGACATTTGGAATTCCTATCTAACTAAATTCCTCAAGCGCTACGGCGGCACAAAGCTGGAGCGTGCTCGTGACCTTTTCGAGCAGTGTTTGGAGAACTGTCCGCCCGAGCATGCCAAGTACTTTTATCTTTTGTATGCCAAATTGGAAGAGGATCACGGACTGGCGCGTCATGCCATGGCCGTTTATGATCGCGCCACCAGCGCTGTCAAACCGGAGGAAATGGCCGACATGTACAACATTTTCATCAAGAAGGCAGCCGAGATTTACGGGCTACC
This sequence comes from Melieria crassipennis, assembly GCA_963668005.1. Lineage (NCBI taxonomy): Eukaryota > Metazoa > Arthropoda > Insecta > Diptera > Ulidiidae > Melieria > Melieria crassipennis. The sequence goes on from OY764963.1 coordinate 7,314,349, forward strand.
GCGCACGCGCGAAATCTACGAAAAGGCCATTGAGGCGTTGCCCGAGGAGAACATGCGGCACATGTGTGTGCGCTTCTCAGAGATGGAAACGAAGCTGGGCGAAATTGATCGCGCGCGTGCCATCTATGCGCATTGTTCGCAGGTATGCAGTGTGACTTGAACTTGAAATCGTTTGAAACAAATATCAATTGTATTTTTTCGCTTGCAGGTATGTGATCCGCGCATCACCGCTGACTTTTGGCAAACGTGGAAGGAGTTCGAGGTGCGCCACGGCAATGAGGACACCATGCGCGAAATGCTGCGCATCAAACGCTCCGTACAGGCCACGTACAACACGCAAGTCAACATGATGGCAGCACAATTCCTCACACCGACTGTGCCCAATGCGGCCGATGCAGCTGGTGCCGATGCTATGCGACTGCTCGAGGCCAAGGTGGCCGAGGCGGCGGCCCAGAAGGAAAAGCAAACGCTCAAGCCGCAAACAGCTTCCAATATAATGTTTGTGCGCGGCGAAACGCAGGGCGGCATGGCCAAGGACAAAGTTGTCAATCCGGACGAGATCGACATTGGCGACAGCGACGAGGAGGATGATGAGGACGATGCTAATGCCGAGACGAATGGCATTGGGAATGAGGAGAATGCCGCTGTTGGCGGCGACGGTGTGCCGGCAAAGAAATTGCGCATCGAGCAAAAGGCCATACCGGCCAAAGTGTTTGGCAGCCTCAAAAAGGTGACCGACGACGACGAGGAGGATGATTAATATATTTAAATATTTAAAATAACTAATTTGAATGACTTCAATAATTGTATGCAGTTTTGATTTGCTAAAATGCAAACGATTTATAAAGTTCAATAAATTTGCAGTCGGCAGACGACTTTTTCATAGTAATTTTATTAAACTTATATTGAATTTGTATTTTTAATTAGCTAAGTTTTAAGTAATAAGGCCAACAAAATATAAATAACAAAATTATGACAAATTATAAATAATCAAAGTGACACTAGAGACCTTGAACGCACTTGAGTCAAATCTTTTTTAACTTGAACGATATTTTTATATTGCAAGAATGACATAAATGAAAAGCGTAATGGCTTCGCGATCTTCGATCTTGACTGCATTTAAAAAAATTGCAACAAGCGCAAAATTTATAACTAAGTACATCAAATAAATGATAAGATAAAGTATGTTCGATCAATGATCATCAGAACAGACAACATCGCAGCGACACTGCACAGTCGGCAAAGATAAAAACTGCGCATTGAAGAAGACTGCGCTCGGCATGTCGAGTGTAATTAAATTTCAACTACGTCTTGTAGTTAAATAAAAATTAGCAATTTATGGCAATTGCAACGTCTTAATGGTGAAAGTGCGCTGCAGTTGAGTGATTTAAACAGTGAATAAATAAGCATGAAGTGTGTGCTAAGCGGTTGGGTGCTGTTGCTGCTCCTGTTGCTGCATTGCGCGTCCACTTTGCATGTCGAGTGTGCGTTCAGAATTTGTGTGCTAAATAAATTTGCACATCTTTCAAGTGTATGCAGGCGTCTACATGTTGTTGTTTTTGCTCTCGATCTAGATCCATATTGCTTTCGCTTCACCTGGATTGGTCCATTTCAAGATAAGAACAACATTGCCAGCTTGACGTGTGAGCACTTGCGCGAAGATTTGAATTATGTGCCGTGTCGACGACCTTTGGTGGCAACAGGTGTTTGTTCTATTTTTACAAAATTTCTATTTGCTAACTATAGTTTTTTTTTTGTTGTAGACAACGATGCCGAGCCGGATACGCAGGATCTTTGGCGCAATAATCATGAAAAGCCGAGTTTGTTTGGTTGTCCCATGGTGCCCGGGGAGGCGTGCGTTAAGTACACTTACACCTACAATAAGGGAGGTAAGTCGAGAATGTGGAGAAGTGACTGGTGTGCGACTGAAAGACAGAGAGAACGGAAGCTGCTAGTCGAAACTGGGTTGGGCTGTGGAAATGTTTGTTTAATTTTTAAATTGCTTACAACAAGTTTGAAGCAGAACGCGAATAGGTTTTGAAAAGGCCACCAGAAACTGGAGAAGTTATAGGAAGATGTGAAAGAAAGCAGAAAAGATGTAAAGAAAATACAAGTAAAATACTGACAATGTAGAAAGAAGGATGTGGAATTGTTAATGTAGAAAGCCTAATGCGGAAGAAAGCACACTAAAAGTGCCAACAAGACTGAGTCTGATGGGATAGATTGAAGAAAAGAGTAGAGATTGAGTTGTCAACTACAAATAGACAAAGGAATGTATGACAGAAATGCGCTCAAAATAGCACACAAAGAAAGCATAACGATTAGTTATTTTATTTTTCGGTAGATACAATTTCTGGCCAAGACAAATCACTCATTGACTTTTGTTTTGTCTTATTTGCAGTGCAAAATATTACGTACATGTGCGCCAAAGTGAATGCCACCAGTGGCTGCTATCGTCAGAGATACATTTCGGGCCTGGAAGTGGAGGTGTGTGTCTGTGAGTCACAATTGGGCGCTATACCCTGCAATTATGGCAGCAGCATACATCAGTGTGGCAGCTTCATTATGGGTTGGTTGTTGTTGTGGCGGCTGTTTGTAGCTGCTGTTTCAGTTTTTAAGAAATTGAGTTGATGACATTCAATATTTGCAATACTCACATAATGATGGATATATATAATGTAACGAACTAATTGCAAGTAGCCTGTAAGAATGATTTAGTAGTTGTTAGAAATAAATAAATTGAAGTGAATTCGATTTGATATGAATTTGTATGATATGAAGAATATAATTAACTTGTAACTTAGCTATACTTCAGAAAAAAAATTGTAAATATGAATTTGATGTTACTGCACTTTTGAAAGTAGATATTGCATTGATCAGTTTTGCTGCACAAAGTAATGATTTAACATGTGTAGAGTATCTTTTGAAAGTATTGTATCATTTGTAAAGTAGAAGGAGCCACTTCGCTGAACTCTTTACAAATGTATTTTTTTAGTAAACCCAAATTGCTTTTTAATCATAATTTTTTGGAATTACATTAGTAAATAGGAAATAAAAAATCGTAATACAAATAATTATAAAGTTTTATAAAGACACATTTGTAAAAGTAAGCTGAAGAGCAAAAACATTTAAATTGAAATTATCTGTGAAAGTGAAATCTTATACCTTTGAAATTATTAAAAAATTTAGTCATAAGCACCTAAAGCCACTCTTATCATTTAGAGAGTTAACCTTCGTCTAACACAAAATTTATTTATAACTCAATATTGCAGCATGGATCAGTTTGTTTTTGTGTAATTTTTATTATTTTCAGTGTTACCGCCAATTGTTGGTTGGGCTTATTTATGAGTCTGAATTATGACATTTCCATAGTCAATGGTCCGGCCAGCAAGCAGCGACACTATCGCCACCGCAATCGAACCAATACAAATGCAATTGGCACAAAGGACAATGTGTCTGTGTGTGTGTGGGTAATATTACAGGCAAAAAAAAGTTGCTGCCAATTGCAGCCGTAAAAAATATACATACACGCATATCTATGCTTTATTTATGTGCAACACATATACAATTTTACTTTTTTTATTAATGTTTATAGCTATTAAAGTAAAACGGAAAAGTCGACTGCAAAAAAGAGAGAGCAACAGGAAAAAAGCTTCAACAACTTTTCAATAAAATTGTGCAGCAATAAAACATCACAGGCGATTAATTTCATGAACCGGCAACAGAAATCAAAAATAGATTTATGCAGACAGCGCAGATGTCTGTAGATGGCTGGTGGTAGGTGGGTGAGGAGTTCAGGGGGGACGCTGAGTTGGTAGAGCCGCTGCATTAACTCGAATTCAGCGGCATTTGAGCATTTAAATGCGGCGTCACGTGATGACTGCTCGATGTTGATGTCTTGCTGGGTGCTTTGGCATTTTTGATTTTTGTGTTGGTTTATTTTTGTTTTTGTAATTTGATAATTAACTTGCAATGGGCATGGCTCTAGGCAAGGCGCATTTTTTTAAAATCACTTTTATTTGTGTTTTCTAAACACATTTTTTGTTTGTAAAAATCCACAAGTTCTTTTGGGTCATTTGTCTCTCTTTTTTTCTAAGGAATCAGAAAAAATCTAAGGAATAAGAATTTTCGTGGTCTAAAAGCGCAAAAGATGGGTTAAGGTATAAAGAAAACTGATTTAATGGGCCCATTGATTTCAAACCTGTTGAAGATACTTACTTCAAATCAAAATTAAGTCTATACGTATTTTTCGAATATCAAAATTTGACAGTTCAAGAATGGGTTAAGCTTAATATACGGGAAAACTATGAAAAAACCATGAACCGATGGGAATATTGACTTCAAAATTGGTGCAAACATTTGAAATCCAAAAAATTTTGATACGTGTTTCTCATTTTTTTGAAAATCAAAACTTAAAGGGGTGAACCAAGGATTACAAACTCGTATGAGGAAACATGATTTTTTACGCTGGAGAATTGATAGTGATAGTTCTTTAGGTGTATTGAATGGAAGCTTCGTAGATATGATTCATCATCATTTCATTCATTTCATTTTTCAATGAAAAGTTTTAGAGTCATTCAGTTCATTGAAAAGGGGTTATTTTAAAAGGAGATATTGAAAAGTTCGGCCATGGAACTTGAAACGTTACATTTAATTTTTTTTAAGGAAAAAATAAAACGTTTACATTTAATTTTTTCCTCCAAAAAATTCAAGCGCGGTTCTAAATTAAAAATTCCAAGTATTTTTCATCAGAAGATGTTTTCAGTGGCTTTTCTAAAGTTCAAAAGTTCTGCTTTCGATTTCTCCGAATATTAGAAAAATGGTCTTGAACCTTGAAAAGTCTGACATTAAGGCCCGATTTCACGTGGCTGGTTAACCATTTACTAGAGTCCGACCGAATATTCGTCTTCGGCTTCGGTATTTGGCCTATTTGGCCAATTTTAAATCTTCGGCTTTGGCCAAAAATCCACCTTCAGTCGGACACTACCAGTTACTGATGGTTAATTTCGCTTTTATTGATTTCAAAGTCTTTGGTTATACAACTTTTAATCAGCCAATGTTGAATGGCCAATCATCAGTTACACCGTGCGACAAACATACAAAAATTTTTCCCACCGGAAAAGATTTTATACAAAATTTATGCTCTTTATTATTTAAAATACTGAAATACTGAAATGCTCAAATAAATTAGAATTTTTGTACTTCATTAGAATTGCAACTTCCGCCTTTTTTTTTTAATAAATTTCGAACGAATAAAGTTAGAGTAATGAAATTTTGGCACGTGATCAAGGAGATTTTGGGTTTTAACATACTTACTTTTCAAGGAAATTCTATATAAATTTTCAAGGATATAAAGGATTAAAATTTTCAAAGGACCTTTTTCATATCATTTTTTTACAAATAGATAAAAAAATCAATTTTATTTAAATTATTGAGCCTTTCCTCTTTCATTTCATATACATATCGCCATATTCTAACAAGGTTAAGTATTTTTTATATTTTTTTAATCTTTTATCCCCTTCAAAATTTTTAAGTCCTTTTAAAAGGACAAAGGATGTAGAAATGAAAAACTGAGTACACAGTATTACTATGTTTGGTCTCTAGTTTCACGCCCATATGGATTTTTCGCGGTGTGAAAAATCCTGTCGCACGGTGTTAGCCATGAAATAAATCAGCTGATTTTATTGCGCTTACAATTTGTGAATTGACAAAAATTAAATTTAGGAAATTTAAGAATTTAAAAATGATTGCCTTTTCTTTTTCCATTAGTTAAAGAAGTTTGACAATTTTTTAGGTTGAAAAAATCGGGGAATTTTTATTATCCACAAAAAATCAAACGAAAAATCGTTTTTTTTAAATCTTTTTTGTTTTGATATTGAAATTGATGATATTGAAATTGTTACCAAATTTAAGTGGTGCTGCCTCACCAGATATCTAAATCAGCTGTTCAGATAACCAACCACTGTGAAATCCAAATCTATTTAGTCAATGGTTAACCATTGGTTAGGGATTAAAGTTAACAGTTGGTTAACAAACCACAATGAAATTGGGCCTAAGTCAGCTAAATACTAACTCTTATGAAACATGAACTCACGCAATTGTCTTCTTTATGCATTTCACAAATTCAAGGTCTATTTTAAAAAAAAAATTTTAAATTTTAAGTGGTGGTTAAAGCTTGATGAGGACACAGTCTTTATACAACTTTTTAACCCTTTTTATGATTTTATGTACTGCCTTAATCACAGGTTAAGGCAAACAAATACCTTCTCAGAAATCATATTTTAGAACTATCGAACTTTCTCTGTTGTCTGTTGTCTCACATTATGACATATGTAAAATTTTATACAATTTTTTTTAAATAACTCCCCGCAATACATATTTTTGGGGGGTTGTGTAAAACTCTTTGTATAAACACTCAAATAATCACTTACATTGATTTAGAGCTAATAAAAAGAGAACAAATATTCAACATAGACTTGAGAAAAAAATTGAAGTGAAATATAGACGCATCCTCCAAACACACTCAACACACACTCAATGTTCTTAATTTCAGCTAATAACTTAGCAAATACGCGCAAACTCCACAGCTGGCGGGCAAAACTTATAAATGCAAATATTGACGGATACGTTGTGTACAGTCAAACACGAATTGCAATGAAAGCAAAGTAAAAACAGAAACCAAAAAAACACACAGAAAATTTAAACACACTAAAAATTTGAGTCGGTCTTGAACGATTTAGTGATACGCTGCACTCTAGCACCAACATTCACACACACACACACCTACACACTTCCATATCCTTTACAGCCTTCCTGTTAGGTGCGAATCCGAACTAAAGCCACCGGAACAGTGTAGTGTAGCGCATAAAACATTCACACAGGAAAAAAGTAGAAAAGTAAAAAATCAAATAGCAGCAAAGTAAGTACTCGTACTTTGCATGCCAAATCCGAGCGCGCGTTGCACAGCGCACGGACCCGACGCCGGCGGGCATTATGACAATTACAGTTCCGCTTCTACGGCCGTCAGCCAGTTGCGGGCGGGGGCACGCCACAGCCCCCTCGAGCTGAGGCTATGCTTGTAGCACACATTCGTGATGAAGAGCAAATAAAAGCGAAAAGTGCTTCGAAGTGGGGGGCAATGCGAGCTGCACGAAGACGCCATAAGTTATCCAATCTGGCCTTAAGACAGAAAAAGGGGTGAGCAAGAATGTTGAAACAAAAACAAAAAAAATGAAATATAGAATACAAAATCAGAAAAGTCGAGCTGCACGCAGCAACAAACACGGCGCATGACCTTAAGCGAAATCATACTAACAAAGTGGGTTGTTGTGAGGTGACGGAGGGTAAGTTGTGGCCAAATAAATAAAATGTTTCATGTTATGAAAACGAAAAGGAACAAAACACAATAAAGTGAAATAAATTAAGAACTGTAAAGAGCGACAATTTGAAATAGAGTGTTCGGTTTTTATTATTTATTCGAATGAAAATCGTAAAAAAACAGGGAACAGCAGTGAATCAACTTTGTAAGCGAACTGTATTTAGGTGCACAGCTGATTGGATGAACAGCTGTTGGGCAAGTAGGAGAGAAAGGGATCAAAATAGAAAGAGAGAAAGAAGGAGAGCTAAGAATGGAGATGTAAACGTTTTTAGTAGTCGAATTCGTCGACGGACTTTCAATTTGGGGGGAAAGTTTAAGCTTCTAAAAGAGCCAAGTTTATATTTTGTGAATTTTTTTTGTATTTAAATATTTTATTAAATATTAAATTTATTAAATATTTTATTAATATATTATTTATTACTAATTATTATTAATTAAATTATTATTAATTATTATTAAATATTTCAAATTAAATTATATTATTATATCAATTAATTATATTATTATTTATATTACTAATTAATTAATTATTTTATTATTTTATATAAATCTTTTTAATATTAAAAATAAACAAAAATCGGTCTAAATCTTTCAATAAATAAAAAAAATGTCATAATTGTTTTTCTTTAACGTTTTGCTTAATGCCACAAATTATTTTTAATATTTAATGTTTTTTTTTAATATACATTTTTTAAATTTAATAATTTTTACTTTTTTTTTAATTTTTTCATACCTTTTTATAGTTTATATTTATTTCTTTTGTTATAAAATAAAAATATTCCTCGTTATATTTTTTAAAAGTTATTTAAAAAATCTGTAGTTAAATAAAAACCAAATTTTATAATTGTTTTTCTTTAATGTTGTGCTTAAGGCCACACATTATTTGTAATGTTTTATGTTTTTTTTAATATAAATTTTTAAAATTCAAATGAATTTGAATGAATGAATGAATGAATTTGAATTTTTAAAATTCAAAATTCAAATTAATGCCACACATTATTTGTAATATTTTATGTTTTTTTTAATATAAATTTTTAAATTCAATTGTTTTAACTTTTTTTAAATTTTTTCACACCTTTTTATATTTTATATTTATTTCTTTTGTAATAAAAAAATGTCCTTGTTTTATTTTTTAAAAGTTATTTAAATTTTTTATTATTTTTGGAAAAAAGTTGTTTATCTTTTTTATACTAAATATTTTATAAAGCTTTTTTTTAAACAATAAGTAACAAATATAGCTTAGAGTCTCATTAAACAAACAATAAAATATTTCATAGTGGTTGTTTCTTTATGCAAAAATGCTAGAAATATAATATTCATATTTTTAATTCAAATTTTTTATTTTTTTTTTAATAATAATATTTTTAATATTTTTTTTACAAATTTTGCGAATTTGTTTATTTTACATGCTATAGTTTTTGAAATTTGTTATTATATTTGATATTTTATATTTTTTTGCAATAAAATATTTCATAAATGTTTTTATTTCATATTTTATTTATTTAAATATTTGTAGTTTTTAAATTATTTTATTATATTTGGTATATCAAAATGAAACAAAATCAGTGAAATTTTCACTATCCAAAAACAAGTTTCTTAGTTGTTTATCTTAATGCTAGAAACATACGAATGACAGAAACATTTTAAATATTAAAAATAAACAAAAATGGGTAAAATTCTTTCATATAAAAAATGCATTTTTTTTTAACGTAATGCTTAATGCTACAAATTATTTGTAATATTTTATGTTTTTTAATGTTTTTTTAATATAAATGTTGTGAATTTAATTATTTGCACTTTTTTTAAATTGTTTATACTTTTTTATATTTCATACTTATTTCTTTTATAATAAAATAAAAAAAATGGACTGGCTTTTTGTTTAAAGTTATTTAAAAAAAATTAGTGTAATTCTTTCATTTAATTGAAAAAAATCACAATTGTTTTTATCTAACGTTATGTTTAATGCTTCAAATAATTTTTAATATTTTCTGGATTTTTTTATATAAATTTTGTGAATTTTATTATTTTATTATTTTTACTTTTTATACTTTTTTATATTTTATACTTATTTGTTTTGAAACAAAATTTCCTTGTTTTATTTTTTAAAAGTTATTTAAATTTTTTATTATTTTTGTAAACAAAATTATTTACAATTTTTGTTTTAATTATAGGTAATAAAAATAGGTTAGTCTCATTAAGCAAACAAAAAAGTTAGTCATATTGGTTTTTTAATGTGATATTTGCGCATCACTAGAAGTATTTTTAATATTTATTTTTTGTTACAAATTTTGTGAATTTATTAATTTTAAATATTCTATATTTTTGTTTTTATATTTCATATGTATTTTTTTAAATAAAATATTTCATAAATATTTTTATTTTATATTTTATTTGTTTAAATATTTGAAGTTTTTTAAAAATTTTATTATTTTTGGTATATTAAAAGTAAGCAAAATCGGTTACATTTTCATTAACCAAAAACAAAAACTTAGTTGTTTATCTTAATGCTAGAAACAGACGAATGCTAGAAACAATTTTTAATATTTTTTAATAAATTCTATGAATTTATTATTATTGTATTTTCCATATTTCATATTTCTTTTATGTTTAATACAAAAAAAATATTTCATAAATATTTTTTAAAAATCTATTACGAAAATGCCACAAATATTTGTAATCATTTTTTTATATTTTGTAAGTTTATTTATTTCATTTACTTTTTTTATATCTCATATTTATTTATTTTGGTTTTTTCTTTAATCATTTATATATATAAGGAAGACTGCGAATAGTCCTTTCGGCTAGATCTACTAGAATGTGGGAAAAGAAGTTATCCAAGTGAGGTCTTCTTGACCTAAAAAAGTGCAGTATGTCGCTTTGAATGAAGGAGGCATTTACATTTCTCTGGCCTTCCATGTTCACAGACAAAAGACCATTTTATTTCGAAACTCCTTGTGGAAATGTAGCTTCACATTCAACCCCTCCGGGGCTAGTCTCCAGGCATTTTTCCTGGTAGTTTTCCAACCATTTTTCCCACTACGGACTGTAAAAATGCAAATGATGAAATTAAATTTGATCATAGAAATCATTAGAGAGCAGTCTCAATCTTTTTTACATGATCCAGAATTGTCATCGTTCGGTTACTATAGACCACATTTCTATGTATTTAATTGAGCCATTAAACTTCTGAACCATTCCACTGCTGATCTCTCATTCTTTTAAGCAATCAAAGAACTCCAACACAAAAAAACACTTTCGTTTCTTCAGAAATGGTTTCTTTGGATTTGATGGCCACGCTTTTCAATATATTAAATTGGCTCGAGGCAAAGGTCAAAGCAAACACTTTGCCAAAATGACCAAAATGGCGTCCGCAACAGCACCAACACTCTTTGTGCCCCGCAAACGGAAATCATTTGGCGAGAACGTTGTCGCGCATCTTCGGACTGCCGGGAATTGACGAGCAATTGTGGTTTTGTTTTTTCATGTTTGTTGATGAAATGAATTGCATTTTCGTAATTCCCTCACCCTCACCCTCACTCCCAGGCCGCAACCCGCCAGCGCTGTTCCGTCGCCCATAACACTTCCGGTTGAAATGTACTCGAGCGCGTTTTCACAGTGCAGCCCGAAAGTAAAATGAAATGTAGCGAAAAGCAGCATCAGCGACGAGGAAAGGAATCGGATGAGGCAGCGGAAGTGGAAGTGAAAGAAGCAGCAGCCGAGCAATATTTGTGTACTTGACAAACAATCGAAACAATTAGAATTAAATGCGCTCCGGGGAGTAGAGCACAAAGCTAAAGCTGGGACATGCTGACATGATGGGTGGGTGGGCGGTGGCGTGGGCGGGGGGTAGGAGGTAGCGAGAGGCAGTTGGTTGTCGGTGGCCAAAAGGGAAATAACACAATTTGATGAGCGCATTCTTTGGCGAATGTTTACAATTTTTCGTTTGTGTTGACAAATGAAAAAGAAAATTCAAATACTACGAACGCAATGTGAATGGGAATGAACAGGGAGCGGGGGGAGAGGTGGGGTCAAGTTATTGGCCATTGATGGAATTTGGAAAATATATGCATTCATGCATTAATTTTTTAATATGAAAATTACTTTTTTGTTTGATTTAATTGTTGTTTTTTTATTTATTTAGCTAATTAGTTAAAGTCATTAAAAAACATTTATTTCTTTTTATATAGAAATACAAAAATATAAAAAGAATTAAAAAACAAGAAAATGTTAAAAAAATTACAAAAAGATTAGATTTAAAAAAATTTTTTTTTGCGTAGGAAATAGTTTGCCTAATAATTTGTTAATAAAAGTTTTTAATAATAATTTTTGTAATGTAGAAAAACTAAAAAAATTAATAAATATACAGAAATTAATAAAAAAGGTGCTGGTTTGGTTTGAAATAGAAATTTCTTTTCTTTTATTGAAAAATATCGGTTTTGTTGTCACATTTTTTAGGTAACTTTATACACATGACACAAGAATTTTATAAAAATTAAAAATATATTAATTTAAATACAAGCTCCACGAAGTTGTAAGCTGATGAGTGTCAATGCAATGGAAAAAGTCGGCCATAAGTGTTTACGATTAAAGCTGTTTTTTCCATTCAAATAAATTTTACACCAGTCGAAGACTTGCAAAGTATGAAAATTACTTTTTTATCTGATTCATTTATTGCTTTTTAGTTTTGATTTATTATTATTATTATAATTTTTTATTTTTTTGTTTTTTTAGTTTTTTATTATTTGTTTATTTAATTACAGACTGTTATATTATTTATTTATTTAATTACTGAAATAAAACACATTTTTTGTTATTATAGAGATTCAAAAATAAACATAAAAATTGAGAATATATAGAAATAAATTAAAAAAGGGTTCTGACTTTGTTTTTTCTATTCTATTTTTCCATTCATCTGAAACAAATGAACTAAAATATATATATGTATTTATATATCATATAATATAATTTTTATGAGGTTTACAACAGTCGAAGAATTGCAAAGTATGAAAATGACTTTTTTATTTGATTAATTAATTGCTATTTATTTTGTATTTATTATTACTATTTTTTTAATTTTTAATTTTTTATTTATTTTATTTATTTATTTAATTACTGAAATAAAAAACGTTTCATTTTTTAATACAGAAATTAAAAAATAAACATAAAACTTAAGAAATATATAGAATAATTTTTATGAGGTTCACACCCATCGAAGAATTGCAAAGTATGAAAAATATTTTTTAAATTGATTCCCTTATTGCTTTTTATTTATGTACTTAATCACTGACTTTTTCAAATCAAATCTAAAGAAAAGTTAATATATAAAAATACGAAAGTAACAATAAAAATTAATAAATATATAGAAATAAATATAAAGGTGCCGTTTGGTTAAAAAAGTTTTGTTTTTCAATGAATGGGACAACTAGAGGTTTTTATAATAACAATTTTTTTATGGTGACTTTGTTCAGATTTGACGTTAATAAAAATTGTAAAAATAATAACTTATATACAGAATTCACGTAGCTTTAAGGCAATGAGTGTCAATCCAAGGAAAAACTCTCGCAGAATGTTGTTGAATCAATCCAACACCTGCTGTGTCACTGCCCATCATTACAGTAAGGACGACTTCGGACTCTTGGGGCCTGATTCCTCGAAGGACTCGTAAAAGCAGCTGAGGCACAAATTACTGATTTTCACAATTTCAACTTTCAATTTCAACTTTCAATTCAATTCAACTTTCAATTTTCAATTTTCCAACAGATACCGGATTTCTAAAATAAAGAGAATCACAATGGACCTAACAGTGTCTCCGAGTGGAAGTGCAAGCCACACACATCCCCTCTATTACCTAACTTAACCTTAAAAAAAATCCATTATTTTTGCATGAAGTTGAAGGCTTTTATTTAGAAAAGTTCAATCAAACCTATTTTGATCAAATATGTACCATTTTAATTGATTACTTGTTGCCTGAGACTGCTTCCTTTACACTGTCTGACTGTTGCTGAGGGAACAGGTTTGAATTTAGAGTTTTGTAGGGAAGCAGGTCATAGTAGATGATTCCCTGCCAATTCCATCAAACACACAGCAAAACTTCTCAGACCGTCAATCTTGGCTTGGTCAATCTTGGCTTGGTACCACCGTTTTTGCTTGACGTTGTCGTAACTGATCCACTTTTCACCATCAATCATCATTCGTTTCAGAAATGGTTCAATTTTGCTGCGATCTGCAGATAGAATTACGATTCCTTGAGGTATTTTGCCTTAAGTTGTGAGGCATCGAGCTTTTTAGCATTAAGCCTTATTCAAGTTCCAAACGGATTTTTATGCAATGTTTAGCTCGAAACAGTGCTTTTATGACAGTTGAACTAATTCCATGAATTTATCCACATTTTCAACAACTCGAAATTTTCAACAATTTTCAACCATTCAATTGGTCTTCCAGAGTGTGGTGTAGCTTTGACATCAAAATGAACGGAACGAAGTCGACAAAATCAAAATTGTGCATGATTGGCTTTTACAGTATCAGAGCCATAAGCACTATTTATATTTTCAGTCGGTTTTATTAAAAAAAAAAACTGTGAAATATGTAGTGTGTTGTTTTCGCTAGTTTCCATTTCCGATGCTAGTTGTCCATCTCAAATTAAATTGTATGAAGCAATCGCAAAACTGTCTGAGAAGTTTTTTCAGTACGAATTCTTATCTTTCGAACGCCATGAAGCATAATCCGATCGTACTTGTACAACGCATAATAGGGAATATTAAAGACATTTTATGGACAAATAATTTCTTATAATCGTATTTTTGTTTATCCAAAAATTTAGTGATTTAATTTATCAAATATTTATTAAAAATATACACATAGAATGTTTAAAAGCGATTCCATACAATTCACCGGCTTGCACAGCTTCTCAAATGATAACAAAGCCTTGAAAATGTAATGGTTCCAAGATTAAATCAAATATTTTTCCCTATTAGTCCAAGAACTACACAGCTTAGGTGATGTTTAACCAAAACTTAACACAACCAGGATATAAAAAATAAAATTCGAAAAAATCAGCAAATGCCTTTAAGTGCATTGCAGCACCGAAGCAACACAAACAATTGGCCGCAATGATAGCAATAAAACAAGCAAATGGCCACCGAAGGATAACCGCCAAATGGCGCAAGTTTCAAATCACTCGATACATGTCTGTTCGAAGTGCAGTAAGAAAAAACGGCTAAAGACCACAAATAAAAAAACAAGATAAACAAAAAATGCGAAACATGGCGCATTTTTCAATATTTGCCTGTTGTCCTTTTCTATTTTGTGTTTCTATGCAATTTAACTCTTAACCGCATGTCCTTGCTGAATGTAACAAGCGGCGCTGTTATTTTTTTTTTTGCGTCATTGCAACGAACAGCGCTTCGCTGCAGGTTGGTTGTAACTGTAGACATCGCTTGTGCTGGTGCTGGTGTTTGTGTATTGTTGCTGTTATTACCATGCCAGATCCTGCAATTATTCAACAACTTTTATTGCTGCTTTTAAAACTTTCACGCTGACGCCGACGCCAACCCACCCATTCAGAGCTTATCTCGTCTAGTTTTTAGGGCGCAAATCAGCTCGTAAACGTTTGCTGGTGTTCAATTGCACGATTTGCTGCTACATCAGCTCAGTCAGCCGAGCTTAGTTTCGCCGCCGCCCGGGCAGCGCCTGCCATTTATGTCCTGCCTAAAGATTTTGTTTTACATGCCGCTACAACACACACACACACATTCACACACACACACATGTACAGACACCCTTCATTGCCTATTTATGCCTTCGCCGTATCCTTGCAGCACTCTCATGTGTCCTTTTGTGTTGCTGCTGCTGCTGCTGCTGCCATCTCGGCTAACATTCTCGTCTCGCTGCTCTCGGCACTGCTACATGCGCTGCCTGGTTGCTTTTATGGGGCTTTCACTTGCCGTTCAATTGTTGTTGTTGCTGCCACATCGTTTCTGCTGCTGCTAGCGGCGGCTTGGCGAATCGCTTCGTATATCCATCCCTCCTGCAAATGTTGGCAATTGTTTTGCAATTTTATTTTCGCCTTTTGCATGTGTGGAATTTTCATTATTGCCGTTCGGCAGCGGGCAAAGCTTCGCATTATTGCCTCCATCGGACCGTTCCAGTGCGGCCATTCGTTGTCTTCGTTGTCTGCCCAATTGCCTTCAGCACTTGTGTGTGTGTAAAAGTGTACATGTGTGTGTGTGTGAAGGATGTGTGGGGTCAGGTTGCAAGTAATTTGCAATGATTTTAATTTTATGACGATATTATCGCAGTTACTCAGTTTTTGGCTTTTCTCTTCAATGGCAAAGTGGCTTCGGCTGCTTTGCATTGGCCACTTTTCGCTTGGGTACGTTTGTGTTGCCGTTTGAATTATTTCACATGATTTGACATAGACATAAAATACGTTTGAACAATTTCACGAAGCGATTTAATTGCTTCACATCTCGGCACTTGGGCTGGTAATGCGCTCGATGGATTCGTTGGTCAAAATAATCCAAATCAGTTGGCAATTTAAAAGCGAACTTGTTTGAAAGTATGAATGAATGTGCATGGATGAAAGTTGGAAAATCATAGTCATAAGTAGATAATAGACCAGTGATGTACACAGGATATCATTTAAGCGAAGGGTTTGCATACAACTTTCAAGGCAAATTGTAAAATTGAATCGTATCTGTCACCCAAATGTTTTGTAACAAACACATTTTTGGGGTCTTTGAACCCCAAAACCCCCTTTGTGTGCATCACTGTATTACATTTCTATGAGGCTAGAATGTGCCGCTATTTGTCTACTACAAAATCAGAGCAGAAATGGTTACAAGTTTTAATTGAATTTTAAATTAGATTGATATGTCGAATATCTACGTTTTGGTATAATATAACTTTAAATATTTATTTTTTTATTTTTATTTATAACTCAGTCAAACAAAAAATAAATTTTAA
This sequence comes from Melieria crassipennis, assembly GCA_963668005.1. Lineage (NCBI taxonomy): Eukaryota > Metazoa > Arthropoda > Insecta > Diptera > Ulidiidae > Melieria > Melieria crassipennis. The sequence continues at coordinate 7,330,691 of OY764963.1, forward strand.
CAGACCATCTATAAAACTGGAATATTACAAAATAATAAAGTTCAATTAAAAAAATTCAACAATAATTCTTAAAACTACAAATTTTGGAAGAGAGAGATCTTAGTGTGAATTAGTTTAGTATGGAATAATTCACATAAAAATATAATAGATATTTTGTAGTAGTTCGGTAGTAAAATATATAACTAGCTATAACTAGCAAGCTTTCTTGTTTCCCCCAATACAAAATCGTAACCCACCGACATTTGATATTTTTGTTTTTTCTGAATAAATTTTTAACATTAAATTGATTGCGAAAGTGAATATGAAATGGCTTTGGACCCAGAGTCAAGTTAGAAAAAAATTTAAAAAATATATTCAGAAGAAACAAAAGTATACATTTTTATATTTCACTGTAAAGGGAATTTCACAGGCTACAATATGGTAGCAAACTTATTGTACCTTAGTAATGGATTTTTTCGAGAAAAAAATCCGTTAACAAAAACCTTAAATGAAAAAATGTTTTTTCGCTTAAAACTTTTTATTAGTACATTTTACGTATCTAATATTGCACATCAAAATAAAGGTATGAAAAATACCTTATTGTGTAAATCAGTTGGAGATTAATTGAGTTTTTTTGATAAAAACTTTGAACTTTGACGCCGAGCCACGCCTTTTATGGGCGTTTCCTAGGCAACAGTTTTAGTTTGTTAGATGCAGGAGCCAACCCTCTATATAAAAGCATACTCATTTATTTTTTTCACGAGGGTTCGCTATACTGTTTTTATGCCTCGACGAAAGTGGGGTTTTTGGGACATTTTTGTCGAAAACACAGTTTGAATGTATTTTTTATGGATTGGTGTCTTAAGCAATGGTCGTTGAAATATCTACAAACTTAAAGAAGACAGTAAAGCGATATTCGGAACGATTTAGGACCTATTAGCATTTAAACGTTCGAAGACTTAAGCGACGAACTCGACTAAAATGAGCAAACTTCAAAGTCGGATTTCTCTTAAACTAGAGCCAATCTAGCCAAGCGGCTGGTGGATCTCAACTCAGTATACCCATAGAAAAGTCCTCTGAAGGTCCCCCCATGTCTGAATTTTCGACTTGCACAGTGTTATTTTTGATTTCAAGTGTTTTCAAAAATTTTGAAGTCAAAAGGCCCATTATCATATGTTTTCAAATTTACTCTAATCAAATTCTTAACCCTTTGTTTGCCACGGTAGCTTTCGATTTAAAAAACAAATAAAAGCACTTTTTAATTATTTCCCGATTAAAGTGATTTTGCTTAGTTTGAAGTCAAGAGGCCCAATAAATCTTGTTTGTCCATACAAACTGTTAACCCATTGTTGATCGCCAGATTTTGACTTAAAAAAAAATGAAAAACACGTGTAAAATTATTTCTCACTAAAATTCAATTCAATTCAATTCACTAAAGTCAATGGGCCCAATAATTCATGTTTTTTCCAGGGACCGTACCGGTTATGGGTTTTATCAAAAAAGTCAGATTTTACCTGTTATCTTTTAACTTTTATTTTTACCGACAAAAAGAAAAGTTATTTTGTGCCTTTTATCATATCAGGCAAAAATAACTGTTACTTTTTACTTTTATTTTATTGGTCAAAAATAACAGTTATTTTGTGACTTTTATTTTTTCGGTCAAATATATCAGGCAATTTGCATTTTTTCAAAGGCCGTTTGACTGATTAGAAAACTATTGATACTATTTTTTTCGTCTCAGCAGACCGCACATTCTGAGCTATGAGACTTGTGCGACTTCGTCCGATTTTAATATTCGGAAAACTGAAAAACACGTATCGAGTTATTTTACATTTGAAGTACTTTTCCCAAGTTTGAAGTCAAAAGGCTCAAACAAATTTGTTTCTCCATACATTCTTTTAACACGTCGCTGATCCAGTGAGATTTCGATTTTGAAAATAATGAGAAACACGTGTAAATTTTTTTTTTTAATTTTTAAGTATACTTACAAGTTTTGAAGTCAATAGGCCCATAGGTTCATGTTTTTTTTTCGGAGTCTTCCCCTAAACAAACCTTAATCCATTGTTGGCCCAGTTAAATTTCGATTTCCGAAAAATTATAATTATCAATCAATCAGTCAGTCAGTATAAACAATCTATGTATAGAAAAACGGAGGCGGTATCACGCCCCCTCTTTCAATGCTCACAACTTTCTTTTAGTTGAATTGTGCTACTAAGTGGAAAGTTCGTACCAAGTTTCATTGATGTGCGACTTACAGTACTGCGTAAATGTTGAGTCATAAAAAATGTGCCACGCCCCTTGTCCAACACCAATCAAATCTCACCAATAGGATGACACATCTATGAGACGACGGTACATCAAATTTGATGAGAGCGGACATTGAAAAACTTCATAAAAGTATATATCTGCGTTTTTTCTTTAATTCTTTAAAAATATATGTACCAAAATAACATTATAAATAACAATTGAAAAAATGCCACACAAATTTTGTGTTATAATAAAATTCGTTAAAATCTGTTAACCCATTTCGTAACTTTGATTCGTTATCGAATCGTAGAAATTAGTAATGTTTGGAGTTTATGTTATTTGTATTATACTCTTTTTGGCTTTCTAATAAAATATTTGTTTGTCTTGCCACGTCTTCCCTATTAAAGCTGGGCGGGCTTTAATAAAACCTTGTATATAGACTTTTTTCTTAAATTCTTTAAAAATACTAAAAATTACATAAAATAATGATTGGAAAAATGCCACAAAAAAGTTATGATATAATTCGTTGAAATCTGTTAACCCATTTCGTACGTTTGATACGTTAACGAATCATAGAAATTAGTAATGTTTGCAGTTTTTTTTATTACAAGAAACCTGTGTAATCTAAATTTTATGTTTTATATTATACTTAGACGTTTTTTCTTAAATTTTTTTAAAAATACTAAAAATTAAATAATAAATAATGATTGGAAAAATGCCCCCAAAAAATTTCATTTATCATAATCAAATTTTTTTTGTGATTTCGTTGAAATCTGTTAACCCATTTCGTACGTTTGCATTTTGTTTTTATTACAATCAACCTGTGTAATTTACAGTTTATGTTTTTTTTTGTATTATACTTAGATCTACTGGCTTTATAATAAAATATTTACTTGCCATGCCACACCTTCCCTTTTAAAGATAGGCGGGCATTGAAAAAACCTCACTTTTCAAATTTTTACTTAATGTTTTTTAAGTACTAAAAGTAACTAGACTTGTGCAAAACCCGAACAAAATGATTGAAAAGACAAAATGAGTAATTTTTTATTACAATAAAATACGTTTAGATCTGTTTAGATGGGTCACAGACGGCGCGAAATTGTTAAAAAAATCAAATTTCAATCTGCACTTAAGAAAAAACGCCATCATCGATCTTCAAACTTATTTGCTGTGCTTTTTTTCATCTAATTTGCACTCCTATTACAAAAATTTTAAATAAAAACCTTTTTAAAAATATTGCTACGAAATGGGTTAAGTGTACTATGGACTTAACTCATTGACCTATGACAGCAGGTAACCTCGAACGAGCACGTTTTCAACGCCATTTTCTTTTAACATTAACACTTTTAAAAGGAAAAGCATAATTTTTTGGCATACACACGTTTTTATCGCATGCAATTTTGTCAGCGCGACAGCGATGAGCACCAAGAAAATGATGCAATAATGGCGTTGCTGATGATGATGATGATGATGATGATTATGATAGAAAAGATGTTACTGCGGTTATCGTTGTAAGTGTAAGTGTAAGTGTTGTTGTGGTTTTAGACGTAGTTGTCGTTTGTTGTTGTTGTTGTTGATGATGATGACAACGTTGGCGTTGGCACAATAATGAGGTTGTCATGAACGTGGCAATGATGACAATAATGAATTCAAATACTTAATGGCTTCTTAAAACCCGAATAAGCGTCGCACAGTGTCGCAATCCCATATAAGCCGTGGCCAAAAATACTTATCGTTGTCCTATTTCGTTGAAACTTGGTGAGATAAACAATCTGGTGGTGGAAAATAAGAAATTTACAAAAAATCATTAAGATTGGGCCACTGCCACGCCCACCTCCCATACGAACGGAACTGTAATATTGAAATAACTTTCTAAATATTATTGATAGAATTATGAAATTTTGTATTTGAGCTTAAAATAATTACATAAAAGCTCAGACTAAAAATGGGCGGTATGCCACGCCCACTTTCAAAAATATTCGTATTTTACTACAACTAAAACCGTATTTTTAGAACGCTGTTTGCGATACTCGTTCCACGATGTAATTTTAATTGGTAAGCTTTCTAAAACCTTAAAGTGGGCGTGGTAGCTGGAGCATATATATAAACTGGCCAAAACTTTTCCTTTATGAATTCATGTTTAATTTCTTCAGCTTGTGATACCATATTTTGGTATAAATGTATAAATTTTTAAAGTGGGCGTGGCATTCGGCCTACTTTTGATGATACGAACAATGTGCCAACCTTGTCCTTTATACAGCTCATCATGTCAGCAGCTGCTTTGCCCCTACTTTCATTGAACGTCGGAAGCCATACTTCGAAAAAATTACCATTTTTTACTGTAGGTGCCACTACAAAAAGTAAATGTTTAGGTGGGGACGCAAACCTTGCTTTTGTTCATGATTAACATCAACGCTCGTCTTATCTTTAAGTAAATTTATAAGAAAATCAAGTTTTATTGACCACTTTCTGGATTCAGCTTTAAGTCCACCACACTTCGAAGAAATCACGTGGAGGCGTCGCTAGAAAATTCAAATAACCACAAAATAAGCACTTATAAGCAAAAAATTACTCCGGATTATGTTAATACATACTTTTTTGAGTAATTTAGGGTTGGAACTAAAAAAGTGTTTTTTGGCGTTTTTTTTTAAAACTTTTTTCCACCAAACTTTTGGTTCTTTGTTAGAAGTTAACCGAAAAACGTAGTTTTTCCATGTAACGGAATTTCACAGTTATTTCGAAGCACAAACCAAAAAATAGTGCTGCCATAAGGAAAAATTCCAAAGTTTTATTTAACAACATGTATATAACATGACTATATTAGTACATAAATTATATTTTTATTTGATTTTTCATTCAGCACAAAGAATTACCCACAAACTTGGAACGAATGCGTATTTTTTAACATCAACTTTGAAGCTACATAAAAATGGAACGGAGTAGAATATTGAAGATCGGATAACGGATTTTTCTTAGTTGTGATATTATCTGTCGACTGTCATATTCATTTTAGTCATTTTGTAAAATTGATTTTTACCATTTTTGGCCACACTCGCGACACTGTGCGTCGTGTTGTGTACGTGTGTGGGTGTTTGTGTGCGTTTGTGTGTGAGGAGTGTTATAGTAAAATGCAGACGAGGTTATGCCAAAGTTAAAGTATAATAACACAATCTTAATTTGCACTTTAAATAATATGCTGGAAGCGTGCTGTAATAACACGCAACGCGAATGATGTCAATGCGGCAGCGCAATGCTGTCGAACGGCGGTGACTGGAGAAGGGGGGCAGCTGTGAGGCACCGCAGATGGTGTTAGTTGGTTGGTTGGTTGGTGGATGCTGGCTGAGAGCTCGCCGGCACACGGGCTGACTGATGCTAATTTAAGATTTGCGTAAATTACATGCGACATTTCACTTGAGGTGAGCGCAGCTTTTCATACATATTGACATGTGCGACAGTCGCGTGCGTCGCCCAGTAGGAGGCAATAAAGTGCGACATGGCTGCGATTCTTTACGTTTTCGGCGCACATAATCGCGCTGGTTGTAGCAAGTCGGGGCCACATATTAAGTTGATTATTTTATGGCGGCTGTAATTTTTGCGGTTTAAGCTGCAATGGCGCCATTTCAAAATAGCTTACTTGTGACAAATTGTGCATGCTTTTGTTGTTTTTCCATATATAGTACATACATATGTAAGTATATAGCAAGTATTTGTTTTTTAATTACTGTTGCAAATTCTTATTAAGCCAGCAGCGTTCTTCTTTCACTGACAGTCGTTGGTCGTTGGTGTTTTATGTGCTTTTGTCGCCATTATTCAGCGCCAGACGCAAACAATGCGCCTTGCAGTGCAACCAAAGGAAGCATTCTTCTTTAATGTTTTATGCGTCTGTGCGAGGCGCAAACGATGCGCGTAAAATGACACCCCGGCCAGCAGGCAAACCGACGCAAAATTGTAAATCAAAAACGCAAACCAGCGAAAAGCAACGCACAACTTGTAACTGATAACAACATCGATAAAATGGGCAAAAAAAAAAACAAGTGCGAGGATATTAAAAAGTTCACAGTACAGTCGGCGGCCGCAAGTGCCATGAATTAAGCGGCGACAAAGGCGCGTCAACAGCAGCTCAACTGTCGCCTCACAAAAACAATGTGTGCCAATAAAATTCAAACAAAAGGCGGCGAAAGCATAAAAAAATATACAAACACACAAAAATATATAAATATATAAAGAAGAGTGTATACGTTCGGTATTGAACGATTTCTTTGTGCCCTACTTTAAATCATTTGCACTCGTCTGAATGGTTTGTAATTTTAATTATAAATAATTTTAAAATATAAAAATACAAAAAAAATATAATAAAATAAAAATAATAATAAAATAAATACAAAATAAAATTGCTTTTAGAGAAGTTAAAGCAAAAGGCTCATAATGGGTTAAGGAACCATTTACAATGAAAAAAATCATAAACAACCGATTCTATTTTTTAGTATGTATTAGAATGCGTTCAGCTTAAAAAATTTACATACAAATTCATTCATAAATTTTAGTTTTAATGGGTTAAGAAACCATTTGCAAAATAAAAAAATTATAAACAATCAGTTTATATTTGTTTGAATGTATTACAATAGGTTAAGTTCAAAAAGTTCACTTTTAGAGAATAAAGTTACGTATATAAAAGTTAGTTTTAACGACAAATAACGGGTTAAGAAACCATTTGCCATTCCAAAAAATCATAAACAATCAGATTATATTGGTTAGTATGACTTAAAATGGGTTAAGTTCGAAAAATTCACATATTGACACTAAAAGTGCATTCATAAAAGTTAATTTCAACAGTCTAAAATGGGTTAAGAAACCATTTATAATATAAAAAAATCATAAAAAACCAGATTATATTTGTTATAATGTTTTAGAATGGTTTATGTTTGAAAAATTCACATATTGACGGTAAAAGTACGTTCATAAAAGTTAGTTTTAACGACCCATAACGGGTTAAGAAACCATTTGCCATTCCAAAAAATCATAAACAATCAGACTATATTTGTTAGTATGTCTTAAAATGGGTTAAGTTCGAAAAATTCACATAGTGACACTAAAAGTGCGCTCATAACAGTTAATTTAAACAGCCCAAAATGGGTTAAGAAACCATTTTCCATACCCAAAAATCATAAACAATCAGATTATATTTGTTAGTATGTCGTAGAATGGGTAAAGTTCGAAAAATTCACATATTAACACCAAAAGTGTGTTCATAAAAGTTAATTTAAACAGCCTAAAGTGGGTTAAGAAAACATTAATAATACTAAAAAATCAGAAACAATAAAATTGTTTGTGTTAAAATGTATTTTATTGGTTAAAATCGAAGAATTATCATATAAGCAAGAAAGTTCTCTTAAAAAAGTAAATTTAAAAAGCTCATAACGGGTTAAGAAGTCATTGAAAATTTTAGAAAATTGCAAACAGCCAGAATACTTTTATTAAAATGTATTCAAATTGGTTCAGTTTTAAAAATTCGCATATAAGATAGGAAGTTTTGTTCAGAAAAGTAATTGTAAAAAGCTCGTAATGGGTTAAGAAACCATTAACAATATCCAAATCAGACTATCTTTTTTATTGTGTATTAAAATTGGTTCAGTTTGGTAAATTTCCATATTGATATAAAAAAAGTTCATAAAAGTCAATCTAAACGGCCCATAATGGGTTAGTAAATCATTTTCAATACACAAAAACACCAAACAATCAGATTATCTTTATTAATATGCATTTAATTTGTTCAATGTGAAGAATTCCTACATAAGCAATACAAATTCGATTAGAAAACTTAAAGTAAACGGCCCATAATGGGTTAAGAAAACATTTGCAAAACCAAAAAACTACAAATAATCAGATTATTTTTGATATATAATATACATTTAATTTGTTCAATTTGAAGAATTCCCACATAAGCAATACAAATTGGATTAGAAAACCTAAAGTAAAAGACCTATAATGGGTTAAGAAAAAATTTACAATACCAACAAATCATAAATAGCGAAATTATATTTTTTAATATGTACTAAAATTTGTTTAGTTCGAAGAGTTTTCACGTAAGCAAGAAAATTTCTAATACAAAAGTGAATGTAAAAGGCCTCTGAAGGGTTAAGACCCAATTAACAATACTAAAAAAAATCAAACAAAATCCGATTATATTGTTAATATGTATTGCAATTTGTTCAGTTTGCAGAGTTCCCATGTTGGCAAACAAATTTCGTTTCAGTTTCAGTTCGAGGAGTTCGCATGTAAGCAAGAAAATGTGGTTTAAAAAAGTGAATGTAAAAGGCCTATAAAGGGTTAAAAAGCGAACTTAAGTTCAAGAAATAACAAATAACTGTTAATTTATGCAAGAACTGGTGTAGCTCGAAATATTTCCATCGAAGAAAAAAAAAATTTCCTTTCACAGAAGTGCTTGTAAAAGGCGCATAAGAGGTTAAGAAAGCATTTACACTCACAAAATGTCACAAACAGTCAGATTATCATTGTTCTTATTTGTTTAGCTGGAACAATGTTCATATATGGCAACATTGGGGCTTCCAGTTTCAGTAAGTTCCGTACTCCCTTCCACTGAATTTTCAAAATCTTTTGTATTAACTTTAAGTTTTAAGATTTGCATGAAAGTTGAAATCAAACTGATAGATTGATGTGTTGAAGTGGCTTACTTAATCTATACTTCGATTAGTTCTGACGAAAAAAAGAGTTCGGGAAGAATTTTACACGGGTTAGAACATTTCGGGGTGCCGGATTTTATCGTTGCATATTGAAAAAAAAAAATTTTTATGAAAGAAGGGTCTTCGAAGAATAGTTTGTAGTTAGTTGCATGCCTCTGTTTTTTAAATATTTATGAATTTTTTACTATAATAACAACAACTTCATTCGTGGCAAGACTCAGGTCAGGTGCAAAAGTCTTGGTACACCCAGTGTAGGGTACACAGAAGAAATGGGCAAAGGGCTGAACAGCTAGCGCGCAATTCTTGTGCAAAGTAGCCAAAGGAGGCTGTGCATAATAAATGGGTTAACCCTTTCATGACATTTGCGTGTTTCACAAGAAATTCTTTACAATACTTATTTAAAATATCATGATTACATTTTGAGCATTAAACAAAAAATAGGAAAAGAGATAAAGAAAAAAATCATAAGGGTGATAGTTATAGAAGGGTTAAAGTCACAAGTCAGCTAAAAAACTATAAAAATCATACATACACACACACACAACCACATAGGCGGCAAAGTCAACAAACTCCGGAGCCGCGTGTAAATTGCCAAAATGGGCGTGGCCGTTGCGGTTAATAGCGCCTCATAAATGCGTAGATTTTATTTGCTTTTGATGCACTGCCAAAAGTTGGAACACGCAAGAAAATGCACCAAATTTCCATAGCTGCCGTCACAACGTCACTTTGGCCTTTTCGTTATTTCGCTTTTACCGATTCGTTGTGGTGAGCGCGAAAATTGGCTGCTTGCCTGTTATGATTCGTGATTTATAACGTGTACACTTCATCATTTTCACGCCTCTTGAAACAATACTTGGCCACCCGTGTCGTGCGGAAGTGGAAAATTTGTCAGGACAGCGTTGCCGTTGAAGTGCTGAAAGCAATGCCAAATTTTGGAATTTTTCTCTGCTCAAATATGAAATCACTAAAGTAAGAAATTATATATAAATAAGAAAAAATATGAATAAGAAAATTTTAAAAAGTTTAGATGACTTCATTGTGTTTTTATATTTCGGAAACAAAGATCTATAAAGAAAGAAAGTTATTATAATTTTGGGGGAAAAGTGCACTGCGACTAAAATATCGATTGCGTCCCTTTTATGGTCTTAAAGAATATCTGTAAGTCCAGGCTTTGAGAGAAAATTTAGTAAAGCTCCCAGTGGCGCATACAGGCGGAGTTTTGGGGTTCGACCCCTGGCCAAATACGAACACTTTTGGTAAAAATATGGTTCCAAATGGTATTGAACTCAAAAGTTGTACGCAACATCACCCCAAAATTAATCCTGTGTGCGTCACTGAGCGCTCCTAAAGCTCTGAATATCCATTTGGCCTCTGTTATTAGGACATCCCAAAGAGATAATTTGTGGAGAAAGTGGAGAAACGGCTTGAAAATGTCAAAAAAACGTATAAACTTACGTTTTATTTTTTACAGTGGATCAAATTTAGCTAAAAAAAGCGGAAAGCTGTAAGCGGAAAACATTTACAGTCGTGTCTGGATATAGTGAACTAATTATTGCAAGGCCTGTTCACAGTATTGAGGTTTTTCACTATATCAAGATTAACATTTTTGTTCGAAAACTCGTTTTTTGTTTTTTGATTAAAATTTTTTTCAATATTTAGAGGCTCCATATCAAAATTTGGGCATTCAATATATCGAGGTGTTCACTGTATCGGGTGTTCACTATACCCAGACACGACTGTATATGAAAAATTTGGTAATTGTTCTAAAATTCTAAGTGGATAAAAAAAATAACAAAAATAAATAAAAACTTGCAGGTTATATTCACTTCAGAATTTCACCGATGTTTTAGGTTATGCTAAGTCTAAGTCTAAGTCTAAGTTTAAGTCTAAGTCTGAGTCTAAGTCTAAGTCTAAGTCTAAGTCTAAGTCTAAGTCTAAGTCTAAGTCTAAGTCTAAGTCTAAGTCTAAGTCTAAGTCTAAGTCTAAGTCTAAGTCTAAGTCTAAGTCTAAGTCTAAGTCTAAGTCTAAGTCTAAGTCTAAGTCTAAGTCTAAGTCTAAGTCTAAGTCTAAGTCTAAGTCTAAGTCTAAGTCTAAGTCTAAGTCTAAGTCTAAGTCTAAGTCTAAGTCTAAGTCTAAGTCTAAGTCTAAGTCTAAGTCTAAGTCTAAGTCTAAGTCTAAGTCTAAGTCTAAGTCTAAGTCTAAGTCTAAGTCTAAGTCTAAGTCTAAGTCTAAGTCTAAGTCTAAGTCTAAGTCTAAGTCTAAGTCTAAGTCTAAGTCTAAGTCTAAGTCTAAGTCTAAGTCTAAGTCTAAGTCTAAGTCTAAGTCTAAGTCTAAGTCTAAGTCTAAGTCTAAGTCTAAGTCTAAGTCTAAGTCTAAGTCTAAGTCTAAGTCTAAGTCTAAGTCTAAGTCTAAGTCTAAGTCTAAGTCTAAGTCTAAGTCTAAGTCTAAGTCTAAGTCTAAGTTCAATTATCCAACCGACTATTTTTTTACTGCTTCCTTTGACCACAACATATACATTTATTTTTTCAAATATTATTTTTCAGCGCTTATCACGGCTTGGCTTAACACAGCTCAAACGTATTCATTACGTTTGCTAAAAGTCTCAGCAGAAATCTCAGAATTAACGTAAATCTGTGCATTACGAATTTTAACAGAATTGCAACTCGGCTCTACCCACTGCTCTGCCTTGCACCTTTGCCCACTCAGTTTCAGCTTTCGAAATTTCACACTTCGCCCGCCCGTTCTGCCATGGCGACGGTGGCGTACCCACAGCTTGTCCCCCCATGTGTGCGTCGACGAAAAAAGAGCCAAATGAAAGTTGTACTTATTTTGAGTGTGTAACTGCCATTTGCACATTCGTGTCGACAGAGAATTTTCGAAATGAGGAAAATTCCTTAAACCCTTGCCACGTATTTCCGGCGCTGCCAACGTCCTGCACACATCCCTTTAAGTATGCATGCATGCAAGTTTGCGCTTGCCGGGCAAAACGAACACAACGAAACGAACGAAAGATGCAAGTCGTCGTGCGCGCGGCAAAGCGGCAGAGGAGAGAATAGAATGGCATAAGAAAATAAGAACGAATTTGTAGGAATCTCAGCTAGTGTCAGGTTGCACGAGAATTTGTCGTCATCATGTCATGCACAAGAAAATGGCATTAAGGATAACATTAACAGCAGCGCAGGGGCTCCTGGCTGTTGGCTGCCGGTTGTCGACTGCTGGCTGTGTTTGGCTGGTTGCAGGAAGGAAATGCACCGAGGCGGGTGCAGTGTTTCTTCTTTTTTGGTGAGAGCAGCGGCGCAACGTGACACAGTGGCAGCGGCTGCTCGTTGGTGGTGACGCGAGTGGCGCCGCCGCTGCGGATTAGGAATAATGTGAGAAAAGGCGCTTTTATGATATTCATAATCATATTTTGCTTCTTTTACACTCTCACAATTTAGCATTTTTTCCTACATTTGTTTTTTTGTACGTTCTCGTTATGTCTCATGAAAAAAACGTGTAAGTTGCATATTTGAGTGGTTGACTTTTTGCAAAATGACGTTTGCAATGAACGCTTATTTTGTGGTTGATATCTTAACGCGCGAAATTGCGATGTGTCGAAAGAAAGTATTATGACTGTTATTTGCATATGAAATCGGGACGCAAGATTTGTTCTTATAAGAATTTTTTGTTTAGGATTTAAACTAAATCTGAAAATTTTGAAGTTTTTCTAATGAGTAGCTTTTTGTAAACGATTTTGAAATTTGCAAAATGTTTCCTTTTTTAGGCCAATCAGTTATTTCAAAAACTGTAGACAACTTTTCAAACTGCGTTTCAGACTTAGGGCCCTAAATTGGCTCTAAAACAAAGTTAAAAGAATTTCTTACAACAACAAAATTTTGTATCATTCAATTCGATTCACATTGTGGAAAAATTCTAAAAAAAAATCTAATTTTGCTTCTCCTACTTTGTTTGGGTGTCCACTGCACTTCACGCTGAGTGACTGAGCTGACTTCTTTAAAATTTGTGCCCATATTATTTTGTATTCAGAAAAAGGTCTGAACCGACCACCTTTATTATCTCCTCGACCAAAAAAGTCCAAAATTAATTATAAAAAAAAAAAATTTCGTATTATTTTCGAATTGTATTCGACTAACTTCCTATAAACTTGCAAGATCTCAATTATGATTCTTCAATATTTCTTCGACATCATTTTCTACCTCGAAGGTCTTAACGGAAGCTTCCAATTGTTTTTGGCTCTAAACAAAAATCTAAAAAATTTCCTATGGGAAATTTCCTATGGGAAAAAATTATTTGATTAAAATATTTTCCCAAATTAAAAAAATTAAAAAAGAATATTTTTCTTGCCATCAGTTTTTAACTCAATGTTCATATTTAAGACTTTTACTCGCCTTTTAGTCAGTGAAAAAAATTCTAAAAATATCCCTAACAAATGTGCATTATTTTTGAATTTTTGAATTTATTATGAACCTCAAAAGGTTATTGTTTTTTAAAAATAATTTTTCACAATTGTGAAGATTTGCTTTTTTAGTATTTTTTCCTTCTTCAAGTTTCTTCAAGGTTTATAGTTGAGTTTTTTACTTATCTTCGGCTCTGTGAAAAAGATTCAAATATTTTTTTGTATAAAAATCTTTCATTATATTTAGATATAGATTATTTATTTTATGTAGTCAAAATAGTTATAACATTTTTTATTTTTTATGTTATCGCACATTATTTTTGAATTTAAAGAAACTTCAGAAAGAAATTTGTTGCTTTTTCAATATTTCTTTGTTGGGTTTTTTTTCTCAAAGTTTGAGGCTTTTAATCATGTTTGGCTTTGTGAAAAAAATACAAAACATTTACTTCAAAAACTTGCATTAAACATTTTTCAATTTGAAGAAACTTAAATAGAAAATTTTCGCTTTTTCAATAATTCTTCGATACGTTTCTTTATGTCAAAATTCATAGTTACGATTTTTACTCGTCATTAGCTCTGTAATAAAAATACATTTGCTACAAAAAACCTTGTATGAAGTATTTTTGAATTTGAAGAAATTTTAAAGAATCAATGTTTGCTTTGTAATTTTTCGCTACGTTTTTTTAACTCAAAGTTCATAGTTAGTTAAGATATTTATTCTTCTTCGGCTTTGTAAAAAAGATATAAAATATTTACTATAAAAAACTGTAAAAAACTCGTCTTTGGCTCTTTAATATATTAAAAAATCAGAGAATTTGTTGCTATAAAAAACCGTGTATGAAGTATTTTTGAATTTGATGAAACTTGAAAGAGTAAATATTTGCTTTGTAATTCTTTGCTACGTTTTGTTAACTCAAAGTTCATAGTTAGTTGAGAAATTGATTCTTCTTCGGCTTTTTAAAAAAAATATAAAATATTTACTATAAAAAACTGTAAAAACTAGTCTTTGGCTCTTTAATATATTAAAAAATCAGAGTATTTTCTATAAAAAATTTCAATATTTTTGAAAACGTAGTTGAGACTGTGAATTCTTCGGTTCTGTGAAAAAATCCAAATATTTACTTTAAACAACCGTGAAAAACTCGTCTTTGTCTCTTTAATAAAAAATAGTATTTTCTTTAAAAATTGCAATATTTTTGAAAACGTGAAGAATTTTTATCAACTAGAAAATAGTTTTTCTTTTTAATATGTCTAAGTCATAATTTTCTAGATCGAAGCTCTCAATGAAAGCTTCAACTTTTATATTAGAATCCAATCAATTTCTTATACAAAATTTATATTTTTCAAATAATTTTAAGAGGAAATTCTTTAACTTGTAAATTATAAGTAATTCTAAGTAGGTAGGTAGGGGTGTGGTCCTCATGGTGGCCTACTTAGTCCATAAAGGCTAATTGTGATTCCACAATAGAACTTAAAATCTCGCACTCTCACATGAACCAGTTTGAGAGGAGATCCTTAAGAAGCCTAGTCGACTGTGAATAGTCCTGTCGACTAGATCCCGACTACTATTGACAAAACACTCGACTCGACTCTTGTCAAACAGAAGTTACTCAGGTGTGTCTTCCTTCTTCTAGATAATACAGGACAAGTGCATTTCCTTGTCCATTCAGCTAGAAGTAATTAAAAAGCAAACCCAACCTTCTTGTGACCAACTTTAAAATAATCCTTTAAAATAATAAAAAAATTAAATTTCACTTCCACCATATTTTTCCTCTTAATTCAATTCTCAAAATGTCTTCAGATCTTCAAGAAAGTTCAAAAACATTTCAAAACCAACTTCACTTAATTTTATTTTCGAATCATATGAAAAACTTCATGTAAACTCAAATTTCAAAACTTCGAATTTGACTTTTTATTATTCCTTTCTGCATACGCAATATTTTGTAATTCTCCCCATTTTTTGTATAAATAATTTCCATTATTAACACAAACTCGTTTCAATTTTTTTACTTCCCCAATAATTCCCAACGTTTGATTTCATTAAGTTATGCCAGTTAATTCCTTTACTTGTGTCATTGACGTTGAAATCTCCCTTAACTTACGCAACTACATCTGAATTGTTTTTCTGCACATATTTAGTTATTTGTCACCAACTGACGATCCAGTCTAAGGACGACACGTGCCGGTGCGTTGGGCGATACGAACCCTCACCGCAGCCAATGACACTCAAACGTGCTGCAACGGTCACCTGTCCTAAACGTTTTGACATTGGGCTCACACGCAATTCACTAAGGTTGATTATTTTCAGGCGTTGCTATTCGGAAAGGAAAGATTTTCGTTTATTTGCACAAATCTTAGTAATATTGCGGCAATTCATTTGTACTAATCCTTGGCGCAGGGTGAAGTTGTCAATAAATAACACACACAGACAGACAGTCGGGAAGGGTAAATAATGGCATAAATGTGTATGGAATTAAGGGTGTTTTGAATATCAGAAAAGGTAAGAGAACTGAAAGTTGGGTTTTGCGATATGTTTGTAAGTAGGTGTGATTCATGGCTACAGGGTTGGAACCAAACGCTCACGAAATGCTAATTGTCAATGAGTGGCAGGTCTACTCAACTCTTGAGTAATCTGAAAATGCTTCGGCAGTCCTTTCAACATTTACTAATAGCCGGTGTCCAGCGATATTTTGGGAAAACAAAGATAAATTCGCAAGAGGCCTGAAAAGATGACCACTGTTATATTAAAAAAAGGAAACAGAAATGTCTCTACTTAGTAGAATATTTTGAAAAGGCTTCACTCAATCCATTCTTGAGTCTTCAAAATCAAAAAATCGGGGTTAAGTTTGTTTAAAAAGTTGATGAGTGCCCACTTAAACCTTATTAAAATCAACTACCGAGTCCCTAATTAGTTGGCTAGTTTAAGATTGTCAAAATTGTTAAAGATGGATGAATGGATGGAGGGACCAGTCAACATTCGCAACCTACGTAAAATCTTAAGTTAGTAATTGTTAAAATAATTAAAGAGAGGTCAGTCAAGAAACAAAACATGAGTGGAATCGGTAGTTAGTCTCTAAAGTTGGCTGATTTAAGATTTCCAAGATTGTTAAATATGGATGAATGGATGTAGACGCAGTCAGGATTCGCAACCTAAGTAAAATCTTTAGTTAAAATAGAATTAAATGGGGTTTGTTGCATTGAGACCAGAAGTGATCTATTGTGCTAATATTTAGTTAGTAATTGTTAAAATAATTGAAGACGTGCCACATGAGTGGAATCGGCAGTTAGTCTCTAAAGTTGGCTGATTTAAGATTTCCAAGAATGTTAAAGATAGATGCATGGATGGAGAGGCCAGTCAAGGATCTTAACCTTAGAAGAATCCGTAGTTAGTTGTAACATTGGCTGACTTATGATTTCTCAGATTGTTAAAAATGGATTTCGGATGTTGCAATATCCAAGCAAGAAAAAATTTAAAAACCATTGCCAAAATAATCGTATCTCTGTTGTGGAGAGAGAAAGAGAGATTTGTACAATACAGAATTTTTTAAATTTTAATCTAACTCAAAGTCATTCATGTGGAATTTCACTTAAATTTCTTTGACAGTTCTTAAATTTGTCTCGCAGACACTTTTTAGTCATTGGTTTTTTTTATTCTTCTTTTCTTGAAACCGAATTTCCGTTATTTTTTGCTGCTTGCTAAGCTCGTTGTCTGCCCGCGCCTGTCTGTCTGTCTGTCCAATTGCGCGTTACTTTCCCCGTATTTCCGTTTCTTCTCTACTACTTTATTGCAATTGTGACACGTGTCGACGTGAGTGTTTCCTTTGTGCATTACGTTGGCATTTGCTTTGCAATCAGTCAGCGTTTATCTGATGGATAGTTAAAGGATATTTTAGGTAGTTTACATGTCGGTAAAGAATAAAAAGAAAATTGTTGATTATTGCACAAATCCTGTGGTCGAATGCGTTTTTAATTTGACATGTCTGGCATATTTCTTTGAAAACTGTATAGCAGAGGACTGAGATTATTTTCAATTCAATTTAATTTTTAAATTATTTATAATTTTATTAATAAAAAATTTAGATTTAATTTTAATCCGATTATAATTTAATTTAAATTTATTTTAATTTTGATTTAATTTAATTTAAATTTAGTTTTAATTTAATTTTAATTTAATTTAAATTTATTTTGAATTTGAATTTAATTTAAATTTAATTTTGTATTGAATTGTAATTTAATTTAAATTATAATTTTAATTATAATTATAATTTCAATAAAAATTAATTAAAAAAAAAATTAATTTAATTTAAATTTATTTTGAATTTGAATTTAATTTAAATTTAATTTGAATTTAATTTGGTATTGAATTTTAATTTAATTTAAATTATAATTTTAAATATTATTATAATTTAAATTAAAATTTTAATTATAATTTTAAATATAATTATAATTGTAATTAACTTTGGTATAATTTTATTTTTGATTTTGATTATAATTTTAATTTTAATTTATATTTAAAATTTGGTGTTAATGTACTCTTAATTTAATTTTATTGTTATTTAAATTTATTTGTAATTTAATTTTAATTTTGTTTTAATTTATTATTAGTTTAATTTTAATTTGGTTTAATTCCATCTTTAGGGAGTGTTCCTGGGTAGAAGTTTTTTTTTTGCGTTTTATTGTACCTTATACTATATACTATCACCCCCCAAAGTCGTTTTTCAATCCGCCAACTCAGTACCCACTTTTTTGCATGTTAATTGAAGTAATCTCAGCTCTTTTTGCTCCGCTGATACATTGCGCATGATACTTTAAACGCGTTTTTCTCGAAACCACATTTTTTGTACTGGCCGATAATTTTTCTCAGCAACTATGAGAGGTATCGACTTGAAATTTTGGGAAAATGTTCTAGATAGTTTTCATTGGATGCTAAACCAAAGTTTTCATCAAAAAATTATTGTTAAATATATTTTCAAGCACTCTAAAGGTAAAAAAAGGTGGCAAAACTGGACAATTTTTTTTCATATGGCCGCCATTTTGTTTCTAATCAACATTTTGACTAAAACTGTGGTTTACCATCCGCGGAATTTATTGCAGATTAATAATTGCATACCCATTTCTGGTTCAGATTACTGGTTCCCGAAATTTATTATCGGCCAGCAGTGAAAACAAGGTCACATTGACCACTGAAAATTTGTACTTAGAAAATAAAATTGTTTGACACAAATATGAGTTTCTGTTCTCCAAATAATAAGGAACAACAAGCAAAAAACCAGAATATTGCATGTTGCCTTGTAGCTCCAAAATAATTTTTTGAAAAACAGCCTAAAATCGGCATTCTACCCGGGAACACTCCCTTAATGTAATTTAAGATTAAATATTAATTTTCATTTAATTTTAACTTTATTTTAATATTAATTACATTTTAATTTTAATTTAAAATTTAGTTTTAATGTACTTTTAATTTAATCTTATTGTTATTTAATTTATCTTTAATTTAAATATAATTTTGTTTTAATTTAATATTAGTTTAATTTTATTAAAATTTAATTTAAGATTATATATTAATTGTAATTTAATTTTAACTTAACTTTTATTTAATTTTAGTTTAAATGCAATTTAATTTAAATTTAATTTTTATTTAATTTTGACTTAATTTTGATTTAATTATACTTTAATTTTTAGTTAATTTTAATTTAATTTTACATAACTTAAATTTAATTTAAATTTTAATTAATTAATTTAATTGACTGACACGACAGCCCGATTACGCGAGACTAAGGCCTAGCTTCCCGCAACTACCCGTGTTGTGCGTGTGAATTTGTACGCGGGTTGGAGGGAGCTACAGTTTTATACCGGTTCCGAACGGCAGGTTGGGAGCTTTTTCATAAGCAATTTTTACTCTCAGAGGTTTGCCATTTCCAGCTGAGAGGACAGCCACCGAAAGAGAAAACGAGTTTTCCCGTTATTTTTTTTTAGGTGTTATTACAGGCAGTATTTGAACCTGAGGTTGCTGCCTGCGACTCGCGGTCCAACGCACTAACCAACTGAGCCACGGCGGCTGCCGTTAAATTTAAATTTTACTTTATTTAAATTTCATTTTAAATTTATTTTAACATTATATCTATTTAATTATAATTTAATTTTCATTTAATATTAATTAAATAGTAATTGAATTTTACTTTATTTTAGTTTAGTTTTAGTTTAATTTTAATATAATTTTATCAGATTTAATTGTAATTGAATTTTAAATGAATTTTAATTTAACTGTAATTTAATTTTAATTTTAGTTTAATTTTTGATTTTAATTTAAATTACATTCTTAATTATTTTTTATTTAATTTTCATTTAAATTGAATTTTTATTTAATTTTAGTTTAGTTTTAATTTTATGTCAAGTTAATTTAATTTTAAGTTTTTTTAATTTGACTTACATTAAGGTTTAATTTTAATTCTAATTTAATTTGAATTTACTTTTTATTTAATTTTAATTTAAAATTTAGTTTTGGTGTAATTTTAATTCAATTGTAATTTTATTTTCATTTATCGTTAATTTAACTTTAGTTTTGTTTTAATTTTATTTAAGTTTAATTTAATTTAATTAAATTATATCTTAATTTAATTTAATTTTAGATTAAATATTAATTTTAATTAATTTTAACTTAACTTCAATTTAATTTAAATTTTAAATTAATGTAATTTTATTTTATTTTATTTTAATTAAGTTTATTTTTAGTTTAATTTTATTTTAAGTTTTACTTAATTTTTATTTAATTTTAAATTAATTGTAATTTAATTAAAAAGTGTTTTAGTTCAATTAAAATTTTGAATATTCGTTCACTTTTACAGTTGAATTATATTCAAATTTTTTCGAAATTAATTTTAATTTTTGTCTTTCATTTACTAAGAGAACGCATAAGAGAGACTTACGAAATTCACCACAATGCAAGCAGTGAGAAAAATAAAATTACGCCAACTCAATTCCAGTCAGCCGGCAACACTGATAAGGACACTGCTAAAGTGTTATAAGGCGCGCAGAAAACTGTCATACGGGGTGGTGACTGATAAACCCATTGCATGAATGTAGCCTGGAAAGTGCGCTCTCTGTGCGCCGCTCGTGAGTGGCATAAGAAACTCGCCCATACTGTGCAAGTTAACTAACTGGGACTTTTGCTTTGAAGTTGTATAAAAACATAAAATGTTTGAGCATTTTATAATTTTTTCACAAGTTTTAATAGCTGAAAGACCCATATTTTCAGTTCTGTACTCCACTTCTATCGAATGGCAGAAGTTTTCACAGTACACACTTCAGCTCTTCTTCTTCTACAATTCCTGTCAACAATCAATATAACACTTTGAAAAAGGTGTTTTTCATTTTTTGTCGCACTCCTGTACGACTGTCGAAAGCAACAATAGTGTCGCCTGGCTGGCTGTCAGTTGGCCGCCTGTTTTCGAACAGTTTGACAGCGTTGGCTGTGCGCGCAGGACATGCGGACGGACGGTTATGTTAATTTTGTGTGTGATTTGTTGCGTGTTTTTTGGTGTGAAACGTGAGCCACTGTTCAGGCGGTGGCAACAACGTCGCTGCTGTCGTCAACATGCAACTGTTGAGTTCTGCAACTAAAACGGCGAATAATAAAAATCACCAACTCAATAATTGCATCTTCGAACCGGCATTCGATGCGGTTGGCGGGCGGACAGGTGCAGTCGGCGTCGCAGCCACCTGTAAGCGCAACAAATGCCCACACAAATATGTCGCCTGCTGAGCGCTTAAAGCTGTGTGGGCGGCGTGTTTGTGCTGAATGTTAAAATGCAAAATTTTATAGCATACTTTGCGGTGTGTTAATGTAATTTTTTTTGTGGCCGTTCTTTGACATGGGAGCTATTTTTGGCGTGCAAATAAATATGCGACTGATGTGGGTTGCAGCATGAAAACGTAAGTAGCACCAAAGTTGAAATTGTTTGCATACGTTTAGGCGTTTGCAGGCTCAGTTGCGTTAATGGATGTTATTGCGCCTTTGACTTGGGACTGACATGTTGAGTTGCACATTCCAACTCAAATATTATTCAAAGAAATTGTATTATTTTTTCTATATTTTATTGAAGATTTATTTAAAACTTGAATGTGTTTTGAAAGTAAAAATTTCTCATATCAATGGAATACCTAATTTTGAAATGTTTGCTGATTAAATTTGCATTTTAATTTTTGGCTTGTAAAATCACAGAAACATACACAAACTTTACAGTGATCATTTTGTTCATCATGCGCCTAAATGTAGGCAAGTATTTAGTTGGTTTATGCAATGTTTTAATGATCAAAAAACCATTAATTTATTTCACTGCCTTTAATAAGGAATGAAAAGTGTATGAGGAAACGAATACTTTTAAAACTTAAATGCAGCCTGAAAAAATGTTTCGTGAAATTTTTATTGTGCCAGATGAGTGGCGGCCAATGCCGTAAATGCCGGCTTATACCTTTTGCACCAGCATTCGCATGCAACTATTTGCATATTACCGGCACATGACAGTGGCGGCAAAAGCAGCTGTTAAACGGGATATGCAATGCTGAAATGCTGAAGAAGGCATAAAAAGGCGCCACAGTAAAGTTGGAGTGCTGGCGGAAGCCACGTGAGGACAACGCACTACACGTAAATGCGTGCAATAAAGGATATTTTAATCCAGCATTAAGCGGTCGTAAGTTACGAGGGTGGTTCAAAAAGTCGCTGGAAATTTCAGTCCAGTTACTGGGCAAAATCGTTTGGTGATGTGGCTAGCAAAAAACTTTAACTGATCATGATCGAAGTGGGGGGAAAGGATGCTCAATAAATGGAGAGTTTGGATATTGAAGGGTTTTGTTGGGTTAAAAAATAATAAAAATTCAAAAACTAAGAAAATTCAGCAGCAAAAGATTGTCCACATTTCGTTGTCGTATGTTGTATGATCTATGTTGGAAAATTCCAAGTGGATGCACTATCCGATCCAATGATAATAACACTGCACAACAGCATGTCTGTTGCATGGAGTTTTTTACATGAATCTGAATCGTTTTTCCACGCTATTTTCAAAACCATACTCCGTTTTTATGTAACAGCTCTAGTTTTCGCAAAAAATGGGCGTGTCACTTTTTCGAATTTTCCTCGGCTTTTTTCTCGTTTTCGACTGCAATTTCTGAACCAATAATCCTATCGACATGATTTTTATATAGTTGCACTAACAACATCTCACGCCATTTTTTCTGACATAAATTAATTTTATGCGTTCTAAATTGGCGTTGTAATAAGGTTTCAAAATAGGAAAATATTGAATTTCAAGACTTTTTTCTGATGGCAAAAATTGTGCAGATGTTTCATAAATCAAGTTACGAAGTACAGTACTTTTCGCTTAAAGCGAACTTCGAGGGACTGGGCAAAATGGTTCGTTTTAACCGAAAGTTCGCTTTAAAAGGTGTCCGTTATAAGCGAAAACATACAGCGCGTACTTTTGAAATTGGTTCGTTTTAGGCGGAAAATCGTTTTAAACGGGTTCGTTATAAACGAAAAGTACTGTATATGAATATCTTAAGAAGAAACATCAAGCAATATAACACTGCCAAAATATTTGGCGGTACCATAGCTATTTTCATCACTTTTCATAGATTTTCCTTAAAAAGTTTGGGGCCTAAAAATATGCAAAGTTTTTAAATTTTTTTGTTTAGAGCAATTCAAAATCTTTTTGTTTTTTGCTTGTGTTTCAGACTACAAATGTAACATATAAAAAAGCATATTTTGAGGCTCCTAATTTTTTAAGGAAGAAGTATGAAAAGTGATGAAAATGACTATGGTACATTTTTGCTATTATTTCGATGCGAATGTCTATTCTGCTAAATAATTTGGCTGTGTTGTATTGCTTGATGTGTCGGCTTTCATTATGCACCTAAATCGTTAATTGATCTACGAAAATTGTGTATGTTTTTGACCATCAAAGAAAACGCCTTAAAATTCCATATTTTCCAACTTTGAGGTCCAATTACCGCGGCATTTTAAAACTTAGAAAAATATATTAAGTTGCATCGGAAAAGAAGCTGTGCTGTGTTGTTAATGTGATAAGGTGAAAATCATGCCAATCGGTTTTTGGTTTAGAAATTACGATCAAAAATATGGAAAAAGGAGGGGAAAAACTGAAAAATGACACGGTACCTATATCTCACTAACTAGAGCTGCTAGAAAAAATCTGAGGGTAGATTCGAAATCAGCGCACCCAAATTAGTAAGAAACGGTAGAAAAACTCCATTCAACAGAAAAAAAGTATTTTTTTGTTGTGCTGTGTAATCTTCGTAATCTCCTGAATGAACAGGGAGGCTGTTACTCTATAAAGGTGTATTAGATCCCAAGATACGATGGACAAGAAGCCAAACAAAAAGTTGGCCACCTTGCCTAATCAGGTACAATGCGGCCACTGGTAGGTCCCGAATCATTCGGTGGACATATTCAAGAATGGCTACGAAAATGGGTTGAATGTACCCATTGGTAGACCCCGAACCATTCGAAGGACTTATAGAACAATGGCTACGAAAATGGGTTGTAAAAAATTTTTCCGAGAAATGGAACAAATGTGCGAGACTACGCCAGGCGAAACCGTTCTTATTCCTAGATAGAGAAGTGTCCAGAAATATCTTCATACTAAGGAAGGAGGATTTCCTCATCCTCACTGGATACCTGACTGGTCACTGTCCACTTAGGTATCCTCTCAATAAAATATAAATTTCCGCTTTCGAGTTCTCTCACTTGGTTTCTTGTTACTTGATTCCTTTTGCAAAAAATTGGGAACATTACTCACTGAAAATAATTAAAGTTGTATCAGGTGGATTTTGTTGACAAAAATACCTGTTTTAGTGTTTTTGTGTTAGTGTAGTTTGAAAAAGTGATGTGTGTCCTTGGACAAAATACATTATAGATGAAATGTGAGAATATTTCATTCAGTAGGCAAAAGAATTGTTGCCAGAACCCTTGCTGAAAGTCTCCCTAAACTGACTTGATTTGATTTGTTCCTCTGGTGCTGATTGTTCTTATGGCTTGTCTCTCTGCTTGCATCATTTTCCTTATAGAAAAGGTTTCTATTTTTTTAAGGTCATCACATCACATTTTGTTGAAACCGAATCTAATTTATTCTAATGAGTTTCTGATAAAAGATTTGTTGTCAGAGCCCTAAGTTGCCTTGCGGCTGAATGTCTCCCTCGATTGACTTGATTCGATTTGTTTCTCTGGTGCGGTTGTTCTTCTGGCTTGTCTCTCTGCTCGCATATCCTTTCTTATAGAATAGAAATTTTTATCTTTTGAGGTCGAAGATCATTGCAATTAGTGTCTAGTTTAGTGTCTAGTTTTTTATTAGAATTTTTTTATATAAATAAAATTCTTAAAAATAAATTAATAATTTTAATGCATCCTGGCTTTTCAATGTTGACTCTTTTGATTCAATCAAATTTAAATATTTCTAATATTTAACAACTAACTTGTAGCGTTTTTACACAAACGTAAAATTTGAAACATACCAACACAAAATAACGTATTTTACTTACAATTGTTCCACGACTTTTCGACTCACCCTCGTATGCAAATGTGCCCTTAAAGAAGAGGCGAATGTGTACAAAAGATTGAAATGTCTGTGCACTCTTTATGTTTTAAGCTACTTTCGAATTTTGCTTGTTCCAAGATATTTTTAATTATGATCTGCGTTGCCACTTCACGTTGCCTCGTACACTTTTAAGATCCGCTTGACTGCATTTCATTGTGAGTGCTGCGTAAATTTACACTTAAGTCGCATAGCACAAGTGCGAACAATGTCAACAATAATTTCAATAATAAATCAATAACAAAAACAACTGCAGAAACTTACACACACACAACAATTATCTGCCTTTCTCTCTGTCATTTCGTGTGGATTGCTGGCGAATTGTCATTCAAGTGGCTTCAATATTACATCGACAGTTCGTTGCATTTTCTCTTTTTACAAAATCATTTTTATTTTATTTTTTATTCTTATTTGACTCATTTGTTTGCATTGCTGCAGTATTTATTTTGTTTTACTGCGCTGTCGGTCGTATGCTGTGATTTTTGTTAATGAGACAAATATGTACAGAAACAAACACATACAAACATATACACCCACACGTACGCGTTTTTAAAGCATCGCTGACAAATTTTAAATGCAATCGCACTAAAAACGGATATGGCGGAAATTGCCTGATTTTTTGCTCTTTCTCTCGCCATTTTGTCTGTCATGCAGATACCCTCACACACACACATATATACAAATGCATGACATACATATAAATGTGGACAGACGATTAAAACCACAAATAATTGCACGTTGTTTACATGCGCACACGAAAAGGCTGCAAAACAGCCACAAATACACACACACACGCCCATTAACATTCACACCCACACATATTTGTGCAGACCGCCGTTTGGTTAATGACAAAACGGTGTTGATTGTATTTAAAAATACTTCAAATGCAATTAATTTCAAGTTGCTTCGCATACATTGGGACGCATATAATTACGTATTTTCGTGGTATGTGTGTGTGTGTGTGTGAAGGCGTGGCTGTTGTGCGCGCGTTTCATTGTACAATCAAATGTTAATGAGTTGATTGTGAAAGAATTGCTTTTCAAACAAATGCAGTGCCGCAAGTTACATGTGGCGCCTTAAGTTATGCAAACATTTTAAGTAGTTATTTGAAAATATTTTCTAATGACGTTGTTCAATTTAGTCACTACATTCTATATGTTATATTTATTTTAAAAATAAGAAACTTCTAAGAAAACTTTTTAATCTATTTTAGTGCATAAAAGTATGCAACATTTTTTTACTTTTATATAATTTACTGTTTACTTGCAAGCAAGCTTATTACTAAATGAAGAAGAAGAACTATTTAGTGAAGATTCTATGGCCTGGCCATATTTGATCCAAATACTTACTAGTTGTAGCATAGTTATTTGAAAAAATCACTGAAAGAGTTAAGAGTTTGAATGGAAAATCACTGAAAGAGTTAAATCAACAACTGAAAAATCTAACTTTTTAGCTTGAGATGTAACACTTCCGAAGCGTTTGAAAAAAGTCTAATTAGTTAGTTAAATTGGTGAGAGGAAATGTGGTTGGAACTGCCAAAGAAAATTAGAAAACTTGGTTAACCTTAAAAAGGGGTTTGGGAAGATTGGGTTACTTAGAAAAAGCTATACCTCTCCATTTCAAGTCTATTTTGTGTATCTCAAGGCTTGTGAGTTCACTCAGGTTTGCGAGAAGGAACTTTCTGCAGTAGTATTGTAAGCTTTTTCTTTTTTTTGTGAGGTGAACCTAATTTCTCAGCGTGTACACACACCCACTACCCAATGACAGGACCCACTACCCTGTACAGACAGCAATTAATGAGGCTATGTCTGCTCGAGTTTTGCTGCTCAGTATTTGGTGTTATCGGTATTACAAGCAGTCCAAATCGATCTCGTTAAATTGCATATGGACAAGCTTCCCTATCTGAGAAAATACTACATGGTTCATCTCCCAACTGCGCTCAGTGGAGTCTGAACTAGTTCTGTGCTAATCTGGAACTGTGTTTTGCTAAGGGCACGAACCCATATGAAAATCATTCTATGGTGGTTCCAATACTATCTTAGATTTAATGGGTTTCGATGTCAGAGCCAAGCCGACTTATCAATCGACCGATCGGTTTGGCTTTCATTCAAAATCGCAATGGACTTGTCTTTGAAACTACTAGAAAGATTTTGGGCTCTTTTAAATCGAAGACTTGTACCTGCAATACAAATTAGTTCTGTCCATTTTCAAAATATGTCTCTGGCTATGGTTATGAATGGTTCATAGTGACAGTTGATTGCAATGCTTCCAGAGAGGTTAGACATCTGTAAAAAATATTCATTTAATATGACTTCGAATTTATTAAAAATTTGTGTTTCTTACTGTGTTGAATATGTCCAACTTTATGTCAACTAATTGAAATAAAAATACAGCTGAAGCACATCGAATGCTTGTGGAAGTTTATGGTAACAATACACCAACTGAAAAATCCTGTAGAGAATGGTTTTGACGTTCCAAAATAACGACTTCAACGTTGAGGACAAACCTTGCTCGGGACAATAAAAAAAATTTAAAGTCGAAGAATTGCAGACATTACTCGATGCAGCACCAAGTAAAATGCAAGAGAAGCTTGTAGAATCATTGGAAGTAATATAAGAAATAATCTTCATATGATTGAAATCCCTGGAAATAATTCAAAACCAAAGCAATTGGGTGCCTTATGAACTGAAACTAAGAGACATTGAAAGACGATTTTTCACTTGCAATCAGAAGATTCAAAGGTAAAACAGAAAGGGGTTTTTAGGTCGAATTACGACTGGGGATGAAAAGTGGATATTCAGCAACAATTCCAAGAAGAAAAAATTACTAGCCCATGTCCGATCAATCGTTGCCAATATCAACGCCAAAGCCGAATATTCATGGTTTCTAAGGTCGTGTTGTGTATCTGGCGGGAAAAAAGAGAGTTGTATAGCATGAGTTGCTTTAACTTGGCGATTCCATTACTGGAGATCGGTATAGATTAAAATTTATTTGTTCAAGCCGTGTATTTTAATAAGAAACACGATGGACATATAAGACAAGACGAGACAGACAGGGAGGACAAAATTATTCTTGTACATGACAACGCTCGGACTCATCTTTAAAAATTCGTAAAAAAATATTTGAAGATGCTCAAGTATGACATTTTAACGTACCCGCCTTATTCCTGCGACATTTCTCCTTTCGACTACTAATTGTTCCAATGGATGCAGCACGATTTCATATGTCATCGATTCAGTTCTTTTACAGAAATCGAAAACTGGGTTCTAACTTGGAGCACCTCAAAAGACAATTAATTTTGTCGAGATGGAACTCAAAAATTGCCTCAGAGATGGGACAAAGTAGTAACCAGCAATAGAAAATACTTTGATTAGTTTGTCCATTTATTTTGTTTTGAAATAAATGCAATTTTGGCCACAAAAAGACGAATTGACTGAATAACGACTGAACTAATTTGAACTTCGAAAATTAAATGTTTAAAATATAAAAATCAATAGCTATCAATTGAGTTGATAGTTAATTTTTATCTGTTCTGCTGAAAGAAGTGTTGAGGGAGGGAGTGAGGGGGGTGGGTTAAGCAAAGAAATAAAAGCAAAGCCGCAACGTGGAAGAAGGTCATAGACTATAAAATCGAGTACAGCTGGCAGCAGGGGCTGTCAGAGGTGTAAACTTTTTACTTAAAGTAGTTTGAACAATGGCGCACGAAGAAGGTTTTGGGGGTTCAAACCCCCAAACACAAAAATTGCTGGTACAAAATATGGTTTCGAATGGTATTCGGCTCAAAATTGGTACGCACACCCTCTCCCCCAAAATGAAATCCTGAGTTTGAATTTATGTATGTTTAAGAAAATAACGTAACAAATATTTTTCACTATTTCTGCCAGCGAATTCTACAACCAAAATGCTGTTTTCGTGCACAAAACCAACCAAACCGAACTCGTTTTTGTGCCTAAATGTAGGCAACATTCATTGTTCAACCCAACTCGATTTTCCGCCCAAATGTATGCAACGTTCATGTTATGCACACTTTAGCTATGATTAAGTAATGATAACTGCTCTTTGTTGTTGTTGTTCCAGTTTTAGCAACGAAAGCGCAATTTTATGAATAAGCCAACGCCGAAAAGTATGCAGCGAAAATATACAAAAATACCCAAAATAGTTACTTAAAAAAAATGCCAATCTATTTGTGCCGCTTAGCAAAAAAAAAAATTAATGAGAAACATCATAAAACTGTTGTTTGCTAAATGTGCCGTTTTATTATGAACTTAGTGCTCGTGCAGTTTTATTGAAGTGAGAATTCAAGTGTTGGTGTGTGTGTGTGTTTCAACACAACGCATTACCGGCTAGTGACAGTAACAACATTGAAGCAACAAAAATAAAACAAAACAATAACAAATAAGAAAATAATAAAAAAAACAATGAACAACAACAAATTAAAATGCCAACGCTACGAAAGCTGTGCAAAATATTGTGCGAATTTTTGCAGCATTTGCGCTCGGAGCCGGTTAATGCAGCGCAACTTTCGCTTGCGTTGAGTGAATGTGTGTGCGAGTGTGTTTGCGTTAGTGCGGACATGTTTAGCATGCGTCAACTTGCGCATACTTTTAGGGGTTATGAAAAACGCATCAGGGCCCGTCCCCCGTCCCCGGGACCACGCTCGCCACTTCTGCATGTGACAGTGTGTCTCTTTCGCTTTTTCATACTTTTGTGCACATTTGAGGCGGCAAAAATTCCTACCCAATTGAAAACTCTGTGTGCATACTTTTAGGTGTAAAACAGCATGTACACACATCACATACACACACGTGCAGGTCGGTGAGAGTGTGTGTGTGTGTGCCGTGTGACGCCTACACGATTCGCCTGTTAGACGCTCGCGCAAATTTACATTCAAATGCGTCCTTTTTCCAGCTGCTGCGGCCATTGTTTGGCTGTTTTGCAGTCACGCTTGCCCAGCGTTATACCGTTTGTTGTTTTTTTTTGCTCTTCCTCTTCGCCAAAACTTGACGTTTGGTTATGCCCTTAGCGGCCCTCCCCTCGCCTGTATGTAGTCCTACATACATTTGTGTGCGCATTGCATAGAGTTGTTGTCGTTGGCCGTGGTTTTTTGTTTAGCCAGGCGCCGCATGTTGCTGAAAATCTGCGAAAAGCGAGCAAATAGCGAGGAAAAATGAAAAGTTTTCGCCTGCTGTTGCGTTTTATTTGTATTTTTGTTGGATGTTTTTTGTGTGCTTTTTATTTTGTACTCGTATTAAATATTGTGTAGGGTAGTATGACGATCTTAAGCGACCGGCGTTTATGCATATGTGTGCGTGTGTGTGTGTGTGTGTGTGTGAGCGACCTGGCTGCTGTGTTGCATGGCTGTGTTAGTGACATTCTTTTGTTTAGCTGCTGCCAACACTTGCACTGTACGATGCTCTGTCCATATGTATTGTAAGTATGTTTGTATGTACATACATATGTCGCACAATGTTAGAGGGAGTGGGTTGTTTGGGGGCGTGTTTAAAGCGTGTAAATGGCTTTATTAAATTTTAGCATATGTTGAAAGTTTTTCAATTTGCTCTGAAAATAAATGTAACGAGAAAAAGTTTTCAAATTTTGAAGATGTCTAATTAAAGTGCTGCAATTTGGTTGCTTCTTGTTTTTTATTTAAAAAATGAAAACAAAAATGGATATATGGATATGGAAAACAAAGATGGAATTGTTCGACAATTGCTTAGTAGAAAATGAATCGTGTTGAATGTGTTTTTGA
Organism: Melieria crassipennis; assembly: GCA_963668005.1. Lineage (NCBI taxonomy): Eukaryota > Metazoa > Arthropoda > Insecta > Diptera > Ulidiidae > Melieria > Melieria crassipennis. The sequence continues at coordinate 7,361,366 of OY764963.1, forward strand.
TTAGTTTTTTATATAAAAATAAAAAAAAATAAAATTAAAGTCTGTAGAAACTCCATAGTTTGATTAAGCTTGATGAAGCTCGCATTACTTTCGGAGGCACCAACTACAAAATTTGTAAAAGCTTTATTTTTATTTAAATTTTTTTATTTTTTATTTTTATTTTTTATGCCAATGGAACAGAAAAGTATCTACAGGTTATCAAATATATATAAAATGAGAAAACACTTAAAAATTAGTATTACATTGTGGCTAAGTATAAAAGATATTAATTACTTTTAAACTTTTATTTAGGTTTATTTATTTATTGATTTTACATACTAAAAGAAATTTCGAAATTTTTTTTATTTAAGAGCAAATTTTTTGTTTGGCTTAAACAATATTTAAGCATCATTAAGTCCTATAAAACTGAACAACACAATTAGTTTCTTTCCAAAATTAATCCTTAAGTTCTTCTTGACTTTTGACTTATTTCTAGCACTCAAGTTAAATTTTGAGCTTTGGTGTATTCAGAGACCTAAAGTAGAATTTTATGGCAAATATTTTTGTGGTACAATTCTTCCTTAACCCTTTCAGTCACAATGTCCAATATATTGGACTACAGCTCATACAATTCATACAAAACGGGTTTATTTTCATGTCGGAAAGGGTTAAAAGTTCTGCTTTAAAGGACACTTTATGGCATTTTAGGAAGAAGGGGTCAAAATGACCCATAGAAATAGGAGCTTGAGGGTTAAAATGTTCCACAAAATGTTCCGTTAATAGTAATAAATAAATAAATAAATAATTAAATAAATAAAAAATTAATAAAGAAAGAAAAAAATAAATACATAAATAAATAAATAAATAATTAAATAAATAAATAAAAAAAATAAATACATAAATATCTAAATAAATAACTTAAATAAATTAAATAATATATAACCAAATAAAATAAATAAATAAAGTAATTAATTAATAAATCAATAAATAAACAATCAAATAAATAATTAACTAAATAAACAAATAAAAAAATAAATAAATAAATTAATAATTAAACAAATACAAAATAAATAAATAAATTATTTAATTAGTCAATAAATACAAAAATAAATTAATTCATCAATAAATAAATAAATAATTAAATAAACAAATAAATATATAAATAAATAAATAAGTAAATCAATTAATAAATAAAGAAATAAATAACAATAAATAAATGAATAAATAAATAAGTAAATATATATTTAAATATATAAATAAACAACTTAAATAAATTAATTAATAAATAACCAAATAAAATATATAAATAAAGTAATTAATTAATAAATCAATAAATAAACAATCAAATAAATAAATAACTAAATAAACAATAAAAAAAATAAACAAATTAATTAATAATTAAACAAATACAAAATAAATAAAATAATTTATTAATTAGTCAATAAATACATAAATGTATTAATTTATCAATAAATAAATAAATAAATAACTAAATAAATAAATAAATAAATAAGTAAATAAATAAATAAATAAATAAATAAATAAATAAATAAATAAATAAAAATAAAAATAAAATAAAATAAATAAATTACAATAAAATTAAATAAAATGAAATGAAATAAAATAAATTAAAATAAAATAAATAAATTAAAATACAATGAAATAACATAAAATAAAATAAAATAAAATAAAATAAAATAAAATAAAATAAAATAAAATAAAACAAAATAAAATAAAATAAAATGATGGGTATGTGGGGGGAGAGAGGCCGTGGGAAATAAAATAAACTAAAATAAAATAAAATAAAATAAAATAAATAAATAAATAAATAAACCAATAAAAAATAAATGAAAAAGAATTAAAAATGCAATTAAAAATAAAATTAATTTAAAATTATAAAATATTTAAAATTAAATAATGAAATAAATAAATAATTGAAAAAATTTTAAAATAATATTCTATGAGTGCATGTTTACTAGTGTCCGACCGAAACCACTTTTTTGGGCCGAAACCGAATATTCGGTTTTTTTATAATATTCGGCCGAAACCGAAACCGAAACTTTCCAGCTGAAATGAAAATCACCATATCAAGCACTTTTTTCAACAAACGAATTTTACATTAAGTAAATAAAGAACAAACAAACAAACATAGCATAAATAAATAAATACTTATTAATAAAAACAATTTATTCATTTTTTAAAAACGTAAACAAGAAGAAATCACCTTTTACTCGATAATATTCAAAATTAAATAATTTAATATTATATGCTAAAAAAAGAAGTTTATTTACATTGCTGGCATTTAAATTACTCCTCCTGTTACTATATATCTGCTACACAATAAAATGTAAAAAATATTCTAGAAAGTTTCGGTTTCGGCTATTCGGCCATTTTTTGGCCGAAACTGAAACCGAAACCGAAACCACTTATTTGGGCCGAAACCGAAACCGAATATTCGGTCGGACACTAATGTTTACAAATAAGTTTATAGATAAATTTTACCTGATTTCTTATCATATTGCAACCAGTCCTCTTCATTGTAGAAATTCTTGACCAAGGACTCATGGAATACCATCGAGTAAGCCTCATGCCCTTCCTGCTTTTATATGGCTTAAAAAAATTATATAAAATGAATTTTAAAATTATAATAAACTTAAATTATTAGTCGAATGGTTACTTTAATGATTTGTACCTGAAGTCGTCTCAGAGTCGCTCTGCATTGCACTAATAAACAAAGTCACAGAGCAGATTTAGTTCATCTCAAAAACTCTACAAGATCCTCGTTCCATATGCTTTGGACGTTAAGGCATTTTAATGCACAACAATTTCGAACCCATGTCAAGTGGGTTTGTTGGGCATGTGGTGTGTTTTAAAAGCATTTTCTTGACATATAATTTGAATATGCGAAATCTTTTGGCACCACCGATTGGGTAATAAATCAAAGCGTCTAAGGCTAAGGTTTGAGTTGACTTACCGGCTAAGCTGTGGCTAAGGTTACGCAAACATAGACAGTGATGAATACACAAATATGCGATGTGCGTCTGTGTGAGTATATTTGCTCAGGGGATCTGTGTGTGTATGTAAACATGCACACACAACTGTAATCAAGCATTTAACAAAAACTTAAATACCAGCACAAGTCATGTATGTACATATGTACACATACATTTATAGTATTTATTTATATGTTTGTTGCTATTTATGCTTTCATATGAACGCCTCACACACACATGCACACTGGCACTCAAGAGACGACAGCATTGTCGAAAAATTGCCCGTAGAAAGAAAATGAATTTTCCGCTCTCACTGGCAGGTGAAAACAAAATATGATATTAAGTTATTGTCAAAATATTTGCATACCACAGGGCGCTCAATGCATACGCACAGCCATATGTGTAATCACACACACACACACACACACGGAGATGTATGTATGTCGTATGTTCGTTGTTGTGGTTTTTTGGCTTTGTGCTGGTGTCTGTTGTAAATGTCTACGCAAACATTTATGGCAAATCATGCTGTGCTGTCGCACTGACTTTCAGCACCGAACAAAAACAAAATCCAAACAAAAACCAAAAGAAAACAACGCTCACCGCACGTCACTCATTTTCCTTGCAATCACTGCGATGCATGGAAGCTTTAAGGCTTTAAGCAAGTTCCACTTGAAACGTGGCCGATCTAGTGGAAAGCGGAAGGTGGAAAAATCAATGGCGCGACGTTGCGGCCAAAAGCGGCACAGCGGCAAAGTTGCGCATGAGTTCGCAAAAATTACCAAAAAGAAAAAGCATAAAAGTGTTGAAAGATCTCACCTTACAATCCCTAATAAACACATACAAGCGCTGCTACATGCCTAGTTGGCATCTCTATGTGTCTGTATGTGTGTGTGTGTGTGTGTACTTGTATTTGTGCTTTTGGAGGCTGCGTGGGTGCGCGTGTTGCGGCAACTTTAAATATGTTGGCTGCTTTGTGCTGGCATTGTTGGCAAAATTGCGGCAAAGTTTGATAGTTGAATTTTGTTGCGTTCTTGTTGGGAATTTTGTGAAGCGAAAAAGTGCTAGTGTGCAATTAGGCGCAACTACGTGGCAACTACGTATGAAAAGAAAAAGAAAACGATGAAGACCATGAAAGTGGTTGGCACTTAGCACATTTTTAATGGGCAGACGCATATAATTAAGTGGCATTTGTTGAGTGCTTTGTGTGAAGTAAGCTTTGGTTTGGTCAAGCTTGGCTTATTCCGGATATGAGAAAAGTTTTTGGGTTAGCTTGACTTGAATTTGATAAATGGGGAGTTTAAATAATTGCTTGAATTAGGTTAAGCTTAGCTTAGTTAGATGAGATTTGTGACTAATTTCGGCTCGATTATAGAGTGAAACTGTTCAAGTGAGCTTAAGACTTGTTTTGAGCTCATTTTTTGGGCTTGGCTTGCTTAGATTTGTTTAGTAAAGAATTATTTGATAAAATATTATTTGGAAAATCATTGTTTGGCCAAGCTTGGCTTATTCCGGATATTAAAAAAGGGTTTGCGTAAGCTTGACTTGGATTTGATAAATGTTTAAAGCATTGCTTTGGTTTAAATTAGGTTAAGCTTAGCTTAGTTAGATGAGCTTTGTGACTAATTTCGGCTTGATTATAGAGTGAAACTGTTCAAGTGAGCTTAAGACTTGTTTTGAGCTCAATTTTTTGGGCTTCGCTTATTTAAATTTATTTAGTAAAAAAATATTTGATAAAATATTATTTGGAAAATCATTGTTTGGTAAAGTTTGGCTTATTCCGGATATGAGAAAAGGTTTTGCGCAAGTTTCACTTGGATTTGATAAATGTTTAAAGTATTGTTTTGGTTTAGATTAGGTTAAGCTTAGCTTAGTTAGATGAGCTTTGTGACTAATTTAGGCTCGATTATAGAGTGGAACTGTTCAAGTGAGCTTAAGACTTGTTTTGAGCTCATTTTTTTGGGCTAGGCTTGCTTAGATTTATTTATGATAGTAAAGAATTTTTTCATAAAATATTATTTAGTAAAGTATTGTTTAGTAAAGCTTGACTTAGTTTAGCTGAGTACTATACACTAAGATTGACTCAATTGGCTGTGCTTGACCGGATTTGTCTAATGGGACTTGTAGATTAGATTAACTTGAATTTCATTAAGCTTATAGTAGCTCAGATAAGTTTGGCCACTTAGTTCTGTTGGATTTGAATGTTAAAGTCTTCAGACGAGCCGCAGAATTACTTTTCTTTACAGTTTGTAAAGCTTGGCTTACATACTTTTGATATGTAAAGCTTGTCTTAACTAAGCCGAGTACTAAACAATATGATTGAAGCTATCGGCTGGGCTTGAAAGAATTTGTCTAATGGGACTTTAAGATTGTTTTGGCTTGAATTTGATTAAGTTCAGCTCAAATAAGTTTGATCACTTAGTTCTGCTGAATTTAAATGTTAAACGGGTCAGACGAGCTGTAGAATTATTTTCTGTACAGTTTTTCAAGCTGGGCTTACATAGTTTTGATAAGCCGAGTACTAAACAATATGATTGAAGCTATCGACTGATTTTGGCCGGAATTGTCTAATGAGACTTGAAGATTGTGTTGGCTTGAATTTGATTAAGTTCAGCTCAGATAAGTTTGATCACTTAGTTCTGTTGAATTGAAATGTTAAACGGGTCAGACGAGCTCTAGAATCATTTTCTGTTCAGTTTGTCAAGCTGGGCTTACATAGTTTTGATAAGTAAAGCTTGTGTTAACTAAGCCGAGTACTAAACACTATGATTGAAGCCATCGGCTGTGCTTGACCGAAGTTGTCTAATGAGACTTGGAAGATTGTTTTGGCTTGAATTTGATTAAGTTTTGTTTCGATAAGTTTGGCGACTTTAAATGGCGACTCTATTAAATGTGAATGTTAATTTGTTCAGATGAGCTAAGGACATTCTTTAGTTTGCTTTCCGTCAAGCTTGGCTTACGTAATCTTTATTAAGTTATGTTTGGTTTAGTTTTGTTAAATATTATACAATATGGTTGAAGTTATTGGCGGGGCTTGGCTGGTTTTTTTTAATAGGACTTGAGAATGACTTTGGTTTGCATTTGATTAAGCTTAGCTTAGAAAAGGTTTGCGACTAAGATAGGCTTTATTCTATTATATGACTGTTCATAGAGTATAAACAACAGCTGTGGTTTAAAATTATTAAGCTCAGCTTAGTTCATCTCTGTGACTAAGTTCCACTACTGATGGGCACAAATTCACAAGTACAAAAAAAACAAAAAAAAATGCTCGCTTAGTTGGTAGCGTTGTTGGTTAAGCATCGCTCTGGTAAAGTCCAACATTGATGATTGGACTAAGACTAACTAATGAACTAAGTATGCAACTATTAAAGTCTTCTTCTTCTAAGCTTGGCTCGATATTGAGATTTTTGAAATAGGATAAAGTGAACATTTCTTTATTGTTCTTCATTTATCTTTTTTCTTTATGTTTTTTTTTTTATTGTTATTTGTTGAGGCAACTTATGATTTGCTAGGTTTCAATGGGGGATTGAGTTCAGTACGATTTGAAACCATACTTTTAATTCAAATCTTTTGTAATAAACAGATATTTGGGGGCTTAAATTCTCAAACCCCTCTTGCGTGCGTCACTATTTGGTTTGTTTCATATACTTTTTATTTAGTTTGATTGCGGTTTTAAAACTTATATCTTGAATTTCTTAAAGCTACAGAAAGACCGAATCTAATTTTAACCCATTCGACCCCAAAATTGCCTGAAAGCAACTTCACCTATTTGTCATCTTATAGCAAAAGCTACGATTGATTTATGGGTTTAATTTAGGTAGGCACCAACAAATTAATATTTTTAGAAGTGAATTCAAAGCAAATTACAAAATTTTACTATTATTCCCAAAATAATTTCCAATAATTTGCAGCGATATTAGGGAAAGTTTGTGTTCTAATTGAAGTTTACGAATTGGTCGCGTTTGATCAAAATCCTGTTTCTTTAATAATGGTTAAATAAAATCAAAAAATTTTAATTTTGTATTTTTTCATAAATATTAAGAAATTTTTTTGTAATTAAAAAATATTAATACAAAATGTATTTAACCCGTTTTAAGCTAAAATTGTTCAAAAGTAAATTAGCTCTAGAACTCTAACAAAGAGGCGTCGCGACTTCAAATGTCGTGTATTTCTTAGGAAAGTGTTCCATGTTTTCAATACCAAAAAGTAATATCGAGACACAGATTAAAATTCGGGGTCAAAGGGTTAAAGAATTGAAAACTAAAATTGTATTTCTCTTTTTAGTTTAAGTCAGGAGGTATCTTTGTTCACCCAATCAAATGAATAACAGTTTAAAACTGAAAGTAAATAGATTTCTTTTTATTGCTACGAAAAAAAGGTCCTTAGATTGATTTTTTTTCTTTTTCACTACTCTCGGGAGCATAGGCACAATGTCTTTGTGTTGGTTACGTAAATCGTTTGTGACGCTCAGCTGAATTCTGCAGCAAAGTAATTCCACATTGGTAAAGATTATTCAGCTTCGGGTATGAACATTTTTTTATTTCTCAAAGTGATTCATCGTTAAGGATCTGAAATAGCAAATTCATTAAAAATATTTCGTATCGATTTCAAAATGCTCACATTTCCAGCTTTAAATTTGGCTAACGAAAATCGAAATGTGAAATATGAACCATTTGATTTTTTTTACCATCAACAAAAAGAAATTTTCGCCTACGTAAGCAGAAATAATGACACAAACATTGGCACATGGAAATTTGCATGTTATGGTTTCCTTAAATGGATGCAGAGGGCGGGACGCTGCTGTTGCTGTCTTTTTTTGAAGAAAATTCTGCAATTTCTTGTATTTCGATAGCAACACAGGCGGAAGTGAAGCCACGCGAGCAAAGTGTAGAGGAAGAAGAGGGGTGAGGCGAACGAGCGAGTATTGTAGGTCGGTTTATGGGGACGGAAACACGTTTACGTGCGGATGTTGTACTCTTCGTCAGGCACATTTACATAAATGTTTGTGCGCGTTATGAGCACTGCCACTGTATATGTTCTTCTGTATGTGTGTGTGTGTGTGTGTTGAGAAGTCTGCGTATGCGTGCGTTTATTGCTTCTCTCAAGTGTAACAATGCGTTCAGCGGGCATAATAAACAGTTATGCGCACATAAATGCAATACACACTCACGCACATAGACATACATACTCGTACTACACGAATGTATTCGTGGTTGTATTGCTGCACATGTGTGAGTGCGTGAGTGCAAAACGTACTCTTGGGTATTTTTGTGCCAATATTAGCACTTAATAGAAGATTTGCGCGCTCCTGTCGGCACGCAACGACGATTCGCAACTTATCGCCCCGACAGGCAATGGTGTTTTGATGTTGTTGTTGTTTGTATATTTATTGTTTATTTGTATGTATTTACTCTATCAAGTTTTGCATAATTTGTCATATATTTGAGCATATTTTGGCATTTCGTTCGACGTGTTTAGTTGCAATATTTAATAATTTCTGTTAAATGTGCCTAAAATTAGGCAATAAAATTTTGACAATTTTCAAAAAATGTTTAAATCAGGGACCGTAAAAATTATAGGCTAAAAATAAAAATCAAAATATATAACTTATTTTATCAAAATATAAAACTTATTTTTGCGCTCACCGAATAAAAATTATTTGTTGATTTTTTTGTTTTAACAGAAAATAAAAATGATTTGTTGAATTTTATTTTTTGGGGGAAAAATAAAAATTATGCGGTGAGTTTAAATCAAAACAGGTTTTTAATGATACAAAAATGATTTACTTTGGCAATAAATTTATTTTATAAAAATTAAGGAGGCTAGAATGACTTTAAGAAGAGAAAGGGGGCAGGCAGAATTTAAAAAGACAGAGAACCTAACTAAGAGAAAATATTTTAATACAGGAAAAATTAATAAATAGATAATCTAAGAAAGAATAAGGAAAATATAAGAAGACAGACATATATCTATTAAGAAAAGAAATATCAAACCAAAATACAAAACATTAAGAATGCAAGAGTGGAGTTAAAAGAAGTCTTTGGTCGATTGAATGATGAGTAGGTCCTGATTGATTGAATCATTAGTCGGATTTAAGTGATTGAATGGTAATTCGAATTTGTGGAATTGAGTGATGAGTTGGTAGTGATTGATTTAATGATGCACGAGTCTTGATTAATCGAATAATGACTAGAATCTGCTTGATTAAATAATGTTATGATTAGAATTTGTTGGATTAAACGGTGAGTAGGTCTTGATTGATTGAATGATTCACGATTTTTGATTTATCGAATAATTTACTAGAATCTACTTGATTGAATAATGTCATAACTGGAATTTGTTGTATTGAACGATGGGTTGGATTTAGTCGTTTGAATAATTACCAGAAATCGCTTGATTGAATAAAAAGTAGGTCTTGATTGGTTGATGATTAGCTGTTTTTACTTGATTGATTAATGAATAGGTTATGATTGATTGAATGATGAGTGAGTTTTAGTCGACTGAATGAGCATTAAATATTATTACATTAAATGAAGAGTAGATCTTGAATGATTGAATAATGAATTGGATTCAGTCAATTAAACGGTGATTCGATTTTTTTTAGATTTTTTAAATGATAAGTAGGGTTTGAATGATAGAATAATGAATTGGATCTAGTCGATTAAACGGTGATTAAATTTGTATGGTTTGAACGTTGAATAGGTCTTGATTGATTGAGGTCTTGATTGATTGATGAATCATGAGTTGGATTTAAGTGATTGAATGGTAATTAGAATTTGTGGAATTGAATGATGAGTTGGCACTGATTGATTTAATAATGCACGAGTCTTGATTAATCGAATAATTAGAATCTGCTTGATTAAATAATGTTATGATTAGAATTTGCTGCATTAAATGATGAGTAAGCCTTGATTTATTGAATCATGCTTTGGATTTAGTCGATTGAACGGTGATTAGAATTTGTTGGATAGAATGATGAATAGGTCTTAGTTGATTGAATGATGCTGGAGTCTTGATTGATCGAATGATGACTAGAATCTGCGGTATTGAGTGATGTTATGATTGGAATTTGTGATTAAATGATAAGTAGACCTTGATTGATTAAGTGATGAATTCAATTTAGAAATTAGATTAGAAATTTCTGGATTGAATGATCTTGATTGATTGAATGACGAGTTGGATTTAGTCAATCAAATGGTGATTCGAATTTGTTGGATTGAATGATGAATAGGTCTTAGTCGATGCTAGATGATGCTAGAGCCTTGATTGATCGAATGATGACTAGAATCTGCTGTATTGAGTGATGTTATGATTGGAATTTGTGATTAAATGTTAAGTAGACCTTGATTGATTAAATGATTAATTGAATTTAGAAATTAGATTAGAAATTTCTGGATTGAATGATCTTGATTGATTGAATGACGAGTTGGACTTAGTCAATCAAATGGTGATTCGAATTTTGTTGGATTAAATGATAAATAGGCCTTGATTGATTGAATGATGAGTTCGTTTTAGTTGATTTAACGGTTATTAAAATTTGTTGGTTTGAACGATAAATTGGTCTTGATTGATGGAACGATGAGTTCATTTTAGTCGATTGAATGAGGATTAAAATGGTCTTGGATTGAACGATAAGTAGGCCTTGATTGATCGCATGATGAGATCGTTTTAGTCAATTAAGTGATGATTAGAGTTTGTTGAATTGATTGATGAGTTGAAATCAGTCAGTCAAATGATGATTAGAAATTATTGTATTGAATGATGAAAAGGTCTTCATTGATTGAATGATGAGTTGAAGCTAGTCAATCAAATGGTGATTGGAATTAGAATAGAATGTTAGATTGAATGATGAATAGGTGTTGATTGATGGAAGAATGAGTTGCTTTTATTCGATTGAATGATGATTAGAAAATGCTGGAGTGAATGATGAATAGATCTTGATTAATTGATTGATAAGTTCGTTTTAATCAATTAAAAGATGATTCGAAATTCTTGGATTAAGTGATGAGTTGGCTTTAGTCGAGTGAATGATGATTCGACTTTTTTGGATTGAATGATGAATAGGTCTTGTTTAATTGAATGATTAGTTCGTTTTAGTTAATTTAATTTAATTCATATAAATTTAATTAAGTTAATTTAATTTTAATTTAGTTAATTTGTTAATTTTTTGGATTGAAAGATGAGTTCGTTTTAGTCGATTGAATGATGATTAGACTTTGCTGGATTGATTTATGGGAAGGCTTTCTTTGATTGAATGATAAATTTGTTTAGTTGACTGAAGGGCGATTAGAATTTGTGATTGATAGATTGAATGATGAATAGGTTGTGATTGATGGAATGATAAGAAGGTTTCAGTTGGTTGAATGTTTAGTAGACTAATGAGTTGGTCTGGATCATTATTTGAATGCAATTTGATTATTGAAATGATGACCAACATTTTTTTAATTGAATGCCAAGCGGTCCTTGATACGTTGAATCCTGGCCTTGAGCTCATGAATTGTTTATGTTTCATTCGCATAGATTACAGATTTTACGAACTCCGAAAATGGAAATTATTTAGCGTTAAATTGCATGATTTTAGTGTCCAGCTGACATTGGAATTTTCGTAGAAAACTCGGTCTGGAAATCAGTTGCTCCCGTAAATCGAGTGTTTCATGCGTGGTGTGAACTTTGGGCCTGAATAATGTAGAAAAAGTGTCGTTGTAGATTCATCAAGCTTAGCTTCAATTAGTAGTCAAAGTAGTTTGTACCACATTTCCTTCATCAAATGACACACAATGCACCAAAATGGCCGCCAAGTGGGTGTTTGAAGGCTACTGAAAACTAATTTGAATTTGAAAAATTTATCACAATAGAGGATTTTGATTGCTGACTACGATAAAATGAGTTGACTCATTCATAACCTCTTTTTTGTTCAGGGAAGCCTCGAAGCTGACTCACATCACATCACACGCAGTGATCATCGACTGTTGATTTTCGTATTTTTTTAGATTTCATTAGACGATCCAGCTGATAGCTAGAATAAGCAAATCATTTGGCAATCTCGTCTCTTACTCTATTTTGCTGCTGTATTGACCGTTTTCTTGCTGGCTGCCGGCTACTGGCAAGCTTTGCCGGAATTTCTCTGCTCATTTTGCATTTGCTATGCGAAACATTAATGCAATAATCTTATTAGTATAACAATGCCATTTTAGCCTCAATTTCGCAGCGCTCATTTGCATTTGCATGGCCTGCTCTGCTCCACTCTGCTCCGCTCTGCTCTGTCCTGTGCCTGTTCCATGCTGTCAACTGTTCGACGCCCCAATCCGCTCGACGCAGCTATCAGCTTTTACTGTCTTGCTTCTATGCTATTTTGTTGTTTCTGTTTTTGTTTTGTTATTGTTAGCTGCCGTCTTGTTGGTGACCTTTTTTTTCTCTCAGGGGTTTTTGTTTTGGCCAATTCAATTTATTTTAATTTTTTCCTCTTCTGCGCGTTTTTGCTTTCACACACAACACGCCAAAAAATTACCAATTCAATTTTACGTCTTTATAGAGCGGCAACTTATCAAAATTCACCCTCGGCGCAAAGATCACGTCGAGAACGTTAGAGAGGCGGAACGCAGACGCCGCGTGGCGAACCGACCATGTCGAGCGTAAGAAATCGCGCGCAAAGGATAAAGAAATGCTGAAAAATCAACACAACACAAGCGACAGCAACCAACACACAAAAAACAGCATTTTAAAAGGGAACGAGTGAGGGGGGGGGGGGGCGAAGATTGGAACAATGAGGCAGAAACTAACAAACACAACTAAGGCCGGCAACTACTTTACGCAAATGGAAATCAGCGCCTGCGAAACTGCAGCGGCCGAAAGATGTCACGGAACAGCTGAGGGCAGAGTGGAATTTGTCAAATGCTATGGTTGCCAAATAGATGCACGGGGTGAAGGGCGCGGGTAGGGGTAGTGGAGGAGGGGTAGAAGAAGACGCTGCCGAAAGCAAAACATGCAACTGGCATTTGCATCGATGCGACAATAAACTAGAACAAATAATTGAAACTGAATTTGAATATTGTTTGCAAATTGTATTTTTTAAGCTGCATTAGTCCAAAGTGAGTGAAAATTATAATAATTTTCTTTTTCTATCCAAACTAATGTTAAATTAAGGTGACTTTGGTGTATAAGTGATGTAATGCTTTAATTTCTTAATAGTTGTTTAGGGTTTGTGCGCTCAGAATTGACGACTTTGACGCCTTCATTAAATTTTTTGTACTTGTTGAACGGATCGAATTTATTTGAATAAAAGATCTTCGGGTTCTTCTGTGGAAATTTTTGACTAAAAGATTTCAATTCGTCTGTGTAAATGTTGGCTAAAGTTCTTTAGTTCGTTTGTGCAATTCATTTGACTAAAAGGTTTTTAGTGTGGAATTTATTTGACTAAAAGGTCTTCGGATTCTATTGTTGCATTTTTTTGACTAAAAGGTCTTTATTTCGGTGTGGAATTTATTTGACTAAAATATCTTCAGTTCTTCTGAGGAAATAATTGGCTAAGAGGTCTTTAGGATCTTCTGTGGAAATATTTGGCTAAAGGATCTTCGGGTTTTTCTGTGGAATTTTTTTAATAAAAAGGTCTTCGGTTCTTCTGTGAAATTTGTTTGACTAAGAGGTCTTCCGTTCTTTTGTGGAATTTATTTGACTAAAAGATTTTCAGTTTTCCTGTGGAATTTATTTGACTAAAAGGTCTTCGGGTTCTTCAGTGGAATTGTTGGACTAAATGGTTTCAGTTCTTCTGTGTAAATATTGACTAAAAGGTCTTCAGGTTCTTCTGTGGAATTTACTTGGCTTAAAGGTCTTCGGTTCTTCCGTGGAATTTGTTTGACTAAAAGGACTTCAGTTCCTCTGTGGAATTTATTTTACTAAAAGATCTTCAGTTTTTTTGTGGAATTTATTTGTCTAAAATATCTTCAGGTTTTTTGGGGAATTTATCTGTCCATAAGGTCATCGGGTTCTACTGTGAAATTTATTTGACTAAAAGGTCTTCGGTTCTACTGTTGAATTTTTTTGACTAAAACGTCTTTATTTCGGTGTGGAATTTATTTGACTAAAATATCTTCAGTTCTTCTGAGGAAATAATTGCCTAAGAGGTCTTTAGGATCTTCTGTGGAAATATTTGGCTAAAGGATCTTCGGGTTTTTCTGTGGAATTTTTTTAATAAAAAGGTCTTCGGTTCTTCTGTGAAATTTGTTTGACTAAGAGGTCTTCCGTTCTTTTGTGGAATTTATTTGACTAAAAGATTTTCAGTTTTCCTGTGGAATTTATTTGACTAAAAGATCTTCGGGTTCTTCAGGGGAATTGTTGGACTAAACGGTTTCAGTTCTTCTGTGTAAATATTGACTAAAAGGTCTTCAGGTTCTTCTGGGGAATTTACTTGGCTTAAAGGTCTTCGGTTCTTCCGTGGAATTTGTTTGACTAAAAGGACTTCAGTTCCTCTGTGGAATTTATTTTACTAAAAGATCTTCAGTTTTTTTGTAGAATTTATTTGTCTAAAATATCTTCAGGTTTTTTGGGGAATTTATCTGTCCATAAGGTCTTCGGGTTCTACAGTGAAATTTATTTGACTAAAAGGTCTTCGGTTCTACTGTTGAATTTTTTTGACTAAAACGTCTTTATTTCGGTGTGGAATTTATTTGACTAAAATATCTTCAGTTCTTCTGAGGAAATAATTGGCTAAGAGGTCTTTAGGATCTTCTGTGGAAATATTTGGCTAAAGGATCTTCGGGGTTTTCTGTGGAATTTTTTTAATAAAAAGGTCTTCAGTTCTTCTGTGAAATTTGTTTGACTAAGAGGTCTCCCCTTCTTTTGTGGAATTTATTTTACTAAAAGATTTTCAGTCTTCCTTTGGACTTAAAGATCTTCGGGTTCTTTTGTGGAATTTTTTGACTAAACGGTTTCAGTTCTTCTGTGTAAATGTTGGCTAAAGGGTCTTCGGTTCTGCTGTGGAATTTACTTAACTAAAACGTTTTTAGTTCTTCTGTAGATTTTATTTGACTAAAAGGACTTTAGTTCTTCTGCGGAATTTATTTGACTAAAAGCACTTCAGTTCTTCTGTGTAAATGTTGACTAAAGGGTCTTCGGTTCTCCTGTGGAATTTGTTTGACTAAGAGGTCCTCCCTTCTTTTGTGGAATTTATTTTACTAAAAGATTTTAAGTTTTCCTGTGGAATTTATTTGACTAAAAGATCTTCGGGTTCTTCAGTGGAATTTTTTTACTAAACGGTTTCAGTTTTTCTGTGTAAATGTTGGCTAAAGGGTGTCCGTTCTTCTGTGGAATTTACTTGACTTAAAGGTTTTTAGTTCTTCTTTGGAATTTATTTAACAAAAAGGTCTTCAGTATTTCTGTATAAATGTTGACTAAAAGGTCTTCGGGTTCTTCTGTGAAATTTGTTTGACTAAAAGGTCTTCGGTTCTTCTGTGGAATTTGTTTGACTAAAAGGTCTTCCGTTCTTATGTGGAATTTGTTTGACTAAAAATTGTTCAGTTTTCCTGCGAAATTTATTTGACTAAAAGATCTTCGGGAAAAGACTTCTGTGCTTCTATGTAAATGTTTGGCTAGAAGGACTTTAGTTCTTCTGTGGAATTTATTTGATTAAAAGGTCTTTAGTTCCTATGTGAATTTTATTTGACAAAAGATCTTCTGTTTTTCTGTTTAAATATTCGACTAAGACTAAGACAGCTCTTCTGTGGAATATATTTTGCTGAAAGACTGCTCTTCTGTGGAATTTATTTAGCTAAAAGGTCTCCGTTCTTCTGTGGAATTTATTTGACTAAAAGGTTTTAGTGCTTCTGTGGATTTTGTTTGATTTAATTTCTTTGGTTCGGTTCGGACTATGGAAACATAAAAAGTGAGCTGGTGCATAAAATTCGTTGGGTTGGCTTCCGCATCTTCTGAAGCAGAGATTTTATGTACTCGAGTTTTTTATTGCTTGTGTAAACCTTGAAATGAGTAACATTCTATAGTTTTCCATTCCAGTTTGCCATTTCTATAGTTTTGTTTACTTGTCTATGGATAAAATAATGGAAAGATAGATTTTATTTTTTATTTGAATGCAGATCCTTCGAACATCTTTAATGGATATTTTGGAAAGTTTGTATTTTACAGATCCAGACTTTTGAGCAGAGTTTCCAGATCAGACGATTTCCTCCTAGATTAAGGAGTTTCTTGGCCTTTTATGAAAATTTTTAGGATAAAGAATTGCTTAGGAAAAAGTTTAAAAGATTTTGATGGAGATACATTTGACATCATTAGTGATGCGGAAGCCTTGAATATTGAAAGCTAAAGTGTCTAATTTAATTTAATTTTATTTAATTGGCGCAAAAGTCATCCACTTATCGGCAGATGCTATAACTTTTGCAAATGGCGGCAAAAGTAAATTTTGGGTTGACATTCGTTCATTCCTTCAGTCATTCATTTATTCGTTTATGAATTTATTCATTCATTCATTTATTCATTCATTCATTTATTCATGTATTCATACATTCATTCATTCAATTATTCGTTCATTCATTCATTCCTACATTTATTCATTCATTCATTTTTTCATTCATTTATTCATTCATTCATTCATTAATTCATTCATTCATTCATTCATGCATTCATTCATTCATGCATTCATGCATTCATTCATTCATTCATTCACTTATTCATACTTTCATTTACTCATTCAATCATTTATTCATTCAATCATTCGTTCATTCATTCAAACATTTATTCATTCATTCATTTTTTCATTCATTCATTCATACATTTATTCATTCATTAATTCATTTATTTATTCACTCATACATTCATTTATTCATTCGTTCATTCATTCAAAAACAAATCAGAGCCAGAGAACACTGGATGACAACTTTTGCGTCATCTTGTACAATAACCATTATCTGGTTTCGTGTCGACCAATAAGGCAATGTCCATTTATGATTTTGGCTGTCTGTTTGTTGATCCTGTAGTCAGTAATGTATTTATGGTATAACCAATTTGGTAATTTTCCAAAAAACTGGATGGTCTGTTTTTCGACCGAAAAATCTGTTTTTTCATTATTCAAACTGTATTGAAGTCATCTCACAAAAGTTGTGAATCTTTTACTTTCAAAAAATTCTCTACCCAACAACTGGAAAGAAGATGATTTCTGTAATTTATATTGTCCTTGAATTCTGCTCCAAAATCGTCCCTTATGTTTCACTTGCATTATTGTTTCCGGAATATTTGATTTTTCTAGCGACTACTTATTTGTTTTCTACAACGTAATTTCTTTGTTGAATCTTGTGCCTCTGTGTCAGTTGGTTGCACCGACATTCAAGTGTGTAATTTATTGTTATCATTTGTTTGGCTAAAAGCTAAGGCAACAACAACAACAACAGCAATGGCAGCTAGTAGACGACATTATGGCGGCAAGGCGCTATTTTGGCAGCAGTCAGGCAACGAGGGCGTGCCACAACATTTACAACTACAACAACAGCGACTCTGGAAAGGCTGCTGCCGGTGCCACTTTATGCTTTATGCAAACAAACACAGCCACGCAACTGACCTCACACATGCACATGTGGCTTTGGTGTGTGTGTGTGTGTGTGTGTGTGTGTCCGCCCAAGGACATGGCGCAATAGTAAATTGTATTTAGATAACTAAAGTAATTTATTTTATATGGGGGTCATGCGCGCATGTTGCGCTCGCCAAATAAAATTGCTGAAAAAAACGTTGCTAAATTTGTTGCCATTTGGCTCGATGCATTCTGTGTCGCATGCATGTGTCGCTTTTCTTGTATTTATTTCCGCCAGACAGTGGTTTGGCTATGTCATGATATTCTTTTTTTTGTTTTTATTGCATTTCTAGTTATGTACTGGAAAAGGCAAAATTTTATCAATATTTTGAGGTTAGGTGTTCGATGACCTGCTTTTTGGTGTTGCTTTCAACAGAGCACAGAGAAGGAAAAGTGGTGCAGTGCATGAGGAAACAATTTAAGCAAAAAGATACAATCCATGTGTGGATCAAAAGTTTTGTAGTAGTTGTTTAAAATCGTTTTTAAATTTCAAGGATTTAGAGTCGCGTTATTTTTTAAAGTGGAAATCCTGTCAGTTAGTCAGTGTTGAGCAAATTTTTATATTTGAAAGAAATCAATTTTCAAGTTAATACAATTAAATTCACAATGTAAATTAAGAACGGGAGAGCGAAATACTGATAGAAAATTGCAGATGGAAAGATGTAATAAAAATAGGAACTGAAAGTAGAAATTTTAATATAAGCAAAAAAAACGAATGAAAAGAAAAACACAACAATGACAGAGGTCAAGGCGAGCTAGATGGACAACAATCTAAGAAAATTTAGAATATTACATCCACAGGATCTCAAACAGACCAATGAAAGAAATAGGAACTGAGAAGGGGAGAAGGAGAAAAAACTAAAGATAGTGAGAATAAGATAAGATAGAGAATGAGGGAGAGTTTAAGAGAGAGAGTGAGATAAAGAGAGGGAAAGAGTGTGAGAGAGAGAGTGAGAGCCAATGAAACAGAGAGAGTAAAGAGAGAGTGGTAGTGAGAAAGAGAGATAGTGAGAGGGATAGAGAGAGGGTGAGATGGAGATGGAGAGAGACTGAGAAGGAGATAAAATTAGAGTGATTGTGAGAGGGTGAGGGTGAGAGAGAGAGAGAGTGAGAGAGTGGGAGATAATGAAAGAGAGAATAAAAGAGACAAAAAAACAGAGAGTGATAATGAGAGAAAGAGAGTGAGAGTAAAATGGAGAGCCAGGGAAAGTTAGAGTGATTGTGAGAGGGTGCGAGAGAAAGTGAGGGGGAGAGAGTGAGAGGGATAGTTAGTGAGAGGTAGAGAGGGAGTGAGAAGGAGAGATAGTGAAAGAGAGGGAGAGAGAGTGAAAGAGAGGGCGAGAGAGTGAAATGGAAGAATAATGAGAGAGAATGAAAGAGAAAGTGATAGTGAGAGAAAGTGAGAGGGAGAGGAAGTAAGAGAGAGAGTCGGAGAGAATGAAAGAGAGGGAGGGATAGTGAGAGAGAGGAGGAGAGTAAGAGGCATAGAGAGAAAGTAATATGGAGAGAGAGTGAGAGGTAGAAAAAGTTAGAGAGATTGTGAGAGAGAGAGAGATAGAGATTGTCAGAGAGTGAAAGAGAAAGTGAGAGAAAGAGAGCGAGAGAAAGAGAGTGAAAGTGAGAGAGAATGAAATAGACAGTGATAATGAGAGAATGAGAGTGAGAGGAAGAGAGCGAGAGAGAGAGAGAGAGAGTAAAATGGAGATGGAGAGAGAATGAGAGGGCAAGAAAGTTAGAGTGATAGTGAGAGGGAAAGTTAGTGATAGGGAGAGAGAGTGAAAGGAATTGAGAGAGAGAGAGTGAAAGAGAGCGCGAGAGAGTGAGACGGAAGAATAGTGAGAGAGAGAGAGTGAAAAAAAGAGTGATAGTGAGAGAGAGAGAGAGAGAGGGAGAGGAAGTGGGAGGGAGAGAGAGTGAGATGTAGAGAGAGAAAGTGAGACATAGAGTAAGTGAGAGTGATTGTGAGAACGAGATTGTGGGATGGAGATAGTAAGAGTGAAAATGAGAGCGAGAGAAATGGGAGAGACAGAAAGTGAGAGTGAGAGAGAAAGTGGGTGGGAGATCGAGTTAGAGGGAAAGAGAAAGACGAATGCTTTAACTGCTTTAATGATTGGCCACTGACATGACTTTTTTACACTTTTTCAGCAAAGAATATGGTTTCTTCAACTACAGTTTCAAAATGTTTAGAGCAAGTTAACAATTTAGAGATCGGCCTATAGTTTAGCACTTCGCTTTTATTTCCGGACTTGAATTGTTGTGATAAGTTTGCAATGAGTTCAAATAAAGTTGACCTATTAAGGTGTAATCCAGCAACGTGTGTAAAAAGTAATCAGTTTAGTACCCGGTAGTATTAACCCGATTACTCTGTCATAGCTAGAACAACGAACTCATAATATACCTAAACTAAAAGTTGGTTTATTGGGGTTTGCTTCCAGTCTTTTAGCCCAAAAAACGCTCGAGTGGCTGTCTGAGAAATAAGTTGCTCTCCTTAAAGTTTGCAATGATGTGGCATTATTCAAATGTACACCAATTTATCCACTTATTTGTATACCTTTCCGCATATTAACTGTGTTTGAAGAGCAGCCGCCTCTTTAAGAACGAATATTATTTAGGCAATTGTTGACTTAAACCTGCAAGCAGTCGAAATAAAGTTGACCTATTAAGGTGTATTCTAGCAAACATTTTAGTACTCGGTTAGTTAGTACTCGGGTTAGTATTAACCCGATTACTTTTTCATAGCTAGGGTATCGCTCTTATAATGTACCCAAGCTAGAAGTTGGTTTATTGCGGTTTGCTTCCAGTTTTTTTTTTCTTTACAAGCCAAAAACCAGGCACAAGTATCTGCTTGAAAAATAAGCTGCCATCCTAAAAGTATGCAATGTTGTGCCATTAATAAAATCTATACAAATATACCCACTTATGGCAGTGAAGTTAGTATAATTTAAGTATACTTCTAGTATCTTTTGTATGTTAATGAAATTCTTCCATAGACATTTTATGGGCGCAGCAAAAACCATACGAAACAGTAAACTAATTTTTCAAACTCACTAATAGATTGTAATATTTATAAATTTGAAAAAATTGTTGGTAAAGAAAAAAATTGAGCAGTAAATTCAAGTGTCAAGTAGTCCCAGCGGTCCACAACACACAATGGCTATGAAGAAAAATTGATGACCAAATGACTTTATTGTGGTACAATGACTATGTAATTTTCTACATATTATGTACATATTCCAATATAATTTCATACATACATATGTATAGCGTGTATTATATACGAACAACTACTTGGTAGCTGCAAGCATATTGTGAGATTAAAATTCGTTCGAACATGGCTAAGCGTTTGTGTCGCCGAGAGAAAGGCAAACAAGGTGGGTGAGGGGCGGAAGGCAGACGGGAGGGACGAGGTGAAACAAGAGTGTAGACATTAGGGAAAAATATGCGCGTCGATGCGAGAGGTTGTTGGCAATACATGCTGATAAGTGAACGATATTTATGTATGGCACAAAGGCACAGTTACGTGTTAATGCGGCAAGGAGCACACACACACACACTTGCATATATATATGTATGTATATAAATGTTTATATTTGTATACATATTTAGAAGCACAGCACGGCACACATACTTCGAGCGGTCGCACTCGACTGCTGTCAGCTGTTATCTTCAGCACAGACGCATAAAAGTGCTTCTGTGCTTGTTGGGTGTATAGACGAGTACTTATGTGAGTGTGTGTGTGTGTGCGTGTGGTGGCGTTAACTACAATAAATTTCACGGCAGCCGATATTGGGGCATATATTAAAATTGCGATTGCGTAGCACTAAGACATTACTTGCAGCTTTTGCTATAAGTGAACAATTCATTCAGTACAAAGTGGTGGCCTCTGGTTTGGTTGAGGAGCAACAAATTTAAGACTACACAAATTTCTACATAAATAACTTTAAGTATGCGCTGCATGTGACTGTAATTTGAACACAACTAATGTTAATCAACTGCGGTCAAAGTAAGTGCAGACCGAAGCGTAACGACCAACGAATGGTTCACGGCCATTGCATACCAACAGGCGCTGGCCGTCATTGCTCACCTGTCTTATCACTACAAGCCACACTGGGCACTGTCTGTGTGTCATATCGCCAGCGTAGTCAGCACTAAAATCACTGGATTATTTTATACAAGTTGCCATCTTTGCGCAGCGTTGAACTCATTTGCAGACGTACAGCGTTCAACTAGCAGCAGGCAGTGCAAGTGTCAAAAACTGGCACAAAAATCGCATATTTTGTTTTATGAACATAATAAATACTCTCAATCATCATCAATTTCCAAAAATACTCAATCGCATTACACCAGTGGCAGCGACAGTGACGGCGCCAGGCAGCTGGCAAAGAAGGGCGAAGGGACGAGTGGAGCGCTTCGCTGAAGCTGCACATCAGATGTTGTGCGTTAAATAGACGAACAAGGCCGCCAGACAGACACAAAGAGAGACAATGTCACTGGCAAGAAGGCGAGACAGCGAAAGCTATTGATGGGGCAGCATGAAAGGACGAGCGTAGAGTGTATAAAGAAAACATAAAGTAAAAGGCGAAATGCCACTTAAAATGGGTGAGGCCACAAAATGTGCTGCAACAACGTTGGCATAAGAATGAGAAGCGCGGGGGGCGATGGCAACGGGCGAGCGAGTTGTACAGCGTGGAATGCAAAAACCAAGGCAACAGCTAACCACCGGCAATGTTTGTCTGCGTGTGTGTGTGTGTGTGTGTAGCGAGCGAAGAAAAAGGAAAGTAATAAAATTGAAAGCATGAAACGATTTTTCTTGCAAAGTAGCAGCAAAAACACAAAACAAGAAGAAAAAACAAGACAAAAAACAGCAGCAAAATCGGAAATAGAAATCATAAAGGCGTAGTGGCCCAGCGAGTGTACGGCAATATGGAGAGCTGTGTGTTGTTGTGTGTGTGTGTGTGTGTCGAGAATAAATGTGCCTGGTGATTTCTTTTGGCAAGTGTCATGAAAAAAAATAACAAATAAAGGCAGCACGAAAAATTCAAGAAAAATAAATAGCATAAAACGGAATAAAAAGAGATGCAATAGTCGAAGAGAAATGGCAACAGTAATTGCTTGGGATGTGGACAGCGAGAGTGTTGGTGGGTAGCGAGTGTAAGTGAGTCGAGAGCCTTAAGGAAGCTAGCTGCACAAACAATGAAAGTAAAAAAAATAAATAACAAAAATAATTTGTGATAGTGTAGTTTGCGCATTTGTAAGGAAATCGAAAGTCATCTGGACATAGCTTATGATCAAATATCCTGTACCAAGTACTCGTTAACGAGAATTTGATATCAAGTATGTACTTCTTGCCAAGTTGTAAGTACGTTATTAACAATTTTTTTGCAAATAGGTGCTGTCCAAAATGCCGCACCGCTGTATCAGGTAATTTGATCAAGTTTCCGGTAACAAGTAACCGGTTACAGAAACACTATATCAAGTCCTAAGTGCCAATTAGTGTTAGTGTGTACTAAAAATAACTAAAAACCATGTATTCTCTACTAATTGTTGAAATTATAACACGTTTCCGATACCAAGTAACCGGTTATAAAATACTATATCAAGTCCTTAGTGTCAATTAGTGCTAGTACACACTATAAATAACTAAAAACCATGTATTCTTCACTCAGTGTTGAAATTGTATCAAGTTTACGATACCAAGTAACCGGTTGCAAAACACTATATCAAGTCCTAAGTGTCAATTAGTGTTAGTATACGCTATACAAATCTGAAAACCATGTATTCTATACCCAGTATCAAAATAGTATCAAGTTTCCGATACCAAGTAACCGATTGCAAAAACACTATATCAAGTCCTAAGTGTCAATTAGTGTTAGCTTACACTATAAATAACTTAAACCATGTATTCTTCACTCAGTGTTGAAATAGTATCAAGTTTACGATACCAAGTAACCGGTTGCAAAACATTATATCAAGTCCTAAGTGTCAATTAGTGTTAGTATACACTATACAAATCTGAAAACCATGTATTCTATACCCAGTATCAAAATAGTATCAAATTTTCGATACCAAGTAACCGATTACAA
This sequence comes from Melieria crassipennis, assembly GCA_963668005.1. Taxonomy (NCBI): domain Eukaryota; kingdom Metazoa; phylum Arthropoda; class Insecta; order Diptera; family Ulidiidae; genus Melieria; species Melieria crassipennis. The sequence goes on from OY764963.1 coordinate 7,384,987, forward strand.
AAACACTGTATCAAGTCCTAAGTGTCAATTACTGTTAGCATACACTATAAATAACTAAAAACCATGTATTATGTACTCAGTGCTGAAACGGTATCAAGTATTCAATACCATGTAACCGGTTACAAAACCACTACACAACACAAAAAATATTTGTGGTATATTATAGTATGGTATAGTTTATGGTATAGTATAGTTGACCGAAAAATAGGGAATGAGGGGAAAATCTTGCGGACATGACTTATATTCAGTACCTACCAAGCAACCGGTATCAAAAATTAGTTATCAAGTACTTCATGTCAACTTTTTAAAATACGATATAAGGAATTTTGTACCAAGAAGTCGGTGTCAGAAACCTCTTACTATTTGTAATGAAATAGCTTGCACTATCAAGTAGTCAGTCTCAAGTCTACGGTATCCAGTACCCGGTTACAACATTATGTCAAGCTCTTTGTGTCAAAAACTGTTAGTTTATACTATCAAGTTCTAGTTATATTATTTCCCATCTACCAGCATGCATTATCAGGGAGTAAGTTTTAAGTTTTCGGTACCAAGTAACCGGTTACAAAAACATTACATCAAGTCCTAAGTGCCAATTTGTGTTAATAAACACTATTAAAAAATCAATAAAAAGTATTTTGTACCCGGTGCTATGATACTCATAAAATTAGCAATGATCAATCATGTAGTTTCCAGTTTCCGGTACCAATTACCCAGTAACAAAAATTCTGTATCAATTATTTAGTGTCTATAAGTATTAGTATAATGATTTCTTTACCACGCATTTTGTAGCAAGTACTCGGTGTCAGAAACGTAGTATAATGTACCAGGTTTAGTATAAACAGTGTCGTATTAAGTATCCAATACCGACTACTTGCTGTCAAGAATATAAAGTTAGATATTAAGCGAATCAAGTATCAAGGAAATTATGATCATATATCCGGTATAAAGTCTCAAAAAGTTCACTTCAAGTATCAAGTACCGGGTACCCGATATTAAGTATGTCAAGTACGCTGTTTTAACCATCCACTTTCAAGAACTTTGCACTCTGCATCAGGGATGTGTGACTAACTTCTTCAAAGACAGCCCCAAAAAAATTCGTAACAAGTATCTGATACCATGTACTCAAGGTCCAGGACAATCTACTAAGTACCAAGTACATTTTACCAACTACAAACATTGTATTCAATATCAAGTTTGTGCCAAATTTGATCAAATCTTCAGCATACAGTATCAAGAAGTCCCTATCAAGTATCGAGTACCAGGTATTCGATGTCAAGAACATGATATCGAGTATCAAATTCGTCTTACCAAGTACCCGGTATCAAGAACATTATATTCAGTATTATGTGCGTTCAAATTATTAAGTATACTATCTGAAAAAGCTCGCATCATGTATCGATTACCAGGTATTCGATGTCAAGAAAATCATACCAAGTACCAAATACATAAAACTAACCAAGCGATATCAAAACATTAGTTACAGTGTTATGTGCGTTCGAGCTGTTATCAAATGTTTAGTATATTGCCTAAAAAACTTTGTATCAAGTATCGAGTACCAGGTACGCGATGCCAAGAAGGTCATTTTAAGAAATAGAAGAAGTAGATTTTACTAACTGCCCGGTGTAAAGAAAATTAGATATAGTAGCAATTATATAACTTTAACAATTATAACAGTCTGCAAAAGTTCGCATCAATTATCGAGTACCGGGTACACGATGTCATACGCATCAAACCCAGTACCAAATACATTCTATCAACTATTCGATGTCAAGAACATTATATTCTTAATTCGTGCGCTTAAATTATAAACACATATTCAGCATACAAACTGAAAACTCGGATTCTAGTAACGGGTACCAAGTACCCAATGCCAAGAACAATTTTATAAGTACATTTAACTATCTGGTGTTAGAAAATTGGATCTGGCAGAAATTATATAACTTTAACAATTTTAACAGTCTGCAAAAGATCGCATAGAGTATCGAGTACTGAATACTCGATGTAAAAAACATCAAACCAAGTACCAAATACATTTTTTAACTATTCGATGTCAAGAACATTGTATCCTTAACTTGAGCACTCAAATTATGAATACATGTTCAGCATACGAACTGAAAAAATCTGATTTAAGTAACGAGTACCCAGTACCCAATACCAATAACTCGATACCAAATGTCAAAAGCATCATCAAAGCATCAAATATACAGTACCAAGAAGTATGTATTGAGTTATTTATTAAGTAACTGGTATCTAATAGCAAGTACCCACTACAAAGTACGCCTACACAAAATCGTTTATGAATAATTCCGAAACTTTTTTCTTTTCAACACTTTAAATGTTACAACAAAAAATTTTGTGCCCAATGTATTGATTTATTATCCATCAATACAGTCAACAATTCTGTCAGACGATAAAGTCATAAAGTTGCCTACACACTTATTTGCTTCCATTCAACTGACCTCAGACAATTTGGCTGGCATTCAAAGTCCCGGGCTGGCTTTGCAGCGCTGTTCACTTTTCGCTTCATTTGCGCTGCGTTCTTGTTTTGATTCCCACGACGCAAGTTTTCAATAGATTTTGCCAAAAGTAAAGTCGAAGAAAACAACACTAAGTCTCGATTGTTGGCGCCCATTTTTCGCACACACACACGCCCAAAAGTAGACTACAAGGCGAAGGCAAATTCACTGAATCAACACTTGCTATAGTTTTTTGGGTTGAATATTTTTGTCGTTGTTGTTGTCTTTTGTAATTTTTCTGGGCTTTGTGCAGGCATGGACCATAAATTGTTGGCAAATGCGTAAAAGAAATGCAATAAATTCGGCGCATGGAAAATCGATGGCTGACGTACGATGTGTGTGCAAATGCTCAAGTAGGTCGCCATAAAATATGCTTCATGAAATAAAAAAAAAAAAAAAATGTGAATTCTGCAGCAGCCAGTAGAAGAAAGACGCTGTGGAAAATTAGGACAAAAAATTGTGTTCAGGCTGCTGACTGACTAACTGGTTGGCTGGTTGGCGCTTATTGGGCGCCATTAAGTTTGCTGCATTTTTGTGTGCATGACAGAAGTGTTGGTTGTGCGTAAAGCTGGTCCACACTATTCGTAAAATTTCTACAGTCTGAACAGTGTTTTATGAATATTTAGAGAAAAGAAAGCTGAGAGAGAAATGCATTCTTGTGAAGATGCTTGTTAGGGGCCCAAGCTATGGTGGTGAAAAAATATGGCATACTTTTAGGCACTGTTTTCTAGTATAGAATGCAAATATGAATGAACGAATATATCAGAAACTTGTAGACAACGAAAAGCAACAATGCTTGTCCAACAATCAGGTAGACAACCCATTATTTCTTTACTTTTCAAACATATTTTTTTACTCACTCATCAATTTTTTGGCATGGCAAGGATATGTTTATCACATGTATTTACTTACTTGCAACTATGCTTTTTTCAGTCTATTCCATTTCTCTGTTTTTCCTACAAAATTTTGGCAAGAGTTGTTTCTATTCCCATTGGTGTACGAAAAGAACAGGAAGAATAAAAAAGCAAACACGAAAATATCTGCCAACATCAGCAATATAAGTTCGATTTTACCTTGATTTTGCTTTCACAATCAGTTTCTTGTACCTTCATTGTCGCCTTTTAGGAGGACGAGCGAGGTGCGGCAAGCTCAGCTCGCAGCAATTGTAATCGATTTGGCGGTTGACAGCGACACAGCGCAGCGGGTTATGAAAGTGGAAAATTGTACAAGTGCAACGGCGCGTCGAGAGAATTTCGCAAAAAAATTGCTCAAGAAAATATTGTTGCAGCTTTGCAGGCGCTCGGCAGGTAGGCAGCCGGGTAGCGCGGGCGTTGAAAGAAATTTCATATCTGCAATATTTGAAATATTTGTGCAACATTTTTTTTCCTTGCTACTGCAATGTTGTTAGTGTTAGTGATGTTTTGTTGTTTTTATTTTCTGTAGAATATTCGAGCAGCAAAATATTGTGTAGATTTTCCAATAAAAATGTCGCCCATGTCATTGCACAAGAACGTCGAGAAAAATTTCAAGTCAAGAAAAATATAAGCCAAAGGAATCTTGAGCAGAGAAGAAGCGAACTGGTGAGGGGGTCGTGGGGACATGGCGCAACATTGCCACTCAGCATGTCAGTTGGTTTTTGTCTCGGGCTTGCAACTTTGTATCGAAGACGAAACAATGCCGTTTGTCTGGCATTATGAACGCAAGTTGGCCGAAAACAAATAACAAATACAAAAATAGATATGAAATGATAAAAACACAGCACAGCGCATTGGTGTCAATTGTGTGGAAACTGCAATTGCATACGTTCAGGGATTTGATTGTGGAAATTTCAAGCACACAGTGCACAATTCACACTGCACAGTGCATTGATGTGGCGGCAACTGAGCGTTGCAAATTGTCTTGGCCGTGACATGCCTGTGTGTCTGTTTGTCTGGCTGATTTTTTATTTTTTGTACGCTTTTAAATTTCGAGGGATTTTAAATTCCTTTCAATCAAGTAAATTTGTTTGTGTATGATTGGTTATAAAAAAAAAAATTGCCATAGAAATGTTTGAATATAGTTAAAGGATAATAAGGTGTAGTGAAATAAATTCATTATTTTTGTATTAAATTGAAGGCTTCATTTAATATAGTTAGACTGATCCAAATAGGCAACGTTTTGTTCCATAACTTGTGTCCATTTTGAAGCTAAATTGTGTCTCCAGGAGCTCATTAAATTTGCAAATTTTTAAGCCAGGTATTTACATTGCCTAGAAGTGAGTGGGAAAGAATCTTCTGAGGGTCGGAATTATTGATTTCGGGTAGGTTACATCACTCACATCACATCACATCACATCACATCACATCACATCACATCACATCACATCACATCACATCACATCACATCACATCACATCACATCACATCACATCACATCACATCACATCACATCACATCACATCACATCACATCACATCACATCACATCACATCACATCACATCACATCACATCACATCACATCACATCACATCACATCACATCACATCACATCACATCACATCACATCACATCACATCACATCACATCACATCACATCACATCACATCACATCACATCACATCACATCACATCACATCACATCACATCACATCACATCACATCACATCACATCACATCACATCACATCACATCACATCACATCACATCACATCACATCACATCACATCACATCACATCACATCACATCACATCACATCACATCACATCACATCACATCACATCACATCACATCACATCACATCACATCACATCACATCACATCACATCACATCACATCACATCACATCACATCACATCACATCCCATCCCATCCCATCACATCACATCCCATCCCATCACATCACATCACATCACATCACATCACATCACATCACATCACATCACATCACATCACATCACATCACATCATATCACATCACATGACATGACATCACATGACATCACATCACATCACATCACATCACATCACATCACATCACATCACATCACATCACATCACATCACATCACATCACATCACATCACATCACATCACAGCACATCACATCACATCACATCACATCACATCACATCACATCACATTACATTACATTACATCACATCACATCACATCACATCACATCACATCACATCACATCACATCACATCACATCACATCACATCACATCACATCACATCACATCACATCACATCACATCACATCACATCACATCACATCACATCACATCACATCACATCACATCACATCACATCACATCACATCACATCACATCACATCACATCACATCACATCACATCACATCACATCACATCACATCACATCACATCACATCACATCACATCACATCACATCACATCACATCACATCACATCACATCACATCACATCACATCACATCACATCACATCACATCACATCACATCACATCACATCACATCACATCACATCACATCACATCACATCACATCACATCACATCACAGCACATCACATCACATCACATCACATCACATTACATTACATTACATCACATCACATCACATCACATCACATCACATCACATCACATCACATCACATCACATCACATCACATCACATCACATCACATCACATCACATCACATCACATCACATCACATCACATCACATCACATCACATCACATCACATCACATCACATCACATCACATCACATCACATCACATCACATCACATCACATCACATCACATCACATCACATCACATCACATCACATCACATCACATCACATCACATCACATCACATCACATCACATCACATCACATCACATCACATCACATCACATCACATCACATCACATCACATCACATCACATCACATCACAGCACATCACATCACATCACATCACATCACATCACATTACATTACATTACATCACTTCAGAAGTGAAGTGCGGTTCCAGAATGTTTCAATAAACATACTGAACTTAGACGAATATAATTATTTTTCTTGGTTAAAAATTAAAATATTTTTATTTAAGTATTCAACAATTTTTCAATAACTTTTCTTATGCCAAACGAAATTATAAAGTGGCTATAGACCAACATAAACTCCAATTATTGCTAAGTTCTGCTGTTACTTTGATTATGTTTTATAAAATTTAAGCACTAAATAATTTATGAATTTTATACAACAAACTCAAATTTATAGTTGACAAAAATTACTTAGAAATGTAATTAAAACTGATTACATTCTGATGCCAATTTATTTAGTTCGGCCAAATATGTATACATTTTAACAGCATGAACAGAGCAAAAGCTTGCAGCATTGATTCACTCTCAAAGCCCAAAGTTATGCTATGAATCAACATACAGACACACACACACATACATATGTACATAAACATTGCATTGCTGCTCTCGTCTAATCTTTTGTTGGTAAGAGGCTAAAATTAAATTCTTTAAATTGTTTATTTTTCAACAAATTTGTTTATATTTCTAAATGGTTTTCAATTCCATTTGAGTTGGTATTTATTATTTTTCTATATATTTTTGTATATTTAGTTGTTTATTTCCAAATAAAGGTTTGCATAGTTCATGCTAAATTTTTCTTTAAATTTCCTGTCGCAAATATTGATTCAATTCATATATTTTCTCAAATGGCATTCCAACCACTGCCCATCAAATATCACATCACATATGAAATGACTAAAATTATGCAACATATTTGTAAGCAAACTCTTTGGTAATAAATAATTTTTGTTAAATACTCGTATTTTCTCTTTTCAGTCGAGTAGTTTCATTGCAACTTCTGCAGCACGTCGGGTGAGTTTACAAACACTTAATTGTATGTCATACAATTTTCATAGCGAAATTTAAACATTTTGCAGTATTTAATTTTTGTTGCTACACTCAGCATTTCCATTTCAATTTTCTTACAATTTACTTTAAGCACAAAACACGCTGTAAACAAAATTTAGTTCAACATATTGAAAATTGTAGTCTTCTTCTGTGTGAAATCATTGAAATGTTTTTAGAATTTATTTTGCTTTTATTCTTTCACATTTTGTATTTGTGTTAAATTGTGCAAATATTTTCTTAGCATTTAGACGTAAAATATGCTTTAAATATTGCAAATTGCCAGCTTAAAGTGTGCATAGGGGACTAGGCGCCTAAAAGTTGGCAACATGTGCATGTTAAATGTAATTCAATAGTTTGTTTGCCGCAAATTAGCACTTTGACGCGACAGTTGAATGTGTGGCAGCACAATGCATTTGTTGAAGCGCCAAATGTTGACCCGAAGCGGTAAAGCCTTAAAGTATGCTAACACTTTGGACGTATGCGCGAATGCGTCAAAACAATGTTAAGCCACAAATTGAAATGTACAAAGTGAAAGAGAAATTAAATTCAATTTCCAGCATTCGGCGCAGTTATATGCACAACAACAACAACAATGATAGCAACAATGATATCAGCAACGATAGCGACAACAATATTGGTCAATGCAATTATCCGGCATTAACCCCTTTTTCGGCAACACGGCTAACCGACAGCGCGTACACGAACCCAACAACAACAATAACAACAACAACAGTTTGTGCCGAGCATAATTTGGCGTACGCAATGTGCGTTGGCGGAAGTGTGCGTGGTTGTCGTGTGGCCAGCGCCTCGAGGCACCGTTGATAATGTGTTGTTGACGTTCGAGAGGCGGCCGATGGCGTCGGAAGTGACCGCTGCTTGTTAGCAGCACCCGTCCCCCTCGCTCACTGTCACCCCCTACAAAGCGTGCACAAATAAAGTGTGCAAGTGTGCAGTTGCCGTCGTACCGCAAAATTCAATTACACGCTACAAGTGAACCTAACTAAGCGACCCCGTCCCACGGCCGTCTGTCTGCCAACCTGACGCTGCCGTTCCAATAAAATATGAGTTGGTGTGCGTGTAGCTGCAGCTACGTGCTGCCAACGAGGCATAAGAACAAGCATGACAATAACAACAACAACCAGCAGCAGCAGCAGCAGCCTACTGGCAGCTGTTGCCGTTCGCCTCGCTTGGGGTGTCGAGTGGATCATGTGTGATATGACCGACAAAAATATGAACACGTTCTGTGTACAAACTTTTTCTACTTAATATTTTATTTTTTTTTTGTATTTTTTGCAAATCCCGAGTGTTTCATACACCAGTGGCGAGCAACAATAGAATTTAGTCTGCATTGGCAGCGACTTGCCGCATTGATCCTTGAAATGGGATTATTTAAGCTCAAGTCAGAAAAAAATACCTTGCAATAATCCGATTTTGAGTTTGTGCGCCCGTTTCGCACAAATTCGACATTCATTGTGAAAAATGAAATATAAAAGCAACACCAGCAAAGGTGAAGTGGGCGAAAGGATAAACGAAAATCGTGTTATTGTGTGTTTAATTTCGTTTATTGCAAGCAGCAGATAATAAAACTGAATTATAGGGAAAAGTCTTGTTTGTCGGCAAGAATGTTTCTGAAATATATTGAGCGATATTTGAGATTAAATTCCAGTTGGATGATGGCTGACGTGAGAAATTGCAAAGCACACAAACAAGTTTTTTAATGAACTCATGGGGTGCACTAATTTGAAAAAGAAAAGGTGGCCTAAAAGTGTGCTACAGAAAATGTGGTTTATGGTTGCAAAGATGTGATACGAAAACAAGTAGAATTATGTATACCTTGGCTTTACTCATACTCTTCCGGTTGATCTTTTTGATATTTATTGTTTAATATGTGTCAGAGTAGTTATCCAATCAAGTTCTGATTTCGACTCACTGAACAAATTCGAAAGTAGTTTTTAATAACAAAAATATTTTTTGGGATTTATTTTCATATTTAAACCATGGCACAGTGATTCGTTCCATAGACAAAATTAAAAAAATTTATGGTCTCAGAATTTAAGGATTTTGATGTCATTTGAAAGAAAAAACTCCAACTAAGAAAACCCCAAAAAATCTGTGCAAAAAATCAATTAGTGTCTGTGAAAAAGCGGCTCAAAGTTGAAACTTTTTTCACAAACAAATTGAAACCCATATTTTCTGTTTTTTAGTCTACTGAGTAAAAAAATTTTAAAAATACATGGTTACCAAGAAGTTGCTTAAACTTTCAATATAGAATAAGAAATGATGTGGCCATTTTCGCTTTAAATGTTTTCCCAAACTTTGCAAAGCGTAGGCTTTTACTTCACTTTTAATTCAAAATATTTTTCTAAGTCTAAAAATCTGAAAATTGGCAAAACTTAGAGGAAAATATTTAAAAAGTATGTGAAAGTATGTTCCTGGATTTTTTTTTATTTTAAGAAGCATTCTTTCTTTGTTGGATAATGTAATTATATCCTCCGATATCTTCCGATCTCAGAAAATAATTCAATTTGAAAAGTGGTCTAAACACGTATTTTTTGACAAAATTTATTTTATTTATGCCTAAAAGTCTGCAATTAGCATTAAAAATTATAAAATCTGCAGAAATGCAAAACATACATCTATTGTTATCGTTTTTATTGCAAACCCAGAGGGTCCCGATACAATTTCTGTTACTCTTTGGAATAATCAATGTTGACGTTACCGATTAAATGTAAATTTGGTGCTATAGCTTTCTAAAAATGACGAAATTTGCAAAATTAAGCCTCAGGCATTGCGAAACTACAACAGTTTAAAAAAACCAAATGGAGATTTCAATTAAGCAGACCATGGTTAACTAGTATACCAAATTTTATGAAGAACGGACCACTCCTTCTAATTTTGTCCCGCGGTTGTATGGAGTCGAATTACTGTGCATGGACGCAATATTTTTAATAAAAAAAAATCAAGATGAAGGAAGCGTTGCAGATATGATCATTTGGAATATTGGTTGCCCTTCCATCTGCTATTCCACGTGAAAGTTTTGTAGGAGATTTTAGTACCAATTTTGAATAAGTACGAAATAAACACTTAAACACATTTTCAGTTTCGGCTTAATTCTGGCGTTCAAGTTAATTTCTGAGCTTTGATGTATTCACAGACCTATAGTAGAATTTTATGGCGAATATTTTCGTTGTACATTTTTTCCTTAAAAAGTCCTGTTTTACAGGGCATTTTTGGCATTTTAGAAAACAAGGGTCAAATTGACCCATAAAAATAGTAGCTACAGGGTTAAAATGCTCCACAAATATATTCTTCGTAGTATTTTACATCAAATTGCTGAACACATCATATACCTAAAATGTGAGGTTACATGGGTTTCGTATGCCGATTGACCACAAGAATGTGCAAAACGGGGAAAACTAAAAAGAATTCAGATGTAAACTTTCAAAACGCCGATACACGTATATTTTTTGTTGGTCCCCTCTACCAGAATCCGTTGTCAGAACGTTGTTATTTTTTGTGTTGTACAGTGTTATTAGTTGAGTTTTATTTTTTGGGGGAAAAATAAAAACTATGCAAGTGACAAATAAAACTCACCGCATTATTTTTATTTTTCCCCCAAAAAATAAAACTCAACAAATAATTTTTATTTTCTTTAAAAAAAAAAATCAACTAATAATTTTTATTCGGTGAGCGCAAAGTAGAAATCGAAAAATAAGTTTTATATTTTGATTTTCATATTTAGCTTATAATTTTTACGGTCCCTGCTTTAAACATGATTTTTTTCATTTTGTCTACGTGGTTTACCGGTTTACTGCCTGGGTGACCTCAAGCACATTCGCCGCCATTTTGAATAAAACTCACAAAAAAAAATAGTTTTTCCGTCCCTCAGTATGTGTTCAATAAAAGCTTTGGAAATAATTATTCTAAGTTTTTCCATAGTTGCACAATAAATCCTTAAAAATAGGCCTTTTTGCAAAAAATTGATAACTTAACAGATTCACTTTCGATTCACTTTCGTCAATTACATTTAATACCTACAATTAAATTTGTTTTCTATACCTCAGTCTGTATTCAATATACCCTCTGGAAGGAAATCTTCAAAGTTTTTCCATAGTAGCAAAATAATTCATTAAAGTTAGGTCTTTTTTTTTCGTAAAACGGAAAACCAACAGAGGAAGTTACTGAATCATCGTCAACCGCTTCAGTTTCGATGCACTCTCGTCGTTTACTTCTTTCGATCCACTTTCGTCAATTACTTTTAATACTTATAATTAAATTTTTTCCATACCTCAATCTGTATTCAATAAACCCTCTGGAAGCAAATCTTTAAAGTTTTGCCATAGTCGCAAAATAATTCATTAAAGTTAGGTCTTTTTTTTCGTAAATTGGACTATCACCAACAGAGGAAGTTACTGAATCATTGTCAACCGATTCACTTTCGATCCACTTTCGTCAATTACTTCTACTTTCACATCATTTGCCTGATGAAGCAAATAATCCTTACCGCCGTCATCATTGTTGTACTTCATCACATTCGGGATTAGCATCAATTAAGGATTAAAACTCTAGCGACCAACTAATTTATTTAGAAAAGAAACATTACTCTAAAAGTATGCTATCGAAAACATGTTTTATGATTGCATTTGTTTAAGAAAAGATATACAATTAACGGTTTAAGGTTTAGGAAAAGATATACCATTAAATTTTTAACTTAAGAAAACTTCTACCATTGAAGAGACAAAGAACAGAAAAAAGTAAATGCCTTAAATAACTAAAAGTAGCCTAGAAGTATGCTTTATAAAATTCGAGTTACAATTGACAATATGAGACCAAATTCCAGTTAGCTGACGGTTGGCTCAAACATTGGCAGAAATTCCAAAGCAAGTAACAAATAACTTTTCTAAGAAAGCCTAAAAGTACGCTATAGAAAACATGTTTTATTATTGAATATGATTTGAAAAAGATGCACAATTAAACTTTTAAAGTTTGCAATTCTAGTCTCAGCTTGGAGGAAATTCAACGTTTTAAAAAACCACAAGAAGCCTATAAGTATGCTTTATAAAATACGAGTTACAATTGACATTATGAGACCCAATTCCAGTTAGCTGACGGTTGAAGCACACATTGCAATAAGTTCCAAAGCAAGCAAACATTATTTTTTTTTAAGAAGTGGGTGGACACTCTACTCCTTAATTTAGGGAACGTTAGCCTTAAAGTAAGCTATGGAGATGTTTATTCACTATTTTAAAAAATAAGCCTAAAAGTATGCCTTTGAAAACATGTTTAATGAGTGAATATAATTTGAAAAAGATGTGCAATTAAAATTTTAAAGTTTACGAAAAGATGTGCAATTCTTGGTTTAGTTTGGGGAAACAAATTTGAAACGACAAAGAACAAAATTAAATTTAGAAGAAAAGAGACAGATAACAAAATATAATTTATTGATTTAAAAAAACAAAAGAATCCTAAAAGTATGCTATATAAAAAAGAGTTATAATTGAGATTCTGAGACCAGACGATGTACGCGAACAATGTGAGAAATTTAAAGTGTTCGAAAAGTTTTTTATGAAAGTCAGTGAAAAATCAGCTTACTTTATAAAAGGAAAGTTTTACGACTATAAGATACAATATTTGGATTAAGTTTAAACAGTAAAGCAAATGATTAAAGAGGAAGGAAGTAAAAAATTAAAACAGACAATTGTTATTTTCGTGAATTTCCAGGTTTTTTTTAGTATTAGTTTTAATATTTTGTTTTTCCTATTTGAAGTTAAAGTAGTAAACACAAAATTACTACTTGAAGTCAGGTTCTGAAGTGTGATTGCAGTACAAGCCGCATTTCTACTCGAAGGCCTGAGAAAACTCCCATTGTAGGTCTCTTCATATAAAATATCCGACTGTCTCCTTACGCGGATTCAGTCAATAAATCAACTCGACTTTTTGATGCAATTTAGCAGGATCCGCTCCTGTTGCATTGTTCAGGCCAGATAGGAATGTAGACACTTAAAAAGTGTTTACTACTTTATGAGATTAAGTTAGGTAGGACAAGCAGCTCACAGATATCTCGACTAGTACATACTTTCATTCGGAGGTCTCAGCGACTCCGGGAGAAAGTGTGGCAGAGCTCTTTTTATTCTGTGTTCTGTAGTGGTTTGAATCAATATGAATTTCGAAAAAATCTAGCGGTATCCACCGATGGCATAGGGCCTACTATGGAGGTATCACAATGGATTCTGTGAACCTTCATTAAAAGCCCAAACTGGTCCTGAGAGTGAGGGGCTTTGAGTCTGAACTATGAGGGGTTCCCGCCTTCATTACAAGCTTGTCCTGGTCTGAGTGTCAACTATGATGGTGTCACACCTTCATTGGAAGCTCGAACTAGTGCTGAAAGTAATGGCATCTGAATCCGAGGTATGATGGCGTCATACCTTCATTAGAAGTTCAACCTGGTTTTAAAAGTAAGCGGATCTGAGTCTCAACTATGATGGTTTCGCACCTTCATAAAAAGCTCGAACTAGTTCTGAAAGTAAGGGGGTCTGAGTCTGAACTATAATGGGTTCACACCTTCACTAGAAGCTCGAACTGATCCTGAAAGTAAGAAGATCTGAGTCTGAACTCTCGTGGCGTCACAGTTAGAAGCTCAAACTACTTAGTCCTAGAAATAAGGGAATCTGAGTCCGAAGTATGATAGTGTCATACCTTCATTAGAAGCTCAACCTGGTCTTGAAAGTAAGCGGATCTGAGTCTCAACTATTCTGTTTTCGCACCTTCATAAAAAGCTCGAACTAGTTCTAAAAGTGAGGGATCTGAGTCCGAACTATGATGGGTTCATACCTTCACTAGAAGCTCAAACTTAAAGTAAGAAGATCTGAGTCTGAACTCTCGTGGCATCACAGTTAGAAGCTCAAACTACTTAGTCCTAGAAATAAGGGAATCTGAGTCCGAAGTATGATAGTGTCATACCTTCATTAGAAGCTCAACCTGGTCTTGAAAGTAAGCGGATCTGAGTCTCAACTATAGTGGTTTCACACCTTCATATGAAGCTCGATGTGGTTCTGAAAGTAAAGGGATCTGAGTCCCAAGTATGGTGGTATCACAGTGGGGTCTATGGTCGCGGAGCAGCCCCTCTTCTTCGCGAATTATCAAGTTGCTTTATCAAAATTGTACACCGGTTTCTATAAATTTGGTGCATCCGTCACATACTTACTGAGTGTTCTCTAAATCCACAGTTTCAATAGAATTTAGGATTTTTCGGATGTTCACGTCATGTCTCCCTTGTTTAGCGAAAATTGATCCCTTTAGTATAGTATTTAGCAATTTTCACGACAATCAATTTTGTTATCTAACTTCAAATTTCACTTTGACTTGACCAAGCATTGTTGAGTTTCTCTTTTCTAACATTGAAGCATACATTTAATTGTGGGTTGTTGCAGTTTGACATTGTAAAATGTAAATTTTAAAGTTCAAATTCTAAAAAATTTCTTGACATCAAATTTTTCAAAGGCCTCTGGCTGCAATTAAAATCTATGCTACGTTCAATGACTGGACGCTGTAAGTATTTTTGTTGGCATATTCATAAACGTTTCATATTTGCCAAATTGTAATTACTCGGACATATCATATCGTATTGCGCAGGAAAGTATGCAAAGTATTTCATTATATGCATAAATGTGGTTTATTAAAATTGTGTAAATAAAGCATGATGCAATATTTTTGCAATGGTGACGATGCGTTCGAATGCAAATTTGTGCATTGCAAAATTAATTCGATGCTATATTGCCGAACGGTAGACATCAACAACAAACACAGCAATAAAAAACAACAACAACAATAACTGTCATAATAAATTTCATTGATTTACACTGTTGCGCAAAGTATTGAATGCAATTTGTATTACAAATAATAACTGCAAACGCCTAAATATAGGCAACATGCATTTTTGTTTGCTTAACACGACTGCCTGCATGAGCATGGTGTGGCATAGTGGGCGTTTCAATGTGTGTCTGTATTGTTGGGTTCGACTGGGAGTATTTTTGCGTATTTCATCAAATCAAATCACCGAGCGGCAACAGTTGCTGCAACAACAAAAAAATCCATGGCAAGAACATTGAATTGTTGAAATTGATTTGACTGGCGTTGTGTGAATGCATAGCTGTGAGTGTGTGCGTTTGTTTGTATTTGTAAGTGTGTGTGTAATTTGGAATTTTTTTCCCTTGGCCGTCAACAATTTCCGATGATATTTGCAGACATGAACACACACACACACACACACATGTAGACTGTGTAGAAAAAACATTACGAAAAGCAAATAAACAAGAAACTAATTAAATTGATTTCAAACTTCAACACCGTTGCATTTGTGCCACGTCGTCTTTGTATGTGTGTGTGTGTTTGTGTGTGCCCAATCAATCGTTTGTCCAATGCAATTTTGTTTCAATTGCAATTGAACGTAAATTTTTCCACAATAATTTATTTTTTGTGTGCACATCAAAGAAAGTCAATGTATGTGTGGCTTTGTGTGACTGCAGGTGAGACCATAAATATACAGAAAAAAGGTGTGAAAAAGCGCATTTTTATTGGCACATGATTGTCTGTGATTTCTGGCCCCGTTGGCGGTCAATGAATCTGTTCGAAATTGTGTGTGTATGTTTGTTTTTTGTGTTTGTATGTGGGTGTGTCTGCATTAAATTAAAGGACCTTAAAAGTTAAAGGTTTTAAAAGCTAAGATGCTTTAACATAAGAAGTGAAGAGGCATTACGACTTCAAAAATTGGCATTTTTGAAAAGAAAGTGGTTCAGAAAGTAATGCAGAAGGCAATGAACTCTGTGTCTGACTTGAAAAGGGGATCACTCTATGGGCCAATAAGTTGCTTCAAGGCTTTGACTAAGCCAAGTTAAAATCTGATTTAAAAAAAGGTGAACTTTATTGCAGTGGTGGGGAGAGAAAAGATGGTGGCGAAGGTGGTTTTCCGCCCATTCTTTTATTCGTCTCTTTGCTCTTGAATTGTACAGGACTCGTGATTCAGAAACTGGGACCGGAAATAACAGTTATTTATGAAAACTATATATGAAAAAATTACAAAGGTCATACAAATAAATGAAACATACCAATACATTTTTTTTTCGCACGGAGAATCAAACTTGGTAATACACTTTTTTGTAATATTTATGGAAAAATTAAAAAATAAGAATTATAAATATAATTTATATAAAAATAAGATTATTTTTATAAATAATTTATGTATTATTTTAAATTTATTTCATTTATTTATTTTTTAATTTATTTTATTATTTTTTATAAATTATTTTTTAAAAATAATTCTTATTTTTTATTTATATTTTATAAATCCTTTAATAACAATTATTTTTGATTTTTTCATATTAGTCCACAAATAACTGTTTCTTCCGATTTTTATTTTAATTGTCCAATGATAACAATTATTGGTGACTTTTATTTAAAAAAGTCATCAATAAAAATCAATCAGTGACTTTTATTTTTTTAGTCATCAATAAAAATCAGTGAGTGACTTTTATTTTTAAAGTCATCAATAAAAATCAGTCAGTGACTTTTATTTTTTGAGTCATCTATAAAAATCATTCAGTGACTTTTATTTAAAAAAGTCATCAATAAAAATCAGTCAGTGGCTTTTATTTTTTTAGTCATAAATAAAAATCAGTAAGTGACTTTCATTTATAAATAATAAAAGTCATCAATAAAACCATTCAGTGACTTTTATTTTTGAAGTCATCAATAAAAATCATTAAGTGACTTTTATTTTTTTAGTCATCAATAAAAATCAGTAAGTTACTTTTATTTATAAATAATAAAAGTCATCAATAAAACCATTCAGTGACTTTTATTTTTTGAGTCATCAATAAAAATCATTCAGTGACTTTTATTTAAAAAAGTCATCAATAAAAATCATTCAGTGACTTTTATTTAAAAATGTCATCAATAAAAATCAGTAAGTGACTTTTATTTATAAATAATAAAAGTCATCAATAAAACCATTCAGTGACTTTTATTTTTTGAGTCATCAATAAAAATCATTCAGTGACTTTTATTTATAAAAGTCATCAGTAAAAATCAGTAAGTGACTTTAATTTATAAAATAAAATAAAAGTCACTGAAGTCACAGTGACTTTTTTTTAATAATAAAAGCTTAATAAAATCAAATAAAAGTAAAAAAATAACTCTTAAACATTGATTATTATAATAAAACTTAAAACTGTTACGATCCCTGATTTGTAAACGTAGATATTTTGTCATTTCTCATTAAAGTGCGCCAAAAAAAAATTTATAAAAATTTGTACACATTTTATTGATGGTGACACCAAAAAGTATGCAATGAAATCAGCGCTTTAATTCAATAAAAACTAACCATATTACTAGAGGCTTTGCCAAATGGGCATTTCGCTTGTTTGTTGTTGGTGATGAGAGCAGCCGAAGTTTCAGAAGAGTGAGCAAGAGGGAAAGAGTGTTAGGAATGGGGTAGAAACTACCGCAAAGCTTCTATGTGGGTAAGTAATGGCGCACACTGCGTGGCGTGGCGTTGACGTATTGAGCGCTATTGACGATGATTGATGTAGTTGTTGTGCTTGGCTGTGTGTGTGTGTGTGTGGATGGATGTGTCTGCTTTTCACTGGCATACTTTCGGGCTGTTAATAAAAATGCCAAAATGCTGTAATATTTATGGCAAAATTTTTAACTAAACTAAATATTTCATGCGACAGCACTTGAAATTTGATTCCCATACAAAAAACGCCTAAAACCATGTCACAAACGTTTGGGTTTTTGTTTTTAATTACAGTACACTGGCATATTTAGGTAGCGAACCGCTCTGTTTGGTAGCGAACAGCTTTTGGGCATCATTTTATTGTTGCATACTTCTGTGCGCACACTTACAAATCACTCATATTTTTGTTTTTAAAAAATGATTCATTTGTTTCATATTATTTTGCTGTTGTTTGTACTATCGTTGACTACTTTGGAGCTTTTTTTTAATTTATTTTTAGTTGTATATATCTGGCTGAAAAGTTTTCAGTTGGCATATTTTTCTAAAAATCGGTTTTTTGTTTTGTTATTTGTTTTTTTTTTCTAGCTGAAGCAACAATGAGTGTCGCTTTTAAAAATATTTTTCCAACAACAAAGGAAACTTTCACATGTATGCATATTTTTCAAATTTATTTCAATAGATGCAAATCAAAAAAAGGGGAAAAAGGATTTTTTTTTAGGAGTTTTTTTTTTAGAAAATACTTCAGTGCTTTGTTGCGATGCTTAGTTGTGTTATTTTTTGTATGGTTTCCATATGTTTGCGAATGACAGCAACACTTTATGCGTTCCATGCGTTCGCTGTGAAGTGACATCCAAACAAAATGTGGGCTTTCTTCACGCCGATCCGCAGCACTTTCGGTTTGTTTCAACACTTTGTTATTGTCGAAAAAACCATTAGCGCAGTTTGTGCTGTGTGTGTATGGGTATGTGTGCGTTTTACATGTGTGTGTGTGTGTGCGATTTTGGGCGGTTTTTAGCACAGCTATCTGAATTGTGTGTGGCAACCGAAGAAGCTGAAAGCACTTTTCCAAACTGGACTAAAATTTTTGCCCACATACCAACAGGCGTTGTTACATATTTGGAGAGCTAATGGATTTGGCAAAAAGTGTAAAGTGAAATCATTGCATAACTTTGGGTCACTAGCAGCAACAATGTGCTCAGACTGCCTAAAAGTATACCACAAATGATTGATGCCAGTGCCTCAACAATGGAGTTGTTTCAAATATTTAAAGCATACTTTTAAGCGCATTGCATAAATTATTATTTGTGTACTTTCAATATTTTCCATTACTTTAAAGTTGAATTTGAATTTTGAACTGCAAACGTGTATCATTGCATACTTTCAGGCATAATGCAGTCATTTACATATACATACAACACAGCACTTGCCTGACGCTTAGTTGACTCTCGGCTTGCAAGCCCACAAATGGCCCAACTGTGAGACGCCACAGCGAGCAGTGCAAGTGGCAAGTGGCATGTGTGCTGGCAATTAGGTGCCGTGAACACGAAATGTTTATTGTTTTTGTTAAATTTTATATGCACATTGAAGCGTGCACGGTTGCCATTTAATGGTCGACTGACTGCATACAAAGCGTGCGAACTTTTGTGGGTCTGGTTTCCCGCACTTGGCGCTGTTTTGAGCTTTGCGTTTGGCTTTCGCTTTGGCAAACGTGTCGCACATGCGGTGAGAAGTAATTCATTCGTTTATGTATTTTTAATTGTAGAAAAGTGCGAAAATTACGCCATCAAGGCTGTTATGTGCAAAATTATGCAATTAAATGGGTGGGTCTATAATTGACTAATTTGAAAAGAATGAACAGCTATGAAATGGGGAAGCAGGTGGCTTTGGTGTTCAAACAAAATGGTTTAGTGTCCAATCAAAGTACACATAAAAATAAAAAATGTTTTACTATGTACTTACAAAAGTAACACATGTGTGTAGCCCCTGAAAGTATACTACAATATTTTAATTGTAGCAAATACCTAACTACGTAAAGATTGACCCGTCACCCAACTAAAGTGAAGAACAGTGAAATTACATAGTTTGATGAACGATTTCATGAAAACTGTCCCATAATGGCAAATGGTGATGTGAGGCTAACAGTGGTCCTATTTAACTGTCAGTTTTTATTGCGATTAGTAAGAAATTTGTGAAAAAGATTTAAGAATGAAAAGAATTTTTTGCGGATTTTTTATTCAGTCATTGATGCCAAATCACTAAATCGCTAAAGTTAGACAACTGAGCAATACGTCTAAATGAGAAAATTTTTTTTTTCAAAGTGAGTGTTCGTTAGTGAAGATTAGTGTCTGACTGAAGGTGGATTTTTGGCCGAAGCCGAATATTTGGCATAAATAAAATATTCGGCCGATGGTTGAAGACGAATAATAAAAATTCTTTTAAGGAAAAAACTGAATACATTTTTACATTATTTCTTTATTTATTTATTTGTTAATAAATAAAAAATATAATAAAATATAAAAATAAAAAATATAATAAAAAAATATATACAGGCTGGCGCAAAAGTTGCCACCCAATGTTCTTTGACTTTAATTTGTTTATGAGTGAATGAATGAACGAATAAATGAAAGAATGAATAAATGGATGAGTGAATAAACGAATAAATGAAAGAATGAATAAATGAATGAATAAATAAACGAATGAATGAATGAATAAATTAATGAATGAATAAATGAATATATGAATAAACGAATAAATGAATGGATGAATAATGAATGAATGAATGAATTATTGAATGAATGAATGAATAAATGAATAAATAAATAAACGAATGAGTGGTCCGTTCTTCATAAAATTTGAAATACTAATAAATCATGGTTTATTGAAAGCATGCTGGTTAGATTTTTCAGATTTTACATTTAATCGGTAACGTCAATATTGATAATTGGAAAGAATTACAGAAATTGTATTAGGACCCTTTAGTTTTTCAATTAAAAATTACAATAATAAGTGTTTGATTTGCAGTTGTGCAGGTTTTTTCATTTTTCACGTTAATTGCATACTTTGAGGGATGAAAAAAATATATATATTTTGTCGAAAAATAGGTGTTAAGACCACTTTTCAAATTGAATTATTTTCTGAGATCGGAATATATCGAAGATGTGTTTACATCATTCGATAAAAAAGGAATGCTTCTTAAAATATAAAAAATCTCGGAACATACTTTCACATACTTTTTAGAGGTTTTCCTCCAAGTTTTGCCAATTTTTAGATTTTTAATTTTGAAAAAAATTTTAAATTTAAAATAAAGTAGAAACCTCAGCCTTGCAAAGTTTGAGAAAAGCATTAAAAGCGAAAATGGACACATAAATTGTTCATTTATATTGAAAGTTTTAGTGAATTCTTGCTATCCGTGTATTTTGATGATTTTTTTACTCAATTGACTAAAAACCAGAAAATAAGTTTTTAAATTTCTTTTGAAATAAATTGCAACTTTGAACAGATTTTTTACACACTCTAATTAATTTTTCTTAGTTGGAATTTAACGTTTTGAACGACATCAAAATCATTAAATTCTGAGACTAAAAATGTTTTGATTTCACAAAATTTGGGTAAAGCGACTGTTGGGGATTCCATTGACCCATATCGGCTTTTGAGTTCTGAGCGGGTAGCCAAATATTTACCAGAAATCAAAATTAAAGAAAAATTGTTCATTCTTAAATAAACAACAAATATGTTAGGCGCCTAAAACAATGCTTTATTTTTTAAGTTTTAGTAATTCTACTTAAACTGCCTGTTTTTCTGTATTTTATTATGAAAGTTTACCTCATTTTTTGTACTTTCTTTTTTATAAATATATAAATTTTATTAGTACTTTTTTGCTTAAACTGTTGTATGGTTGTTGTTATTGCAAAACTGTCGCATTGCCCTTAAAGCGCTATGCACACTTGAGTTGCGTTTAAGTGAGCGTGCAACACGCTGCGGTGTTACCCGATAGGCCAATAGGCGCCCCAGGAACGATTTTGCCTTTATGGTGTTTTCTGTCATTTTTTTTCCTATATTGTATTTCTTGTTGTTGTTGTTTTGGTTTGCTTGCGTTTTTCCCATACTTTGTGTACTTACTTTCGTTTTCCGCTTTCGGTTGCTGCAAGTTTCCGCTTGACACGCAAACCTTTTGACTTTTGCTTGTCGTGGCGGCTGCTTGGCCCTCGTCAGCCAGTCAGTCCGTCAGCCAACAGCCGCCATTGCCACAAGAGTGTCGTTTTGAGGTTAGTTTATGTGCCATGCACATACAAACATACAAATGTGTATGCAACGTTTGTGTCTGTGTGCTGACATGCAAATCGAAAGTCATGTTTCACTAGTTCCGTTTCAGTTTACCAGTCACACACACACATACACACATATACACACACATGTACAAACACACTGGTGGCCACTTAATATTTTGTTACTGTTACCTGTTTGCATTTGGCTGAGTGGCTGTTGCTGCCTAGACGTCGCGTGTCGTCTGCATTTTCTCACCTTTTTTGTTGTTCTTGTTGTTGTTTTTCTTTCTTTATTGCATGCACTTCGAAACCAAAATTTATTACGACACTGATTTTTATGATTATTTGACTTGATGGCGGCTGGCTGGCTGCTGGTGCTGCTTATTGCCTGATTGTTGTGGCGTTGAAATGTTGTTGAATTGTGTTAACACAAAACAACGACCATAAAAAATTTACATTTTGTTTTCTTAACACTTTTCCATATAGCGATGACATGTTAAGGCGACCACTTGGCGATTGGCGACAGTAAATTTGCAGTGCTTTTTGGCAAGAAACGAGTTGACATGTGGCATACTTTTTGGCGCAAGTTTAAATATTTATAGTTGTTGGTTCCGTTTATTTATGTCAACGAATAACGAAAAGTGCTGCCAAGTCAAAGAAAAGGAAAATATATATTCAAGTAAAACGAGCTGGCTTTGAGTGAAGTTTTAAAGGTATAGTTTTGGGCGTTTTAATGGCTACAAATTCACAAACGAGTTGCTGTGTGAATAGTAATTTTTTAAAAATTAAATCTGTACACTAAACCGATTTAGGTAAAAAAGATCTCGATGTCTTATGCGTAAAAATAGTACATAGGATATATAAGATTGATCACGCCCACCTCTTATGCTCAGTATGGTAAAAAAAATTCAGCTTTGGTATACTTTTGTGAAGCAATATAGCAATATATCAAACGATCGAATCGGAGGTTAACATAGGCTATATAAGATTGGCCACGCCCACTATAATGACAGCAATTAGCTGCTGTGTACTTTTGTAAGCCGATATGGGTATCAAACAATTCAGGGTGACATTGCGCAAAATATAGGCTATATAGAATTGGCCACGCCTACTTTTCGCCCCACTGAACTAACAAAACAAGGCTGCAATATATATATATAAATCAATATTGATATAAAATGATTCCATGTTTCATTGAAGTTAACAAAACTTGTATAAGATTGGCCACGCCCATATTATACGCCCAGTATAATGACAGAAATCAGCTTTGGTATACTTTTGTAAGCCGATATGGGTATCAAACAATTCAGGGTGGCATTGCGCAAAATATAGGCTATATAGAATTGGCCACGCCTACTTTTCGCCCCCACTTAATTAATAAGAAATAAGGCTGCAATATATGTATAGAAATCAAGGTTGATATCAAATGATTCCATGTTTCATTGAAGTTAACAAAGCTTGTATAAGGTTGACCACGCCCAGATTATACGCCCAGTATAATGACAGAAATCAGCTTTGGTATACTTTTGTAAGCCGATATGGGTATTAAACGATTCAGCGTGCCATTGTGAAATCTACAGGCTATATATAGAATTGGCCACGCCTACTTTTCGCCCCCAACTTAACTAGCAAAACAAGGCTGCAATATATGTATATAAACAATATTGATATCAAATGATTCCATGTTTCATTGAAGTTAACAAAGCTTGTATAAGATTGACCACGCCCAGATTATACGCCCACTATAATGACAAAAATTAGTAAGCCGATATGGGTATTAAACGATTCAGGGTGGCATTGCGCAAAATATAGCATATAGAATTGGCCACGCCTACTTTTCGCCCCCCCTTAACTATCAAACCAAGGCTGCAGTATACTTATGTCTGTAAATCAATAATGATATCAAATGATTCCATGTTTCATTGAGGTTATAAGATTGACCACGCCCACATTAACATAAACCTATGTTAATATATCATATATTTATAAGAATTTGGTGAGTATTTTCATTTGAATTTCTACTTTAAGCAAATTAACTACGAAACCGACATAAGCGTAGCCACATCTGGTATTTAGATAATTATACGAAATGTGTTTAACAATTTTTCAACTTGTGTTTGACAAAAGTTAACAGTGATGAGTTAACTGACATGACATTGCTTCAGCTGAAATTTCTCGTCTTGATCAAAACCAATTATTCAGTTGCTAAAATGTTTGTAATCTGCCAATCTCAAATTGTCTCAGATTTCATTCAATGCCATCTAATGCAATTGCGTTGTTAAAATAATTCCCTCAATTTCAACGCAAACTAACTAATCGACACCTAAAATTGCGTTCGACATCAGTGCCACCAAATCACCATCAATAATTGCCCAGCTCACAGGTTTTTTGCATCATTGCACTTAGTTCCTGCGCTTCATTTCATTTGCTGGCAAATCCACATGAAATATTTGCAAAACAATCAAAATCCAATTTTCTCTCATTAAAATTCCATAATATTAGCGATAGTCATTTAAAAACAACAATAACAATAATTCACCAAACAGAGCAGCAGCAGCAGCAATAAAATGACATAATGGAAAAATAAAAAATCCTTCACCTATGGGCACATTTAATTTATAGAAATTACCCACGGCTATTGGATTTTAATGCGTTCGCCTATTAATAATTCAAATACAAATAAATCCCATTGCACATTAACGGGCGCCGAACAGTGCATGCATTAGTCGCGTAAAATACGAATTTTATTAGCTCATTGCCATATTAGTTTACGAATTAGTTTAATGAGTTTTCAATGGAGCGCGCACTGTGCGTTCGATTTGAAAATAAAATGTACATTAGCAATCGAGGCGCTATTCGATGCTTTAGGCAATTTGTTTATTTTTTTTTGCATATATTTAAGTTCTACATATATTTGGAGTGAAAATGGAATTTTGTTTGTTGGTTGCCCGTTGGCGCTATGCAGAAAAATGCATGAATGAAAATTAAAGTCAGTCAAATAAGAAAGTCAAATTTGAAAACAAGGACATTTTGATTGAGTTCATATCACAGTCGAATACTTTACCAATACGAATGGCAATTTTGAATATCACTAAAACAAATGAAAAAGTTAAGGTTAGTTAGGGCATATTTTAGTAAAAAAAATGTGTATACCTTTAGGCGTTTTTTAAGTAAAACTAATTTTAAGTATATACATTTTGTGGCTTCATAGGAGAAATTAAATACACTAAAGACATTCGTATCATTCATAAATTCATATACTCGTACAATTTGTTGGCATAATTTTAGGCACAATGTTTAAAGTAAAACTAATTTTATAAACAATATTTTTCATATTTATTTTAATTATTATATTTATAAATTTATACAAATTTGTTAGCATACTTTTAGGCGCTATTTTGAAAGTAAAACCAATTTAAATACAGTAATTTTCTTGTTTTTCGTCATTAAAAGCACTACCGAAAATCGTCTCATTCATAAAATTTATAAACATTTGTTGACATACTTGTAGGCGCTGTTTTTTAAGTAAAACTAAAATTAAATACAGTAATTTTCGTGACTCTTCCTGTCATTAGAATCATTCATAAATTCATATAAAGTTGTTGGCATACTTCTAGGCGCTTATTCGTGTCATTAGAAGCACTAAAGAAATTTGTATCATTCACAAATTAATATAGATTTATTGGCATACTTTTAGGCGCTTTTTTTGTAGTAAAACTAATTTTAAACACAGTAATTGTTGTGTTTCTTCATGGTTTTTGAACATCTAAAGGAATTCGTATCATTCATAAATTCATATAGATTTATTGGCATACTTTTAGGCGTTATTTTTAAAGTAAAACTAATTTTAAATACATTAATTTTTGTCTTTCTTCATGTTATTAGAACCACTAAAGAAATTTGTATCATTCATAAATTAATATAGATTTATTGGCATACTTTTAGGCGCTATTTTTGAAGTAAAACTAATTTTAAACACGCTAATTTTTTTCTTTCTTCATGCTATTAGAAGCACTAAAGAAATTCGTATCATTCATAAATTAATATAGGTTTATTGGCATACTTTTAGGCGCTATTTTTGAAGTAAGACTAATTTTAAACACAGTAATTTTCATGCTTTTCGTATCATTCAAACCACAGAGGAAAATCGTATCATTCATAAATTCATATAGATTTATTGGCATTCTTTTAGGCATTATTTTTAAAGTAAGACTAATTTTAAACACAGTAATTTTCGTGTTTTTTCGTATCATTCAAAGCACAGAGGAAAATCGTATCATTCATAAATTCATATAAATTTGTTGGCATACTTTTAGGCGCCATTTTTTAAGTAAAACTCATTTTTGCTGCAGTATTTTTCGTGTTTCTTCGTATCATTAGACGCATAAAAGAGATTCGTATAGTTCATAAATTCATATAAATTTGTTGGTATTGGGCGCTATTCTTTGAGTAAAACTGGAGAAAGCCTGAATTTATCAGTGACTTTTGTATTTGTTAATAATTAGTTTTTAAGT
The DNA here is from genome assembly GCA_963668005.1 of Melieria crassipennis. Classification (NCBI taxonomy): domain Eukaryota; kingdom Metazoa; phylum Arthropoda; class Insecta; order Diptera; family Ulidiidae; genus Melieria; species Melieria crassipennis. The sequence continues at coordinate 7,411,669 of OY764963.1, forward strand.
AATTTTAAAATTTTTTTCTAGTTGTTTAACGCTTTCGTTACTTCAGGGACCCTGGTGTCCTAGATGACTCTGAAACTCGTTATTTGTATTAAAAACTCAAACCAAAAAGGGTTTCCAAAAAGTTGAAAAAAAGTTTGGACAAATGTCTTGCAATACTGTTAGCGAAGTGGTTAACTCTACGATTCCAAGAAGGTCTGCAGACATTTTAAACCAAATAAATAAGATCTGTAAATTACAACTGATTGGTTTTTGAGTTGATTTTTCTGATTTTCAACAAGAATTGAATTAAGTTAAGTTAAGCATGTTGTGGTGAATTTCCTAGTGATGTTCATTTATTTAAATCAATGGCTGCTGGTTCATTTAAAGCCGAAGAGGTGGTTACCGCAGGCAGTTAAAACGTGACAGACAGACAACAAAAAAATTGAAAAATTTGTTCTACAGTTGCAAAGAAATTCAATGTTTAAAAATGTCAGCACCCCAAAAAAAAGAATGGTTTCCACAGCGATGGTTGACATTCTGATTGCGCAACACATTGCACCACCGGTGAAGTTGCCAGTCTCGATAACTTTGCAATCACAGCGCGAACAATGCGCCATAAAAACAACATCACACCAAAGAAAATTCCAATCACCTCAGCTGCACCAAATGTGGTCACCCAACCATTTTGCTGCTGCGTGCCATCGATTTCGCGATTTACCGACAAGAGCCGCTAAAACCGAATAACCTTGCGTCGCATATTTTCTGTTTCCGTTTGCATGTTGCTGTGTCTGTCATTCGTACGTTGCTGCATGCGTAAAAGTTTCAATTTCGTTTCAAACAGATCACTCATACGCCCCGTGGCGCAGCGAGCTTCGTGCACATATTTGCTGACCGAATTTGGTGCCGATTACTTCTTTCGACGATTGCAATTTCAATTGTGCCGTTACGGTAATGGTTGTTGTTGTTGTTGGATGTGTATGTGTGTGTGTGTGTGTATGTGGTGTTGTGGGCAAGTGCGGCACGCCGGTAATGGAGTGACAGGGGTTGAATAAAATTGCGTGCAATTCCACAAAAGTTTCGGCTTTAGGCTACTTTTAGGCGCTCAGTCCACACAATGCACAAACAATGCACGTAAGCAAACACTCACACACATGCACACCGAACCATAGGCAAATGGTCTTTGTGCGGGGCTTAATGAAAACCAGGCGCAATTTAAATGGCACAACAATTGTGCGAAAAGGGTCAGTCGCGCACAGTTGCGCTGATACCCAAAAGGGCGCCGGCCTGGCATGCGTTGCTGGCGAATGACAATTGCGCCCAAATACGCCAGCTACAAATTCTCGCGCAAATGCAGACGCGCGCCGACAGGCAGACAGACAGTTTTGTCGTTACAGAGCGCACAATGGACGCGCAGCAAACAAACACAGCCAGCGAGGCAACTAGCAACAGCGACAAATACAATATGCAGTCAGCCTGTACTTACACACACACACACACACAGAGAATGGGCTATGTCACCGCAGCTCGAATGCTGCGCTGCTATGCAATAAAAGTTCTGCGCGCCGCGCCATTTTTTTGTGTTGGGCCACAGTTTTTGTGTTTTGGCTTGCATTTCGGTTGTGCTCTGTGTATGTGTGTGAGTGTGAGTGTGTTTGTGTTGTGAGCGGGTTGTGCCGTGGGTTCATTTTGCGCGCCGCACTCAGCCTGTCTGCGTTGGAATTTAGGGCAGTTTACATTTGTGGGCCACAGAGTTGCGTTTCCATTGGTTTTCCACTTCCGGCCAGGCAACGTGGGGCTACCATTGTTGGCTTACGCATTAGACGCTGACAATGGATGGGTTGGCAGCGAGCGAGTGTGTTCCGTTTTCGGCCAACTCGGCTGATGATCTGCGGCCCACTCGCACACGCACACACACACGCATTAGAAGTCGCATTGAGCGATTGAAAGTTATTGTTCGCAATGCTGATTACTTTCGGTGGTTGCGTGCATGCCGCTGTCTCGCTACTGAATTAAAGTGAACTGGTTGAAGTGAAAAGTCTCTGCTATATTTGCCTGGCTGTGCCTGTGATGGGTGTTGTACTTGTATGGCTGTGAGTGTGAGTGCATTAGTTATACACTCTCACTGAAATTGGCAGCTATGAAGTGCTTTTAGCACAAATGTACTCGCTGCCTGGTTTCACGTACTTCATTATGTCAGTGTGGAAATGGGCAAAAATGATGATGGCAACAATTTAAGCACAGCTGAGAACAGCTTAAACGCGAACCATTGCATTGCAATAGTCTTTCGATGGGTTTAAGGTAAACAAAATACATTGATGTCATGACCACGTTTATGCTCATTGATGCGATTGATTAAGTTAGTAGTATGTTGAGTAAAATAATAGAGATATCATGATTTAAATTGGTCATGATTTTATTGGTAACTCAGCAGTCTTTGTATGGCAGCCGTAGTCATTTAACCATGAAGCCATGAAGCAAAAATACAAAAATTGCATATGTTTTATATTTCATTGTAATGGACGTTCCACAGGCTACAATATGGCAACAAACTTATTATACCTTAATACTGGAATTTTTCGAGGAAAAAATCCGTTTTTTAAAAAATTTTATAAAAAAAATATTTTTCGCTTAAAACTTCTTATTAGTACATATTATGTATCAAATGTTGTAGATCAATAGAAATCTATGAAAAATACCTTTCGTTTGATATCCATATCGTGTAAATCGATTGAGAATTAACTGCGTTATTTTGATCCCAACTTTGAACTTTGACCCCGAGCCACACCTTTTGTGGGCGTTTCCCAGGCAAAATTTTTAGTTCATTAGATTTCCAAAATGAAGGTTCATATAGGCCAATTTTCGGTTTTTTTTCCATGAGAGTTCGTTATACTACATTTGTTCCGCACTGCTGGAAGTTTGAACAATACAAGAAAGAGAGAATTCTGAGTATGAGGTTTTATTGTAGATACTATTGTAGTATGTCAATTAAGAGAAAGTTCAAGTTCTAAGAAAAAATATTGGATAGTATAGAAGTTATGCGCTCTTAAAGTACGCTCTTACAGCGCTGAAAAAAAATTAAAAATTAAATAAAAAATTTCGGTTTAATTTTGATGTTCAATATTTCAAAATCAATTATTAGCGAGTCCCTAAAACTAACTGTTGTCGTAAGTCTCATATATTTAAGATCTAGGAAGGCCAAAATTTCGCTGATTCTTTTCACCTCTGGGCAGTACCGGTAGGAAGAAAATCAAACAATGAAAATAAAGGCATAAAAACTGAGTTACAACTTTAAAGGTGATTAAAAAAAAACCTTTTTATTACTTCCAAAATTTCTTGATATTTTTTTGCGCAAGTATGTATAATATGCTGTAAAATTTTCAGCTGCGCATATTTGCGCAAATAAAAGTTATTGGCATTTTTCAGTGAAGACTTAAGTGCAAATCTGCAATATTTTTAACGTTTGATTGAATGCCAATGCAATCGGTCAACTAATGAGAACATTTGTTGAAGATACCTTCGAAAAATCAATTACGAATAGTTATATATTCAAAATAGAGGGTTTAATGGAGTTTCGACAATACACTTTGATTTGTTTTTCGTACAAACCCAAAAGTTGACAACCTCACAACTTCGTTTGTATGGGAGACGCCCTCTGGTGGTGAATTTTTGAACTTTAATTAATTTTGTATTTTTTGCATTCGAGAATGTTACTGATCGCTGAATAAATCATTCAAATTGGTTTAGTAGTTTCAGAGATACGACATTTTCTCGCTTACTTCACTACTACACTTACCAATTCCAGCCAATTCCATTGAAAATGACTAGTTTTGTATGGCAGCCACCTTAAGAGTTGGAGATGGCGCTTCGGTGTGTATGGAAAAAACATTCGGAAAGGAAAATAAATGGAGGTCAGTCTTACATTTCATACGTCTGGGTGCAACCTGGGAGCAGTGAGAGCCCACTTTATAAAAACAATGACTTTGTATGGGAGCGTCATTAAGGGTTGGAAATAGGAGATGAGTATGTTTGAAAGAAATATTTAGAAGGAAAAATTAGTGGGGTCAGTCATAGATTTTAACCCTCTAAGAGCAACTTCTGAGCAGCTGTGGAGCAATTTATTAAGTTTTTATCAATTTCATCAATTTTCAATCACATTTGAAAAGAGCGCATTTTATCTATTTATACATTTATAAATAATATTTATATTAAAATACAAATATTATGAGTGTAGCTTTTGTGAACTAAGATAATTTTCATTGTTAATATGAAGTTTTTTCAAATCCGTTTGTATGGGAGTTGGTCGAAGTTTTGGTGCGATTTTATTGAAATTTTGCACAGTAGGTCCTTTACTCATGCAATAATTGTGTACCAAATTACGACTACTCCTTATATTTTTGTCAATTTGCTTTATGAACTCTGATGCCTCTGAAATCAAATTTAATTTAGCTTTCTATTCTAGTATCCTTTCACTAGGCCCCAACTTTCATACATTTTGATATAACACACATTAAATTAACAATGCTCAAGTGGCTCAGTTAGCTCAAGTAACTGGCTTGTGCCCAATTAATGCATTCAGTAACCAGATATGTTAACAAAGTACAACTTTTTTCTGGTCCATGTCTTTAATCACAAAATGTGTTGTCATATTTTTGCTGCAAAAACTTAAGTCCTGCGGCATGAATTTCGTTCACTTTGTAATGCTTTCAGTTGTATTTAACTGCAATGCAGGCAGCACAATTTACGCATTTTTATTATTTTATATTTTACCCAAAAAAAAACGCCCCCCTCTCCCTTCAACATTCCACACATGAACCATTTTGTACAATGTTGTTTGTGTGTGCAGCCATGGTGACCCAAAGCAATGCGTGTTAGTGAAAAAGTGCAATTTTTTATGTTGCAATGGCTTAAGGTGACGCCCGAAAGTATGCAATGCATTTGGTTTTTGCACCAAAGCGGCATAAAACAATAGCACAAAGCTTGAAAAAATATATGCCCCACACACACACACACACACTCAAATACCAATGCACAAATACATACACACATACATTTACATGTAATATTTTCCACTATTTTTACTATCAACGCGGCTCAAATGCGCTTTTCGAGCTTTGCTGTTGCTGCCAAATAACGTTTTCTTGCTGGTTTGCGTGTGTTTTTTTTCACGCTTCGCCACATTACACAACCGTAGGCGCTGTGTCGGTGCGGTGTCCGCCTTAGCTGCACTCGGGGCAGTTGGTTGGTGTAACATTTGCAGTTGCACTTTCAGCAGCAGCAGCAGCAACAGCAGCGCCCACAGCCGCCGGCCGTTTGGCGGCGCTGTTGAGCCAAAGTTGTGCACATAAAAAATGCACTGCAAACGAAAAGAAAAGCAAGTGGAAAAAAACGCTACATGAAAAATTAATACGCTGCATGGGCTGTGATCAGCGGGGAGGGGCATGTGGTGCACAAGTGTTGACGGCATTAGTTGTGAAAGCGAAACGAAAGCAACTGAACCACAACAAAAAAATGAAAAAGAAAAAAATGCAAAAAAACGCTCAATACTCGGTGCCAGGCGGCAATCAAGCAGCGACATTCGCTGGCGGCACCACGTCAGCGAAAGTAGAAATAAATTGACACAATTCAATATGGATGCAATGAATGATGAAGTGCTGCTGGCAGCCGTGTGGAAAGCGAGAGATTGCAAATGGCGTGAAAAATTAAAAAAAAAAAAATTGCATATGCTCTCATGGCGTTGCTTTGGTCCTTGTTGATTGTTGTCATGAAAGTGTGCAACATAGCGTTTTGTTGTTGTGTGTGTGTGAGGGCTACGAGTGAAGTGACTGTTGATGATTTTTAAAGGCAATCAACCATTTTTTGTTACAAGAAAAATATTAAGCAGGTCACTTGAAGTGAACTCATCTTTGCGTTGGAATTTAAAGTGAATTTAATTTAGTTTAGGTTGAATTTAGTTGAGCTTTAAATTTCAGTTGAGCTTTCAAAAATATTAAAATTGAATGAATGATGGAATTTAATTTAGTTTAGGTTGAATCTAGTTGAGCTTTTAATTTCAGTTGAGCTTTCAAAAATAATAAAATTGAATTAATGAGTGAATTGAATTTAGGTTAGGTTGAATGTAGTTGAGCTTTTAATTTCAGTTGAGCTTTCAAAAATATTAAAATTGAATGAATGAGTGAATTGAATTTAGTTTAGTTTAGTTTAGTTTGAATTTAGTTGAGCTTTAAATTTCAGTTAAGCTTTTAAAAATATTAATATTGAATGAATGAGTGAATTTAATTTAGGTGTGGTTGAGCTTTAAATTTCAGTTGAGCTTTCAAAAATATTAAAATCGAATGAATGAGTGAAATTAATTTAGGTTTGGTTGAATTTAGTTGAGCTTTAAATTTCAGTTGAGCTTTCAAAAATATTAAAATTGAATGAATGAGTGAATTGAATTTAGTTTAGGTTGAATTTAGTTGAGCTTTAAATTTCAGTTAAGCTTTCAAAAATATTATAATTGAATGAATGAGTGAATTGAATTTAGTTTAGGTTGAAGTTAGTTGAGCTTTATATTTCAGTTGAGCTTTCAAAAATATTAAAATTGAATGAATGAGTGAATTGAATTTAGTTTAGTTTAGTTTAGTTTGCATTTAGTTGAGCTTTAAATTTCAGTTGAGCTTTCAAAAATATTAAAATTGAATGAATGAGTGAATTGAATTTAGTTTAGGTTGAATTTAGTTGAGCTTTAAATTTCAGTTGAGCTTTCAAAAATATTAAAATAGAATGAATGAGTGAATTGAATTCAGGTTAAAATATTAATATTGAATGAATGAGTGAATTTAATTTAGGTTTGGTTGAATTTAGTTGAGCTTTAAATTTCAGTTGAGCTTCCAAAAATATTAAAATTTAATGAATGAGTGAATTTAATTTAGGGTTGGTTGAATTTAGTAGAGCTTTAAAAAATATTAAAATTGAATGAATGAGCGAATTGAATTTAGGTTAGGTTGCATTTAGTTGAGCTTTAAATTTCAGTTGAGCTTTCAAAAATATTAAAATTGAATGAATGAGTAAATTTAATTTAGGTTAGTTTGAATTCAGTTGAGCTTTAAATTTCAGTTGAGCTTTAAATTTCAGTTGAGCTTCCAAAAATATTAAAATTTAATGAATGAGTGAATTGAATTTAGTTTAGATTGAATTTAGTTGAGCTTTAAATTTCAGTTGAGCTTTCAAAAATATTAAAATTGAATGAATGAGTGAATTGAATTTAGGTTAGGTTGAATTTAGTTGAGCTTTAAATTTCAGTTGAGCTTTCAAAACTGTTATAATTGAATGAACGGTGAATTTAATTTAGGTTTGGTTGAATGTAGTTGAGCTTTAAATTTCAGTTGAGCTTTAAAAATATTATAACTGGATGAATGAGTGAATTGAATTTAGGTTAGGTTGAATTTAGTTGAGCTTTAAATTTCAGTTGAGCTTTCAAAAATATTAAAATTGAATGAATGAGTGAATTGAATTTAGTTTAGGTTGAATTTAGTTGAGCTTTAAATTTCAGTTGAGCTTTCAAAAATATTATAATTGAATGAATGAGTAAATTGAATTTAGTTTAGGTTGAATTTAGTTGAGCTTTAAATTTCAGTTGAGCTTTCAAAAATATTGGCAGCCGCCGTGGCTCAGTTGGTTAGTGCGTTGGACCGCGAGTCGCAGGCAGCAACCTCAGGTTCAAATACTGTCTGTAATAACACCTAAAAAAAATAACGGGAAAACTCGTTTTCTCTTTCGGTGGCTGTCCTCTCAGCTGGAAATGGCAAACCTCTGAGAGTAAAAATTGCTTATGAGAAAGCTCCCAACCTGCCGTTCGGAACCGGCATAAAACTGTAGGTCCCTCCAACCCGTGTACAAATTCACACGCACAACACGGGTAGTTGCGGGAAGCTAGGCCTTAGTCTCGCGTAAGCGGGCTGTCGTGCCAGTCAATTATTATTAATTATTATTTCAAAAATATTGAAATTGAATGAATGAGTGAATTGAAGTTAGGTTTGGTTGAATTTAGTTGAGCTTTAAATTTCAGTTGAGCTTTCAAAAATATTAAAATTGAATGAATGAGTGAATTTAATTTAGTTTAGGTTGAATTTAGTTGAGCTTTAAATTTCAGTTAAGCTTTCAAAAATATTATAATTGAATAAATGAGTGAATTTAATTTAGTTTAGGTTGAATTTAGTTGAGCTTTCAAAAATATTAAAATTGAATGAATGAGTGAACTGAAGTTAGGTTAGGTTGAATTTAGTTGAGCTTTCAATTTCAGTTGAGATTTCAAAAATATTAAAATTGAATGAATGAGTGAATTGAATTTAGGTTTAGGTGAGCTTTAAATTTCAGTTGAGCTTTAAAAAATATTATAATTGAATAAATGAGTGAATTGAATTTAGTTTATGTTAAATTTCGTTGAGCTTTAAATTTCATTTGAGCTTTAAAAAATGTTATAATTTCAGTCAAATGATGATCATGACGACTATGGAGGCAGGAATAAAATTTAAAACCTGCCAAGTTTATGCAAGTTTGAAAGCCTTGGATCTTTATTCACAGCTTCAGCTAAAGCAATCACGAAAATTGTTACACTTCTCTCTACAAAACAAAGAATGTGTTGCATTGTATGACAAACATAAACTATTTTATTAACATTTGAATTAATTCTAAACTAATAATGTTACAAGGACGAATTTCTAGGATGTGGTAGTATACACAGTAGTCCTTTGGACATATTAAAAAAAAAAAATTGTTGGAAATTTTCAACGATACTCATACATTCAATAATTGACATTAAAGGAGTCAAAATGGCTTCTCTCCTCCCGGAAGTGTGCAGGTCGTTATTGGCAACCAAAGTTGCCATCTTAACCCAATCTAACTTAACCTAAGCTCATATTAAACGCTAGAAATAAGTAGACAGAAAAACTAATTATTTGAGCTTTTCATTGTTGCTCTGATTTCGGTATTTTATGATCCCTATAAATAATTATAAAACACAGAAACAGCCAAAGTAAAAAATAATATAACATTTATTTAAAAGGAGACAATTTTCCTTTTTCATTTGATGTCCCAATCTTCTTAATTGCACAACCCCAAAAATTAAAAAAAAATTCTTGAAATGTGTATGTCCTTAAAATTTTAAAATCCTTTAAAAAGGACTTTGGGTCAGAAAATGAATAACTGACTACTCCAGGTTACTATGAATGAACTCTTGTTTAGGCCTATATCAACATTTGTTTGGGTCCCGACAAAAATTTTGTTTTTTTGTTGCACGGTGTAATAAATGTAAAGTTGGTGTTTTCACTCAGTGCTTCATAACTTTGTCATTTTTCTTTTTATTCTATTCATGTTAGGCTAAACATTTGCACAAATATTATATCTTTCATGTTAGATTTTAAAACCAGAGGAGATAAATTTAATATTTTTTAATTTATAATTTATTTAATTTATATATTTTTTATTTATTTTCATTAATTTTTATTTATATTTTGATTCATTTATTTATTTATTTTATCTATGTATAAAAAATCATTCTAAAATTTATGATTTTTGGGAATGGTCGAAAAAGTCACTATTCTGAAATTTTCACCATCAGTAACTTCACCAAATCTCATCTGATTTGGACAATCTATACATCGCTAAAAAAGCTAAGGTATTATCTTCTGAACGACGGTATTATGTTCTGTGTTAGTCAAATGATTCGTTTAAGAGATATGTGCTCATAATTGAAATAAATGAAAAAACTGGTTTTCCAAAGGTTTTTCGAAAACGCTTCTTAAAAAAATTTTTGGATTTTCAGTTTCGTGTTCAGCGGCCCAAAGTTAGTCTAGGAAATACTTTTGTTTTAAGGTGCACGCGTTTAACTCACTTTTTGTCGAATAGTGTTATTTCCTTACTACAATAATTTCCATGTCCTTTCACCCTTCGTTAACTGCCAACTACAAACTGCAACGGCAGCGCGCTTCAATGTGTCCAAGAAATAAATGCGAAGTTAATTGGCTCTGTGCCGTTGTGTAGCCACACTTCATTATTCTCACATATTTACAATTTTTCGTCAACGCCGGCACATTTAGCTCATATTCTGCTCACACTCGGCTCTGCATGTGTGCAGCATAAAAAAAGGCAAAAATCCTCGCCCATACTGCATGAGTAATGGCTGGGACTCTATGCAGGCGAGCGCTGGCAGTGTTTATGCGTTTTATGGCGCCTCGCATTGTTCTCAATTGATTCACGGCGTATGCGGTCGTTGCACGATGATTCACGTTATCCTGACGTACGTGTGTGTGTGTGTATGTGTGGGTGCGTGGGCGATAAATTGTAAATGGCAAGAGGCAAGAAAGTGCGAAAATCTAATAATTAATAATTGACTGGCACGACAGCCCGCTTTCGCGAGACTAAGGCCTAGCTTCCCGCAACTACCCGTGTTGTGCGTGTGAATTTGTACGCGGGTAGAAGGGACCTACAGTTTTTATGCCGGTTCCGAACGGCAGGTTGGGAGCTTTATCATAGGCAATTTTTACTCTCAGAGGTTTGCCATTTCCAGCTGAGAGGACAGCCACCGAAAGAGAAAACTAGTTTTCCCGTTATTTTTTTAGGTGTTATTACAGGCAGTATTTGAACCTGAGGTTGCTGCCTGCGACTCGCGGTCCAACGCACTAACCAACTGAGCCACGGCGGTGCGAAAATCTGCTAAAGGAATTAATGATGTGCCCTCGTTTATTGTTTCGCCATTTGCTCGCTGTTGTACAGTGTAACAGATCCATTGAAGTGGCCTTGAAAATTGGTAAATTTTTTTGCAATTTTGTATTAGTTAATTTAGTTAGTAAATTGTTAGTTAATTTGAATTTTATGTGATGTTTCGATTAACAAAGTTGAAGCACAAAATATTGAGAAGAGTTGGCTTTGGTTACCAGCGTCGGACAAATTTTTGTATAATACTAACTAACACTTCGTTCAATAATGTGTGTGACTAACTAATTAAAACACATTTTTTTGCCAAAATTCGTTTTTATTCATCAACATAGTTGCCATCGAGGGCGATACACCGATTATAGCGATCTTCCAACTTTTCAGTACCATTTTTTTTTTTTGCTCCGAAGCATCGACACGTTCTGGTTTTGGTCGATTGTGAGCTCGCGCGGCACCCACTTTGCACATAGCTTTTGCATACCCAAATATTCATGAACGATATGTCCAACACGTTCCTTTGATATCTTTAGAGTGTCAGCTATACAAATCAACCTCAATTTACGATCTTCCAAAATCATTTTGTGGATTTTTTTGATGTTTTCGTCCGTAACAGCCTCTTTTGGACGTCCACTGCGTTCATTGTCTTCGGTGCTCATATGGCCTGTACGGAATTTAGCAAACCACTTACGAATGGTTCTTTTTGATGGAGCAGAGTCCGAATAATGTTTTTCAAGCCATTCCTGGCATTGAACAGTATTTTTTTTCATTAAAAAACAATGATAAATCAGCACACGAAATTGCTTTGAATTCATTTTTTTTGAAAACTCAAAAGTAGTGTCACTTCAAGCACTGTAACTTGTAAACTAATGGTCGGATTGACATATAATTTTGACAGTAAGCCTAAAAAGGTTCACAATTTCGAAAAAAAATATTGATTTAGTATTAGTGCCGCCATCTATGTGTCAGTCACACACATTATTGAACGAAGTGTTATATATCTGAGTAAATTATCTGTCAGAAGACTTAATTCTGCACAGCAGTTGCCACAAAATGTAAATGAGAAATTGAAACTAAGTAGTCAAAAGCCACAAATTAAACTAAAAATGTGGTATTGTTCTTTTGTAAGACTTTGAATTTAATAAACCAACCAAAATAAACAGCGTTTGTCTTTGGACGCTGAAATTTGAATTATTTTCAATACACTTGTAATCCTCTAATAACAGACTTCAGTTTCTTCAGACTTCAGATTTCTTACTTCATTCTGTGAAAGATTGGGGCTCTAGTTTTCAGTCTATGAATAGAGAAATATTTGATCTTCAGTTTGCTTCTTTCTGTGAAAGTTTGGAGCTGTGATTTTAAGTCCATAACTAGAAAAATATTTGACCTTTAGTTGGTTCTTTCTGTGAAAGTTTGGAGCTCTGATCTTCAGTCTATGAAAAGAAAAATATTTGATCTTCAGTTTACTTCTTTCTGTGAAAGTTTGAAGCTGTGATTTTAAGTCCATAAATATAAAAATATTTGATCTTCTCTCTCTGATTTTTATTCTATGAATAGAGAAATATTTGATCTCCAGTTTCTTTCTTCTTTCTGTGCAAAGTTGGAGCTCTGATCTTAAGTTCATAAATAGAAAACTATTTGATCTTCGGTTGGCTGGTAATTTGAAGTCCATAAATAAAAAAATAATTGATCATCAGATTGCGTCTTTCTGTAAAAATTTGAAGCTCTGATCTTCAGTCGATGAATAGAAAAATATTTGATCTTCAGTTTGCTTCTTTCTGTAAAAGTTTGAAGCTCTGATTTGAAGTCCATAAATAGAAAAATATTTTATCTTAAGTTCATGAATAGAAAAAAATTATCTTCGGCTGGTTGGTAGTTTGAAGTCCATAAATATAAAAATATTTGATCTTCAGATTGCTTCTTTCTGTAAAAGTTTGAAGCTCTGATCTTCAGTCGATGAATAGAAAAATATTTGATCTTCAGTTTGCTTCTTTCTGTAAAAGTTTGAAGCTCTGATTTGAAGTCCATAAATAGAAAAATATTTTATCTTAAGTTCATAAATAGAAAAAAAATTATCTTCGGCTGGTTGGTAATTTTAAGTCCATAAATAGAAAAATATTTGATCTACATTTGGTTCTTTCTGTGAAAGTTTGGAGCTCTGATTTTAAGTCCATAAATAATATAGAAATAATTTTATCTTCAGATTGCTTTTTTCTGTGAAAGTTCAGAGCTCTGATTTTTATTCTACGAATACAGAAATATTTGATTTTCAGTTGGTTCTTTCTGTGAAAGTTTGAAGCTATGATTTTAAGTTCATAAATAGAAAAATATTTGATCCTCAGTTGGTTGGTAATTTTAAGTCCATAAATTGAAAAATATTTGATCTTCGGTTTGCTTCTTTCTGTGAAAGTTTACAGATCTGAAATTGAGTCTAATTGGTTAAGTTGGTTCTAGTTCAGATGGTTTTGTTAGAAATTAAGTTTTTGAAAAGATAATTATTTATCTTCCTTTTGCTTCCTGACGATTGGAGCTCTAATTTAAAGTCTAAAAACATAACACTAGCTTGAGTTATCCAATTAAAACTGTATGAGAGTAATTGAAGCTTTGATCCTTAGTCATCGACAAAATAAAATAAATATTTGATCTCTTATTTAGTTTTTACTCTACAAACAATGTCTCTTTAAATAGATGAAAATCTTTAGAGATTTGGCCTTTGATCTCCATTTTCCAGGAACTCCTTGAGCAGAGAAATATTTTTTAAAACCACTTTTGTTGAGATCCATCTAAAAGATGATATAGGAACCGTGAGTTCATTCATAAATAGTAACATGGCTGAGTTGAGGTATTATACCACATTTTAGATTGGTCTTGAAAGTTCCAAATAGATAATTAAGTCAAAAAGCGACAAGTTCCCGTTTTCATTTCATACAAAAATTAAAAAAAACTATTAAACAAAATTAAATGTCTATGACCCTAAAACTTTAAAGTCCTTTCATTTCATACAAAAATTAAAAAAAAACTATTAAAAAAAAATTAAATGTCTATGACCCTAAAACTTTAAAGTCCTTTTAAAAGGACAACGGATCAGAAAATGAAAAACTGAGTAGGCCATGTTACTACAAATAACTTCTAGTTTCACGCTTATATAATCTTTTGCATGGTTCAAAAGTACTGCTGCAAAGTGTTATATTGTATCTTTTTTATTAAGATATATTTTTAGGGTCTGATCTTCAATTGCAGCTTCCAACTTTATGAAGTGCTCAATATTTGTGTCTTTTGTTCGATAAACTATTAAAAATATACTAAACTTGTATAATTTTATTGAACATTTATCAATTTTTTATTGATTTTTTTTAGCTGCCTTTGGGTTACTGCTTATAGAACTTTTTTTTCGCTTAGTAAAAACTTAAATGGCTTCCTTTAAGCTTAATAAAGGCTTGAATGGCTTTGAAGGTTTAAGTTTTATTCCTTATTTCCTTGAGCTTTATAAGCATTGAAACGTTGGTATGCAGTCTTCACAGACTTCTTTATGTAAAGATTGATATTTACAGTCCTAGTTTTGGTCTCAACTCCAGAAAGCATTTAACATGTTTCGGCTTCATAAACCAGTCAAATTTTTAAAGCTCTGAATATGAAAAAAAATATCAATCAACGAATAATTTTATAATTCATGTTTCCCGTTCTTATCCAACTTTGAGTGTATTTTCGAGACATATAGGAATAATTAGAATTACGAATATAAGGAATGCAAATTATTCTCTGGAAGAAACTCAGCTAAAAGTATGCCAAGCCATAAGCAATGGAATGACATTGTAATATCTATAAAGAAAGAACTAGGTTCAGTTCAAGAATCAAGTCCTAACAAGATCAATCACTACTCTACTAACTACACCGTGCGACAAAAATAAAAAAATTTCAAAACATACGAAAAAATCGATATACTCGCGAAACTAAAAGCCAAATGTAGTAAAACTGCGTTTTTTGTTTTTCTCTCTGACGTCAGGATTTTTTTAAAAAGAGTTTGAAATTTAAAGGACATGTTTATTTCAAAAAATTATTTTAAAATTTGAGCGCAATGTAGAATAACAGTATGGGTATCAAATGAAAGAGAAAAATCCTTAGAATCTTAAAAAATTTAATGTTTCGGTGCAAAAGCACGAAGAGGTATTGAAAATGTCCTTTTAAAACTTTATCCTTGAATAACCATGAAAATTTGCAATGGTTTTTGTTTTTTGTTAAATATATCTTAAGGACTAATATGTACACTACCACATCCTCGAATTTTGTCCTTTGAACTTTATTAGTTTAGGATATACAAAATTTATATCTTAAAAAAAGTTTATATCTTAAAAAAAATTGATATTATATTAACTTCTCATTATAAAAGAAAGAGAGAGAAAAAATAAAAGCGCAGTTTTACTACATTTGGCCCCAAGTTTCGCAACGACATTTGGCCCCCATTTTTTTGTGTGCACAGTTTGTTGTCGTACGGTGCTATTAGAGGAAAAACTGAGTGGTATTGTTTCAGATTCAATAGGGTCTCTGAATGGTCTCTTCGGCCTCTTAGAAGTTTAAAGTCTATATAAAAATATTGAAATTATTTTCGCATTTCATTTGGCTTCAAAGCGTAAGTGCCGTATTGTTGTTGTTGTTTTATAGTTTTCTTATTCCAAACCTAAATTTAATTTTCGATGCACTCGATGCACTGTGCATTCTCGTCTGTCGCACGTTGCGTCGGACATCAGCTGCCATTTGCTGTTGCCGTGACTACTCTGTAGACACGCAGCTATATACACACATACACACATCAGTTTTGTTTGTGTGTGTCATGTGTGCTTGCATTATGCGTCACATATTCTTGCTGTGATAAAACTTTATGGTATACTTTTAGGCGTTTACGCATTGAAAGTGATAAATTCGTCTTAATTGATTGATTTTGAATTTACGCATTGACTTTGCAATAATAAATTGCACAGCATAGATTACACTTGTGAGGCCTACAACACTAACAGCATTGCGTATGTAGGAGAATTGAATGGTATGGAAGAGTGTTGTAAATATGTATAAAGCAGTGAAAGGTAATCGAAAAGTGGGCAAAACGCCTCAATGCAGGTTGAATATTTGAGGTTTAAATTGATATCTCAATGTATAACTTTTAAGTAAAACAAAATGTGTCTTTAAGAAAACAAATTTCGTGTCAAGTTTATCTCAACATGCGAGTTTCCTTTTTTGCACCTCAACTACTCAAGCATGCATACGCGGCCACATGTGGCGGCTGCAAGAAAAATCCGCAAAAATGACATCAGCATCTTGTGCCACGTGCCAGTTTCGTGGCTTATATGCGTCGGCAATTGCAGCTTCTGCTACGACTATATCCTTGCTGCCGCAGGACTCGCAGTTTCAGCTCTGGTGCCAGCGTTTGTTATCGGTTGGCGCGCGCGCATTTGTGGCTGTCTGGCGGACACATATGGCACTATCGTGTCACAGGGACACTATCGTGTCGGACGCAACGTTACACTGGCATTTACGATTTTTTGTTTTTTGAGTGGCAGACAGGTTTTTTTTGTTTATTTTCATCATGTTGCCAAAAGCAGACTTTAAGGCATTTAAACAATTTTTAAAAATATTTTAATGTCAATTTTAAACAACTAGTTTTGCAGTCAGCTGATAATGAAAATGCTGTTATTCTATTGGATTGGCAAGAACGTAATTTCGGTTTTTCCAAATAGAGGATTTTCTATTATTTTAATTTTACTTTAGAAGAAAATTGCGCGCAATAGTGGTTCCAGCTGTTAAGTGGACAGCAAAAGTCAATATTTGCAATATATTTTATTTTCGTTAATCCAAGGCGACCCTGAGGCTCACAAGGAGATTTGTGAAATTTAAGACGCTTGAGTTGGTTAAAAAATTCCGTTCGGAAAATTCTTTATTCCAAGATGACCAACGTTCTAGTCGACTTACTGAAGTTTTTAATGACCAAATCAAAACCTTAGTTGAGTCGCATCGTCATGTAATTCTACTTTAACTTGACTGCAAAGAGAGGTTCAATACATCACACTTAACACTACGTTTCCATTGAACCAAAATTAGTGATTTCAAATGAATAATTTCATAGTGTCTACATTGACCCATTTGCATTTAGTTTTACAGCCAATTTGTGCTCATAGCCTCACAGAACCGCTCTTCTGCTGAATAAAGAATTGGCTGTTTTTTGCTATAAAGCCAACGAATATAAAACATTAACATTAGACAACATTTCAACTAAAGTTGTAAAATAAAATAGAAATTAGAATTATTTTCCTTTAAAGAAACAACGCGGTTTTTTCTGAAAGTCAACTACTCCTATATAAAATAGTAGCCTTTCAATAGATCTGGCATGACTTACTTGTATTTGTGCTTTGTATTGTTGGCGCTTTTTGTTAGTCCAATTGAAAATTTTGCGCTATCTATGTATGTGTGAACTCCTTTTTGTTCTAAATGGATACAGCATGCTCAAAAGGAGGCGTGGCTATTTTACATATATATCTCTAGCTGTCAGGTCTAATTCACTCATGGGAGATGGACCGGGAAGTTTTTCTAAGCATTCATGATGTATCTGAGATTTCTATCATGATTTGAAAAGATCTAGAAAAAACGATTTTTGATACTTTGAAGCATATTGGGAAGCTTTTTTTGTATTTAAAAAATGTATGCTCTCAATAATTTGCTATT
The DNA here is from genome assembly GCA_963668005.1 of Melieria crassipennis. Classification (NCBI taxonomy): domain Eukaryota; kingdom Metazoa; phylum Arthropoda; class Insecta; order Diptera; family Ulidiidae; genus Melieria; species Melieria crassipennis. Next base: position 7,429,048 of record OY764963.1, read on the forward strand.
TAGTGCTAAAATGTGTTAACACTAGAAAGACTGAAGAAAGCTGTCATTTTGAGGGTTTTTAATTTTTAAATTTTTTAAACATCTTCCTTTAGTATTTCTATCAACTTTTGCTTTGATGAATTTTATTATTTTTATTAGGCTCTACAATTAGTTCCACAATTAGGGTTCTACAATTAAAATTAGCCAAAAATCCGATGTGTACGTTTCCAAATATCTGCGAATATAATTTGTAGTCTTTGTAGGTATGGAAAACTTGCGGTCTTACTAGTGTCAAGTTTTATTCTCATTGAAGAACATCCTCGTAACTGAGTTAAAATCAGATTTGAATAATAAAAAAAAATTTCAGAATGTGTTTCTTTACTTTATTAACATTTCTTATAAAATAGCTTTCAAAAAATCCTGCAAAATAAATTAAATAATAATAAAATAAATTAAACAAATAAAATAAATTTCACTTTGGAATTGAAAGCGATTCGATCTTAATATTTTTAAGTTTTATAACCGATTCAATGATGTTTGCCTTTGATTTTTCTCTGACAGGATTTTACTTACACAAAGTATTTTGTTTGGCGGGGGATGGAGGTCCCGTAGGTAACTTTTGAGCAAAATTGCAACTACCCCTTTCGACCCCAAAGTTGCCTGAGAGCAACTTCACCTATTTGTCATCTTATAGCAAAAGCTACGATTGATTTATGGGTTTAACCCATTAAGCCCTGAGCGTTGCGTTTGCGCTATATTAAGTAATTCATAAAGACATAAGACTTGAAAATGGGTAGAATTGGATTAGAACTGATCGTTTTAGATTCTGCCATACTCAAATTTCAAAATTATTTAAATATTGATACGTTTTTTTCGATCCAAAGTCAAATGTTTTTTGTGGGGAATTTTTGAAATTCAATCAAAAATACTTATTCTTCAAACCTATCAAAATCCCTTAGTGGGCAGCATTTTGCAATGCTGAACTATTTAAAAATAAGTTTTGAAAAGCTTTTTTTTTTGATTTTTTAAACAAAAAATATTCTTTAAGTTTTGTGTTGCGCGAATGCAACGTTGAGCCTAAACACTGCCAATTTTCATACAACGCAACGCGTGAAAATGTCAAAATCCAAGCAGCTGATATTTTATTGGCACATTTTATTTTCCGCAAATGTTTGATTTTGTTTATTTGTGTAATGTTTGCGAAAAACATGACAAAAAAAAACATGGTATGAGTTTTTTGCTTGATTTTTTTTTTTATTAGGTCAATTAATAAGATTGTGTAAAATTGTATGGCAATCGCCCAAGCCTTTCTGTGGTCAGGTTTTAATGGTTTAATTTAAATAGGCACCAACAAATTAATATTTTTTGAAGTGAATTCAAAGCAAATTACAAAAATTTTACTGTTATCCCCAAAATAATTTTCAATAATTTGCAGCGATATCAGGGAAAGTTTGTGTTCTAATTGAAGTCTACGAATTGGGCGCGTTTGATCAAAACCTTGTTTATTTAATAATAATTAAATAAAATCAAAAGTGATCATTTTGTGTTTTTCCATAAACATTAAATTAGTTTTCTGTAATTAAAAAATATTCATACAAAATTTAGTTAACCCGTTTTTAGCTAAAATTGTTCAAAGGTAAACTAGCTCTAGAACTCTAACAAAGGAGCGTGGCGACTTCAAACGTCAGGCAAGTGTTTCATGATTTAAATACCATAAAAAGTAATATCGAGACAGGGTAAAATTCGAGGTCGAACGGATTGTTTGTATTTGTCATATACAAACAGATATTTGAAAGGGATTTGAACCTCCTACACTTATCTTAGCTGCTGTTTTTCGGGTATTAAAACAGTACCTCTTGTACAGAACCGAGTCTTTGATATATACCAAAGATTCGTAAGTTCATAAAACCCCCTAATTGAGGTATAAATGGCTGCCTGTTCAAGTCTGAAGGTCTATTGATATCCCCTAAAGCTATGATTACTTCACGGTATAGAGTAGAGTAGAGTCTGACTCTATATTCTAAGCAGTTTGAGGCAATCATTATTTTGGATTGGACTAGTTCCGATTTCCGATTTGAATCCATAGTCCCTGACCTGTAACACCGTGCGACAAAAATAAAAAAATTTTTCACCTCGATAGAATATGGTGATATGTATATCAAATTAAATATAAATAAGTGTTTCCATGTGACCTACTCAAAATCCCGGTCCCCTATTCCCACTTCTTACAACATTGGTGGCTGTCACCTAGTGAATCCTACTGAAATTGCTGATCTTGGTGTCGTGTTTGATAATAGGTTATCTTTCCAAAGTCATTAAAACAGCACGATTGCAAAGGCATACTCTATGCTGTCCTTTGTTCGCCGTTTCAGCTCTGATTTTACGGATCCGTATACTCTAAAGTTGGTCTATACCTCCCTGGTTCGGTCTAAGCTAGAGTACGCGGCCTTCATTTGGAGACCCTACTATGCGTGTCACATCAATCGACTTGAACGAATCCAAAAAAGGTTTCTTCGTTTTGCCCTACGTTCTTTGCATTTTGTTTACCCCATTCCCTCATACCAGTCTAGATGTCTACTTATTAATTTAAAGTCATTGGAGGGTAGGAGGAGTATTCTCTCACTTACCTTTGTCTTTAACCTAATACGGGGTGCGATAGACTGTCCTTGCCTACTCGGTCGTATCAATTTTTTTATTCCGCAAAGGTCGTTAAGAAATCATGCCACTTTCGCTTTGGAGAGGGTAAGAACAAATTACGCTTCTTTTGCCCCAATTTTTAGCAGACATGGGGGTTTTGCACTAAAATCCACTACCACTACCACTAGAGGTCTGCTGGGAAATTTTCCACTACCACTAAATACATTTTAGTGGTAGTTGAATTTTTTCCACTAATCACTGATCTTTATTTAGTGGTAGTGCAATTTTCTTCCACTAATTTTTTTTTAGTGGTACTTTTTACCACTACCACTAAATAAAATTCAGTGATAGTTGAAAATTCCTCCACTATCACTAATTCTTTTCCACTAATGTCACTGATGACAATTTTGAACGTCTAGTCTTGATGAAAGCAAATAAGTTGTTTAAATAAAACATATATTTTTGCGCATATCGTTGTTAGTGGTTTATTTAATGGTAATGGATGTCTTTGTTTAGTGCACTATGCTTTTCACTACCACTAAATAAATTTAGTGGTAGCTGAATTTTTTCCACTAATCACTGATCTTTATTTAGTGGTAGTGCAATTTTCTTCCACTAATTTTTTTTTAGTGGTACTTTTTACCACTACCACTAAATAAAATTCAGTGATTAGTGGAAAAAATTCAGCTACCACTAAATTTATTTAGTGGTAGTGAAAAGCATAGTGCACTATGAATTTAGTGCAAAACCCCCATGTCTGATTTTTAGAGCTTTAAAAGAAATGAACTCGCTCTCAAATTCTTTTGTTTTGGATTTTTCCTATTCCGAAACTCATTTTAAACTGCTGTTGAATGATTTAATTAGCTAGGATATTTATATATTTCAATGTACTTCTCGTAGTAATCTGTATGAATTGTAAAACACAACTTCTGGATTACTTAAACAATGAAATAAATAAAAAAAAATAAATAAATAAGTAAATGAAAGAGAAAAGGCTCAAGAATTTCAATAAAATTGCTTTTTATCTATTTGCAAAAAAAGGATATGAAAAAGGTCCTTTGAAAATTTTAATCCTTTGTATCCTTGAAAATTTATATAGAATTTTCTTAAAAAGTAAGTATGTTAAAACCACAAATCTCCTTGATCACGTGTCAAAATTTCATTTTCACCAACCAGTAGTCTTTCCCCAATTTGTCGCGCAGCATGCAAAAAAGTTATCGAAATATTACTTTTCTCAGCACTAAGCTGCTATATAGTTGTAATATACATATTTATTAGCTGCAGGCTACTTGTAAACAAATAAATTAAAATTTAAATACGCCTAAAACCACCTTTATCGCCGCCTCCAACCTTCAACATCAAAGCCAATCACCACAACTTTCATCCCCTTACTCATTTATTGCTTCTCTTTGAATTTCCTTAAAGGAAATTAATAAAATCAGTCAAAAATCGAACATGTCCGTCCGCTATTTACCTCAACATCCTAGCGGAATTTGTGTCGGACGTTTCTCGGCATGAAAGGCGAGAAAAAGTTAATCACCAGAAGCTGGCGGCGCAAAAGTGAAAGAGGCACAAATGGCCGCAGCCATGGCCCCGACGGCAACGTGCCACCAATTGCCACAGCTGCGGCTTAACTCATTCAACCCCGATGACCATTGACCAAATGTGGCGCCACGGCGGCTAACTTCAGCTTCAAACTTTACCGTCGCGGCCGAACGAACAATTCCCACAATGGCGCCGCCGCCAAAACTGAACAAAAAACCGAAAGCTTTATGTGCCGCGAGCGCAACGACCGAACCAACGTATTGGTTTACCTTTTTGCGCCCTTTGGCGATTGTGGCAACAGCAACAACAACAACAACAACAACACGAAAGGGGAACAACAAGCAGATAGCCGGTTGGTGGAGCACAGTAAATTACACACCTGAGAATTAATGTTTTGGCACTTGAAAATCGTTAAGAAATGTCGGTTGGGTTGGGTCGCTGGCATTTCGGGGGAATTCGGCTTTTATTTATGCTTTTTTATGGACCAATGCGGGGTTCACGCGACGGTTGACGGGTAGTTGGAAAAATACCGGCCATGGCGGAAGTTGGCTAAAGCGAAAACGGTGAAGTGAAAAAAAATTAAAAAAAAACGCAACAACAAGTTTACAGGTGAGCTAAAAAGTCAGACGAGCAGCGATGCGATGCGCTTCGAGCTACACAACTTTGCTTTGCTTTGCGTGTTCGTGCCTCGTGCGCTCCTCTCCGGTTTGGTGGTATATTTTATTATTTTGGTGTTGAGTGGTTGCTGCCAAATGGCGCCGTTGACTGGACGCCGAACGGAAGTGAATGTATTGCAGGGAATCGGCGGGCGGCCACAAGCTGTGCCAGTCGAATGTTTGCGGTGCTCGGCTGGTCGCTGTGCTCTGTGGCTCTGTGTGTGTTTGATTGTGTGTGTGTGTGTTGGGTTTGCCTAAGGTCAGCGTTGTTTTGTTGTAGTATGAAAACCGATTCATTTCTTTGCTTTGGCGATTCGACGTATCCTTTCTTAAATATTTTGTTTTGTAAAATGCAGAATTTTGCCCCAAGCAAAAATATATTTTCTCGATTTGGGTGCCTCGGTTTGTATGTAAAAAGTGAAAATAAATTAGGCAGAATTCAGACATGTGGTGGGCGAAAATTTCTCGTTGTGAGTAGTGAGAAATGTTTGTTTTTAAAACAGTTTGATTTTAATATTTTTTGTGTTAATTGTTTGCAGAGCCTTGAGGTCCTCAATCTATAAACAAATACATAAGTCTTTGTCCTGACCGATTGACTGACTGACTCATCATTGCCCAGTTCAAACTGCTGAAGCTATAAATATGGAATTCGACATGTAGATCCACTTTAGAAAATAATTGCCGCTAAAGGGATTTTTTCACTCGGAGTTTAAAGGGGTAAAACTTAAAGTTAAAGTTATGTGTTGAGTTAAAGTGCTGGATGAAGAAGAAAAATAAAATATAAGTAATAATAAATAATAATAGGAAAATAATAAATAATAATAAATAATAATAGAAAATTAATAAATAATAATAATACAAATAATGAAAAATTTTTTGACATGTATTTTTCAATTTTTTATTTTTTTATTTATTATTTTTCTATTGTTATTTATTATTATTTATATTTATATTTCATTTTTAATAATAATAAATAAAAATAAAATAAAAATATTTATATTTATAAATATACATAAATATAAATATTTTTATTTTATAATTTTTGTTATTATTTATTTTTTTTTTATTATTATTTATTATTATTTATATTTATATATAATTTTTAATAATAATAAATAAAAATAAAATAAAAGTATAAATAATAATAAATAATAATAAAAAAATAATAAATAATAATAACAAAAATTATGAAAAGTTATTTGACATGTTTTTTTAATTTTGCAAACATCAAATATTAATGGGCCAATAATGGGTTAAGGTTCGCATACAGAAATACTGTGGAAAAACATGAACCGATTGACCTAATGACTTCAAAACTGGGGAAAACACTTGAAATAAAAAATAATTTAACACGTGTTTTTTATTTTTGTAAAAATCAAAACTTAAAGAGGTAAACAAACGGTTAAAATTTTGTATGAGGAAACACGATATTTTTGTGCCTTTTGACTTCAAACTTGATAAAAGCACTTCATATGTGAAATCATTCGACATTTGTTTTTTTGCTTTTTTTGAAAAAAAAAAAAATGACGAGGTCAACGATGGGTTCAAAGTTTGTATAGATAAATGTGATTGAATTCAAGTTTTTTTAACTTCAAACTTAGTAGAACCACTTCAGATGGGAAATAATCGAATTATTTCTAAATTCAGTTTTTCAAAATTTAAATTTCAGTTTTTCAAAAATCAAAGTCTGTCGCAATCAACGATGGGTTAAGAGTTTGTATGTAGGATCTGTGAAAAAAATTGAAAAAATAATGGGGCCTATTGACTTCAAACCTCCAAATGCTCTAAATGTCAATAATTTGAAACTTGTTTTGAATTTTTTGGAAAATCAAAATCTGTTCGTTCAACAAAGGGTTAAAAGTTTATATGGAAAAACATGATTTAATGTTGTTTTTGACTTAAATCTTAGTAAAACCACTTTAGATGAGAAATAATTCTACACGTGATATTAATTTTTTCGAAAGTCAAAGTCTGTCGCGGTCAACGATGGGTTAAGAGTTTGTATGGAGGAACTGTGACTTCAAACCTCTAAATGATTTAAATGAGAAATAATTTCAGACTTGTTTTTAATTTTTTTTTTAAAACAAAAATCTGTTAGTTCAACAATGGGTTAAAAGTTTATATAGAGAAACATGATTTAATGTTTTTTGACTTAAACCTTAGTAAAACCACTTTGGATGAGAAATAATTCAACACGTGATTTTCAGTTTTTCGAAATCAAAGTCTGTCGCAGTCAACGATGGGTTAAGAGTTTGTATGACATGATTTAATGTTTCTTTTGACTTAAAACTTAGTAAAACTGTTTTGATGACAAATAATTCGACACGTGTATTTCATTTTTTTATAAATCAAAGTCCGTCGTGGTCAGAAGTGGGTTAAGAGTTTGTCTGGGAAACTGTGAAAAACATAAAATAAGGGACCCATTGACTTCAAACCTCCGAATGCTTCAAATGAGAAAAAATTCGAGACTTGTTTTTAATTTTTTTGGGAAATCAAAATCTGTCCTTTCAACAATGGGTTACTAGTTTATATGCGGAGACATGATTTAATGGGCCTTTAAATATGGAGAAAGCATTGCAATTACGAAATAATTATAATTAAATAATAATTAATTAGGAATTCTTTAAAGTCTCATGCGGTTAACAAAGGGTTAAAAGAAATTGAATTATTGGGCCCATTCTCTTCAAACTTGCGTACGAAGCTGCCAGGCTCTACTAGCATTGAATATAAATTAAAAAATTTTGAATTATTTTTGCTGAATTTTCATGGAATTTATTGTTAATTTTCTCTCTTTGCTTGTTTCGCCATAGTGAGCGAAACTATTAAAAAAAAAGTTTTAAATTATAAAAAAATACTGAAAAATTACTTTCACTTTCTATAATTTTTTCCTAGTAAGAAAATGTCTTTAACACAGTGTAATTAATCCAACAACAAACATCCAACCTGTCAATTAAATCAGGGTCAGGCTGCACAAATATGCATAAAATTTTAGCAAAGCCGAAACGACACAAAAGCAACAAATGAAGTGCTAAAAGTGTAAAAATTTACTTTCGACCTCAGCCTCCACTTTCCACCCGCCCGACTGCTCCTAATCAACCAACGTTCCATACATTGCACAAGCAAAACTTCGTCCTCCTTCATTGTCCTTGTTGGCGTGTCGTGACTGTTCGAAATTTTGTGCCACGTTCGGTGTGACTTTGTTTTTGTGCTTTTTTAAAGTGTTTTGTTTTTTTTTGGTATTTTTTTGTTGTTTTACTTTAACACGTCGTGAAAGGTTAATGACGGCGCGCTGACAGCGAGGTATCATAACACAAAATGTAATGGAAAAAAGCGCGCAAAAATGTGGCAACGATGGCAGAGTGGCGGCAGCAATGGTGGTGATGGGCGGAAATGGGTGGCTGTCAAAGCGAACGTCAAACGACATGTTGCCGCTTGTCAGTGACTGAGAGGGGTAAGGCAAAGGGTAGGCAATGAGCGTCGAAAGTGTGCAGTGAAGGCGCTGAAGAAAGTTGAATGAGTTGACTTGGCAGCGTTGAGAAAGTGTGTTGGTGTTCGTTGGGACACAGGTGGCACGAATGACGGCAAAGCGCAAAAGTCAAATGAAACGAAACACTTAAATAAAATTACCGAACAGTCGTTTCGTCGTGCTGCCGCCCACCAAACGGCCAAACGAATGCAAACGGGCTGCTCGGAGCGCCGATCCTGAGGTAGGATCCAGTTGAGGTAGGAATAGGAGACCAAGGGAACAGTGCCAAGGCGTTGTAAATGTGTGTGTGTGTTTGTGTTTGTGTCTGAGTGAAAGTGAAATTTCATCATTAAAGCTTGGCCAAGCGCACACAGAGACCAAATGGCAAGCAGCATTTTTTCATGCTTCTGTTTTTCATTAGTTGCGCTCGCTCGTTTGGCTGAGTATGTCTGTGTGCATGTTGTTTTGTTGTTGTTGTTGTTGTTACTTCGTTTATTGCACTCACTCTCACTTCGCACTGAGACACTAAGCCACACGATTATGCTGCAATATGGCTCGAAAAGCAGCAGCAACGTTTAGCGGCGTTTTAGGCGCACTAACGTTTTGCTTGGTTGTTGCTGCTGTTTTCTGGATTGCCTCAACTAAAGTAGGGTATATTGAATTTCAGGCCAAGTATCGGTGTGATTAAGCTATTTGGGCGCTTGAATATGCAAGTGGACGCCAAAGTGGGTGGCTGCTTGTTGCCGGCTGACGAACGTTGTCGAGTGATTTTTTTTTTAGTTGCGGCGTTGAAAGCGAATTAGTTAAAGTGCCTTGGATTAAATTACGGCGAGAAGAGACGAGTAATAGTGTGTGTGTGTTGTGCTTTACTTGTTCTATGTTGCTTATTGAAAATTCTTTTGATGATGAAAAGTGAAAACGCCGCGAAAGTGCAACAAGAGTGAAAGTGGAAAAAGGGAAAATGTAAGTTTTTCTTTCGAACAGTTTTTGAGTAGGAAGTGGATGAGTATGAAGTGGACAAATTTTTTGTATGCTTTTACTGGAAGTTGTTGAATTGAATTAAATTGATAGCTGTTGAGTTTTAATTTAAGGATTAAAATATTTACATAAAGAAGGAAACTTAAAATTAAGCATCTCTCTTTTTAATGTTTAGTAAAAGTAAGACAAACTATTTGACAAAGTGTAAAAAATTTAACCAATCGATTCGAATTGATTTTATCGAAAGGCCAAGTGTTGAATTTTCAGTGTTTAATAAAATACTCAAACTAAAAATTTTACCTTTTTTGAAACAGTTTAATTAGGAGTTGCCTTGTAGTGTCAAACAATTTGATTATATTTTTAATTTTTAAAGATACAATTTTTAAAAATCAATAAGAAAACTGCTTGCAAAGATTACACCGTGCGACAAAAATTAAAAACTATTTTCACACCGGAAAAAACCCATATGGGCTTGAAGCTAGAGACCAAACATAGTAATACTGCGTACTCAATTTTTAATTTCTGCATCCTTTTGAAAAAAATTTGAAGGGCATAAAAAATAAAAAAAATATAAAAAATACTTAACCTCGTTAAAATATAGCGATATGTATATCAAATGAAACTGAAATGAGAAAAGACTCAAGAATTTAAATAAAATTGATTTTATATCCATTTGTAAAAAAAAGGATATGAAAAAGGTCCTTTGAAAATTTTAATCCTTTATATCCTTGAAAATTTATATGGAATTTTGTTTGAAAAGTAAGTATGTTAAAATCCAAAATCTCTTTGATCAGGTGTCAAAATTTCATTACTCTAACTTCATTGGTTCGGAAGTTATTAAAACAAAAGGCGGAAGCTGCAATTCTAATGAAGTACAAAAATTCTAATTTATTTGTGTATCAATATTTTAAATAATAAAAAGATACAAAATCAATGAAGCGAAATCGGGTTTTTTCCTATATGTTTAAGATATCTAATTGATAGTCAATTGATTTTTACGAAGATAGTGAAAATAGCATAATGTTTCTTCGCCGAAAGTAGGACATTTGAAAGCTCAAAAATACAAAAGGTACCCAGGTAAAAGGTACTCTTCGTATTGACAGAAGTATTAAGTGTTTTTTGAAGTTGTGCAAAATATTTGCCCATAAATCACATTTCTCTTTCAACGTCCTGAAGAATAAGAAGAAAGAGCTTGATAACTATGGCTTGTTTCAGATAACTAAACACGACTAGGGGACCAAAAGGTATCCATTATGTGATCTACTTCGACTAAGCTTTTGGCATTACAACACAAGATGGTTTAACTCGGTAAGAATCCGGCATGGAGATGCAGTCAGAACTGTCTGAGAATTCTTTTTCGTGCGAAATCATATCTTTCTAAAGTCATCCTGAATGGATGAAGCAAAATTTAAGCCATCTTCATTGTCACTGCTTGGCTCTCATCAGTCGCAGGTGAGCAGCTGCAGGTTTTCCTCTCTTCAATGACTTGGATGGCCTCAAATCAGTCAACATTAGCGACGTGCTGAGGATTATACACAACTCCCACTGGCTTGAGTGACTCTTCTCAAACTTGCAGGAAGTACTTTCCTTTTCGCTACTTTTTCAAATGGTATCACAATGAGTTCATCTTCGGCCATACTCAACAACAAGCACAACAACAGCCTCTCCCTCCCTAATTCCTACTGCGCCATCTTATTACTTCTAATTGAAAAAACAATTTTAATTCAATTTAAACTCACACATGAAATTTTAATATTTCTTAAAATTATTTTGTCTTGATTTTATATTCTCCCTCGTTAAAAATTAAAAAAAAGTGGTTTCAAGAGTTATAAAGAAAATTTTTTTTCTAGTCAATTTATTTGTAGAAAGGTACCCAGATACCTTGATATTCAAAAATGGCTTAAGTTGTTTTCCATTTGTATTCCAAAGATGAAATCCTTATTTTCATTGCCAAATCCTTTTGTGGTTAGAACGCATGGAGTCTGACGTTATGTGCGCACAAATTCACGAACATGAATTCCAATGAACAAATACCTAAACATATATTTGCAGAAATTTATAGCCAGCGTTTAAAAATCCGCCCATCCCACCCACCGCCTCCCATACGCCTTCAACCAGCTGTCAAATGCGGCCGTGTAGGCGCGTCTGTTGCCAGCAGCGCTTCCGGCGAAAATTGTAATAAAGTGTTATGTGAGAAAATGGAAAAGGAACACGAGAGGAAATTAATGCAAAACAACAACACGCAAGTAAACGTTTAATTATGTCGGCAGGCAGACAGACATAACGCAGCATTTTGCTTACATACATAAAATATTTTAAGGTGGCGTAGTGCGGCGACTGGCGGAGGAGCGGTTTGGTTTGGTTGGAGGGTCGGAGAGAGGTTGGCGAGAAGTGTCAAACGCACGAAACAGCGAACGACAACACCAACGATTTGTTTTTAGCGGAAATGTCAGCGCAACAGTGTGAAGTGTGGGGAATTTACAAATTCATTTAACAAATTGTGACATTTCTATTTGGGTGTGTGTGTGTGTGTGTAGTGTGTGTGAGTGTTGAGAGTTTCGCGAATGTTTCTACATGTGAAAAGTGGGCCGTAATGGCACCGACCACAGTGGTGGTGATGGGGTTTTTTGGGTAGCACACACACACACACATATACACTGAAACAATCACAACAGAGAGAAGCAGAGTTCACAAAGTGAAGCCAAAAACCCGTTAAAATGTCAATGTATTTTCGCTGATAATGACAAGCGTGGAAGGCCTCTTTCTGGTTCACCTATCAAGTTTTTGTGTGTATGTGTATGTATGTTACGTTGGTTGTTTTTGTGTGCATTTGAATTTAGGTTAAAACTAACAAGGAACATTTGTTTTGTTAAATTTTAATTTTGTCCATTTGACTTTTGTGAAATTTAAATTTGTCCATTTGACCTCATGTTAGACAGTTTGAAAATTTTATAAGCAAAAATTTGACAAGATTCTTACTTACTAACTTACTTTTCAAGAAAATTCTATATAAATTTTCAAGGATTTAAAGGATTAAAATTTTCAAAGGACCTTTTTCATATCCTTTTTATACAAATGGATATAAAATTAATTTTATTTAAATTCTTGAGCCTTTCCTCTTTCATTTGATATACATATCGCTATATTCTTTCGAAGTTAAGTATTTTTTATATTTTTTTTATTTTTTATATCCTTCAAAATTTTGAAGTCCTTTTAAAAGGACAAAGGATGTAGAAATGAAAGACTGAGTACGAAGTATTACTATATTTGGTCTCTAGTTTCAAGCACATATGGATTTTTCCCAGTGTGAAAAATGCTGTCGCACGGTGTTATGAAGTCGATTGGGCATTCAATGCATCGATCTTGAGTACATTTGCTCTGATTTATCCTGCAAATTATTGAGATTGCATGTTGAGTCTGAGAGTTGTGTCTTTCGGTTTATCCGAGAAAGCGTATGGAGTCTTAAAAATGCCAATGAATTTGTTTGCACTTCACTGGTTCATTGCCTTGAATGGAATTTTTGTGCTTTGATCAAATTGGTTGGTTGGTTGGTTGAGTGGTTGCTGTCACAGCTAGGAAGCAGAATTAACAAGTTTTATAACCACATTCGGATTTGTGTTGATATTGGTTGGTATTTTAAACTCTCTTTGTAAATTACAGGAAAGTGAAAAAATGTCTTGATCTCCATAGTTAAAATTGTTACGAGGTCTTCCGAAAAGGGTGTTCCGAGTCTTCACTTCGCTAAACCCGATCATGTACACTTGAAATTATTACTGATTTCTATGCTTTGGAACCTCTCATTTTATGTGATTTGATGAAAAAGTACATGAGCTCAAAAATTGAGAGGCTAGAATGGGTTCAAATGGCATCGCATCGACGTCAAAATTCACAAAAACGCTCGGAAATTTCACAAATTGCTCCACAGTTGCTCTGAAATGGCTCTTAGAGTGTTAAAATATAAGACCGACCTCTACTTATTTTTCCTTACGAACATTTCTTTCCAACATACTTACTCCCTATCTCCAACCCTTAATGGGGCTCCCATACAAAACTATGGTTTTTATAAAATGGGCTCCCATTGCTCCCAGGTTGCTTCTAGATGTATCAAATGTAAGACTGACCCCCATTTATTTTGTCTTCCGAACGTTTTTTTCATACATACCTAACCGCCATCTCCAACTGTTAAGGGAGCTGTCATACGAAATTGGTAATTTTCTATGGAATTAGCTTTCCACTTGTAAATGAAATAAAGTAAGCGAGGAAACTACAGAACCGATTTGAATGATTTATTCAACGATCCGCAGTATTCTTGAATTCAAAAAATACAAAATTAACTAAAGTTTAAAAATTCACCACCAGAGGGCGCCTCCCATACAAGCGAAGTTGTGATGTTATCAACGATTTTTACAAAGCAAAAATTAAAATTTTCCGGATCATCAAAAACCCATTAATAAAAATTTCCATGTAACACTTAATCATGTCTAATGTACACAGAAAGTGGGTCAATGTCTCTCTCTCTCGTTCTCCTCATCACAATCGAGAGAGAGAGAATCAGAAGGGTATTTGCAATCGAGCCGACTATTCCCTCACCGACCAATGATCCGTAAAAACCGTAGTGAGTTTGGACATTTTTCTCCGCTTTGTTTCCAAGCAGTTGCTTAGTCCTGTTCAGGTCGTAAGTACCTTGAACCTGTTTTCCTTGATGTGCTGCAGGTAGACAGTTTGCTCCATCTTTCGTTACCACGAAACAGGAAGTGAGCCTGCGGGGGTCTAGAACTGATCCTTGTCTAGCCATTTCGTCTGCCTTTTCAATACCCCCGATGTCCTTATGAGGACACAGGACCTAGTTCAGGGTGACGACTAGCTTGCGACAGATTAGATGTTTCTGCATTATTTGACTGTTTTCGAGGTTGTTTAGAGTTATTCTGGCACTTTGATGACAGCTTGACTGTTTGTGAAGATTGCCATTGAAATTGGTCAAAATAATTTAATAAATTATTTCTAAATTTGGCCGCTTTGTTCTGCACTCGATTTGGAACTTCTTAATATTTTCTGCTACTTTCTCCATGCTCATTAGGGTAACTAGATAGAGTTAAGTAGGGAGGGATTTATGCGAAAAATCTGGAAAAAACAAATATTGTTAAAAGTTATGTTAGAAAGTTATGGACAATTTTTGTTGACTCCACGGTCAACATAACGTAAAAAAGATATTAAAATTATCTATAAAATTCAAATATTTTTTTTAGACAGAGAAAATATGAAAAAAATTATATATTGTAAAACATTATACGAGGAATATATAAAAAAAATGTGTGATTGTAAAATAAAGGCCTAAAAAAGGCATACTTTCATCGATTTATTTTGCGACTATTAAAGAATATTGAAGATTTCTTTGAAAAAGGTTTAGTCAACACTTACTGAGGTACGGAAAACAATTTTTTATTGTGATTTTAATTCAAGCAAAATCTAAGGTAAATGTTGAGCAAAAGGACTTACTTACTATAACGAAGGATGTGATCATCTGAACTGAGGTCGTACTTCACTCATAAGCCTCCTATCTTCTATCTTTCAGCTATGTCACGCAGTCTCTTTCGCTTATGGCCTATGGATCATTAGTCATCAGAGTCTACTCGAGATCACGCATGACTTGGCCCATAAGAAAGGAGTCAAGAATTTACACTAACCTTCAGATAGTTTAACATAAAAAGGGGAAGAAAAGGCCAAAGCTCGAGCAAAACAGCAGTAGAAAATTTTCGTTGGTGGAAAACAAACAAAAAAGTACTGAAAGGATATATGAAAGACTTTTTTTATTCATAAAGGAATGTAGACACAGGTATAGCAATAAAGGAAATTGAAATTCTCCACATTGTTTGCTTGCTTCACGCGTAGTGAGCAACAAGAAAATTAGCGTATCCTGTCAGTTACCTGTTTGCTTTGCTTCAGCGAATCAATGTCTGTAATGTGTAGATGTGTCTGTAATGTGTAGATGTGTCTGTAATGTGTGTATGATGCTGAGTGCTCTATGTGTGTGTGAGTCTTTAATGTGACTGTGTGCTCTGTTTGTGTGTGCGTGTGTGCGTTAATGGGAGCCGATGTATGAGTGAAATTCCGGTCAATGCATCAACACCTTCGTCAAGAATCCTTCACACTTCACCTGCGCCAGACACACGTGCCGCGAGCAATGAGCAAACACATATACACACAAATGCATGTGTGTTTGTGTGTGTGTGTGTCGACAAATTACTCTTGCTGTCATTGTTTTTCTGGTTACGTTTATTATGGTTACTGTTGTTGTTGCCGGCACCATTAACTTGCAACATTAAGAGGCTGGAGATGCAATGCGTGTTGGGTTTAACTCTATCACTACCGCTTTTTGATATTTATTATTTAGTTTAAATTTTTAATTTATTGATTTAGTTTTTTGTGTGGTTATATGAACAACATTCCATAATAATTTTTTTTTAATTTTTGTTGTCGGACCCTGTATTTAAGAGTGTTGGTGTATGACAGCAACCATATCTTTTTTTTGTTGTAATAATCATTTAAACATACATTTTTTTACGAATAACTAAAATTCAAATATTTCTTCACTTAATTACTTCAGTTAAAATGAAAAAAAAACATCTGAATTGACGTAAAAACTTAATTTAAAAATTACTCTAATTTTTATTCAGCTTCTTCTTCTATTACTTACTATGTGGAGATATGACATTCAAGAAACGTTTACACGTTACGTTTCTTCAAACCTTAATATTCAGTTAATTAATTTTGTATTATTCTAAAAACTTTCAACTATTCTAAGGACTAAGAAAGAAATTTATTGTTGAAGCCATAGAGTGTTCAGATGTCCACAAAGTAGCATATTGCTATATGGCAACAAAATAGCAAAAGGATTAAATGGCGCCTTGTGAACGTAATATAAATATATAGTTTAGTAAGTATGTGTGTCTGCAAGTTGCTTTATTTTGAGTTATTATTTCAAGTGTGGATTTTAAAATTTTTTACTTTTCAGTGTCAGGAACTGGACAACAATTAAGTGGTCCTTCAAATTTGGTAATATTCACTATACCTGTCGAATTACTCAAGTTAGGTATAGCAATAAATTTGATAGATCAGACGAATTATTAAGTTTTTTTTTTCAAGGATACCATTATAAAGTAAAAGGATAATATGAGTATTTATGCTAATAAAATGTTCACTGCCCTTCAGTGTTCAAATGCTTTTGCCAAACATTTCATTCAATTCAAACTTCAATACAAGTCCTCACTTTAAAATTCTGTTGTCAATTGAAACCTTTCATTGTAACAGCGCCTTGAAGGCGTCGCGCCGGGGCCACTTTTTAATTGTACACATGTTTTTTTGCAACTTTCTTGCAGCATGTTTTCGCACTTCCTTCCGCTTTGTGCGCTTCGTTTGCGCTTCCCGTAGTCTGTTGTCTGCATTTAATTGTGCCCGACACTTGCACTGTAGGCATAACGTGATGAGCGGCGCGGGTGGGGATGTGTTGCGCTTTAATTACTTTATCATGTAACGGCTATATGGCTGCTCGCATTGTAGTTGTTGCTGCCGCTACTGCCACAGGCACTTTTTAGCAAATCCTCTCGATTGTTGCCGCACTGCCTTTTTATTCAATTTGTTTCGCTCTCGTCTGTCTTCCGCGCTTCTCTGAAGCCTCTTGTGGGGCCGCTTATTTTGTTTGCATGCTGTTTGTCGCTTTGAGCACAATTTGCCTTAGCAGCACTTTTGTTTTTAATTTTTATGCACAATGCATTTTCTTCTTCGAATCTCGTCAAGGACAACGACCAGAAACAAAAGCAACAATATTTTCAGCGACACACAAATTGACAGCCTCATTATGTTCGATGTGTAGGTGTGTGAGTACGGCATTCAAATAATTAAATGTTCATTGTTTTATATGAATAGAGATTCATTATGGATATGAAGAGTATGAAATAAATAAAAGTTTGCAACATAAAAATCAATGTCAAAGTTTAATTTGTTTCAACATTGCAAAGTTGAAAGCGATACAAAATCAAAGATCAAGTTTGATTGAATCAAAGCGAAACACTTTTTAAGAAACCTGGACGTCACCAACGATCACAAAAAAGGCTACACTGTCAGATCGCCAGCGATAGATTAGAGAATAAGAAAGCTTTTGTCTGATTTAGTGACATATAGGTGATCAACAATTCACCATTACGTTCCACCATTACGACAGAGTTTGCCATCTTATATGAACACATTTTTTGAATCCTTTACATACAAGAAAGATCTTAGTAAGCATGCTGTGATTTCTATCACAGTTGACTCTATGAATCATTTTTTCATTGCGATCTCCTCAACCCCATCTCTCTTCCCTCTTAATTCTTTAGGCACGACCTCAGTATTTGATCTTAAAAAGACTTCTGACTGGCCGTTGCAACGGTCACCTGCTCTTTCCATACTAGTCGCTGGACAACCATGATTATCTAACTATTCTTCCATCCATCGAACTATCCATCCTATACATTCATCGACCTGATCATTTATCCATTTATCCGCTCATTTACATTTCTATATGTTCATCCATATATCTAACTTCCCATCTATACATACATTCTTACATCAAAACGTTCATCCATCCATTTATCTTTCCCTCATTCCTCATCCACCAAACCATTAAACATTTCATACATCCCAGACACATTTGTAGACCCATACGAATCTTTCTATCCATTGATTCGCTCATCCACCCATCTACGTATCTATTCGTCCATCCATTTGCCAAACCAAACAATCATCTTTCATCTAACCACCAAACCACACATCTATCCATCCATATATTTATCTATCTATCCATTAATTTATTCATCCACATAACCACACGTATTTACATCCATCTATCCAAACATTCATCCATCCATTCACCTAACCATTCAACCATCCATTTTTCAACCCTCCTATCCAACATCTCAAACACCTAATCACACCCCCATCCATCCATTTTATATATATACTAATTGACCCATACGATCATTCATCCATCTTCCGCTCATCCACCTATCTACATATATCTATCTATCTTTCCATCCATCCATCCATTAATGCATCTCATAGACAGTTCGACTGAAACGTTCACCTGTCCATTTATTCATGCATCTGCCCATCTATCCATTTGGCTATCCATCTATATATCCATCCATCCATCAATATACCCACACACACATATATCTCTACATTTAACCATTCACCCACTTTCTATCTATCAAATCCTTAATCCATCCATACATTCCATACATTTATCGATTCATACAATCATCTATCCATACATCCACTAATGCATCCCATAGACTCAAACGATTACCTATCCATTTATCCAAATATCTGTCCATCTATGCATTTGGCTATCTTTCTGTGTATCCATTCATCCATTAATATATCCGCAGAAATCTATATCGCTACATTTAACCTTTCTCTAAATACCAAATCACTCATCTATCCATATATTCCAAACATTTATCGATCCATACGATCATCCATGCATTCATGCACCGATCTATTTATCTATCCATTGGTATGATTACAGATACATGTATCCATCTATCCAACAACGCATTCATCCATCTATTCACTAAACCACCCATTTACCTGTTCATCCATCTATCTATCCATCCAAAGAAAATAATATTCTATTCGCAGCGCGGATTAGCGTGTAGAGACAATGGAAAAATCCATACATCTAAATACCCATCCATATGCCCCAGCATACATATCCTTTATCCATTCTTTTACCAAACCATTCCATCTACCCAGTCACCAATCCATCTCAAACACCTATCCATCCATGCCATATACTCATTTATCATCTCATACGATCATCTATAATTGTATGCACTCATCCATATATCTTTTTGTCTTTCTATCTATTCATCTCATTCTCCAACCTCATCATATGGGTCAATGAGTATCATTCACCCATATGTTCATCTATCCATCTACCCACTCATCTTTTCACCCATCCGTCTATCTATCCATCCATCCATCAATGAATTGGCGCACACAGGGTTTAATTTTGTGGGGTTCCGTACACATCTTTTGAACAAAATACTCGTATCAGTTGAAACCATATTTGGCATCCAAATTGCTTGAAAAATATAAATATTTGGAATGGGGTTAAGCGCCCCAAAACCCTCATTGCATGCGCCAATGATAAGCACACATATGTACATCCATCTATCCAACCATATTTCCAAAGTATACAGATACATTAGTTTTTTCCAGAATGCCATTTCGAGTCATTCAGATGCGGACATCACAAACAGGGCCAACTATTTTACACTTCCCTCTCGAAAACCCATCTCACAGCGCTTTATAACCGTTTAGAGAGAATAAAATGTAAATCCCTGGTTTATCAGACAGCTTTGGTAGTAGCACCATCTCATAGCACTTTATAACCGTTTGGAAAGAGTAAAATGTAAATCCCTCTTTTATCAGACAGTTTTCGTAGTCGAGAGATAGTATAGGTCTTAAATTAGCTTAAGGTTCCACAATTGCCTTCCTTATTGTAGTCGTTAGTTTTTCATGGTCTTTCCATCCATTCAAGTGCCTATAAGTACTGGGACCAAATGCTATTACTATTATAAAGATCTCAATGATCTCTAAGATCTTCTGCACCGAATCTCCAAGTTGGTCCCTTTATTTTTGGTACAATACATTTCACTACAGTTTCGAAAGAATACTAACTTAAAATTACTTTATTTAAGTAGTTAAACTACTTGTGTCACACACAAACGTAGTCCAGACGCCTCGTGTTTGGGACGCCATTAGTCTCAGACGTCAACTGTCTCAAACGATCTAAATGATCTCTAAGACTTTCTATGCTAATTGTTCAATTTGGTACCTTTTATTATTGGCAACAACAGCGGTAAAAAAATTGCTAAACAACTTTGAAGGAATACTAACCCTAATTGTCTTGAGACCTTAAAAGTCTTATAGACACATCTCTGGACACAAACTTGGTCCAGACATCACATGTCCCAGACGCCATTTGTATCAGAAGCCTTTTGCTTCAGACGAACTCAATGATTTCTGACCTACAATTACATCAGAACCCAGATGTCTCATATGCTAGACTAGGTTTGTATTACGGGACACAAGCTTCTTGCAGATATCTATTGTGTTTTAGGAACCATTTTTCTAAGACACGACTTGTCTCGGACGATACTTTTTTCTAGCTATCCACCCATCGCATCTCAGTTCTTCAATGCCCCAGAGGCTATGTGTCTCGAGATACCTCATATTTCAGATACTCTATTGACGCAAAAGACACCACAATTTAGGTCCCAGTTGCCTCCTATTCTTAGCCATGCGTCCTTTGTGTCCTCGAAGACCTTGTGTCCTAAAAGTTTCATGTGCCTCAGTACTCGCATGTCTCCACATAGCGAGTCGTGCCTTTTTTTTCATTATTTTCAGCATTGAAACAATTTTTGCCTCTTCTGAATCACTGTCATGCATCATCAAAGCGAGGTTGAAGCAATAAATATGCAATCACCTCTGCGTATCATTGGTGATTTTCAGTTTCAATCTCTATGAATGATCGGCCTGCATGCATCACAGTTCAACACCGGATAACACTATGGATTTGGTAGCAATCTGCTCATCTGTCATGGTGCAGCTTGCATCATGCATCCTCGAAATGTTTACCGAGTCATTGTCAGTCAGCGGCGCGCATCACCGTTTGACGTGTGCGCGTTCTTCTCATATTCGCTACTATTTTCCTCATCATCATTCTAAGATTTGCCAGCCACGCTGCCAGTTGGCATTTATGACCACGTCGCGTCAGCGTGCATCGCTGAAAGATTAAAATTCCACAGCGATGACAATGACGCGGACGGCATACGTGCAGCGAGAAACGAGCGAAGCAAAAAGATGGCAACCGATGCGAATTAAAGAAGCACGTTGAGTAATACGAAAATGCCGACTGGTGGAATGCGACGCGCAGTTGTGCAGCAGCGGCAACGGACAAAATAATCACAACAATCCGAGCGCGTCGTCATTGTCATTGTCATGTTGGCGTCATCAATGTCAGCGACAGTGGCGACAACAGCCACAGCAGTCGTCGACACTCCGACGACAAAGACAATGCATCGCTGCCAACAACATGTTTAGTCGCTGTCACTGCCAACCGTTGCGTTCGTTTGCTCTCCGTCGTGCTTGTCTGCTTTTCTTGCTGCTTGTATTTTTGCTGCTGTTGTCTCTTTGCTGATTTCTTGCTTTCCTTTTAAGGGTGCTGCAAGGATTGCGCCGAGGATAAACCGCTTTAGGCGGTAATCATGATGACAATGTGAATGATGGCGTGGGAATGATGGTGGCTGGGTGTGTTGCATGCTGATGCTCGTAGTGGTGAAACGGATGACGCTGTTGAACAAAATGCAACACCATAATTGTGCTGTACAAGAGAGTAGAAGGAGCATTAGGATAATAAGTAAAGCAGCAAGAAGTTACCGAGATGTGGTGTCACTATTTTTATGAGTCTGAGCGAGGACACTTGATTGAAAATGTGAGACCGAATTACTTTGAAAGAGCAAAAGAAGCACAAATGTTCGAAAATGTGGACACACTTTTGGAATGAATCTGAAGTAGTAAAAGGAGCACAAGTGATCAAAATGTGATCTCATTTCTGGTATAAATCTGAAGCAGTATAAGGGGACCGCTTCTGGAATGCATCTGAAAATGTAGAAGGAGCACAAGCGGTTGAAAGTATGGTCCCACTTATAGGTTGGATCTAAAGGAGTAAAAGGAGCATAAGCGATCGGAAACTTGATCTCACTGCGGGTATGAATCTGTGGTTGGAAGTATGGTTTCCCTTTGGCTATGAATCTGAAGCAGTACAAGAAGTATACGTGTTCGAAAACTTCGGCCCGCTTTTGGTATGAGTCTGAAGGAGTAAAAGGAGCACAAGTGATCAAAATGTGATCTCATTTCTGGTATAAATCTGAAGCAGTTTAAGGGGACCGCTTCTGGAATGAATCTAAAAATGTAGAAGGAGCACAAGTGGTTGAAAGTATGGTACCACTTATAGGATGAATCTAAAGGAGTAAAAGGAGCATAAGCGATCGGGAACTTGATCTCACTTCTTGTATGATTCTGAAGGATTAGAGGGAACAAAAGGGATTGAAAGTATGGTCCCACTTAAAGTATGAATCTAAAGGATTAAAAGGAGCATAAGTGATCGTAAACTTGATCTTACTTTGGGTATGATTCTGAAGCAGTACAAGAACCATTCGAAAGGAGTAAAAGGAGCATAAGTGATTGGAAACTTGATCTCACTTCGGGTATGAATCTGCGGATATGAATCTTATTTCTGGTACGAATCTGAAGCAGTAGAAGGAGCACAAGTAAGTATGGCTTCACTTCGGCTATAAATCTGAAGCAGTACAAGAACCATTCTAAAGGAGTAAAAGGAGCATAAGTGATCGTAAACTGGATCCAACTGCGGGTATGAATCTGTGGTTGGAAGTATGATGATTTCCCTTCGACTATGAATCTGAATCAGTACAAGAAGTATACGTGTTCGAAAACTTGGGCCCGCTTTTGGTATGAGTCTGAAGGAGTAGATCGAACACAAGTGATCGAGATGTAGTCTAATTTCTATAGAAGAAGCACAGGTTGTTTGAATATGATCTCACTTCTGGCATGAATCTGAAGCAGTAGTAGGAGCATAAATACTTCCAATCTTTTCTCACTTCCAATATGCATTTAAAGGAGTAGAAGAAGCACAATGGATCTTAATGTGGTCACACTTCTGGCGAAACTCCGAATGACTATAAGAACACAAGTGAAAGTATTGAGATTGTTTATATTTTATAACATATTAATAGTTTATATTTTATATTTATATTTTATATTTTGTGTATACTTATTTTATATTTGTAATTTTTTGATTAGTTTTTACTGTTTACATGTCCATAATTCTTTCTATTTGTTTCTTCTTGCAAGCCATTCTAATTTTAAATTTTAATTTTTTTTTACTTTAAAAACTGTGCAATAGTCCAACGCGCAAAATATACAAAAAATGACAAAGAATAAAAAATTTGCTGTCAGCAAAAAGTTTGAATGGGCCCAAGTCGATTGTTCAGCTAACAACGAACACACACACACCCATACACACAATGCCACTTGAAGCGCGAAACTTAATTCGAAGGACAATTCGACTGACGCAAATGGGATTCTCTTTTGAGTCGAACGAGCGCCTTAAAGTATGCTGAATAGAATTTTAATGGGTTTTCAAAGAGTTAAAAATTGTACTCAAGTACATAGAGGGTGACCATGTGTTTTGAATAATGCGGCAAAATTAAATTGATTTGATTTGATTTTGAATTATTAGAATTTATTTTATTTGATTTGATTTTACTTTATTTTATATCATTTTATTTAATATAATTTTATTTTATTTTGTTTTATTTTGTTTTATTTTGTTTTTATTTGTTTTATTTTATTTTATTTTATTTTATTTTATTTTATGTTATTTTATTTTATTTTTATTTTATTTTATTTTATTTTATTTTATTTTATTTTATTTTATTTCATTTCATTTCATTTCATTTCATTTCATTTCATTTCATTTCATTTCATTTCATTTCATTTCATTTCATTTCATTTCATTTCATTTCATTTCATTTCATTTTATTTTATTTTATTTTATTTTATTTTATTTTATTTTATTTTATTTTATTTTATTTTATTTTATTTTATTTTATTTTAGTTTATTTTACTTTATTTTAATTTATTTTATATTATTTGATTTCTTTTGATTGGACTTGATTTGATTTGATTTTGAATTATTTGATTTGATTTGATTTGATTTGATTTAATTGGATTCGACTTGACTTGACTTGACTTGACTTGACTTGACTTGAATTGACTTGACTTGACTTGACTTGACTTGACTTGAATTGACTTGACTTGACTTGACTTGACTTGACTTGACTTGACTTGACTTGACTTGACTTGACTTGACTTGACTTGACTTGACTTGACTTGACTTGACTTGACTTGACTTGACTTGACTTGACTTGACTTGACTTGACTTGACTTGACTTGACTTGACTTGACTTGACTTGACTTGACTTGACTTGACTTGACTTGACTTGACTTGACTTGACTTGACTTGACTTGACTTGACTTGACTTGACTTGACTTGACTTGACTTGACTTGACTTGACTTGACTTGACTTGACTTGACTTGACTTGACTTGACTTGACTTGACTTGACTTGACTTGACTTGACTTGACTTGACTTGACTTGACTTGACTTGACTTGACTTGACTTGACTTGACTTGACTTGACTTGACTTGACTTGACTTGACTTGACTTGACTTGACTTGACTTGACTTGACTTGACTTGACTTGACTTGACTTGACTTGACTTGACTTGACTTGACTTGACTTGACTTGACTTGACTTGACTTGACTTGACTTGACTTGACTTGACTTGACTTGACTTGACTTGACTTGACTTGACTTGACTTGACTTGACTTGACTTGACTTGACTTGACTTGACTTGACTTGACTTGACTTGACTTGACTTGACTTGACTTGACTTGACTTGACTTGACTTGACTTGACTTGACTTGACTTGACTTGACTTGACTTGACTTGACTTGACTGGACTTGACTTGACTTGACATAATTTAATTTTATTTAATTCGATTTGATTTGATTTAATTTGATTTGAATTGAATTTGAATTGAATTTGAATTGAATTTGAATTGAATTTGAATTGAATTTGAATTGAATTTGAATTGAATTTGAATTGAATTTGAATTGAATTTGAATTGAATTTGAATTGAATTTGAATTGAATTTGAATGGAATTTGAATTGAATTTGAGTTGAATTTGAATTGAATTGGAATTGAATTTAAATTGAATTTGAATTGAATTTAAATTGAATTTGAATTGAATTTGAATTGAATTTGAATTGAATTGAAATTGAATTGAATTTGAATTGAATTTGAATTGAATTTGAATTGAATTTGAATTGAATTTGAATTGAATTTGAATTGAATTTGAATTGAATTTGAATTGAATTTGAATTGAATTTGAATTGAATTTGAATTGAATTTGAATTGAATTTGAATTGAATTTGAATTGAATTTGAATTGAATTTGTATTGAATTTGAATTGAATTTGAATTGAATTTGAATTGAATTTGAATTGAATTTGAATTGAATTTGAATTGAATTTGAATTGAATTTGAATTGAATTTGAATTGAATTTGAATTGAATTTGAATTGAATTTGAATTGAATTTGAATTGAATTTGAATTGAATTTGAATTGAATTTGAATTGAATTTGAATTGATTTTGAATTGAATTTGAATTGAATTTGAATTGAATTTGAATTGAATTTGAATTGAATTTGAATTGAATTTGAATTGAATTTTAATTGAATTTGAATTGAATTTGAATTTGAATTGAATTTTAATTGAAGTTGAATTTGATTTTAAAATAATTTGAGTTGATTTAGAATTGGATTTCGATTGAATTTGAGTTGAATTGAATTAAAGTGAATTTCATGTTCCTGGATGTTTATTGTTTCCACATGGAATAATCGCTTAGGCCTGTCATTCCATTAATATAATTTCATAGGACAGTGGGCATGGCACTTCTAATGTTGCACAAATGTAATTTAAGAACCATAAGTCTTACTTCAGTGACCATCAGAAGTAGTAGAATTTACTACTGACAGTTCCATTGATATCTCGAAAAGTGCACAACAGAGTTGGGTAATTTGGACACCACAGCAAAAGTTGATAGAAGAAATATTAAAGAAAATTAAATGATTTCAAATGCAAAATCGTCAAAATTACAGCACTGGACTTTCGAGTGTTAAAACATTTATTATTCTACTAGAAACTTTTTTTACTTTTATTCATTAAAAAGTACAGTCAAATATTTAGAAATCAATCTGTATCCAGTTCATTAAATATGTCATATTCATCATAGGCCTTGATTTTCATTGGCGGCTTTGGAAAATCAGGATCCCACAAATCCCAACGAAATCTCGGCGGAACCGTGTTTTGGTTCAGATAGTAAAACATTAACTGTAAAAATTGATCAATTAAATTTATATTTACTGAGAGTGTTTATTAAAATAAACTTTCAACAAAATACTTACCAGAAGTATGTAGAAAAGCTTCATAGTTGGCAGCGAACTCTTCTATGCACTTTAAAAATTGCTTGAATTATGGAAAATTTACTGTTTTTATAGAGTTTCAATGTATAATGCTTGGCAAATTCAATTAGTAACGGTGCTGAAATTTTAAATATAATTTCAAATATATGATATAACAGTAAATATGTACCAATTCTTAACGGTGCAATAAATCAAATTCAATTTCATGCATGCGTATAACTGTTAATGTGCAACACATTAACCCTTTCATGACAACTTAATTGCATGGCATGGATTGGCACGTCATCAAGTTGCAACAAGAGAGTCATACATCGGGAAATTAAATAAGAGTTGTTCCGTTAATTGCAGAAGAGACAATTTGAAATGGCCGCCCCCATTTCCCCACCAACAACAACTGTCTTCTTTGGTGAGATCCAGCGCATCAAAATTATACTACCATACAAAAGTGGATCTCTCGTTTCCTCTAAATGAAAGAAGTGGAAAGACATGGGTTTCAATTTGGGCTCAAACGAGTCTAAAGACTTGTTTTGGTTACGTTAATCGTTTGAAGTTCGGCCAGAGTGGGTGATTAGACCATTCATCGTTAGCAGTCCCAGGTGATGGGGCTACCATCTGTCGTCCCTTAAGTGATACGCCTTCGTATGTGTAAACTTACTACTGGGTTGTGTAGAATGGCCTCTGGGTATCCGTTGCTGCCAGGTGGGAGGTGTTATTGAATAACGCCGAGGTTGGTGTCTTTGATGGACTTATTTTGGTTTATGTGTGTGCTGCCGACTGACTAGTGGTGTTGTTGTTCTTGCGGCTATAAGAAATGAACATCTTTTGCTCATCAGAATTCTTTGAAGTGGAAGGCTTGCCCAAAGTTAGAGAATTTGACTGGGTAAAGCTGAAGGGACTAGAAAAAATAAGTCAGGTAGACAATCGCCGTATATGTGTTGCTCTTGTTTGATTTTATTTACTATAAATATTCATCACTTTTCATGTTTTTTTCTTCACAGCTAAACTTTCATTTGATCCTATTCAGGTCTATGGATCGTTGATAGATCTCTCCATTGTAGATGCATTTAATTTGTCAATCTTTCAATCCATTTTAAAAACAACTTGTCTTCTTTTTGTTAACTAATACATTTATTTGAAACAATTAAAGATGATTCCAATTTTAATACACATTTTCATATATATTTCAACACAGCAACAATTCCGCAACGACTTGTAAAATATTCACTGTTAGCTGTAATTAAACAAGAAAAATTCACACGTGCTGCTTATGTCCAATGTCAGACTTTTTATATACCCCATTTTTTTTATATATATATATGTATGTGTGTGTGTTGGCCCATTTTCGTAAATGTTTAGCGCGTCATGTCGTTGTAGGGATTGTTGGTGGTTCCAAAAATTCTATCATATATGTCGCTGAAGAAGGACGCATTAGCTATAATCGGTGCTAAGAGCAAAATTACCTGAAAGTTATAAATAATAATTATATTTTTTTAGAATGCATTTTTAAAGTAAATGTTTTCGAAATTATCCACACTTACACAAATAAAAATTCTCATGGCCAAGATTTAATTTTTTGGAAGCTATGATGATTCTGCTCTGCAATTGGAATACAACTGTTGCTGCAGGCAGTGACAATCGTTGTTTTTAAACAGTTTGTTATGACGAATCGATTACATTGGAAAACGAAGAAACAACAATTATTTATAATAAAAATTTGATTTACATTCACATTTAGAAACTCTAAAATTTGTTATGTAATTAATCGGCCGGTAAGAGACCAAAAGACCAATCAGAAAACGACAGATAGACATCGAATTCAGAGGACGTTAGTGTGGAACCCTACAACTTGCGTATACAAAAATAAAAGTTGAGCTACAAAATTATCGAAAAAGTGAGCTCTCTGCAAGGTCTCTAGCCCCAATCTGTAAGAATTCTGAAGCGTTTTGGACAAGTCAATTTAATTTATGTATAAACCTTACAAATGTCCAATGAGATTATCCAAGTCATTGAAGAAAATATAATCGAGGGTTGGCCACATGTATTCCGAGAGAGAGTGAGGGAGAGAAAGAACTAGGCAGGATAGATTTCCTACAGTTTCTTTTTTTTCTCACTGAGGTTCTATTTAAAGATCCAGACCCAGATCAAGAACCAGGTTGTTGTCTAAACGCCCAAGATACCAGTGTTGCCAGATACCTGAAATGGCTTTCGCCAAAATCTTAAAAAAATAGTAAAATTTCCTCCCAAAACTTAAAACAAACCACTTAAAATTTTTGTTTTTATTTGCGTCACTTTAAAGGACTAAACTTCTCATAAAAAAATAAAACTATATACATATAATTTTGTTTAATGCATAATTTTGTTTTATATTCTGAGAGAGGGAGTGAGAGAGAGAAAGAACTAGGCAGGATAGATTTCCTACAGTTTCTTCTTTTTCTCACTGAGGTTCTATTTAAACTATGAAGACCCAGTTTTTTGTCTGAACGCCCAAGATGCCAGTGTTGGCAGATACCTGATATGGCTTTCTTCTAAATCTTAAAAAAATACTAAAATTTCCTTCCAAAATTTAAAAAAAATCTCTTAAAATTTTTTTGTATAATTTTTTTTTTTTAATTTAAAGGAATTTAAGTTCTCATAAAAAAATAAAAATATATACTTCCATATTTTTTTAAAGTAGCTTTTTAATTCATCTTCAGCTTAACAACAAAAACGTAACAAATACAAAACATATAACAAATGAATTTAATAAAAAGTGCCATTTTTGGCGGGATTTCATTGTGACAGCAATAAGTAAGAACGAGATAGAACGAGCTTACATTTTGTAAGCTTACAAATTTTTAACACAATAAGTTGCTTTGACTATTAAAATAGTTGCCTAAATATGTTTTGTTGCCAGTGTTCTCAGTACATCATACTTCGTTATCCAAAGATCTCCCAAACATCCACCAAGGATCCGAAAATTCCCTTACATAAATTAAGAAATCTCCTAAACTTTCTCCTAAACAATTCTTCCTCCTAAAAAAATCTCCTAAAAGGCCAAGAATCTTATAATTCTAGGAGGAAATCTCCTGATCTGGCAACACTGCAAGTTATAGTGTGCTGTTAAAAACCACGAATTGGTTTTCGAGCACCAGATGCGCTTGCGAAAAAATGGGTCAAAAAATCTGAAATTGGCATGATTGCGCTATGGTTTTAAAGCCCTAATCATCGATTCATGTTTTGTTCTTAGTATTGAAGCAAAATTTGAATGGTCTTTGATTTCATTCAAACGCTCTCGACCAATGTTTATGTGACCGGTTTTTGTAGGTCAAGACTTGGCAATTTCGAAACAAACTTTACTGCCCCACGTTTCATATTTTAACTATTTATTCACTTTTTTATAAAAAGAAAATATACAAAATAATCGAAAACTAATTGCATGGCATGCAAACATCCTCAGTTACATTTCAAATAGTGATTTATTGTATCGCTCTCTATAAATTTTCTTCCTTGCTCTAAAATTTGCACGGGTTGTTGACGGTTTCAGTGTTGACGGTTTCACGGTTGTTTTGTTGCGTCCACGGCGGGCATTGCGGTTAACATTTACTTTGCTTCGCTGTGCCGCGCCAGGAACTGTGGTTGTCTCCATGGCAGCAGTTGTGGGTTTTCCTGGCGCTTTCCCCGCAGCAGTTGTGGCTTTTTCTGGCGATTCCCCAGCAGCAGTTGTGGCTTTTTTGGGCGATTCCCCAGCAGCAGTTGTGGCTTTTTTTGGCGATTCCCCAGCAGCAGTTCCGTTTTCCGCGTTCTTTTTTTTCTTCATTGGAAAAACCCAGTTGGGCAGCCTTTTATCAAAGTTTTTAGAATGGGGGTCATTCCAGCCAGGATACATGATTTCGAAATTCGATTCAACTGGTTCCGAAGTCAGCAATACGAGCAGCGCTGCCAGCTAATTAAAGACATTTTCAATGTTTCAGAATTATTTCTAATTGTATTCACAAGTTAGCACTTACAAAGAATTGCACTGCTGCCAAGCAAAACACTTTCATATTATTGCTGCAGTGACGATTTGTTGGCCAATAATCAACAAGATGCAAAACACAACTGACTGGTTGCCAATTGATGTTGTTCGGTTTTTATTCAAACGCGCAGTTAGTTATTGCACATCAAATAAGTTTAATTGTACTAATTAAGAAACAAAAACAGATCCCAAAAAAGCTGCACTGATTGGAAAAAATAAAAAATAAAAATGTGTAAGAAATTTCAAGTCACAAAACATCAGCAAAATGTGGCGAAAATTTTTTCGCTCAGCGTTACTTAAAATTCCAATGAATGTGTAATGATTGTTTACAACTATACACACACACACATATGTATGTGTGTACGTGTATGAATCATGTGCACTGTGTGGCATTGAGACGTAGACAATGTCAAACAGAATCGTGAATAGAGCGTCCAAAGACCGGAATTCGTATGCAGTCTGGGTTCAAGAGAGAGACGAAGAGAGGGAGTTCAAGAGAGGGAGGGTTCAAGAGAGAGAGTTCAAGAGAGAGAGTTCACAAAGAAGCCTTGTAGACCTTCGAATACACACACACACAAACACAAATTAATTGTAGCATCGTGAATAGAGCGTCCAAAGACCAGAATTCCAATGTAGTCTGGGTTCAAGAGAGAGACGAAGAGAGGGAGTTCAAGAGAGAGAGGGTTCAAGAGAGAGACTTCACAATGTAGGCCTTGTAGACCTTCGAATACACACACACACCCACACAAATTCATTGTAGGCAATGTAGGGCAGCACCGGGATCCAAAATCCAGTCTGGGTTCAAGGTTCCCCACTAACGTCGAAATCTCTAATTTGTCAGTTGATATGCGCCGAAAAGAGATGAATAGATACATTTCTCTTTCTGAGCTATGAAGGAGCTCACAAGGTGCCTTGCAGACGAGTGCACCACACCAGTGTTGCCACTTGAAAACATTTTTTCCGACCAAACTTACGACCATATTAAAAATTTGCGTTATCTTTAAAGTCATTTTTAAATCAAAATTTTATTTTTTTTAATAAATTTTTTGTACTAATAAAAAATTATTCACATCACAAAATGGACCGAAAATCGTTTAAGCAGACAAAGTACAAAGCCAAAGTACAAAAATCTGAACAATTTTGGTCCGAAAAGACCAAAAGCGGCAACTCTGCAACACACACACACACACACTGTTAAAGTCACACACTGACGGGGAGTGGGCTTTCGATGCTTTTCATCTCTATAAAAAAAAAAAAAAACACACACACACACATTCATACTAACCTAACCTTATCTAAGCTACTCGTAATCATAATTATCCTCTTTTCTTTCTTTATGTATTTTGTTTGTCAAAAAGTGTTTTCGTCTCACTGTGCAACGTTGTTATCAGATGGAAATTTCAGCTCAACCATGCTTTGTTTGTTATTATTGTTGTTGCTTTAGTTTTTATGGCTAATTTGGCGGCGTCAGTTGTTTTTGCTGGCACCTATTGTTGCAAATGTTTTTCATTTTTTATTACCTTTGTTCAGGGAAATGGAATGCAATCCATGCTGGCACAGCTTCACAAAATTCAGTGCGATTAGCTTTGTTTTTGTGCAAATTAAAATTAACTGAAAACACATTGAATAGCATTGAATTGCTTAATGTGCTGATAACCAGAAAAGATTTATTAAATTTGTAAAATATGTAAGCGTTGGCTTTGAACGAAAGAATCTCTAATGATTTAAAATGTAAATATCGCTTCGCGTACTCACTCCCACTACCAACTGATCTCTTTGCCAAGATGTATTTTTAAGGAATAGAATAGTTCAGGCCTTAGAGTAGACAATCATAGAGTATCCAGATTTGTGCTAATGGTTTCTTCAAGGAAGAAGCGTATCCATTCTATCATTCAGTTCATAGTTGCTGTAGTTTAATATATCAAAGAAGAGTCAAGAAGAATAGCAAAATTAGATTATTTTTGTCAAGTCAAGTTACCTTTTTTGTGTTCGCCCTTTCATGAAGGAAGCCAACTATGACTTTAATATTTCATAGTAGTAGAGATTGCTTGTTGTGAGGTCCAACCGGACACTCTCTCATATGAAAATATGCCTTCAAATTCAAGTGAACTGAACAGAATAGGAAACTATAAACCATGTTTAGTGTTCTGACGGATGACTGTTCAATAGACACCAACCTAGTTGGGACCGATTTTCAATGCTATCCATAAATGTTGTACAGGGAAGTGGAAGACAATGTTCTACTGTTCGATAGGTACCAACCTAGTTGAAACTGAATTCTAATGAGATCCATAGATGTTGTACGAGAAAGAGGAGGACAATATAACTCTGTTCGATAGGTGTTAATATTGTTGGAACTGATTGCTTATGATATCCATAGATGTTGTATGAGAAAGAGGATGACGATGTTCCAATGTTCGATAGATACCAAGTTAGTTGGGACTGATTTCTAATGAGATCCATAGATATTGCATGAGAAACGAAGAGACCGACCATGAAGTTCTGTTTGATAGGTGTCAATCTTGTTGGGACTGATTTCTAATGATATCCATAGATGTTGTACGAAGAAGAGGAAGACAATCTAAACCATGTAGATGTTGTACGAGAAAGAGGAAGACGATGTTATTATGTTCGATAGATACCAATCTGGTTAAGACTGATTGGAAGACGATGTTCCCATGTTCGATAGATACCAACTTAGTTGGGACTGATTTCTAATGAGATCCATAGATTTTGCATGAGCAACGAAGAGGCAGACCATGAACTTCTGTTTGATAGGTGTCAGTCTTGTTGGGACTGATTTCTAATGATGTCCATAGATGTTGTACGAGGAAGAGGAAGACAATGTACTTCAGTGCGATAGGTATCAACCTCGTTGGGACCGATCTTCAATGATATCCATAGATGTCGTATGAGGAAGAGGAAGACGATGTTCCTATTTTCGATAGATACCAACTTAGTTGGGACTGATTTCTAATGAGATCCATAGATATTGCATGAATAAGGAAGAGGAAGACAATGTAAACCATGTTCGCAGTTCGATAGGTGCCAACCTTGTTGGGACTGAGATCTAATGATATCCATAGATATTGCATGAACAGGGAAGAGGAAGACAATGTTCGATAGGTACCAACCTAGTTGGGATGTACTTCTGTTCGATAGATGTCAACCTTGTTAGAACTGATCTCTAATGAGATCCATAGATGTTGTACGAGGAAGACAATGTACTTCTGTTCAATAGGTGCCAATATTTTTGGGGCTGATATCTAATGTAATCAAAGGCGTTGCATTACCGAGAAATAGGAAGACAGTGCACTTCATTTTCTTTGCAGTTGTGCTGCATTCTTTTGCTTCGGTGATCTCGGAGATCTTATGAAAAGGACTATTTAAAGTCCATTTAACTTCTCGATAGAATCTGAGAGTGGTTCTGCTAACGTGGAGGTTTGAGTCCCAATTATCACAATGAGCCTAATTTCATAGCCTCATTCAATTGGCCAACACTAACTAAACAATTTTTAATTTGATCTATAAAAAGAATAATATGAATTTGTTTTAGACGCACAGTAACCAATTCATGAGTTATTTAAAAAATATGTTAGTACAGAAGTAAAATATTGAGAGTCATAGGAGGTCTTTCTCAAACTTTCGTATCATCATTTTTTTACAAAAGTCATAAATGTTTGCGCTAACTGCAATTTGTCTGCCAAAAACTTTACCCATTTTAGTTGTAAAATTGCATAGAAATTTGTTTTCATAAAATATAAAACATTCAAGTTGCCTTCACATTGATCAAAACATAAGAAATAATAATTTTTTATATATTTATTTATATTTTTATATATTTATTTTATTTTATTTGCTTGTTAAAGTTAACAAGTTGAGTCACACTTCAGTTTAGCTGCTTTAAGACTTCAACAGTTAGTTTAAAAAAAATATACAAGTATACATACACCTTTTTTTAAGAGTCAAAAACATACACGAAAGGTTACAAAAAAAACATCAACACAGACTCGCTGACGCGCTGCTTGACTCGGTTGCATGGCGGTCAATATCCTGTTTCCGTCATGAATGCTACAAAATGTAATTGTGTATGTGTGTATGTCTGGCTAAGTTTGCACAGTAGCGCACTTTGTAAAATGCATAGAGGACCACAAAGTCAGCAAAATACTTTTCTTCTCTTAACCCCAACGTTACGGTTCACGTTACAGTTGGTTGTCATTTGTAGTTTCAACAGCCAAAATGGCAAATTGCAGCTGAGACGAATGACTGTGAAAAAAACAACAACAAAAAAGAACACAAACAACAGACATGGGGGTTTTGCACTAAAATCCACTACCACTACCACTAGAGGTCTGCTGGGAAATTTTCCACTACCACTAAAATAAATTTTAGTGGTAGTTGAATTTTTTCCACTAATCACTGATCTTTATTTAGTGGTAGTGCAATTTTCTTCCACTAATTTTTTTTTAGTGGTACTTTTTACCACTACCACTAAATAAAATTCAGTGATAGTTGAAAATTCCTCCACTATCACTAATTCTTTTCCACTAATGTCACTGATGACAATTTTGAACGTCTAGTCTTGATGAAAGCAAATAAGTTGTTTAAATAAAACATATATTTTTGCGCATATCGTTGTTAGTGGTTTATTTAATGGTAATGGATGTCTTTGTTTAGTGCACTATGCTTTTCACTACCACTAAATAAATTTAGTGGTAGCTGAATTTTTTCCACTAATCACTGATCTTTATTTAGTGGTAGTGCAATTTTCTTCCACTAATTTTTTTTTAGTGGTACTTTTTACCACTACCACTAAATAAAATTCAGTGATTAGTGGAAAAAATTCAGCTACCACTAAATTTATTTAGTGGTAGTGAAAAGCATAGTGCACTATGAATTTAGTGCAAAACCCCCATGTCTGACAAACAACCAGTAAAATGCATTTGGGAATGTTGCCAAAAATTACCATAAACCAAATGGGCCAAAAGTGAATGACCCAAGCATGAAGCAATTATTGACATACTGCAATATTTTGTGGGAAAATTTAAGAATTTTTAAATTGAGAAATTTTAAATGAAGAACTGAATTTGAATATTTTAAAATTAAGAAAATTTAAATTAAAAACTTCCTTAACCCTTTCGGTTATTCCATGCCATCTTTTCA
Organism: Melieria crassipennis; assembly: GCA_963668005.1. Classification (NCBI taxonomy): domain Eukaryota; kingdom Metazoa; phylum Arthropoda; class Insecta; order Diptera; family Ulidiidae; genus Melieria; species Melieria crassipennis. The sequence continues at coordinate 7,464,643 of OY764963.1, forward strand.
GTGCCTGTTTTAGGTAAAAAAACTTGTGGATACTATATTTTTGTTGTTCCTTAGAATAGTTTGAAGTTTTAGGAAAAATACGAAATTAATAAACTGAATAATTAAGTTTAGAGAAGAGAAGTATACACGTTTTTTAATGGTATATCTTGACATAGTAAAGGAAGAAGAAGCAGAAACAATTAGAGAATTTTTTAATTTGACGTTTTCTTTCAATTTAGATAGTTTTTTTTAAAAAATGTTGGCTGAAGTATATGAAGAAATATTCAAATTTTCGTTATGCATAAAAAGTTTTATGTTTAAGTAATTATTACAACCACAACGATGTGGTTGCTCTCATAGAAGAACACTCCAAAATACAGGGTCCGAGTATAAAAATTTCAAAATGTCTTATGGAATGTTGCTAACATAACCACATAGAAGCCTAAAACGTAAAATTTAAAATTTTAACTTTCCCCAGTAAAAAGCTGTACCGAAAGGGTTAAATAAAATATTGTAAAATATTTTCAATTTTTTAATTTAATGAATTTATTTTAAGTCGATGAAATTGTGTCTTAATTAAACAGATAGCAGTGAAAGTTTTTCTCAATTTGGGTATCTCAGCAACTGTCAAAGATATAAATGACGTGTAAAGGTCAAAATTTGTTTTTTTTCATAGGAATGTCTGAGCAACTGTTAAAGATGTCAATGAAGTTTACATGTCAAAATTTCAATTTTTTCAATAGCAATGTCTCAGCAACTGTCAAAAATATCAAAGACGTTTAAATGTCAAAAATTTTTTTCCCGCTAGGAATATCAATGACGTTTGAATGTAAAAAAATTTCCAATAGGAATATTTTAGAAGTTGTCAAAGATATCAGTGGTGTTTAAATGTAAATAATTTTCCAATAGGAGCGCCTCAGCAACAGTCAAAGATGACAATGACGTTTAAATGTCAAATTTTTGTTTTTTCCTCTAGGAATATATCAGCAACTGTGTAAAAATTTCTATTTTTCCAATAAGAATGTCTCAGCAACTGTCAAAGATATCAATGACGTTTAAATGTATACATTTTTCCAATAGGAACGTCTCAGCACCTGTCAAAGATGACAATGACGTTTAAATGTCAAAATTTCTGTTTATCCAATAGGAATGTCTCAGCAACTGTCAAAAATATCAATGACGTTTAAATGTCAAAATTTCTTCTTTTCCAATAGGATTGTCTCAGCAGCTGTCAAAGATATCAATGACGGTTAAGTGTCAAAATTTCTAGTTTAGTTAGCCATTTCATCATGCATTGTTTTACGCTTTTCGAACCTATGAACATTATTTTAAAAAAATATTATCGAAATTCCAGCCCAGTCCTAAGTACGCAACTTGAACTTCGTTGTGAGGTTGGAAATTGTGAAGGAGAAATTTGACAACTGAGTTATCTCACAGCGAGCGTTCATGAATTGACTGCCACGATCATGCTTCATTGATCATTCATCATTCATTCATCATGATCATTATTTTCTTTGTGGCTAAATCAAGTCCTTAGTCTATGCCAAGAAGCCATCCTTAAACGAGCTCAAGGCGATCATTCATTCCAACATGCGAGTAATTAAAATTTAGATCGACCGCAAAAAGAGAGTTGGGACCAAAAGAGAGTTGTATACTATGAGCTGCTTCAACCTGGCGATTCCATTAAGGGAGATCGGTATAGGTTACAATTGATTCATTGAAGCTGTGCATTATGAGAAAAATGATGGGAGTACGAGATGAGACAGACAGAAGCACAAAATTATTCTTTTGCCTGACAACACTTGATCTCATGTTGCAAAATTCCTAAACAAATATTTGAAAACGCTCAAGTAGGATATTTTAATGCGCCCACCTTATTCTTTGGACATTGCTTCTTCCGATTACTGATTCGTCCAATGGATGCAGCACTATTTGGCTAACGCTCATTTATTTATTACTTGAATCGCCTCAAAAGATGAGACATTTATTAAGGATGCAGCTCGAAAATTGCCTGAGAAATGGGAACAAGAAGCAACCAACGATGGATACTTGCAATACTTTGATTAAACTGTTCATTCATTTTGTTTTGAAATGAATGCATTATCTACCAGAAACCAGCCCTCTATGTTATTCAGCTTCTACCTATCGTCATTGGATGCTCAGAGGGAGCTCATATCCATAACTTAGTCGAAAGCTTTCATCATTCGTCTCTTCTAGGGGACAATGTAGAGATTCTTCTAGGAGATTCTACCAAATCTAAATGGATGAATGAAAATTCATTTAATTTCTCCTAATCTGGCAACACTGGTGCTCTATAATACCAGTTAAAAGGCTTTGTGTCGAATCATGATTCAACTCAGAGCACATAAAAATGCATTTATGATATTTAAACGACCGCATTGTCAGTCATGTTAAATGTGTGACAGTAATATAAAGCCGACAATTGTCAATGAAAAATTCCAAGTAATGGCCACATTCGTGCATCCACTAATGGGTTAACGGTGGCAAGCAAATAAGATACAAACAGCGTTCATTGCTGTAAAAATGTGTTTGATAGCATAAAAATTGCAACATTGCATTACATTTTATAACAACTTTAAGCCGAAGATGCATTTTATGGCAGCCATCAAACACGTTGGTGCAAAATTCACAAATGAGGCCGAATGACTGCTTGACGGTTGTCGCTTGTCGGCGATGGGCGATGTGTGTTGCTTACATATGTGGCGCGTAGATTATTTTTACGCATCGCTCGCGCATTGCTGACTATTTGCGCTTATCGTTGTTGTTGTTGTTGTTGCATTTTTCTCATTTCATTTGATTTGGCTGCCTTACCTCGGAAAGCCATAAAGATAAGAAATCAATAAACGAGCGAAAATTGAAGGCAAGTGGCGGCGTGCACACAGAGTCAGAGCGTCGCTCGCGAATGCAGTGGAATGGTTGGGTGGGTTGGGGTGGGGTGGGGTGACTACGGAAAATTGCAAAGTTGACAAAATTAAATCAAAGCTTTAAAAGCTTAAGTGAGGGAAAAGGGCAGAGAAGAAAATGAAATTGAGATGACACATACGAACTGATAAAATCGACATGGAGCAATGAAGAGAGAGCGCAACAAAGAGGGTGTGGCAGAAGGCGGAATGGGTTGTTTCGGCCATATAGTGGTGGAAGGGGGGGGGGAATGGTGGTTTAGGGTTTGGCACAGATAACGAGCGTAGCGACCTATGACTCGTAAAATTGTATTGTTGCAGCAATTGGCAATTCTTATTTAAATAAAAAGCGCTGCCATTTAGGGGAGAAAGAGAGACAAAAACAAAAAAGAAGACAGCAAATAAAGCGATTGACTGGTAAATTGCTGGCGTACAGGCGAAGCGACAGTGTCTGGTTAGTTAGGATTTGATGTGTGTGTGTGTGTATGTGTGTGTGTGTATGTGTGTGTGTGATTGAATTAAGGATAACACGTGTGTGCGTGTGTATGAGCGGCGAACTGGTGGGTGAGGAAGTTGACGTGCGCATTCTGCTACTTGACTAAAATAAAAGCACACACACACACACACACATGCAAACGTGCCATACGCTCTAATACGCTTTGTTGCCAATATTCAATTTCGAAAATTGGCTACGACTGGTGTGCGGTGATTGTCAGTGCGAGTGAGCATTAGAACAAGAATGCACACAAACACACACACACAGACACAGACACATATATATTTCTTTACAACGAACGCTGCACGCATTGCTATAAATACAAATTGAATAAAGTTGCTCGAATAAAGTTGAATGCATGGCAACTGACGAGCGATGCTGTTGCGAATCTGTTTAATTAAATGCGACAAGGGACAGCGCACTCACACACACACACACATACACACTTATTAATTCATATGTATGGAAATTTTAAGGTCTTATGAAGGCAAAACATTTTTGGAAAATCGAGGATCGATAAATGAGTCTTGATTGAAGACAAAGTCTTCAGAAGCTTCTCTCAAAATTTGAACTTAATCCACAACTACTCCACTCTACTCAACTACTTGTAAGCTGGCAATAGAGAAAGCTGTGGTAAAAGCCTCGAACATTGGTTGGGCGGCCTCTGAGACAGGCAAGACAGCTCAACAGATCTGACCAGAGCTGGACTGGAAGTGCACCAGAAGTCTCCTTAACTTCAAAAGGGGTACAGTGAGGGTTGTTGCGGGTAATCACTGGTCACTAGATCCTTAGAAGCCTAGGACTGAGCCATCTGGTCAACGATTTCTGCAGAAGTTGCAGAGATATGGAAAAGGAAACAAATTATTCTCCACTTAAATACTTTGAACCTGCTCTTATTTTTATTTTTATTTTTTTATAGTTTTATCACTTAGCCGACCACGTCGACATATCGGAGGTCAATAATAAGGACCTGATGCGTTTTATCAATTGTTCAGGATGTTCTGAGACCTACTAACTAGAAGGCACTAGCGATTCGTTTGCACTGCCATTAAATGCGGCCTAAATGCGTTTTTGTTGGAGAGTCTCTTAGGGTTTCAACCCATACCTGACTTTCTTGACATATCGTAGGCCAACAATAAGGACCTAATGCGTTTAGTAAATTGTTTTGGATGGTTTGTGACCTACTCAGAGATTAGCGATCCAGTGGCAGCAGCATGAACCTTATTTGACCTAAATGGGGTTTTTTTTGGAGAGTCTCTTAGGGTTTTATCACTTAGCTGACCTTGTCGACATATTGGAGGTCAGCAATAAGGACCTAATGTGTTTTATAAATTATTCAGGATGTTCTGAGACCTACTAACTAGAAGGACCTAGCGATCCAGTGGCATAACGATGGGTCTAATTTGGCCTAAATGGGGTTTTGTTGGAGAGTCTCTTAGGGTTTTATCACTTAGCTGACCTTGTCGACATATTGGAGGTCAGCAATAAGGACCTAATGTGTTTTATAAATTATTCAGGATGTTCTGAGACCTACTAACTAGAAGGACCTAGCGATCCAGTGGCATAACGATGGGTCTAATTTGGCCTAAATGGGGTTTTGTTGGAGAGTCTCTTAGGGTTTTATCACTTAGCTGACCTTGTCGACATATTGGAGGTCAGCAATAAGGACCTAATGTGTTTTATAAATTATTCAGGATGTTCTGAGACCTACTAACTAGAAGGACCTAGCGATCCAGTGGCATCACGATGGGTCTAATTTGGCCTAAATGGGGTTTTGTTGGAGAGTCTCTTAGGGTTTTATCACTTAGCTGACCTTGTCGACTTATTGGAGGTGAACAATAAGGACCTAATGTGTTTTATAAATTATTCAGGATGTTCTGAGACCTACTAACTAGAAGGACCTAGCGATCCAGTGGCATAACGATGGGTCTAATTTGGCCTAAATGGGGTTTTGTTGGAGAGTCTCTTAGGGTTTTATCACTTAGCTGACCTTGTCGACATATTGGAGGTCAGCAATAAGGACCTAATGTGTTTTATAAATTATTCAGGATGTTCTGAGACCTACTAACTAGAAGGACCTAGCGATCCAGTGGCATCACGCTGAGTCTAATTTGGCCTAAATGGGGTTTTGTTGGAGAGTCTCTTAGGGTTTTATCACTTAGCTGACCTTGTCGACTTATTGGAGGTCAACAATAAGGACCTAATGTGTTTTATAAATTATTCAGGATGTTCTGAGACCTACTAACTAGAAGGACCTAGCGATCCAGTGGCATAACGATGGGTCTAATTTGGCCTAAATGGGTTTTTGTTGGAGAGCCGCTACATCAATTTTAAGTATCTGAATGTTTCTTCAGATCACCGGTTGCGAGTTCGATTAACTGAGTCGCACTAAATTTGAATCTATTTTTCCAGCTGAGATTCTGGATTGTAGGTAAGCTAAGATTAAGTTGCCCCATTCCTAAGAATCTCACATTGACAAAATGATGCCCCTTAGTTATACCAAAAAGTTAAAAGGTGAAGAAACTTTCAAAACTGTTTTTAACGAAATTTTCTCGTTTATCAGAGAACGAAACAATCGATTTGGTTTTTTGTTTTCGTATTTTTGATTGATAAATTTCTAAGCACTGACCACAAATTTAAAAAAAAATCAGATTTCATAATGAAGCAACCTGAAGAAGGCTTTTTTTTGAACAGTCAACTTTGAGCGTGCATGATTTAAAAACGAATGACAATTTTTTTGTTTACTCTCGTCAATGACTTACTGCAGGTTCACTCCATGATACAAAAATATACAGGTTGATTCAATCGAGCAGAATTAAAAGTCATTTGCGTTTTTGTCAAATAAAAATAAAATTTTAAGGGTGCAAAAAAAAGTAGAAATACAGAAACTGAATGATATACTACATAAACTAATTGTGTGAAATTGCAGCTCTGTAGCAAAAATGAAAATAGTAGTACACAATTTGTAAACAAATATTTTTTTCCAATTGTCAATTTTATTTTTATCTGTCGCATTGAAACTACCTGTATATTTTTGTATCATGGGTTCACTCAATACAATAGATACTTTGACTTTTTCACTTCAAATACTCGGAAAACTCAGAATAACGTTCGACGAACAAGGATATTAACTTTATAAATTCACCATATTGACTATTTGTCAATTTTTTACTATTTGTCAAGAATTGGTATTCTATTCCTAAAAATAAAAGCTCTGTTCTTGATAAATTGTCAAAAGTTTGAATGCTATTGACAACAGCATACAAATTGAAATTTTTCCTATTGAAAATGGAAGAATTGTGCATGTTAACACTTTTACATAAGAGAAAATAAAAAAATCCGTTACCTCCCACGAATTATTTTTTGTATGCAAAAATCGCCTATTGTGAAACTATTGAAAAAAAAACTCACGAACTTATGGACTGACCTGATAGATGAGCGTTTTTCCAGCCCGAGCCAGGAATCGAACCTGGCGTTCTCGGTATGAGAAGCTAGCGCGCTACCCGCTGGACTATCAAGGCCGGTTTTTTTTTCAAAACTTACTTTTCTTAAATTTTTTGTCTTATTTTTTGACAATTTGACAGCTGTCGCATATTCACCTTATGTTGAATTAAATGAGCTTTTTACTTTATCAATGTTGGATCAGAATACCAACAAGCTTTTGCTTGATAAAAATCTTGACAAAATACCTTGATAAAAAATTTGTCAAGAATACACAGAATCAGGCTGTAAGTCTTGCTGCCACCACGTCATTGATTAGTGACGGAGGTAGTGAAACAGCGAGCTCTTCACGAATGGAATTTCAAACTGAAGAAAATTTTCATAATAAGAAAACATCAATTCGAGATGCTGTATTTTCAAAAAAGTTCATAATTTCCTCTGTTTTCACCACCATATCGTCTTAGATATGGGTAGCTTGATGCTTGAAGTGAGGATGGGCAGAAGGGCTACAAGTCTTCCATAGCACTCAGTTCATTTGGATCATTCTTCTATGCTCAAAGAGGAGGATAGGAGAAAGGAAAGGGTTACGAAAGGAGAGTCGAGGAAAGTTTAGGGGTTCCGCACTTGCAGTCTTCCATAGTACTCACTTCATTGGGATCATTGTACTGTGCCCAAAAAAGGAGGGTAAGAGAAATGAAGGGATACGAAACGAGAGCCGAGGAAAGGATGGGTTGCAGGCTTCCATAGCACTCAGTCCATTCGAACCATTGTACTGTGCCCAAAGAGGAAGGTAGGAGAAAGGAAAGAGATAGGAGTGGAGAGTTGTGGAAGGGGTTAGGTTGTCCTCACTCCTCTCGAACTTCCTAGTTTTTTTTTTACGAATCTGAAAAAGTCTTGTGAAGGTAGCATATAAGTTCAGTCAACTCTCTATTCATCGCTGCACAACATGCGCAGCTTCTGGAGAACGTTGGAGAGTGGCCGATGAAAAGCCCCGTTGTGTCCACGTCCTTAAGGTAGCAGTTGCATGTAGAGTCATCGATGATTGGCATATTTTCCATGTGCTCACCACATGCAATGAGCCTTGTGATTGCTCCAAACATGAGTCATGACTCATTAGTCAGTCTCCAGTCGAAGAAGAAAGTCCTTACTCTCCTTACTCGGGGTTCTCACAAAACACTTAGCAATTCTGCAGTAATCCAATTGGGACCATTTCCTCATGTGAGTTATGCTGGCTTGCACTCAACACGCTGATCTCAGATTGACCAGTTTATTGGCTATTTCGTTATACAAAACTCCAGAGTATCCTGAAATCCATGGAAGCGTAAGCTGCTTTCTTTTTGCAACACTTTTGAGCTTTTCCTTACATTTGCCTACGATCATTGAGTAGTTTGAGGGGTTTTCTGAAGTTTTAAGTGCAGCTTGACAATGGGTACTCGATACCTTGAATTTAAACGGTTTATGAGTATTGATGAAGAAATGTATGAGTTAAAAATTTTGAGAGCTAGAGTGCTTGTCGCCTTATTGAGGTTGAAGTGCACAAAAGTACAAAGAAGCAGAACTTGTTCTTAGAGGGTTGAAATCTATAACTTATCCCCACTAATTTTCTCTTTTGAAAATTTCCTCCGAATGGTCTCCCTGCGGACATTTTCCCCAGCACTTATGATCTCGATGGGTTCAAGTCAAGAATCCACAACCACTTCTCTCAAAACCCTATCTCCTAACCTTTATATCCTTCCTGAACCAACGCAATGCCTCGCATTAATAGGGGTCATCCCCTGCGCGTTTGTTTGAGTAAAAAAAAAGAAAAGATTTATGACTTCTCTCCAACTCTTACTAAGGCTCCCAGACAAAATGATTGTTTTTATAAAATGGGTTCCCGCTGTTCTCTGCTTGTCCCCAGACCAGTCAACTGTATGACCGAGCCCTATACATTTTTTCTTTCAAAAGTTTCTTTAAAATATTCCTATAGTGTATCTCCAAATTTTAAGGGACTGCTTACAAGACTCTCAATTTTCTCTGAAATTAGCGTTTCACTTGTCTCTCACGTATCTCTGAAACTACTGAATAGATTTGAACGATTCTCTGAAAATATGTCAGTAAAAAAATACAAAATTAGTTATTGTGCCAAATAATTATTCACTAAATGATTTTTAGTAGCACAAGCTGCAGTCAAGCTGATAGATATCTTTGTCGCCAGCTTCAAGTCTTCCAGAAATATTTATATTCTCTGGTATTCGTATTCGCTCGATTGCACTGACTTTTTTAATGTTTACATAATAAAGTTAATAAGTATATTTTTTGTATTTATCACAAATTGAAAACTCACTCAGCTTCAAGGAATTCATTGCCAGACTCCTTTCAATGCGACCGCAGCCAAGCAAAGATGTCAGTAACTACTCACCTGGTCCTTGAAGTTCACTGTCAGCCCTTCGCTGTTTGTTCAACAGCACTGTTCAACTTTTTTGTTTGTCTGCCTATCTGTCTATTTGGACAACTCTTTGTCGCATTGCCGTTGCCGCAACGAAATCGCATTGAACTTGCACGAAGCTAAAAAGCAGCTAAAAAAAAACAAACACAAATCGAGGCGTTGAAAAGCGCCGCATGAAGCTTTTGCTTTTGCTACTTTTATGCACTTCACTTCTACCCACCTAGACAGACACATACATAGATATACATATATATATTTATATATTGGCAAGACAGCATTTTGCCGAATTGTTGCACTCATTGCGACAGTCGTTTTCATTATTGGAAATGCACAGCGCAACTGTTGCGCGTCTGCTGCGGCCAGCCAAGTCTTCAGCAAAGCCAGACAGACGCGCTGGCAAACACGTGAACAGCTGAAGACACTTGAACATGGCAACACAGTTGCGAGTGGATATCAATTGAGAGTTTTAATGGCAAACTTCGACGACAGCTTATGTGCACTTCAGTGAACAGCGACTTTGACCATTTCGGAAATACTTTGGCGCAAGTAAGCACAGCAGCAGTTGAAAAGTTGTCTATAATTCCGAAGATGCTATTTGGCTGCCTGATGAAGTTGAAGTTGCATTTGCTACTCAATTAATGAGTTCATGAAAATGTTAAGTCAAATATCAAAATATGGCAGTCAATTGGTGAGTTAATGAGAATTGCAGAAAAAGTGGATTTAGAGGGTTTTTGATAGGCAATTATTTTGGACTCAGAGGCAACGACAAAGCCTGTTGAGATGGCAAATAGTGAAAGGAGAATTTTGTATAGGACGGATGAATGGAATGGAGGATGGAACGATGGAAGGAAGGCAAAGAAGTAAGAAAGGAAAGATGCACCGAAGGAAAGAAAGAATTGAGGAATGCAGAAAGGCAGGTTGGACAGATGAAAAGAAGGAAAGACAGATGGACGGAAGATAGGAGAAAAGGAAAAGAGGAAGATAGGGACGGTGCTGGAAAAGATGTAAGTAAGAAAGGAATGAATGAATGAAGAACAGCATGAAGGGTTGAATGAATAAAGAAAGCCGTGATGACAATAGGGAGGGATGGATAGAAGGAACGAGAGACGGATGGAAGGAAGGAAGGAAGAAAGGAAATAGAAAGGAAAGGTAGGAAGTAAGGAAGGAAGAAAGGAAGAAAGGAAGGAAGAAAGGAAGGAAGAGAGATAGAAAGGAACTAAGAAGAAGGAAGTAGAAAAAAAATGTAAAAAATGAAGGAACAAACGAACAGAGAATCGAATAAAGAATGCAAAAAAAGGAAGTCAGAATGTCAGCAAGGAAGGATGGAAAGAAGGGAAGACAGACGAACGGACGAACGAAAGGAAGAATCAAAGGTAGAAATCATGTGAGGAAAGAGGATGGAAGGAGAAAGTAAATTAAGAAATGAACAAACCATCAATAGAAAGAACGTATCACGGAAAGAATAAAGGAAAGATGAATGGCAGCTGGGAAACATGAAAAAACGGAAAAACGGACAAACAGAAGAAAGAAAGGAAGAAATAAAAAAATATAGAAATTATGTAAGTAAAGATATAAGTAAGAAAGGGAGGAACGACGTATAGAATGAAGGGTTGAATGAATAAAGGAAGATCTACTGGCAGGAGGTAGGAATAGAAAGAAAGAAGAAAGAGAGAAAGAAAGAAGATCGACAAATGGAGGGCAGAAAAAAAGGAAGGAATGAAGGACGAAAGATACTGAGGAAGGAGGATGGATGGTAGAATGAAAAGATGAAAGGTATGTCCGAATAAAGAACAGAATGAAGAATGCAAAGAATAAAGGTAGGCAGAATGTCAGGAAGGAGGGAGAGAGAACGGACGACAGACGGACGGACGAACAGAAGGAAAAAAGGAAGGAGAGATTACTGAAAGTAATACAGAATGGCAGCAAAGAGAAAGGAAGGAGAGAGGGAAGTAAGAACTGAACAAAAGATCAATGGAAGGGAGGACGGAAAGAATAAATGAAAACCTAATGGCAGGATAACTATAGATAGCATAACTATATTATATAACTATAGACTAATGGAAGGAAGATAGAAAGGAAAGAAGGACAAAAGAAAGGAAGGAAGGAAGAGAGGACGATGGGAATGATGCAAGGAAAGATGTAAGGAAGGAACAAATGAACGAAGAGTAGAATGAAAGGTTGAATGAACAAAGGACGGAAGGAAGACATAATGCCAGCAGGGAGGGATGGAAAGATAGACGGATGGAAGGAAGAAAGGGAAAAGGGAAGGATGAAAGGAACGACCGAATAAAAAATGCAAAGAATTAAGGAAGTCAGAATATCAAAAAGTAAGGTTAGAAGGAAGGGAAGACAGAGGGAGCCACAAACAAAAGAAGGAAGTAAGGAAGTAACGAACTAAGGAAGAAAGGAAGTAAGGAAGTAAGGAAGTAAGGAAGTAAGGAAGTAAGAAAGTAAGGAAGTAAGGAAGTAAAGAAGCAATGAAGCAAGGAGGTAAGGAAGTAGGGAAGTAAGGAAGTAAGAAAATAAGGAAGTAAGGAAGTAAGGAAGTAAGGAACTAAGGGAGTAAGGAAGTAAGGAAGTAAGGAAGTAAGGAAGTAAGGAAGTAAGGAAGTAAGGAAGTAAGGAAGTAAGGACGTAAGGAAGTAAGAAAGTAAGGAATTAAGGAATTAAAGAAGTAAGGAAGTAAGGAAGTGAGGAAGTAAGGAAGTAAGAAAGTAAGGAAGTAAGGACGTAAGAAAGTAAGGAAGTAAGGGAGTAAGGAAGTAAGGGAGTAAGGGAGTGAGGCAGTACGGAAGTAAGGAATTAAGGAAGTAGGGAAAGAAGGAAGAAAGGAAGGAAAGAAGGAAAGCAAAAATAATGAAAAACGAAAAAAGAATGACGGGAAACTGGATGGAAGAAAAACGGGAAGTAAGGAAATAAGAAACGATCAATGGAAGGAAGGACAGAAAGAATAAAAGAAGGTAGAATAGCAGGTGGGAGGGATGGAAAATATTGAAAACGGAAGAAAGAATGTTGGGAAAGTGGATGGAAGGAAAAAGGGAAGTAAGGAATTAACAAACGATCATTGGAAGGAAGGAAAGAAAGAATAAAAGAAGGTAGAATAGTAGATGGGAGGGATGGAAAGAAGGAAAGAAATACGGACGGAAGAAAGAAAGGAAGGAAGATTTAAACGAAAGAAGAAAAGTGTAAGGTAGGATAGTAAAGGGTTTTCCAACAAGAGGTGTTATTTTGGTATTCAAAGAAAAATGCCATTTTTTGAGATAAATGATCGGATGTTTATTTCATAATAAAGAGGAAGGTATGCCGTTAATAATGAAAAACAACATCAGCCAAATGGCCACCACGACCACGCTTACAGGACCATATCCTTTTCATGAAATTTTGAATAACCAAATCGCAAAGTGGCTGCCCTATGTCCTCGATAGCCTCACGAATTCTATCTTTGAGGTCTTGAATCGACGCTGGGCTGTTGGCGTACACCTTATCCTTCACGTGGCCCCAAAGGAAGAAGTCGCAAGGTGTTAAATCACAAGATCTCGATGGCCAATTGTGATCACCTCTTCCAGAGATAGCACGGTCCGGAAACTTTTCCCGTAAAAGAGCAATGGTTTCGTTGCTTGTGTGGCACGTAGCGCCGTCTTGTTGAAAGTAAACGTTGTCCAGATTAATACCATCCAACGCCGATCATAAAAAATCAAAAGTGACAACTACCGAAATACCGGGTGATTCAAAATAACACTTCTTGTTGGAAAACCCTATAGAAGGAAGAAGGGAAAGAAGGAAGGGATGAATGATAAAAGAAAGAAGGATGTAATGAATAAATTAACCCTTTCAGTCACAATGTCCAATATATTGGACTACAGCCCATACAATTCATACAGAACGGGTTTATTTTCATGTCGGAGGGTTAAGGAAGGAAGAAAGGAAAAATAATATTTCAAAAATAAGGAACTCGTGATTGTAGTGAATTTTTTTAAATATTTGTTACTCGTATTATTATTTTATATGTGAATGAGAAGTGCTAGCTGCGTTTTATCTCGAATTTGTAATCAATTATTATTGTATATGAAAATAAGAAGTTAAGAAATAAGAAGTTAATAAGAAGTCAATGTTAAAATTAAAATTTCATAAAAAATAGCAATAGGATTCAAACTTTGTGATCTTATTTTGCATACTTGGCGCTTTTAATCCTTTGAAAAATTTGAAAATTTGTGTTTATAGTTCATAACAAGAACAACAACAATATTAATAAACTCAATCACAAAAAAAAAAACAACAACAAGCCAAGCCGACTGACCAGCGTTCAGCAACTGTCCGACAAGGCGGCACACGGGGTGTATGAATGACCCACTGTTGTGTGATAGTAGGTAAATTTAAATGTCTATGTGTGTGTTTATGTAGTGGTACGTGCAAAGTGTAACTGAAAAAAACCATAACAAAAAAATTGATGCACCTTGCATAAGGCGAAATTAAAGAGGAATAATAAACAATTTTTTGCTTTCTTTTTGCAGTTCAATGAGTTGCAGTTTTGCTATCGAATAACTACTCGAACGAATGAATGAATGCGCACACACAAGAAGAGACGTGGCCCATCAAGCATTGCATAGCTGATTGAGGCAGAAGCATACACATTTAGCTGGGTGAGTGCATAGATGGATCGATACAAATGTGAAAGGGTACAAATATACAGCGATCTAAGGTTGAAATGATAAAGAGAAACTCATTTCAATGATTACAGAAAAAAGAACGTAATTGATAAATTTTTAATTTATGAAAGTAGCTTCAGGCGTTCTTTAAGGAATTTTTCAACTTGTGGATGAGGACGAGATTGCATTTTTTAAAGTACATTTGAAGTTATTGCTGTTGAAGTGTTTGTTGATTTAAAACAAAAAAATTGTATGTTGTGTTCGTTTAATGTGCTATATTTGTGGCATAGTTTTGGGCAAAAGACAGTACTGGATGAGGTTTCATTGCCAGGGCCGAGTAGTCTGCTCAAGTTTGCGAAAAATACTACTGCAACTCTACATCTGGCATCGTTAAGGGCTCAAAAGCGGTCTATGTGTGTATCTACCTACCTTAAAATATTTCAATTTCAGGCATATTTTCATAAAATGTTTACTATCATTGTGTCTTGCGTCATTCCTTAAACTGTGCTGCAATGAAGTTTGTCGACATTGAGTTGCATTAAATAAGCAAATTCAAGTCACTTCTTTCAGTGCAAGTTGCAATTTTATTTCAGTAAACTTTTCAAAGAATTAAAACTTTCAGTTTGTACTTTATTACGTCATTATTGCATTTTAAGTCATTGCATTGCACATGAAGACTTACTTGTCGCTTGCGCAAATAAACGCAGCTAACATGCAAAATGAAGAGGAAAAAATGCAAACAATAAAACATATAAACAAAATTGAACTGCAACTGCAGCTGAAAGTAATTTATATTCATGCAGCGGCACGCAGGCAGCAAAGTGTGTCCAAACAGAACCAATTTCACATACACACACACACACACACATACTTGCAATTGCATGCAGCAAACACGCATGCAGCAAACACACTTGCAGCCAAATAAGCCGACAGCTAGACAGCTCAGCACATACCTACATACATATGTTGGTATATATGTATGCATGTATGAATGTATGTATAGGCATGATTTATCACTTTAATTGTATTGACAAACCGAGAGACGATGAATTGCATTGATTTCATTTTGATGCAAGTGAATTATCATTTGTTATTTCCGTTGCTGTATCCGCCATCGACTCACGTTGTCTGTATCTGTGTGCCTGTGTATGGTTATGTTAATTTTTTCATTATGTGATGATTGCTTTTTGTATTTTGCTTGTTTTTATTGTACACGAATGCGTTGACTGTGTCTGAATTGGTTATATATGAAAAGTTCATTGCTGGGTCAATGTGGCGTATGAGTGATTTTTATTGCAAAATTCAAATTTAACTTTGCGCTCTTCGCTGCATGCATGAATGTTTACTTATGTGAGTAATTAGATGAAACAGGACGTTTGTTAAAGCTATTCCTCACTTTCTTCCCCTCCTTTCAGCTCCCTGCTTTTGTACTTTTTCTTCCTTTTCAATTGACACACTTCAAAGAAATATTTTCAAAATTTTCAAATAACACTGATCAACAGCAAAATGGCTTTTCTGGTTATGACATCATTCATTCATTCATTTTCAACAGATTTCCGTTTTTTTCCTTTAAAAAGTAAGAGCCTCAAAATATGAAAGTTTTTAGTTTTGTTTTGTTTGAAGCAATTCAAAATTTTGTTGTTTTTCGCTTGTATTCCAGACAGTGAATGGAATATATAAAAGAGCATATTTTGAGGCCCTTAATTTTTTAAGGAAGTAGTATCAAAAATTATGAAAATGACTATGGTACACGCCAAAATGGGACTCACGCCAAAAAATTTGGCTGTGTTGTATAATTTCATGTTTCCGCTTTCTTGTTATACATAACTCGATAATTGATTTACGAAAAATGTGTTTGTTTTTTAACATCAAAGAAAACTTCTTGAAATTCCATATTTTCCGACTTTGAGGTCCAATTGCCGCGGAATTTTAAAACCACAAAAATAAATTGCATCGGAAATGAAACCGTGCGGTGTCCCCAAACGTGAAAAAAGTCAGGGAAAATCCGAAAAAGTGCGAAAAGTTTTGCGAAAACGGAAACTAAGTTTTCAAATCGGTTTGCGGATTCGAAATCAGCGGTCCCTAATTACCCTAGAACTGATGTCAAACCTAGAAAAGCCGACCAAAAGTCGAAATTTGTTGCCCTGTGTAATCTATAAAAATGTTTGTAATAGTTAAAAACACACTTTCATCAAATTACACCACTTCATACTCCTCGATTGTCTGCTGAATTTTGTGACCTATGCAGCATCGGCACTGAAGAAATATGCCAACTTTTGACACATTAAAATTGAGGTCTAATTACAAAGTAACAAACACACACTCACACACACACAACATACTTACACACTTAAGCAACCGTATATGCAGCTGTAAAAGAAATAAATTACCGTAATTTGCGGAGCACTTTGCAGCTACCCGCAAACGCATAAATACAAATTTTCCTCATGTACGGAAGCGCATCTGCGAGCTTGTTGACGTATGTGGGTAAAAAATTAACATACACTTGTGCGTCTGCACATATTGCTGTTGAAAAAACAACAACAACAACAACAAAATATAATAACAACTTCAGCTAAATTCAATTCTCGTTAGAGCAACGACGGTGTGGACACGAAGCGGAGCGAAAGCACTAAAGTGGAGATATGCAAGTCACTTCCACTGGCTGCCGCTGCCGCTGCCGCTTCTGTTGCTGTTGCCAGATGCCAGAGATGATGGCTACATGACGGAAGTTGAGTGGAAAAAAAAACAAAATGTTGCACAGCTGCACAACAGACGAATTTCTTGCATACTGCACGCACATTTGCATGCATTTGTAACGAAAAAGTGCACTGAACAAAATAAACTAATCCAAGTTTAAAGGTTTGGAAGTTGGGGGATCATGGAGGCATAAATTTCACTTCTTGAACGTATTGTTTTTTAATCAAAATCGGAAAGATATTACAGACATAAGATTAACTTTACTAATGAAATCATGTTTTTTGTTAAAAATATTAACCCATTAAGCCCTGAGCGTTGCGTTTGCGCAACGTTTGGGAATTTCGCTATATTAAGTAATTCATAAAGACATAAGACTTGAAAATGGGTAGAATTGGATTAGAACTGATCGTTTTAGATTCTGCCATACTCAAATTTCAAAATTATTTAAATATTGATACGTTTTTTCGATCCAAAGTCAAAGGTTTTTTTTGGGGAATTTTTGAAATTCAATCAAAAATACTTATTCTTCAAACCTATCAAAATCCCTTAGTGGGCTGCATTTTGCAATGCTAAACTATTTAAAAATAAGTTTTGAAAATTTGTCTTTTTTATTTTTTAAACAAAAAATATGCTTTAAGTTTTGTGTTGCGCGAATGCAACGTTGGGCCTAAACACTGCTAATTTTCAAACAACGCAACGCGTGAAAATGTCAAAATCGAAGCAGCTGATATTTTTTGGCGCATTTTATTTTCCGCAAATATTTGTTTTTTTTTATTTGTGTAATGTTTGCGAAAAACATGACCAAAAAAAAACATGGTATGAATTTTTTGCTTGATTTTTTTTCTTGATTAGGTCAATTAATAAGATTGTGTAAAATTTTATGGAAATCGCACAAGCCTTTCTGGGGTCAGGTTTTAATGGGTTAACATAGCCTTTTAAGTTTTAATTTTCATTAAATTTTGATGGCAAATTTCTAAATTTTTGAGAGTTATAATTTTATATATATTTTCATTTTATATTTTTATATTTTTTGTTATATTTGAATTTTTTTTATGTTCGACTTTGTCGACTTTCGCAAAAACCTTAAAAAAGAACATGAAAGGTCCTTTAGCGCCCAAAATGGCTGTTTTAAGGTTTTTTCTATATAAAGTTGAGCGTCAAAAAGATCGGTTAAGTCGATCATTGAACCCTTTACACAAGTCTTATGACTATAACATTATCAGTTCTTAGCTTTTTTACCTATTTTGCAATAACTTCACTGCTTCGAACGTTGATGTACCTATGCACACTTTGAGTGACGAACAGAAGTCTAGACAGAAGCATGCAAATAATGTGGGTTTGCTTTCATTTATACTTCCGCTATACTGATTTGTACTTCATCTATACTTCCGCTTTACCAATGGTAGGTCATGGTGACTGTCTCTGTATGAAATAAGCCCCAACTAGGAATCGAAGTTCGAGCCTCTACTTTGGCTATATCGATACTCTAAACAATGTTTGTAAGAAGAAAGGTTTTTGTGGTACGTATTTTAGAGATCCCATCATAAATCTAATAATTCAACATGTCTTATAATGAATAGTTTTATTTCTTCCAAAAAACCAGTAGATATCCCCAATAAAATGTTGAGAGCCATCATGTTACCTGGTCCATATGCCCTCGCAGTACTTTTGTGGTTTCGTATCCCTCATTTCCACAAAGCATTTACCATGGAAATAATGAAAAGCTTGTGCTACTAAACGACAGAGAGAGCGACTGAGAGAATCTCTGCAGTTGGATTACTTTCTGTCTTATGTCAGCTTCATCACTCGATCGACTCTTAAGCGATAAGCGTGTGTCGAATGACTTTGTGAGACTTTTGGCTATCATTCGCCAGATCTGGCCATTCACCTTCCTTGATTACAATCAGCTCTTCTCTTCAATGCTTCTAAGAATGTGGGGGCTTAAAAGCATAGTTGTACGTTTCAGACATGAGGTCTTTTCTTTCTTAGAGAACATTTCCTTACAAATGGCTTCTTGTGCTAAATATATTTT
The DNA here is from genome assembly GCA_963668005.1 of Melieria crassipennis. Taxonomy (NCBI): domain Eukaryota; kingdom Metazoa; phylum Arthropoda; class Insecta; order Diptera; family Ulidiidae; genus Melieria; species Melieria crassipennis. The sequence continues at coordinate 7,483,286 of OY764963.1, forward strand.
TCTGCATTATGTCTTTTCCTTTCAGATGTCTTTTCTTCGTATATGTTGTTTTCTTCAATGTGTCTTTTTTGTAGATATCTTCTTTTTCCATGTGTCTTTTTAGTAGATTTTCCATTCTCAGATGTATTTTTCCCTCAAAAGTAGTTTCCTCCAGATACTCTTATGTTTTCCTTTTAGATGAGTTTTCCTCTTAAATGTCATTGCTGCACGATTTAGACATGAGGTGTTTTCTTTCTCAGAGAACTTTTTCTTATAAATGGCTTTTTGTACTAAACATATTTTTCTTCAATATATATTTTCCTTCCAGATGTTTTTTCATTGCATACATATATCGTTTTCTTCCATTTGTCTTTTTAGTAGATATCTTCTTTTCCATGTCTTTTATTCGTAGATGTAATTTTTGCTCTCAGATGTGTTTTTCCCCTCTGATCTAGTTTCCTCCAGAAATGTTTTCCTTTCGAATATCTTTTTCTTCTATATGTCTTTTTCTCTCAAATGTCTTTTTCACCCTGATGTCACTTAATATCATGTGACTTTTTTTCTGAGTGTTCATGTGATCCAGATGTGATGTCCTGTTTTCCCAAATGTCGTTTTCTGTCAGGAGTTTTTTCGTCTCAAGTGTCTTTTTCTCCTTAAAGCTTTCTCTCTCAAGTGTCTTTTTCCCCTAAAAGTTTTCCCTCTCAAGTGTATTTTTCTCCCAGATGTCCTTTCCTCTTTTTCCTGTACCTATCATTTTCTCTTATATGTCCTTTTCTCCCTGAAATCTCTCTTTGCGGATGTCATTTCATAAAAGTTTGTTCTTCCAGGCTTATTTTTCTTTCAATTGTTTTTGTTTCCTCCAACTTTTTTTCAGATATCGTTTGCTTCCAGGTGTCTTTTTCCCCCAAAAGTTTTTCCTCTGAAGTGTATTTTTTCTTTTAGATTTTTTTCCCTCTTTTTTTTCTACCTACATACTTTTTCTCTCTCAAATCTTTCTTTACAAATGTTATTTCTTCTTAGAAGTTTTTTCTCCCAGACATATTTTTCCCTCAAGTGTTTATGTTTTCTCCAACGTGTTTTTGTTTTTGTCAGATATTATTTTCATCCTGGTGTCTTTTTTCTCCAATGTCTGTTAATGCCAATTGACTTTTTCTGCTAAATTTCTGTTTCTGTATTTTCCCTTCATACATCTTTTCTTCTTGAATAACTTTTTCCATTAGAAGTTTTTCCCACTCAAATGACCTTTTTTCCAAATATAATTTTCTTCCAGGTGTTTTTTCGCGCAGTTAAATTTTCTGTGTTTTCCTTACAGATTTCTTTCCTTCTTAAGTATCTCTTTTTATTGTATAAGATGTTTTTCCCCACTCAAGTGACTTTTTCATCCACATATAATTTTCTCCCAAGTGTCTTTTTTCGTCATCAGATATCTTTTCTTTCGGTGTGTCTTCGCTTCGATATGTATTTCACTTCCTGATGTATTTCTTACTCACAGGACTTTTTCTCCCAGGTTCCTTTTCCTCAGATATCTTTTCCCCCACAGCTATATTTCACGCCAGATCTTCTAGCTCGATACCTATACCTATTCTGATGTTGAATTTTTCTTCTCATAAAATTGATTACGTATACCTGTCCGTAGTAGCTCAGTGATTAGTGAATTGGATCACCATTTGAGAGTTGTAGGGTTCTAATCCCAATTCACTTAACACCAGTAAAAACTACTTCAGATGAAACCAACCTTGAATGAATGAAGAATGAAAATAATTATGGAGTTGGCCTACTACTGAAGCTCCTTTTGACAAATTTAAAAAGGTCTCACAAATCCTACGGTTGGTAGTAAAAAACTCGGTGTCAGTCATTCGTCTGGTCATTGAAAGAAATGAGTGAATGTCTGTAAAGAATGAAGATTATTATTAGGGATGGTTCGGATGTCATTTTGCGGATGCGGATGTGAAGAATTCTGCGGATGCAAATTTTTAAAATTAGTTTTTGCGGATGCGGATGTTGAAAAAATGCGAATGATCCGTGGATGCGGATGCGGGTCTAAAGCAGATCCATAGTTATTATCTTTACGTTATTTAGGCTCAGAATTTAATGTGCCTAGTAGTAGTTGTTTCGTTTTTCCATATCGATTGTTGAAGTGTTTGTTTTCTTCTATTTTTTGTAAAATTCAAAGTCCTCTAAATCGATGAGAATAAACATTTAATCAATTTACTATTGAAAATGAATCGAAAGGCCTCGAATATTTTACAATTTATTATACAAACTAAACTATGAAAAACAATTGTTGTGACTTCACTTGCAGCTGACTTTCATAACCACTCGAACCAGACCACAACGTTGAAATAGGAAAATTTAAACAGTTAAAATAAAATAATTTATTTCTTCCAGTGTATGCAACTATTTGTGTGTGTATTAGTGTGTGCCAATATGTTGCTGCCAGCAACATCTTTCGTTCTGTTTTATTTTTATAAAGCAAACAAGCAGCCGTCCGTCCGTCCGTAGACTTCACTATGTAACTAAATGTGTTCCATGCAAAACTAGCAACGGTGCATTTACTCGTGTATGTGTGTGTGTGTGAGTGTGTGTGTGCGGTATATGTATGAGTGCTGTGTGCTTTGAAGTATGTGTCACTGTGTCAGAAAATTACATGTTAATTTGCTATTTACTGGCGCTGTCGTTGCCGCCGCACACGCTTGACGCCTGTCAGCACTGCATACTTTCAGGCCGAATGTTAATTTCAAAAATTGAGACATTGTACCGGATGGATGTGCTGGGCGTGTATGTGCGTTGCTAGTGTGCACAAAATTTTCACTTAACTAATAAAAAACGAAAAATGTAGAATTTTCATTTTACTGCATTCGGATCTTCGAAAGAGAACGGAAATGATGAGGAAAAAATGGGCAAAACATTAGCAGAAAGCATGAAAGTTGAGTTCGTTCAACCGCAAAATTGTATGCTGTCAGTTGTGAGTAGACTAAATTGTTGTTGGCGGCGTAATTGATGAGTGAATGTGTATGATTTGAAAATTTAAAGTTGCGCTTCAAATTTGTTTCAATATGAAATGAAATTTTTTGAGCTGCGTTTTTAAAGAGGTATGACTTGAAAAATATTGTTATACCAAAAAAAAATATTAAAAAAAAACAAAAATTTTTTAAATTTTCCCAGAAAAATTATGCAAAAAATTATGAAAAATTCAATTTGAAACAAATTTCTATTTTCACCTACAATTTCCATTCACTTCCTTCAAAACGATGCGAAACTAATTAAAAATTGTTCAGCTGTCTGCCATCACTTTAATAGCGTTTCTGATCGTTGCTGCAATGCGTGTTTTTTGTTGTTGTTGCTTTACAATTCGCTGCGCTTTGCAATTTCACTCGCAACGACATTGATGCGTTTTTATGATTTTTGACTTTACGCAGTTGCCAAATTGTATTTTTTTTGCCAAGTCCTGCTGACGCTTTTTGGGCCGAGCTGCGCTTTGGAGGCGCTCACGCCGCTCTTTCAAATGAAAATGTGCATTCGCATTGCATAATTTCCGCTTCGTTGGCCATGATTTCACTTTTTCTCTTCGCCGACTGCAGTTTTGCCGAAAGCTGACAGTGGCGCTTTGTGATTTGGTGCCGCGTTTTTTTTCGGCGCTGACGCTGGCGCGCATTGTTTTGCATATTTCTAGGTGCACAACGTTAATTTCTAATTTATAGGCAGTGTGAAGCTATTTGTGCATTGTTTGCCATTGGCGAAGGTTTTTTTTTTACTTTTTGTAGGTTTGCCTCTAATACGCGTAACGGATTGTAGAATTATCGAAGAAGTAAATGAGAAAAGTGTGCTGGGCAGTTGGAAATCGAAAGAGAAAAAGAGGTTTTTGTTTTGGGTTTGAGGGAAAAAATTGTGTGGCTAATATTTGTAGCAAAAATTGTTGCAGGGATTTGGAGTTGAAATAAATTTTTCGCGGACTTCTTCTTCTGATATAGCAAACGGTGTCTTATAAAAAATTTCCAAGTGGGATCAAGAAAATATAGCCGATTTGAGTATTCATTGTAAATAAAGAAGATTTGGATGAAAAAATCACCTTAAATTTTGTCTGAAAGAAAAAAACATCTCAGTGAAAAATAAATCTGAAGGAAGAAGACAGTTGGAAAGAAAAAAAATAGTGGAGAGAAAAATACATTTGAGCAGAAAGGACATCTGGTAGAAAAACTTATATGGGATTAAAAGATATCTATGAGGAAAATAGATCTCAGAGGAAAATAAATCTGTAAGAAAAAGACATTGAGAAATAAAAGACATCTGGGAAAAAAGGAGAATAAATCTAGGAGAAAAAGGCACAATGGGAGTGAAAGATATCTGAGAGAAAATTACATTTGAGAAGTAATAACATCTGGAAAGAAACGACAACTGGGAAGAAACGACATCTGAGTTTGATGCCTTTGTTTGTTCACCTGGGAGAAAAAGTCAGATGAAATTAAAAGATTTTTGAGCAACAATAGATCTCAGTGGAAACAATTCCGGTAGAAGAAGATATTTGAAAAAAATTGGAGAAAATAAAACATTTGGAAAGAAAAGACATCTGGGAGGAAACGACAAAAAGACATCTGGAAGCAAAGGATATCTTGAAGAAAAACACATCTGGGAGAAAAATACATCTGAGAGAAACATACATTTGGGCAGAAAAAAAATCGAAGAGAAAAAACGTCTGAAGGTGAACTGCATCTGAGAGAACCATAGAAGGGAAAGACATCTGAGAAGAAATGATATTTGACATGTGGTTTTGTTGTCTGTCCATCTGGGAGAAAAAGTCACGTGGATTTAAAAGATCTCTGGAACAACAATATATCTCAATGGAAAGCTAATCCAGGAGAAGAAGACATTTGAAAGGCAAAAATAGTGGGAAAAATAAAATATTTCTGGGAGAAAAAACCACATGGGATGAAAATACAAGGTGCGTCCCAAAGTAAACAGGACTTTTGCAATAGGGACGTTTCTGGTGGCGCCATCTATGTGTGAGGACATGCGTTGGAAAGGTACATCTTTCATTCACATACTGTCTAAATTTCATGACATTTGGTCTAGTAGACGCCGAAATATCCCGCTCAATGTGACAGTATGTTTTTAACTTTGGTACGAGAATGTCGATCGAACAAAGAGCTAATATTAAGTTCTGTTTTAAACTTGGTAAAACTTTTACCGAAACGTTTAAATTGTTAAAGCAAGTTTATGGTGATGATTGTTTATCCCGTGGCCGTGTTAATGAGTGGTTGAATCGATTCAAGAATGGTCGTGAAGACTTGAATGACGACGAACACGTCGGCCAGTCGAAATTTGTGATTACTGACGATGCCATCAAAACTGTGCGTGATTTTATCAAAATGCAGCCAAAATCATCATTTGAATTGATGGAAATGGAATTGAACATCTCCAAAACATCAATTGATCGCATTTTAACCGAACATTTGGGTCTCCGTAAAGTGTGTTCTCGCTTCATTCCGCACACTTTAACCGACGACCAAAAAGCGCAGAGAATTGAGCACGCAAAAGACATCGTTCGGGAAGCCAGACGTGATCCAAATTTCTTGTTCAACATCGTAACCGGTGACGAAACGTGGTGCTTTCAATATGATCCCGAAACAAAGCGTCAAAGTGCCGAATGGAAGCACCCAGATGAGCCAAATCCGAAAAAAACCCGCCGTGAGAAGTCAAAAATCGAAACTCATCTCATTTGTTTCTACGATTCAAAGGGAATAATTCATCGAGAGTTTGTTCCACCGGGAAAAACAATTAACGCTTTGTTTTATGTTGAAGTTTTGAAGCGTTTGGTGCATCGCATTCGTCGTATTCGGCCAGAATATCGCGAGGAAGGAAGTTGGCGTTTATTGCATGATAATGCACCGGCTCACAGAGCCCTAGTTACGACCGATTATTTGACCAAAAATCGCATTTTTACCATCAATCATTCACCGTATTCGCCTGATATGGCTCCCTGTGACTTCTACTTATTCGGTCAGTTGCATTTGCCGATGAAAGGAAACCGTTATAAGGACGTTGAGGACATCCAAAAGGCTTGTACCAACATTCTGAAGGCGATGCCGGCCGATGACCTAAAACACTCATTCCAAATGCTTTTGGACCGTGCAAAACGTTGTATCGAAGCAGAAGGAGAGTATTTTGAATAAATAAAAAGAATTATACAAAAATAATCATCCGTTTTCTTTATTTTATAAAAGTCCTGTTTACTTTGGGTTGCACCTTGTATATCTATGAGGAAAAAAGATCTCAGAAAAAAAATAAATCTGGGATAAGAAGGACATCTTGAAGAAAACCCCATATGGAAGGAAAAGACATCTGGGAGAAAAATATATTTGGAAATATATTACATTAGGAAAGAAAAGACATCTGGATGAAAGACACATTTAAGGGAAAAAGTCGCATGGGATTGACAAACATTTGGAAGAAAAACAATGAATACACAGGAAAAAAGACACATCCCACCAGACATTATTTGCTGCAGGCAATAAGAAAACGAGTCGCTCCCGGCAACAAATTTTTCGCCGGCAATATCGCCAACGTATCGATTTCGTATCACCAGTCGTTCTAAAACGTCCGCCGAAAGCAACTCGCCGTGACGAGTCATTTTCTTATCGCCTTGACGAGTCGATTTCATATCGCCTGGACGAGTTGTTTTCATATCGCCTGGACGATTCGTTTTCATATCTAAATACATCATATTGTTTGGAAAATATCAATATCTAAAAAGTCAGTCAGTTTTGGTTGGGATGGAATTTCATTTGCATACAAAGATTCAATGTTGCTCTCATTGTTTTGAGCTTGAATCAATGCTGTTGATCAATGAACCGTCGGCGAATGAATACACATTTTTTAAATGCGATCAATCTCACTGAAATACAAAGCATATCAATTCGATACTTTAAAGTCCTGAAAAACAACGTGTTTTTGGGACATGTTGCTAATTTGTCGCTGCGGCAATAAATAGGCGAGTCGCCAATTTGTTGCCTCTGACGATTCTTGCCTAGGTATTTCTCACATTTTGCTTGGTGGGATGGGATAAAAAACAAATGGGAAAATACATTTGAAAGAAACAATTTGGGAAAATTTGAGAGGAAAACACATCCGGGTTAAAAATACATCTAGGAGAAAGAGTCAGATGGCATTAAAAGACATGGCATTAAGAAAAATATATCTGAGAGGAAAATACATTTGCGAGAAAAAGACACCGGGGAGGATATCTGCAAGGAAGATGCATTTTCCAATACGGATTAAACAACACGTGGGACAAAAGACATGGGAAGGGAAAAGACTCGGAAGCGAAATGGAAGTGCTGACAAAAGACAAAGGAGAGGAGAATATATCTGGAAGAAACTGCATCGGATAGAAAAAGACATCTGAGTACAAGAAAACACCTCTGAGATAAAGATACATGGGATAAAAAGTCATCTTTGAGGAACAAGACTTATGGGAGGGAAGGATGTCTCGAAAAAAGACATATTGGAAAAGGAGATGTTAAGTACGAGCACACATTTGTTAGAAAAAGGTTTTTGAGACGGAAAAGGCATCTCTTCATGTCTAAAACATGTAGACATAATCCTAATAGATATCTGTTTGAATGCATTCATTGAACTGAAAAAGTGCTTGTAACCGCAGGTTCGGAGTTCAATGAAGTTTGATTCGCAGTTATGACTAGAAATCTCACAAACTTATCCGAAACTCGTTGACTCTATTCAGGTTCGTGCGTTAAGGCTGATATGATACAGAAAGCAGCCCAATTCAACTGATTCTTTCGAATGTTGACGCTGTATAGCTTATGTGATGCTTAGGTGAGGTTGAAGTGGTTGCTTTTGTATGAGACACACTAAGGTCTTTTGACCCATTGTGATCTCATGATGATTGTGAATGCAATACAGTTTTTAGTTCAACATGTGCTACAACTCGAATTTCAAACGGATGTGAGAAGGGACCTGTAATCTGTTCAACTCCGACTCCCAGCGGCGATTGAAAGTTGGCAGTTTTTCTTTTACATTTGAAATTGTTGCCATTATCTGCCAAGAACTCGATGGGCTGTTGCTTACATGTACATAACTCTTATCTACTTCCTGTGAATAGCGATGAAAGTAGATGAGTGTTTCAGCAGCACGAACTAGGAATCGAACTTAGAGCCTCTGGCGGGCGCCACTTACTGGACTATTGAAACCGACTGTGTGATACTATTCCTTCTTTCCATGGCAAATGTTTTGTGGGTATGAGAAATTTGTATGCACACAGATCCATCGTGATGCCTTAGTTCAGAAAATCGCAGTGTCCGAGTCTCTCTCTGAGCAACTTGTTCAAACATGGGAGCTCATACATTACCCATCGAAATGATGTTCCAATGCATGCAGTCAAAATGCATTTCCAATACTTATCGCTGACACAATTTAAATGCAACTCACTTAAAGCATTACATATCTACCGTCTGCCGGCGGCGCCGCGGCGTAACGTCAACGCGTATTAACATTCGCATGCAAATGACGCTTTGTGCGCATTAATGCGAAGTTAATCAACGACGCTTAATTATTATGAAGATGGCTTGCGGAGCTGTCACTGATTTTCGCTTTCGCGCTCTCTCTCTGTCTCTTTGTAGGACTCTCACTCGTCGTGTACAGCTTACAGTTATGACAAAAACAAAATTAAATTTCATTTCACTACAACTTCTTGCCAATGCATATTTTTATTTTATTTTTTTAATGTTTATACTTTTATTATTGACTTAAATTCTCATTTAACTGTCATTGTATAGCCAACAGCACTGCTCGATTGTCGTACGAGAATTTCGCGCACAATATTAATTTGTATTGTAGAGTTTACTGAGTTTTAAATGTACAGCAACAGCTCGAAATATTGGCAGCAGCGATGCATTTGTGTCATTTTTTTTGTATAAAAATTCAATTTAAATTAAATGACTTCATAATTATGTTAATTCTGATGGAGTAGTGACTATTTCTTGCAATTAAGAGTATCGTGAGGGAAAAATATTGCATGCGATATACTTGTACATGTAATGTTGCATGCAATATTTTTTGGCAAAACTGCGACATTAAATTTTAGTGCATTTCCAGCAATGGTCAGTCGAAATTGACAGTTTCGCTGAAAAATATTGCATGCGATATATTTTTACATGTAATATTGCATGCGATATTTTGTGGCAAAACTGCTACACAAAATTTCAGTATATTTCCAGCAATTGTCAGTGGAAATTGACAGTTTTGATGAAAGCGAGGTAAGCAAAAGCAGACAAATAGTCGCCCGACTAGTCCTTGTGTTCCTCTGCATATGTACGAAATTGTTTTTAATTACCAGCAGCCATTAAATACAATTCATCATGTCACAGTTAACAATTACACAGCCATACAACCATGCAAATGTGTGTGTGTGTGTGTGAATTGTAAGCACATCTGGCCAACTGAGGGCATCCATGTACTCGTACTAGCTACCTTCCACTATCCACTTGGCTATCGTTGGCAGTGTAAATAAAGCAAAATGTTGCTTTGGCAGCTGCCGGGCGCGTCTGTGTCAGTGTGTGAAATTACACAAACACAGCTGAGTAATTGCCCAGTATCGAAAAGAGCAAAGCAACGACAATCAACCATGGGCGAGTAGAGTAGTCGACCTGTTGGGCGCTAACTGTCGTTTTTGTTTAACCTGTGAAAAACTGTAGTCTCGTTCGGATCTACTGGTATAATAAGTACCAACAAGTTTTATATGCACCTTAAAACAATTATTCAGATCTTATGATCTACGTAAATATTTATTTGAATTATATGTCTCCGGATAAAAGGATGATTTCGAATTTTATGAGAATGCAACATAATTTCTAGTTCCAATTTTCATAGCATGGAATATTTCTAGCAAAAGTACTTTGGTTTTCAAAATGAAACTCCTTTCCAAATAAGTCTATTTCGAACTGTTTTAGTATTACACAAAATTACTTACAATTTGTTGATATGACCTGATCGGTGCTTAGTTGCATTCAATGGGCTGAAATTTAGGTTGAAGTGAAGTTTTTCGCTTTTGACAGAGAAATTTTCTATGAAAATAATATTGTTGGGAACATTTTTTTGGGTGACCAAAACAGGCGTAGTTCGTATCACTGGATTGTGCCCATTTAAAACACACTGAAAGTCTTTAACGCAGTTCACTGCGGTAGTCACTTTAGTTACAATTTTTCACTTATCACTTTACTTTCACTCCACTGATTAACATGGAAATATTTCTGCCAAGAGTATTTCGGTTTTCGAAATGAAACTCCTTTCCGAATAAGTCTGTTTCGAATTAGTATAACTGACAATTTGTTGATATGACCTGATCGTTACTTAGTTGCATTGAATGGGCTGAAACTTAGGTTGAAGTGAAGTTGACAGGGAAATTTTCTATGAAAATAATATTTTTGCAAAAATTTGTTTGGGTGACCAAAGCAGGCGTAGTTCGTATCACTGGATTGTGCCAATTTAAAACACGCTGAATATCTTGAACGCAGTTAACCGCGTTCACTTTAATTACAATTTTTCACCTATCACTTTAGTTTCACTTCACTGATTCACAAGACAATTTTTCACTTTACTTGCCTTATCCTGCAAATCATTAGAAGAGAGTATGATAGCTTGACAGGTAAAGCATTGCTTACTATTCACTTAAAAGGTATAAATTACGAAATGAAAAGGGAAACAAATACATATATGTAGGTAGAAGCCCGTGTCCTAGTAGCTGTATACTTTTATGGAGAATCAGAAACGGTTCGAGGCGATAATGCAGTGTTTGAGAACGAGAGAACGAGTTGCACGAGTGCTTCGTACAAATAAATATAAAAGGCAGCGCTGATAGCCAGTTTGGTTGTGACAAGCAACGTTGCAACACGGTTAAGAAAAGTGAAGTGAAAGTAAAGTGATGAGAAAAATGGTAAATAAAGTGACTACCGTGGTGAACTGCGTAGGAATCATGCAGTGTGTTTTTTTAAGTGGGCACAATCCAGTGATACGAACCTCGCCTTCGCTAACTAACAGAACAAATTTTCGTGACAATATTGTAGTAGATGGAAAGGACGTGGAGACGACTTAAGGAAGCCTTGGGCATTTCTGCAACTATTTGTAAGTCTGGCAATGCCAATAAAGTTGTAAGTTTGTCAATCCTAAGCCGACGAAAAGATTCGAGTGAAGTACAAAGTGAGCAGTTGAAGGAGAAATAAGTTCGGTTTGGTTTGATAATTGCGGCTGTTAAAATATGTTAATAAATATAACTTCGCACATCCAATTTCTTGAAGTTTTTCAGACCAAGTTGGTCTCGGTAGTACAGTGGGTAGCGCGCTGGGTTCTCAAACCAGAGGCCCTAGGTTCGATTCCTGGCTCATCCACTTCTATCGCTATCCACATGAAGCGGATGAGAATTACAATAAAAGCAAAAGTGCAACTGTAGGTCCCCTGCCCCCTGTTGTAACACATGAAAAAACAGTGTTGCATACACATTAAAAAAAATGGGTGAAATATGTGTCTGTATGGGCCTTTCAGGCCCTTAGTGCCTCTTAAAGAGGCAGCCACCATAACCTAACCTATTCAAACCAATTGTCATCAAGGTTCCAGTGAAATCCCTACCAGTTTGCAGCCCCTGACCTTAGCGATCATCTGACATCACTTTATTCACATTTAAAACGGCATAACTTTAGTGCTTCAACGTTGCAAAAATAATTAAGATTTTATTTTTTTGTTTTATGCTTGTCAGTGTCAGACTGTGTGGAGGGGATTTTGAGGTTTCAAGACCCCCAAATATTTGTTTGTTAAATGATGGGTCACAAATATAGTTTCATGTGTTATTGGGCTCAGAAGTTGCATAGGGAGCCCTCCTAAAATTAAATCCCGTGTGCGCCACTGTGTGCATATACCTTTATTATAGACAGAAAGAGAGAGAGCGGGAGAGGAAAACGATTGTGCTGGCAATTTCCTGATAAATTGACATTGCACACTGCATGGCACTACGGTTGAGTGTGTTTCACTGCATGCACACTTTGCGCATCTGTGTGTGTTTGCATGTGTGCGTGTGTGTCCTTGCACCAGCATGCAAGGATGTGCTGTAACTATGACAACAACAATAGCAGCAACAGCTTTCTTCCGCACTAAAGTTTGACAATGCAACAAAAATGCTACAGCAAACATGTAACTATAGCAAATACAAAAACAAAAAAATAATGAGAAACGAGGAAGTCGAGAGCAAAAAAAAAATTGTGAAATAAAATGCAACACTGTCACATGTGACAGTTAATGAAGGCAACAACAATTACCAGCAGACAGACCAATAGACAGACTGTGAGAGGAAGAGAGAGAGACAGAGAAAGGGTGTCGAGAGCGAGAACGCACACTTTGGGATTTGTGTTGCATTCAGGCCGACAGCTAAGCCGACTTGAGCGCGCAGACGGACATGCAAACAGTCGTTCTAGTGCAGGATATGAGCAAAGGATAATTAAAAATTTTGCTGTGGGCCAAAGCAGAAAATAATGCCGCACCAAAAAAATAAAAAAATAAAAAAAAAAATACCAAATGGAAGAACCAAGAAAAGCACTAAACGACAGCAACTACAAATGTCACAAATACAACACAAGGTGACCCTGTGACTTTGACATTGCGGCGCAGATTTTCACTTTACTGCAACTGTGTGTCCAGCATTTTTTTGCTGTCGCTTATTCCACTGCAGTTTTGTGTTGTTTGTTGGTTTTTCGGTTTAATTTTAATTTTGCTGCAGCATAGTTACTCAGACAGCAGCAGCATGAGTTGAAGAGTGAGAGAGAGAGAGAGAGTGAGACAGATAGCGGCTGGTAAGCAAAGGCATTCGTTTGCCCTTTGAGCATTAAAAAGTATTTTAATTATAAAATTTCTCATATTTGTGTAAAGTTACAAAGTGGCCGCTTGTGGATTAGTGTTAACCCTAAGGAGGGGATTTGCGCAAACGGTTGCCAGGCGAGGTTTTATTTATATTTATGAGTACCGAGAAGTTATGATTTGAAATATTTGAACATGAACACGTTGATTGCTTTGCAGTTGGCAGATATTGGTGAAAGTGAAATTTGTTGGCCAGAAAAATGCATTAAAACTGATGCTATTTTTTTTTGTCATATAGCAACATCAGACTTTATGACTTTGTTTATCAGAAATCAAATTTCTATTTGGTTTTTAGAATAGTTTCTAGTCTAAAGAGTATTTTGAATTAAACAGGAACTAAATATGTAATGTTTAAAATAAAGTCGTCAGCTACTTTTTATGTCAACTTTTCACATGTTAATGATTTTTTAAAGAAGACAAATTTTTAATTTTTTTTTTAAATTAATTCAGGCTGTTTTTTCAATACTAAATTGGAGTTAAAATGAAATTCTTTGATTTATTTTATGCAACCAATATTTAATTTTTTTCATTCAAGCAATTATTACCGCAGAGTCCTTGCTAGGTTCGCTTGGCTGATCCATTATTTATCAGCATCAACGTTATTTTCCATTTCATAAGGAAATCGTGTTGAATTTCCTCAGCTTAAATAGTTCTTCTGTACGTTCATCAAAAATCGTGCGACAAAAAATCATTTAGTAATTATTCAGTACCTAATATTTTGATCCAATTTCCATTTAAAAGTACTTTAAAATTTGAAGGATATACTTACACATATAATCGATTTTTTTCGATATGGTTATCAAATTAAAGGAGAAAATCGTCATGGTTTGTTTATTTGGGGTTTTGTGAAATCTCTAATAACACTGTACAACACAAAAAAAATAACAAGGTTCTGACAACGGATTCTGGTAGAGGGGGCCAACAAAAAAATATACGTGTATCGGCGTTTTGAAAGTTTACGTCTGCATTTTTTTGGGGGTGGTCAAAGTTTTCCCCTTTTTGCACATTCTTAGAGTGAATCGGCATACGAAAACCATGTAACCTCACATTTTAGGTATATGATGTGTTCCGCAATTTGATGTAAAATACTACGAAGAAAATTTTTGTGGAGCATTTGAACCCTGTAGCTCCTATTTGTATGGGTCAATTTGACCCTTTTTTCTAAAATGCCAAAAATGTCCTGTAAACCAGGACTTTAAAAGGACAAAATGTACCACGAAAATATTTGCCATAAAATTCTATTATAGGTCTCTGAATACATCAAAGCTCAGAAATTAACTTGAACGCTAGAATTAAGCCAAACTGAAAATGTGTTTAAGTGTTTATTTCGTATTTATTCAACATTGGTACTAAAATGTCCTAAACAAATTTGATTTTGTTGTGCAGTGTAATTCTAATAATTCCTAAACTCAGGGCCAAGACTCAACAAGTTATTGATTAGATAGAACCACATTTTTTTTAAAATGTTATTGAAAATGTTCATGAAAAGAGCAAAAGGTCCTGTAAACAGAGCCACGAGAGACATTTGCCAGATATTTTTTTGCATACTTAGTTGGAATATATCTACGTAAGTAAGTAAGTATATCTACGTAAGTTTCCGTAGTATCTGCCTGCATAAGCAACTTATGTGAAATTTCTGCTTGTTTTGTGTGTAACTCTGAAAGCGTTTGGCCGATTTATGTCGATCCGAGTTGAATAAGTTTGGACACAGTTCAGTGGTTTGATTAAAAACAAGTCGAGACTCATCTTGTGCACTCGATAAGCTTAACTTAACTTGAACTTAACTTAAGTTAACTAAACTTAATTTAACCCAACGCATTGGGTACTATGAAAGCAGTAGTTCAAACAGCCTTTTTACATTACAAATTGCTTGAGTTGAGATTCGAACTCAGAACCTTCTGACCACTAAACCAATACAACAACCACTGAGCTATCGCCAGAGTCTTTAATTGAGCTATGAGTATAAAAAAAATTAAAAATATATCAAAAATCACTCATTATGCTAATTGTATGTCTTCCAATTTTCTATTTGTAAAATTTTAGCAAATATGTTAGCATACTTGTTGGCGCTGCGCCGCCAGACAAACATAACGCGCTGGCCTAAATGCGCAGTTTTTGTAAAAAATATTAATGCAAAAAACGTGCTGAAACCAAATAAATTCGTCTGCTTGCATTATGTGCGGAAAATAACTTCCGCTTTCGTTATGCAATGCTGCAGTGCGAAGAGTAGTGGAAAGTGGGGGAAGTGCTCACTTCCATTGAATGGTTGATTCACTGTTGCCGTTGCCATGACAGTTGCTATGCGGCGCTGCAGTGGCTTCGTCAGCGTCGACAGCGACAACGCTGATTAGGTTAATGTCCTTGCAATGCACTCCATATGTCAAATACCGAACACACTGAGCGCTTTCAGCGTCAGCTGGCATCATTTACTTACTTACACTTTAGCGCAGTTGCCAGCTTGCCAGCAGTTTCCATTTCATTTTCAACACTTGTTTATTGAGCGCCAAAGTACACACGCGCACTTGTTGTACACACACACACACATTTGCCTTTTAACATACACACACACACATATAATTGAACACATATAGCGTTGCACTCTTATCGCTTGCAGTGTGTGTTGCCGCTTTTGCAACGTTTCTATTTGTTGTAGGCTGCTTTTGTTTTTGTTGCATATTCTTTTCATCTGCCCGCACGCCTTGCAATTGCGGTGAATTGTTGTTGTTGCTGCTGCTGCTCCTGTGCTGCAGTTAAAAGGCAGCAATGGTGATGCTGGCAACTGGCTGCTTGTTGCCTACCAACGTTTTAATCGATATTTAATGCATTGCCCATAAATTTATGCTTTGCATGTGTTGATAGTAACACAATCCGGCCCAGAGTTATGTGTATGATTGCATGTTTATTTGTTGTTGTAATTTTCATATGGATTTGATTGAGTGTTGCAGTGAGAGTCGACAATTTTTAATCTGAATTTATATAAAGTTGCAACATAGTGGACGACATTTTTGGTGGATAAAAAGATGTTTGAAGCAAAGATATGTTAAGTCAATAAACTTTATTTCAATATAATTTGAATATGCAGAAATAAGTTCATATCATTGCGAAGATATCATTGATATCACTACCTAGCAGATTCTTTTTAAAACACCTGCGATAAAAAAATTTTCAAAGTTTTCTGATTACACCGTGCGACAAAAATTAAAAAAATTGTTCACACCAGAAAAAAATCCATATAGGCGTGAAATAAGATACCAAATATAGTAATACTGCGTACTCAGTTTTTCATTTCTACATCCTTTGTTTTTTTAAAAGGACTTCAAAATTTTGAAGGGGATAAAAAATAAAAAAAAAATATAAAAAATACTTAACCCATTAAAACCTGACCCCAGAAAGGCTTGTGCGATTTCCATAAAATTTTACACAATCTCATTAATTGACCTAATCAAAAAAAAAAATCAAGCAAAAAATTCATACCATGTTTTTTTTTTGTCATGTTTTTCGCAAACATTACACAAATAAACAAAATCAAACATTTGCGGAAAATAAAATGTGCCAATAAAATATCAGCTGCTTGGATTTTGACATTTTCACGCGTTGCGTTGTATGAAAATTGGCAGTGTTTAGGCCCAACGTTGCATTCGCGCAACACAAAACTTAAAGCACATTTTTTGTTTAAAAAATCCAAAAAAAAATGTTTCAAAACTGATTTTTAAATAGTTTAGCATTGCAAAATGCAGCCCACTAAGGGATTTTGATAGGTTTGAAGAATAAGTAATTTTGATTGAATTTCAAAAATTCCCCAAAAAAAAACCTTTGACTTTGGATCGAAAAAAACGTACGAATATTTAAATAATTTTGAAATTTGAGTATGGCAGAATCTAAAACGATCAATTCTAATCCAATTCTACCCATTTTCAAGTCTTATGTCTTTATGAATTACTTAATATAGCGAAATTCCCAAACGATGCGCAAACGCAACGCTCAGGGCTTAATGGGTTAACCTAGTTAGAATATGGCGCCATGCATATCAAATGAAAGAGGAAAGACTCAATAATTTAAATAAAATTGATTTTTGATCTATTTCTAAGAAACGGATATGAAAAAGGTCCTTTAAAAATTTTAATCCTTTATATCCTTGAAAATTTATATCGAGTTTTCTTGAAAAGTAAGTATATTAAATCCCAAAATGTCCTTGATCACGTATCAAAATTTCATTACTCTAACTTTATTTTAACGAAAGTTATAAAAATAAAAGACGGAAGCTGCAATTCTAATGAAGTACAAAAATTTTAATTTATTTTGTGTATTAGTATTTTAAATAATAAAAATATACAAAATCATCCCACTGCAAAATCAATTTTCTTTATCTGGCTATTTTATTTAGTATTTTTCTCCTTTTACCTGTCTTTATACTTGTTTTACCTTGTTTGTCTGTATTTTTACTGTATCTGCTGGATGAAGATGGAGTACTTCGTTATCTGTTTCAATCAGCTGCTTGTCTCCTTCAATATCACCATAATCTATCTTTTATACCTCATATATCTTTTTATATTTTTTTTCTTCATCTCATTTGAGTGTCTTTCTTCTTGGTGCCATCTGTCTTCCTTACCTCTCTTTCAAATGTTTACTTTTTCTATCTACCTACCTGTATCTGCTGGCATTATCTGTCACTTTTATTTGCCTCCTTAATCCATCTTCTTGATCGAACTCCACTTGGTCATTTATCTGATTTTCTCAGCTGTCTGTCTCATTCTTCTGTTTTTCCAAAGTGTGTATAGAGTGAGCCTAAAATTATGCCAGTTAACTGGTTAACTGTTTCCACCTTTTTTTCTGAATATTTTGTGAATTTTTTCTTTCCGTCTCTCTTATCTGTGCCTTTTCTCTGTGTGCTTTATCTGTTCCCCTTTTCTATTTACTTTATCTGCTCCCTTCATCTGGGCTCTTTATCTGATTCTTTTATTTGTCTCCCCCCCCCCCCCCCACCCAACTCAACTTATTCAATAATTTCTGTTTTTCATCAGTTTACTTCATTTATTTTCCAGAATGCATATGGAGTGAGCCTAAATTATGATAGCTAACTGATTAACTGTTTCCATTTTATTTTCTAATTATT
Source organism: Melieria crassipennis (assembly GCA_963668005.1). Classification (NCBI taxonomy): domain Eukaryota; kingdom Metazoa; phylum Arthropoda; class Insecta; order Diptera; family Ulidiidae; genus Melieria; species Melieria crassipennis. The sequence continues at coordinate 7,501,289 of OY764963.1, forward strand.
TGGTGTCTTCTTTCTTTGTCTTTGCCAGCTGTTTCTCTAGATGCCTTTCATCTGTATACTCTTTCTGTCCCCTTTATTCATTTGCTTTATCTGCCCCTTTTATCAATTTACTTTATCTGTTCCTTTGACCTTTTCTCTTCCTCTGACTCTTTTATGCGTCTGCTTCATTGAACTTCAATTTTTTATTCGTTTGTGTTCTTCATCAGTTTACTTCATCTATTTTCCAGAGAGCATATGGGGCGAGCCTAAAATTATGCCACGTAATTGGTTAACTGGTTGCCAGCCATTTTAATTGTTAACTATTGCCAATCAGTTAACTAAATTACAACTTTGTGCAAATAATTTGTAATTTAATACTAAAAATTTTAAAACCTAAAAATACTAATAATTTTAAAATAGTTAAAATCATACCTAAAGTAAACTACGATTTTTTGAGTATAACAAAATAAATTAAAATTAATTAAATGAGCAAAATTCTTTCTATGTCATTTTATGCAAAATTTCCTTATCCATTCTTAACACAAAACTTTAAGCTATTTTCCTACAACAGTCATTTCCAATTAGTTGCATGAATAATTTCTGAAAATGAATGGAAATGAAATGAAAATGAAATGAAAATTGTCTCGTTGTTGAAAGCAGTCATTCATTGTATACTTTTAGGCTCTTCATTAGACAAATATTTGGAAGTAAATACAATATTCAACTCATGCAAATCATTCAATATTTTTATAAATTTGAAAACCTTTTCAATTGCAAATTCAAAATTACCAATTTCGCATAGAAGCATAAATATATAAAATAAAATTCTTTAAAGCAAAAACACTGACATGCAAAGACAGACTGAACAGAATAGGCCAGCCGTTTATTTGTGTTTCGAGACATACACACACACACACACAAGTTCCATGTCCACTTCAAAGCGAGTCAATGTGCTGCATTTGTACTTTGCATCTGAGCGAAGTATTCCATGCAATTTGTGCTCTCGCATATCAATTAACAACTTTGCAATGGAGTAAACCAATGTAATGCATTTATTAACAACATTTCACTCACTCACACATACACACATGCGCCCAAACCAATTCACATACAGCACACAACTATGAAGTCATACGATGTGCATGCGTCACTAAAACGTGCCACAGCAAATCCAAATTCCTAATCTTTGCTTCATTGCCACAACCAGCAGCCGTGTCGCTTCCATCAGTTCCACTTCCACTTGCATCATTCAACTTTGTTTCTCTCTCTTACTCTCTGTCGGCACAACTCACACACACACACACACACACATTGTGGCACAAATGCTGCTTTTGCTATTGTACATTGTTGTTATTGTTGTTGTGTGCTTGTTTTTGCGTTGTTGTTGACATTTTGCTGCTCCTGCCGCTGCCGCTGATATATTTACACAACTGTATGACAAGCTTTCAAATGGTAATTAATATTCATCGGAGACAGGATAACAGGCAACAGTGCAGCCGCTCGCACACCGCACACGACACTGGCCGAGCAGCGTCCTTTCGCCCGCACAGCGTTTCTTACTTCAATGTTGCATATTGCAAGTTTTGTATTTTGCTGTAGGTGAGTAAGTGTGCGTGTGCGGGTGTGTATTGTAGAGATGTGCATTGCGCCGCAAACACTTTTCAAGTTTGTTGCAATGTTGCTTGTTTACTTGTTTATTATGTTGGCGCATTTCAAGACACACACACATCAGACACAGATCTATGTACATATCCATATAGAGGATGTATATATATATACACAGATATATGTATATATTTTTGTTAGAACTTCACGCAAAGCCTGCAAGCGACGCCTAGATATGCTTAGATTTTGTTGCATTTTGCAATAACTGAATGGAAGCGTTTTGGAGTTGAATTTTAAATTAATTTTTATGCATTTTTCAGCAACACCTAAACGTATGCAACGTTTATATAAAGTAGCAAATGTGCTGAAAATTCATTGTTGCGTATTTTGTACAATTAAGGATATGATGGATTTCAAATTTTGTTTTAAGGGTACTACGAAAAAGCATACGAAAATTATTTGAAAGCAAGGAAAGTTTATTAAAAACCATTAATTTAATTAATTTATTATTTAATTATTTAATAGCAATTAATCGAATTTATCTGTTGCATACTTTTTGGAGTATGCAGTAAAAGAATTTAAACCTACACGATTTTTAATTTAACAAGAATTTAGGTTTCGAAAGTTTTGATTGGAATAGGTTCGGACAATTGGAAGTGTGAGAAATGGATTACTGTGACTAGGTTACGTTAGGAGTTGAAAGGGTCGATTAATAGTGGATAGAACTGTTAAGAAGAAGAGGAAGAATGGTTTATTTATATTAAGTTGGGAGTAGAAAAACTAGAATAAAGTGGATTTTTTTTACTTAGAAGTGAAAGGTGTGGTTAATAGTTGATAGAGAGGTTAAGAAGAAGAAGAAGAAGAAGAAGAAGAAGAAGAAGAAGAAGAATAGTTCTTTTTTGGTTAGGTTAGAAGTAAAAAAACTAGAATAAAGCGGATTTTGTTTGCTTAGAAGTGAAAGGTTTGGTTAAAAGTGGATAGAGAGGTTAAGAAGAAGAAGAAGAAGAAAAAGCATGATTTCTTTATGTTAGGTTAGAAGTAAAAAAACTAGAAAAAAAGTGGATTTTGTTCGCTTAGAAGTGAAAGGTTTGGTTAAAAGTGGATAGAGAGGTTAAGAAGAAGAAGAAGCATGATTTCTTTATGTTAGGTTAGAAGTAAGAAAACTAGAATGATGTGGATTTTCTTTGCTTAGAAGTGAAAGGTTTGGTTAATAGTTGGTAGAGAATTTAAGAAGAAGAATAGTTTTTGTTTTGTTTAGGTTAAGTAAGGTTAGGTAAGTAAAAAAACTAAAAATAAAGTGGATTTTGTTCGCTTAGAAGTGAAAGGTTTGGTTAAAAGTGGATAGAGAGGTTAAGAAGAAGAACAAAAATTGTTTTTTTTATGTTAGGTTAGAAGTAAAAAACTAGAATAAAGTGGATTTTTTTTGCTTAGAAGTGAAAGGTTTGGTTAATAGTTGGAAGAGAATTTAAGAAGAAGAAGAAGAATAGTTCTTTTTTTGGTTAGGTTAGAAGTAAAAAAACTAGAATAAAGTGGATTTTGTTTGCTTAGAAGTGAACGGTTTGGTTAAAAGTGGATAGAGAGGTTAAGAAGAAGAAGAAGCATGATTTCTTTATGTTTGGTTAGAAGTAAAAACCAGAAAAAATGGATTTTGTTCGCTTAGAAGTGAAAGCTTTGGTTAATAGTTGATAGAGAGGTAAAAAAGAAAAGGAAGAATGGTTTCTTTTTGTTAGGTTAGAAGTGGAATAAGTGCAATAAAGTGGATTTTATTCACTTAAAACTGAAAGGATCGACTAATAGTGGAAGGAGAGGTTAAGAAGAATGGTTTCTTTTTGTTAGGTTAGAAGTGAAAAACTTGAATAAAGTGGATTTTGTTCCCTTAGAAGTGAAAAGATTGATCAAAACTGGACATAGAAGTTGAGAAGAAGAGGAAGAATGGTTTTTTTATGTTAGGTTAGTTACGGAATAAGTGCAAAAAGTGAATTTCATTCGCTTAAAACTGAGAGGATCGATTAATAGTGGAAAGAGAGGTTAAGAAGAATGGTTTCTTTTTGTTAGGTTAGAAGTGAAAAACTAGAATAAAGTGGATTTTCTTCCCTTAGTAGTGAAATGATTATTTAATAGCGGGTAAGGAGCTTAGGAAGAAGAGGAATTGAGAAAGAGGTTTTTGAGGTTAGGTAAGAGATGAAAAAAGTAGAATAAAACGGATTTGGTTTGCCTTTAAGTATAAGCTTTGGGTAATAATATGTAAAGAGGTTTAAAAGAAAAGGAGAAAGAATTTATTTTTGAATAAAAAGAGAAAGAATTTGTTATTGAAGGATAGAAAAAGAGAATAAAGTGGCTTTTGTCATCATTAGTGAAACTTTTACTAGCCCGAAGGTTAGAATTACAACCAAAAGTTTACTAATCTCGAGCAAAATTCCAAGTAACAACTATTAAAACAACAACAATCGCATTATTATCCTCTGTGAAGAATAATAAAGCGGCGGACCACTTTCTATGTGCCCGCTTGGATTAGGTTTGAGACATTTGACACTGAAGTGGTGAGCGGCGACCACTTTGGCTCCTTGGCACCACAGCATCTAATCAGAATTCTTTGGAGGTCGGCTCAAAAGACGAACAGAGAACTTCAAGTTCATTGTACTTTGAGTGCTGCAGGCTGGTTCGACAAAATAAAAAAAATCGAAAACAATAACAAAAGTCCATCAGTGCGACCTCACAACTCTGTTAATGTTCCGCTCAAACGACAATTTTCTCAATTTAAAAATTTTGCCTAAAGACGTCATGTGATTTTGCTTGGTTTCGGCAGCAGTTTTGAACTTTCTGCCTTTCACTACACACTGCAGCAAAATGCTGCCATTTTGCGGTGAATTAGTTTGCAAATTTACGAGCACAATTTTAGGCGCTGTCAGTTACGCTGGAATGATAACAGACATAAGAACAAAGCAGCTACAAAGTGATGCAAAGAGAGAGGGAGAGAGAGAAAGAGTAAAAGGCAAATAGCAAAAAATAAAAACAAAAAAAATAAACAAATTAAGTTTTGCTTTGCCAGTTGCGAAATCGCCTTTTACGACCGCTGCAAAGTGCACGACAGATAAAGAGAGCAACTAATTTGTTTCGTTTTGTTTGGTGGCAGACAAAATGCCGAAATCACAACATACACATTGAGCAAGTGGAATCGTAAACTGGGTAACAGAAAAAAACAAAAACAAAAACAAACACCAAAACAGAAAATGCTAAAATAAAAGAAAACCAGTAAGTAAGCGAGAGAAAAGTATTACGACAGCACATGTCCGAGCCAATTTTATGGCGTAGCATACATAGAGCCGCCAAAGGACATGGCCGGAAGACACTTTGGTCGCGTGCATTTAGTTTGGTGGACTTTATTTGGTGCCACATTTGTCGAAATTTTCAACTGTGGCCGTTCCAACTGGACAAGTGTGCATTTTAACGCCAACGGAAATGGAAAAGTAGAGTTGCTTGTAGAAAAATACAACTAAATGTACTACGTGAAGACGGCAAATGGCTTCAAGCAGCGTGACACGAAAATACGCTCTGGTTTTATGGCATGCAAACGTGCCGCCCGACGTTGGCCGCCACGCTTCACGGTGCTGCTCCGGGCAGCTTGTTTGCCTGCTGACTTTTTCCAACCGCAAATTAAACAGTTCGGTAGCTGGAAATGATTGTTGCCTCCTATGAAATTTTGACACAATTTGTAGGACGTTCGTTCGTAGTAGAAATGGCTGTAATGGGCGGCAAAAAGCAAAGGAAGAAAATAGCCAAATTCAAATAGCAAATTGAATAGCCAAAATTAAGTAAAAGAATGGCTTGAGGTGTTGGAAATATTTGAGAAAAATTGGTCCTCAAAGGTGGAAAAATAAATAAAATAGTAAAATAAGTAAGAAAATTAACAAAATAAAATAAATTGTGAAAAAAAGTTAAAATATTTGAGAAAAATTAGTCCTCAAATGTGAAAAAATAAATAAAGTGGTAAAATAAGTAAGAAAATTAAAAAAAATTAAATAAATGATGAAAAAAACGTCAAACAAGTATCAAAATATGCTCTTCGTTTGTTATTCTGAACTCCTAAAAATTAAAAAAAAAAACCAAACGTAAGTTTAAAAAAAAAATAATAATTGCCTAGTTTTAGGCTTCGAAAGCCATTTTTGCCCCAGCACCGAATAGTCAGCAATTCATTTGTTTGATTAGTCGTTTATTCTTCTTCTATCTATGAAAATAAATGTTTAAGATGTATTCTTGACTCCTAAAAATTAAAAAAATACGAAATGTAAGTTTTGAAAAAATACTAATTGCCTAGTTTTAGCCTTCGAAAGCCATTTTTGCCCCAACACCGAATAGTCATCAATTTATTTGTTTGATTAGTCGTTTATTCTTCTTCTATCTGTAAAAATAAATGTTTGTGTGTTTGTATGTTTATCCGTTTGTGTCTTTGTCTGTTTATAGACTCCGAAACCACTCGGTCCGATCTCGGTTGATCTGAAATTTGAACACAAGAGTGGTATGTCCAGGAGAATGCTTCCGCCAATCTTTTGTGTATGGGCAAAAGGGTGTGGCACCGCCCATATAACTAAAATCTTATCTAATCTAATAAAGAACATTGGAACAACAAATCGAACGGCATTAAAATTTAAGTCCCATGATAGTTAAGTCCCATGAATCTATCGTTCCACTGGTGAAATATTATGGGCGTTGTATAAGGGGCGTGGCACAGTTTTGGAACCAAATGTGTCGTTATTTTGGAACTGTAAGTTGTACATCATTGACACTCGATACGAACATTTTAATTAGACGCGTCCTTAGACTAGAAGAATGGGGTGGACTTTGGAGAAAGAGGCGAGGCAGCGGTCATAAAACTGAAAGCAGGATGATTTAGAGCTTAATTTAGAGAAATTAGTATATTTAATGTATTTTATTTAAAGTAGTATCCATAGTTAATAGTGATTTTTTTCTATCTTTCAGGTAGCATAACAAAATTGCTCGTCTTTTGAGGTAATCCAAGAATTGACCCAATTTGTGGCTTCTTTGTAAGGAATGAAATACTGCTATGAGTCATTGGACCGTAAAAAATGGTCGTCGAAAGGGGCAATGTCTGTTGGATTACGGTGAGTAGGATATGCTTTCGAAGTGCCTTTAAAGTTTCGTTGAGGTCTTTTGCAACTTGTGTACAGAAAGATCAGCGCTTTTCTTAACTCTAACCAAGGAAGACCATTGCGGTCAATTTGACGGGTTTTCAGTTTTAAATATCTGTATTTTCTTTAATATTTCCATCAACTTTTGTTTTGGTGATTTTTATTTGTTTATCGTGAAGAATTTTATATTTTTAAAAATTTATTTTGTAAAATTTAGCCAAATTCGATATGTACTTTTCGAGATATGAACGGATATAATATGTAGTCTTTCTAGGTATGGAAAACTTGCGGTTTTTTAGTGTTAAAATGTGTTTTGTTGGTACAAAGGTTGACATGACTAGAGCACAAAGAAAGTATGTGTTTACACATTGAACAAAATGTCATATACTAATATTTAGAGGACAGTAATGATGCTTTAACATGAAAACCAGAAACATTAATTCTAGTTAAGTCATCTTTTGTATGTAAATCTCTTAAAACTTGTTTGCACCTCCAATTTTAAATCAATTTTTAATTAATTGACTGGCACGACAGCCCGCTTACGCGAGACTAAGGCCTAGCTTCCCGCAACCACCCGTGTTGTGCGTGTGAATTTGTACGCGGGTTGAAGGGACCTACAGTTTTACGCCGGTTCCGAACGGCAGGTTGGAAGCTTTTTCATAAGCAATTTTTACTCTCAGAGGTTTGCCATTTCCAGCTGAGAGGACAGCCACCGAAAGAGAAAACGAGTTTTCCCGTTGTTTTTTTTAGGTGTTATTACAGGCAGTATTTGAACCTGAGGTTGCTGCCTGCGACTCGCGGTCCAACGCACTAACCAACTGAGCCACGGCGGCTGCCAATTTTAAATCATGTTAAGTTAAAATGCTTAATAGTGTTCAAAAGTTGTCGAAGACACACAGATTGAGTCAGCAGCTTGAAATTTTAAGATGTGACAGTGAAACTGGTAGACATTGGGATCAATGCGCCTAAAAGTATACTTTATACAATTGGTTTTTGTAGTTTTAGCATACTTTGAGGCCCAAATTTCCATACAATTCATCCATCCATTCATTTAGAGTACTTTGCAGAAGCTTGGAGTACATTTATGGATTCACAGAATGCTCTCTACACAACCCAGTAGTATACTAGTATACCTAACCCAGTAGTATTCTTTCAAAGACGGAGGCATTTCTCCCAATGGACGACTTAAAAACTAAATAACTATTCAGAAAAAAAACTTAAAGTAATACTTCATTATATAAAATAAGAAAACGTGCAGCAGGTTGAATTTCATATGTTGTGCACATACCTCACATACCTTTTTAGCACAACTAAAGCAAATTGTTAGTAGCAAAACTTCTCAAAGGGTTAACAATCTCAATTCTTGAACTTTTCGCAGTCATTTTGGCATCCTAAATTTAAATTAACACGATTTAAAAAAAATTTACAAGTACAATTTTTGTAACACAAAACACCACCCTGAGTCCCTGGGACTCACTCCATGCCAAAATTCACCCTTGTAATTGTAGTGCGCTAACTTCCGATCGTCTTCGCGTTCTGCGCGACCCTGTATGAAGGTATACGAAAGCTGGACGCCGAAACATAAAAACACAACCTGTACGAACTTATTAAAGTTCGTAGTGAGTCCCCTGGACTCAGGGTGGGCGATTGAGGGTTAAAAAATACTGAAATTTCCTCCTAAAAGTTAAAAAAATCTCCTACAATTTTTTTTTTCATTTGCGTAATTTTAAAGGAATTAAACGTCTCATAAAAAATAAATATATATACTTTTTTTATGCAGCCTTTTTTTATTCATCTTCGGCTTAACAAATTTTAACAAAACCAAAACATATAACAATGAATTTAATAAAAAGTGCGGGCGGGATTTCATTGTGACATTCAATAAGTGAGAACGAGATAGAACGAGCTTACATTTTGTAAGCTTACAAATTTTTAACACAATAGGGTTCTTTGACTATTAACCCTCTAGTACCGAAGTTTTTAATCTTGTTGAAAAAATTACCAGTGATAGTTTTGTGGTGGAGAAGCAATGTTTGTTCGGGGAAAAAAATTTCATGTCAATAGGAGGCGTGATAGAGGGTGTAGAAAGTAGAAGGCCTAGAGGCCTGCTTGGGAAACAAGAAAAAAAAAATCCCATATGAAAATTTTTTTTGTAATTAATTTAAATTTTTAATTTTTTTTTTAGTATACGTAAACATAAATAACGGGTAACAGTTTCAGTTCATATGCGTAATAAACAATAAATAATAAGGGGTACTGCTAAGGCGAGGGGTAATGTGTCGTGGGGTAGTTTATACACTGCTTTTGGGGGGTGTATAAACTAGGGAAACTAAAAAATCGGTATAGGTATATATATATGGCGGTTCTTATTATTTTTTAATGCCTTGTTATCTTTTCACACAGATTTCGATAAATCTACTCCATGAAATAAAGGACTAGGGGAGACTAGTTCTCTCATCTACCCCCACGGACTACGCCTTAGTATAAATTTTTGCAGTGACATGATCATTTTTACATTGTGGTGTATCAAAATTTCGATTCAAATAGAAAAATAATGCTTGAATAGCGAAAAAATATCATCAATGACCGTAAATTATTTACGCTTATCGTCCCAAGCAGGCCTACAGACACTCCAGGGTTCGGGTTAGGTAGGAGGAGAGTAACAACTTTTTTCACAATTTTTTTTTATTTTCTCACAGAACACATTAACAGCTACTCACTAGTAATTTTTTTAGTTTTATTGAGGCTCACAATTTATTTAAAATATTGTTTGGTTTTAACACAATTTCAAAAATAATTATTTTCTTACTTTCTCACGAAACTTCAACTTTGTCTTACAATTACTACCATTATGCATGTCGCAGCGTTTACTGACTACATTTATTTTGTAAAGTGAAGATTCCCCTTTCCATACGTGTAAAATCAGCTAGAAAAATCATAAGGTGTAATTTACAGAATTTTTTTAAGCTTAAGATGTCTACAGGCCTTCTTGGGAACTAGAGGGTTAAAATGGTTGCCAAAATATGTTTTGCTGCCAGTGTTCCCAATACATGATACTTCGTTATACAAAAATCTCCCAAAAATCCACTAAGGATCCGAAAAATCCCCTAACAAAAAATTGAAATCTCGTAAACTTTCTTCTAAAAAGTTCTTCTTCCTAAAATTCTCCTAAAAAGTAAAGAATCTCCTAAATCTAGGAGAAAATTTCCTGATCTAGTAACACTGTCTGGTATTTTTTCAATTCATTACTCTAATCAAAATTGACATTGACCTTTTTGAGGTCCTATGCTCCCAAGTCTTAAGTTTTACTTTAAGTTTAAATTTACTTCTTTGTTCTGCAGGTTAGCAGTATAGTTAGACGACAGTATTATACTTGAGAGGATATTAATGAGAAACGAACCAGATTGAGTCAGCCCCAAAGCATTTAAGTCAATCTTTGACAGGTCAGTAAAGTCGTCAAACAATTGGAAGTCAAGAAAATTAAGTCTCTTCTGACCTAAGGCAGATCAAAGAACATTCTTTTCCTCATCAATTGGCTGAAACCTTTATAATTCAATTAATTTCTGAACATATTTAAAACGCAACAATCAAAGCCGAATTTTAGTTCAAACAAATTTTGAAATTTGTAAATAGCATGAAAAATGCTCTGTTATTGTTTTTTATAAAAAAAAGATTGCCATTGTTAAGAATTTATACAATTTTTATTTAAAGTCTCTTTATAGTTGCACTAAACCTTAATCCTATTACATCACTTAAAGCATCCTTTATCCCCCAATTATTTAGCCAACTCAAACACTTCATTATTTCCATGCAAATGTGATAATTGTTACTGATTCCTATGGAATCCAAAGGCAACAACACACATACCCCAATGCCAGTGTTAAGTATTATTGAATTAGTGCAAAGCAAAACAGGATTGTTCGTTTGCATTCCTTTGACAGCTGGATGTATATTTTTTCAATTAATTGTGGAATTCCACTAATTTCTGTTCTCTCGCCTTTGGTTTGCATTTTTCACCTTTTTTCTGGATTATTACAAATGTTGCCACTAATTGTTGACTGTTGTGCTCGCTTAAATGCTTTTTATGTGATTAGTGTGGTTAGTAGTCAGCTCAATGTCAATTAACGTTGTAATCGCTATTGTCAAAAGTAAAAGAAACCAATATTTACATGGAAAAGAAAATTTATTTGAAAGAGCTTAATAAAGGAAATGCATTGTAATTAATTGATGTGAAATGTAAATGTGGCAGATTGTAGTCGTAATTCTCTGTTGATTTGAATTCATTCTAAATATGTTGAGATAATTTTCTTACCAGTAGAAAATACGAATCTCATTCTGAACAGTTTTCAAATCAGTTAACAAATAATCAAATAATAAACTTAAAGCCTAAAAGTATGCCACATGAATGTTGCAGAGGTTTCTTAATGAATAATAAAAAATGCTATTGAAACTGATGTTAGTGTAGCATAGTTTTAGGATTACTTTTCAATATTCAGTGTCATTAATTTGATAAACAATTTTGTTTCAATACTTAAAATTAGATCAGAAATTATAAAATGTTGCCTCATTTATGTTTTTTATTTAACTATTCAACATTAGCCACATGGGGTTTGTTTTCAATGCCCACAAATGGTTTCACATTCACTCTACTCCACTTCACTGCAGTCCACACGACACAGCTGCCCACTTTCTCAACATTTTGGCATTGCGGCTGTTTTCTGCTCCTTCAGTTTGACTTTAATTGCATTCCAAAGCGTTTTATATTTCTCTATGCTGTCGTTCCTTTTTTTTAATTTTTTTTATATGAATTTTTTGTTTATTTCTCGCAGTATTTTCCACTCAGCCAGTGAGTGGCCAGGTTGTAGTTACTGTGGTATGAAGTTTGTAACGACTAAAGGAAGTCATTGCCTGTATGGAAAAAGCATAATTTTGTATTTTTTTTTTTAATTTTGTAAGTATAATATTTATATTTAATTTTGCATATTTATATATTAAAATATGAATAATTGTGTTGCGAAAATATGTTCAACCATTTGTCTGTCCACTCAGACAAAACACAAAAAACACTCAGATAAAAATATGTAACTTTCGAAATGGTTGAGATTGACTGATCCTTACGGCAAAAGCAAACTCAACTTGAAGTGGGGAGTATGGATTTTACTACAAGCATTGTAAAGATATTTTCTTAATTACCGAGCCCAACTATTTTTTGGCCTGAAATTTGCATATTCAAAGAAACAAATCCATATAAACAAATCAATGGTTTTTCGAATTCAAATAAGAATGTTTTCAATTCTCAATTACTCAGTTTTCAGTACTCAATTTTTACAATATTTGCTTTACTTCAGTAATCATTGCACTGTGGGCAAAAAGAGTCCCAACAAGCACCGCACAAACAAGTCGTTGCACACCGACCGCATCACTCGTTCTCCTTTTTGCGCTCGACTCATTCTCAGCTGCCCTTCTTTGACGCCTTCCTTGAGTCTTCCACACTTTCGACTTTTGCTTTTCTTAAATTATTTCTTGTTATATTTTTTTTTATTATTACACTGTGCATCAGTAATTTTGATCCATCCGAAAAATAATATAAGCATTAAACTAGAAATCATTTATAGTAACCTCTCATACTCATTTTTTCATTTCTCTTATCTGTTGTCCTTTTAAAAGGATTTTAAAAATTTATGGACGTACATATTTCCAAGATTTTTTCCAAATATTTGGGGTTGTACAATGATAAAGATATGGCAAAGACGAAACTTTTTGTTCCTGAATAAATTTTCTATTTTGAACTTTCAGAACAAAAATATGTCAGTAAATTCTGGCTCCATATTCCTTACAAAAATGTTTCTGATGGATGTAAACTTATTTTTTTTTAACTCTAAACCAATAAAAATATAAGAATAAAATTTTGAGGTATTATACTACAGAACGAGATTCAAAACATACGTTTTTTTCAAAAGGATTTGTTAATAAACTTCACTGATTTAGAAGAAAATATATTTTCAAGACCTTACTGACATATTTTGGTCCTGAAAATTCAAAATGGAAAATTTAGTTAAAAGGAGGCAATTTTCCTCTTTCATTTGATATCCATGTCTTCTTCTTTCTATAACGAAGAATAAAATTTTGAGGTATCATACTACAGAACGAGATCCAAACATATATTTTTTTTAGAAGGATTTGTTAAAAAACATCTTTGATATCGAAGAAACCGTATTTGAAGGACCTTACTAACATGTTTTGGTTCCGAAAGTTCCAAATAAAAAATTTAGTTAAAAAGAGACAATTTTTCTCTCTCATTTGATATCCATGTCTTCTTCTTTCTACAACGAAGAACAAAATTTTGAGGTATTATACTACAGAACGAGATTCAAAACATATATTTGTTTCAAAAGGATTTGTTAAAAAAACTTCACTGATATCGAAGAAAACATATATGAAAGGACCTTACTGACATATTTTGGTCCTGAAAGTTTCAAATAGAAAATTTAGTTAAAAGGAGGCAATTTTCCTCTTGATTTTTTTGATATCCATGTCTTCTTTATTGCACGACTGTAAATATTTAAATAAATTCTTTGAAATATGAATGTCTTTAAAATTTTAAGTTTTTTAAATGGACATTCGATGAGAAAATTAAAAACTTTAAATGCCAGGTTACTACATATTAATGACATTGAATGAACAATGAAGGATTTATTAAAAAACTTCACTGATATTGAAGAAAACATATTTTAAAGGACCTTACTGACATATTTTGGTCCTGAAAGTTTCATATAGAAAAATTAGTTCAAAAGAGGCAATTTTCCTTTTTCAGTTGCTATCCATGGCTTCCTCTTTCTATAACGAAGAATACAATTTTGAGGTATTATACTACAGATCGAAATTCAATATTTGTTTCAAAAGGATTTATGAAACAACTTCACTGATATCGAAGAAAACATATTTGAAAGGACCTTATTGACATATTTCGGTCCTGAAAATTCAAAATGGAAAATTTAGTTAAAAGGAGACAATTTTCCTCTTTCATTTGATATCCATGTCTTCATTATTGCGCAACTGCAAATATTTAAATAATTTCTTTGAAATATGACTGTCCTTAAAATTTTAAATTTTGTTTTTAAAGGACATTCGATGAGAAAATGAAAAACTGTGTATACCAGGTTAGTATGAATGACATTCACGCCTCTATAATTCTTTTGAATCGGTATCAACAAAAGTAGTTTCTTAGTAGTTGCACAGTGTTATTATTCTCTCTATTGAATGTTTTTTCGTTTCGTCTATTTTTTGCTGCATTGCATTTTCATTTCTTGCGCTCGGCGTGCTCGGTATTCTTTGTGCTGGCGTTATCCTGTCTGCTTATTTGTCGTTTTGCTGTCGTATTATGTAAATAGGATAATCGTTGTTATTGGATAGTTTTCGATGTCAAAGGCATTTCAAGCGCCGAGTTAAGCAAGTCGAGAAAAAAACGAGTGAAAGAAGCGCAAAACGGCAAAGGGCAGGACAAGTTATTGCGGCGATTTCGTAGCAAAAATGCAGCTAAAGAGAGGCGATTTTGTTGGTAGCGGCGAGCATGAAGACGAGCGCTGTGTGAATGTCTTTGCGAAAAATGCGCAATTCCCAATTTTGTCCTGTTCCTTTACACCCCCTATTGCTGAGGTCCAATGGGTCAAATGACGCTTAGTGCTTTTTGAAATGCTGCATTTAACATGCATAATTTAATGCATTCATTGTCTTTGGAGAGAAGCATAATCCAGAGGAATTGTTGGTCAGAAAATGCAAGAAATGTCTGTTAGTGCTTGGCGTTTTATTGGAATTTTTGTTGTCTCTTTGCAAACGAAATTTTTTAAATTTAGTGAAGGAAGCAGGTTAAACATTTTGTAGGGCGGAAAGAATGTCTTGAAAAAAACAAAAAAATAATACGAGAGTGTGGCCATGTGCAGGCTAGTTGGCACAGAAACTGAAGCCAAATATGCAGAGAATTTTTATTTTATTTTCCTTAGAGATATTCAGAATCTTTTCCAGACAATGGAGTTATAATTCTATACCAAATAGAATGGAATATTCCAAATATGGAAGTAATCAAAATACATTTTGACTGTGTTGAATTACTTGTCGGATGGCTTTCTGACTATTGTTGTTGTATTGAAAATTAGTTCTGCTACCTAACGCAGGCGTAATTCGTTTCGCTGGATTGTGCTCAAAAATAAAATACACTAAAAATCGTTAATGCAGTTCACCTTTAGTAGTTAGTCATTTTATTTAAAAATTCACACTTTACTATTTCTAAATTTGTGACTCTTTGGACTCTCTGTGCCACACCCGTCACTTGTCAATACTAGACTTTTCCCTCTGCGCTGTACCCGGCTGCCTTTTATACTTGTTTGCAGTTCATTCTCGAACATCCCAGTACTGCCTCGAATCGTTCTCAAATATGCTTGCGATTGTTCCATCGAAGTTACCATGCGCCTAAAAGTATGCCATGCTAGGATCGCAACTCTCAAATATCCCATTTTATTGCCTCGCAATTGTACAGTGACGGCGAGCATTATCGTCACACTGCGTATATATGCTTGGCTCCTTGGTTTGTGAACAGACTGTACTATTTTCGACATGAACGAAAATGCCTCAAAATTCTAAGTTTTTCAACTTTGAGGTACAAATATTGCGGCATCTCAAAACGCATGGAATAGAAACGCAAAAGCTTTGCTTCAAATATAAGCCGTTTTAAATCAGTAATGGAATAATGTGAAAATGATTGTCAATACGTTTATTTTTATACAAAAAAGGATCGTAAATGTTGAAAAAAAATTCAAAAAAATATTTTGCAAAAGGAATGCGTCAATTTTATGTAAAAACTTGAACTAAGTTGAAAAAACGATTTATGGATTTAAAATCAGCAACTTTTAATTTACATAGAACTTTACTTGAAATGGCAACACAAATTTATTGTTCTATTTTATTGAAGATTCTTCAAAACTACTCTATTTGGTTAAAATTTTTGGTTGGCGATGTGATTGGCTTCAAGCTTTTCGAGCCTGTAAGTGGCCGGGCATTTATCGTCAAAGTCTGATGATACTCAATCAGACTACGTTTTTGTTTGCCTTAATTAGAGAAAATGGAAGTGAATGGCATGTCCTTTCAACAGAATGGGGTCACATCTCTCACAAGTGATGTACCAAACGGACTTTTGCATGAGAAGTTCTCCGAAAATGTGATTTGGTACTTCAGAGACGTTCTGAGTTCCTTAGATTGCATGATCTCATGTACACTTTAGACTTTTTTCTTTGGAGTACTGTGAGGTCACTCGACTACTTTCAAGATCTCAAGGAAAAAATTCGACATTTAAATCGAAACTTAATCGAAAAATGGGCCAACTGAATAAAGTCCACTTAGGTCAGCTACGGCAGCCATTGAAATGATGTCATGTTATGTATGTATAGCTTGGATTGGATCGGGCTGCCTCTCTATGAGACACACCTAGGCTCAGTAGCGCACACAAGGAGAGTTTTGGGGGTTCAACACCCCTTAAATACAAAATTGCTGGTACAAATGATGGTTTCAAATGGTATTGGGGTCAAAAGTTGTACGCAAACCCCCATCCCCCCAAATAAAATCATCTGTGCGCCACTGAATAGACTTATATGGCCCTTTTGTGATACCATAAACTCCACCATTTTGAAGTTATGTATGCAAAACTGGTTTTTTTCCACATGGAAGGGAGGGAGGAAAGGAAATTATGTCGTACTACATTTTTAACCCTTTCGAAACCGAATTTTACCCTGTGTCTCGATATTACTTTTTGGTATTTAAATCATGAGACACTTGCCATTTGAAGTCGCCATGCCTCTTTGTTAGAATTCTAGAGCTAGTTTACTTTTGAACAATTTTAGCTTAAAACGGGTTAAAAAAGTTTTGTATCAATATTTGTTAATTACAGAAAAATTAAATAATATTTATGGAAAAATACAAAATTATCACTTATTGATTTTATTTGAGCATTATTACCCCATTGCTGCCTAATGGGTAAAAATTTACCCATGAAAATTGATTTTTTTAAAAAATCACATAAATGTTTGAGATCTCTCAAAACCATTGATAGGGATAGTTAGGGTAAAGATGGAACTACCTTAACCTAGTGAAGGTCACCCTAAAATTTCGCCATCTAGCTAGAGTTACCATACTCCAAAAATCGTGAATTTTCCGGAGGTGGAAAATGTGGCAAAACGTGTGGTGGCCTCACAAAAATCTGCCTCCTAACTCACCTGTAAAAAATACAACTTTTGTTCACGTGTTTAGCTGATCACTTCACAAAGTATGGAAAAAAGCTACCATTGCTGCGTAATGGGTACAAAATACCTAATGAATATCTCAGCAACGTGCAGAGATATAAAGCTGAAATTTGTTTCTGATCATTTTGGGTCACTTCTAGGTCGTGTATGAAATTTTATCAAAATCGTATGGACGGAACTGGTACCCGGCAGCAATGGGTTAAAGAAACAGGGCCGAATTCGTAGACTTTAATTAGAACACAAACTTTCCCTGGTATCGCTGCAAATTATTGGAAATTTGTTTGGGGATAATAGTAATATTTTCGTAATTTGCCTTGGATCCGCTTCTAAAAATATTAATTTGTTGGTGCCTACTTAAATTAAACCCATAAATCAATCGAGCCTTTTTCTATAAGATGACAAATAGGTGAAGTTGCTCTCAGGCAACATTGGGGTCGAAAGGGTTAAATCTCTGTTGGGTGCAATTTTTCGGATATTTACGATAGGACCTACAGAAAATATTAACGTATTCACTAGTTAGCAAATTTCAAACCAAGGAAAACCAGGACATTTTCTGTCTTGTTTGGAAATCTGCACTAACAGCTCACTTAAAGGAAAAGAAAAAGGACTCTTCTTTTTTTAAACGAAAAACATTACCTGCCCAGAGATCCCTTCTGATGACAATATCCTCCGTCAACTCGAGTAGGTCCCCATGCTTAATAAAAAAAACCGATTCATCTCACATATAATTTCAATTTCTCTTAAATTATTTTACATTATTTTTAACGTATAACCTCTGCCACAGATCTCCGATTTTATAAACCACTTAAGTTAAGCTCATTTTATGATATTTTTTTAAATTAAAATTCGTAAAGAATTTTTTTCGCTGTCGTTTCGCTCACATAATTCCATTTGGTTGCTTACAGTTGCCGAAAATTAATAGAAAGTCTTTCGCCGTTCACATTCCACCATTTCGGTTCGCCTTCTCTGTTGTTTTTGTTTATGTATTAAATGCGAATAGCAACACAAATCCGTATTTGCCGCGCTCGAAATTGCAAGAAAAAACCACTCTAATGCACTTGAAAGTGTAATTACATCGCTTTTGTTGCCATGTTGCTGTGTTGCTTTTGTGTGTTCAACACTCACTTTGCTGTGCAATTCTCTCGAAACTTTTGCGTTATTCATTTTGTTTCATACAAACAAATAAAAATAAATACCATCATAATTTTCAATTCAATTCCGAATGAAGAGTTTTATAACTATGCAATTTTTTGGCTGCATATTTTCGGGCGCCAAATTGAAGTTGCAGCCTCGCGTGCGCATTTCGCACTCGGCTGTGCTTTCGTGTTGCGCTCGTAGCTTTGCGCGCACACCTAAAAGTATGCCCTTCATTTTGATTACATTAAAGAAAAAAAAAAAACGAAAAAGTGCCGAGAAGCCAAACTCGAGCTTGCCGTATGGTCAGCAACAAACGGACCACACTCACACACTTACACTCACACACACACAGAGAGTAGCGCACAAAGTCGAACGCCAGCCAGCCAGCCGACGTGTTGAGTGCGAAATAAGTGAGAGTTGCATTGCATACTGTTTGGCGCACAGCACGCGTAATGCAATTATGACGAGCTGGCCGTGCTGTGAGTGCGTCGGCAATAGCAATAACAAACTTATGAAAAATTGTTGTAGTTGTTGTAAAAGTTGAAAAATTAAAATAGTAAAGCAAAAACAAAGTGCTCGACAGCTGTTGTAGTGGTCAGCGCTGTTGTTACAAAAAAAAACGGTAACAAATATTGCAACAAATAAAAACAAATAAAGAGAAAAAAACAAATACACAGTTATTGCAACTACAGCAACTACTGCCAGTCTAGTGTAACAAAAACAAATAAGGAAATAGTGAAAACATGGCACGAAGCTGGCATAAAGTTGTTGCTGTTGAAGTGACTGTTGGAGCAGGTGAAAAATATCAACAACAAAAACAACAAAGTGATGACGACGACCAACGAGCCAACCATCAATGACCAGTTGGCTAGTTGCTAGTGCACGTTTGTTGTTGTTGTTGTTGTTGTTGTGCCGAGTGTTGAGTAAATTGTTAAATGAAAACTGGCAGTTTTGGCATTCGACTCTGTCTGCTCTTTGCCGCCAGTTGGCGTGTATTTATGTTGTCTTTACCGTTGCATACCTTTAGGTGCAAATAGTTTACTGCACCAATTTGTGGCTTGGCATGTTGAAATTTGGTGAGAGCGCCCGAAAGTGTGCTACTTTGAAAAGTGAAGTACAGAATAACATTTTTATTAAAAACATAACGAAGTGATGGTAAGAAAGTTGGGTTTGTGTCTGTGGGAAAAGATCAATGAATGAGCTAAGTCAAAGACAAGCACTGTCTTTATTAGTCTAAATTGAGGAGGATGTTTCCGGTAAAGTGTTCGAGCAGATAAAGACTGAAATTCAGAGACTGGATAGAGAAGGAGAAGATAGATAGATACATAAGAAAGGTAGATATAGATAGATATAGAAGAAGATAGAAACTTGAGATCCAGAAAGTAAATAAAGAAGTTACTGGCAAAATAGAGACGTCCGAACTGATAAGGACGGATTCTGAACATAGATAGAGAAAGTACTGGCAAAGTAGAGGCCGGTAACTTGATGCTATTGAGAGTCTACGTTAATAGTGATGGAGATACTTAGAAAAGCTAAGAGAGAACAGAAATATTTACATACAACATAGACCGAGATCCTGATACTAGAACCAGAAGTTACTGAGAAAGTGAAGGCACCCGAATAGATAAACACTGAGATTTTAAAACTAGATGCAGAATTTACTGAAAACAGATAAAGACTGAGATACTGAAATTAAAAAGAGCATGTCCTGGAAAGTAGATGCGTCCAAATAGATAAAACCCGAGATCAGAAAGTAGATAAAGAAGTTATTGGCAAACTAAAGGCGTCCGAGTAGATCAAAACTGAGATCCAGAGACTACATAGAGAAGTTTCTGACAAAGTCGGAGCTGATAACTTGTTGCGATTGAGAAGTTAAAACAACAATGGTTAAGATTCTTAGAACAGCTAAGAGAGAACAGAAACATATAGATAATATATAAAAACTTAGATCCTAATACTAGAACCAGAAATTACTGACAAAGTAAAGGCACCCGAATGCAAAACGATTGAAATTTGAAAACTATGTGGAGAATTTACTGACAACAGATAAAACCTAAGATCTCGAGACTAGTAAAGGAGTCCGAACCGGTAAAGACTGAGATCTAGAAACTAAATAAAGAAGTCACTGGGAAAATATAAGCGCTCGAACAGATAAAGACTGATCCTGGAACCAGTAATTCGTTGGAATTGAGAAATTAACGATGGTGGAGATACTTAGACCAGCTAAGAGAGAACAGAAGAATATACATACAAAGACTGAGATCCTGATAATAAATAAAGAAGTTACTGTCAGAGTGGAGGCATCCAAATAGATAAAGACTGAGATCCTGAAATTAGATAGAGAAGGTACTGAAAGTGTATGTGTCCAAAGAGATAAAACCTGAGAGACTTAAACACTGAGATCTTAAAACCAGATGGAGAATTTACTCATCAAGTGGAGGCACCGGAATAGATAAAGACTGAGATCCTGAAATCAGATAGAGAAGGTACTGAAAAGATAAATAGATAATAATAGATAAATAGATAATAGATAAAACCAAATAGATAAAACATGAGATCCAGAGATTAGTAGAGGGTCCGAATCGGTAAAGACTGAGATCCAGACCCTAAATAAATAAGTTACTAGCAAAGTAGAGACTCTGAAATAGATAAAGACTGATTCTGAAAATAGATGCGTCCGAATGGATCAAAACTGAGATCCAGAGACTAGATAGAGAAGTTACTAGGTGGAGTTAGTAGGAGCTGAAAATTCGTTGCGATTGAGAAACTAAGTTAATAATGGTGGAACTTGTTAGATCAGCTAAGAGAGAACTGAAGAATATATTAGAAAATGGTTGAGGTACGAAGGTACGTATGTGGATATTGAGATAGATAGGGCTTCCTCGAGGGGAGCCCACCTTGGTCAAAGAGGTCCATTGTTATAACATCATTGTTTGGACTTCGCTTTCAGATCCATAGTCACAGTCAAGGAGGTTCTACCCACCGGAAATGGTGGGTGGACGCCCACGTGCGAACTAAATATCAGATCAGCTTACTCCCTAAATTGTTATAAGCTATGGACTGTGAACTGTCCTATTGGCTAAATCCTCTAGATTGTCGAAGAAATAGTTACTCATGTCAGACAGGAATCTTGTAGAGAAGTTCTTTCATTTCCTCGTCCATGCAACTTCTGAAGTTTAAGTAAAAGCTGACAACTTTCAAAAGTATTGCAAACCGTTTACAGGGGCGTGAGATATACAAAAGTATCGATATTAAAAACAAAAAAAAATTATATACAAATTAAAAACCAAAGCAAGACGTTTAAGTAAATGTTAAGTGATCTCTTTAGGTACTGAAAATGAAAATAAAAATTTGCTAAAATATCTTAAATTATTTTAACACATTATTTAATCTCAAGTACAGTCTGTTTCAGAAGAAACTGTTTGAGGTTTTTTCGAAACTAATCAAGAAATGTATTTTAATTTCAATTGAAATATGTAGACCAACATAGCCTAAAAGTATGCCACATAATTGTAGCTCTAACAGTCTTACAGCAAACCACCGAAAGGTATACGTTAATTTTTGTAGCATAATTTTTGGCGCAAACATTCTTATTAGCAACTTGTCACTCTTGCATTTTCCATCTGTCGAATATTTATTAGTCAACTGCTGCTCTTCTAATTCCTTTCTCTATCTCTTTCTGTCATGTTGGCTCATTACTGATTAAAGTAATTTTTCTCTAATGTGATTGTTTCCGGTTTTATTCTTACTGCCAGTTGCATTGCTAACTATTCAATACTTTCATCGCTGCTTTCTGTTGCCATAATTATTGTTGTTTTCTGACGGCTAGTAGCTTATTTTGCGTTGCACATTGTTCATGGCATAATTTTATTTATCCGCTCTTAAAGTGCACTCAAAGTCTAGCAACATTTCAGCTTTTTGTAATTTTGTTTTAATTGTTTTTATTTGTTTAGTTTCTGTGTTTAAAGTGGAAGCTCACTTTATATGCCATTAAAAAGTTTCAGTTTTTTTTAATTATATGAATTTTGCTTTTCGTATTTTTTTTTGTTACATCAAATCAAAATACTTTTTCAAGTGTTTAGAAAAATTATATTAAATTGAATTAAAAAATAAATAATTGCAGTAAAATAAGAATAAAGCATGGAATTTTGGCAACTTTAAGTGTTTGCACATTGTTGGCTTGTGTAGTGTTTTGCTGCTGAAGTTAATTAAGTATGTTTTTGATTTCTATGTAGAATGTTTTCTGGTCATATTTTGACATGAAAATTGTTTATGCTATGCTTGGTTGGTTGGTTTAAGTGGCAATGTTCCGTCAGCCACTGAAGCCGTTAGTTAAAATTTATACTCGTAAGTCAATGCGTTTTAGTTACCTGGGAATTGTAAGACTTATATGAAGTCCGAGATGTTATTGCAGACAAGTAGAGAACTCCTTTGCCATCTTTTCAAAATTTGTGAGTTAAAAGTCACTCACTGTTTTCTATCTCGTTCGAAGAAGAGCCAAACAGACTTCGAGAAAGCCATCGATGTTTTCTTCTAATTTGAGTTTTCACAGCTGCTTTTGTTGATAATGAAGTAGATGTCCACTTTAAGCAGTAAACGTAAAAGTAAACCTCCCACGCATCTCTTTTTCCAAAAGCAGTGCTACGACCCATTAGGCTGTCATATCCGTAGTGGGCCCTGCCACGTCCTGAAACTTATTGAAGAGCTCTGCTTTTCTGTTCTTGTCGAAACTGGGCCAAAAAATCTACTGATCATACAGGAATCCATTCTTAGCTAGCCACTGTTGGCTTTTGCGAAAAGGTCCTAGAAGATTAGACTCTGGATTGAATCTACAATCTTTCTACAAATTCAGGACTTCTTCTTGGCAGCATGTTGGCTCATTCGTTGCCATTAGAGCCCGACTGATTAATTGGCTTCGCATTCGGTTTCGATCACATTCAGTAAAAAACGCACATTCGGCCAATAATCGGGTTCGGCCAAAATACAGGCCGAAGGTCGAAGCCGAAGGTAAAAATTTTTTGAGTAGATACATATAACTCGATATGGGGAACAATTTTTTGTGGGATCATAAGATATTTTTTTTTTGTATTTATATTTTGTTGTTACATTCCTTCAATGAACTGCAATTTTATTCTTAAATATTTTTCTAATTTTATTTTTATTTTATGTTTGTATTCAAAATACAGTTATTATTTTTCACAAAATGAAAAAGAAATTGCATTTACTTTCTCTTCTCCTTGAGTTAGATACCTTAGGCTTCGGTTTTAGCCGAATGTCAGTATTGTAGCCGATTAATCGGTTTCGGCTAAAATGTCACCTTCGGATGGGCTCTAGTTGCCATCGATGTTGTTGTGATTCAGCATTCAAATGAAGGGAACTTTGACCCAATTAGTCAGCTTCATAAGGATCTCTTTCCATATGCACTAAGTTTGAATATGCGAATGCTTTCAAATTTCGAATATTTCGAGTTCTGTTAAAATGCAAAATAAAGAAATAAAAAGTTTTTTCGTAGAAGGTTAAATATAAATATAAATTTTGTATAAATTAATTTTTCTTATAAAAATGTTGTAATGAGCAACTAACTTCAAGGAATATAAATTAAATTATTCAAGTTCTATTAAATTGAAAAATAAAAAAAATAAAAAGTAGTTAAAAAAATTGAAAAATGTCTTCTTGTTGTATATTTTCGTTGAATGTTGAAATATAAATTTTGTATAAATTGATTTTTCTTATAAAAATGTTGCAATAAGCAACTAACTTTGTTGTAGTTATATTTTCGTTGAATGTTGAAATATAAATTTTGTATAAATTGATTTTTCTTATAAAAATGTTGCAATAAGCAACTAACTTCAAGGAATATAAATGAAATTATTCGAGTTCTATTAAAATGCAAAATTAAAAAAAAGTAGTTAAAAAAATTTAAAAATGGCTTCTTGTTGTATATTTTTGTTGAATGTTGAAATATAAATTTTTTATAAATTTATTTTTCTTATAAAAATGTTGCAATGAGCAACTAACTTCAAGGAATATAAGTTAAATTATTCGAGTTCTAATAAAATGCAAAATTAAAAAAAAAAAAAAAGTAGTTAAACAAAATTTCAAAATGTCTTTTCGTTGTATATTTTTGCTGAATGTTGAAATATAAATTTTATATTAATTTATTTTTCTTATAAAAATGTTGCAATGAGAAACTAACTTCAAGGAATATATGTTAAATTATTCGAGTTCTTTTAAAATGCAAAATTAAAAATAAGTAGTTAAACAAAATTTAGAAATGTCTTTTTGTTGTATATATTTGCTAAATGTTGAAATATTAATTTTTAATAAATTTATGTTTCTTATAAAAATGTTGCAATGAGAAACTAACTTCAAGGAATATAAGTAAGTTAAATTATTCGAGTTGTATTAAAATGCAAAATTAAAAAAAATAAAAAGTAGTTAAACAAAATTTAAAAATGTCTTTTTGTTGTATATTTTTGCTGAATGTTGAAATATAAATTTTATATTAATTTATTTTTCTTATAAAAATGTTTCAATGAGAAACTAACTTCAACGAATATAAATTAAATTATTCGAGTTCTATTAAAATGCAAAATGAAAAAAAGTAGTTAAACAAAATTTAGAAATGTGTTTTTGTTGTATATTTTTGCTAAATGTTGAAATATAAATTTTTAATAAATTTATTTTTCTTATAAAAATGTTGCAATGAGAAACTAACTTCAAGGAATAAGTATGCAAAATTAAAATAAATAAAAAGTAGTTAAAGGAAATTTAAAAATGTCTTTTTGTTGTATATTTTTGCTGAATGTTGAAATATAAATGTTTTATAAATTAATTTTTTTTTATAATTTTTTTTTTTTATAAATTTATTTTTCTTATAAAAATGTTGCAATGAGAAAGGAATATAAGTTTCGAGTTCTTTTAAAATGCAAAATAAAACAATTAAAAAGTAGTTAAAAAAAATTAAAATTGTTTTCTTGTATATTTTCGTAGAAGGTTGAAATATAAATTTTGTATAAATTGATTTTTCTTATAAAAATGTTGCAATGAGCAACTAACTTCATGGAATATAAATTAAATTACATAATTCAAAATGAAAAAAAAATTAAATATACTAAAACACACACACACACATACACACAATCCGGTTCAAGCGTGTCTAAGAAGATTTCCACCTCCTACAAAAAAAAAAAAAAAAAAACACAAGCGAATGCACACAGTCAATCAGTTCGCATCTCCGGGGAGCGCTTACAGCTTATTCCTTGCCGGGGCGGCTGGCGTATAAGGAAAGCTGCAACAACGACCAGCCGTCAATGTGGTAGCCGCACTTTATCATTTACACGCCGACATTGGTGCTCGTGTTGCTGTACAAGTGATCGGTTGCAACATAAATTGCAAGACTGCCTCTCCGTCTGGGACCCCTCGCCAGCGCTCGTTTTGTGCACTTCTTCGACGGTCTCTGCGTCTGCCGTCACAACAGCAACATTTTGCACCGCCGCTTTGGCTGTTGAGTGTTTTTCTTACTCGCACTTGCCAGTTGTTGTCTCGCTATCTTCACACACAAACACACGCACACACTCATACAATCTTCACTCTTTCTTAAAACTGCTCAGCGCACAGTGTTAGTTGGCGTCTTGTGCAACCCACCGACTGACATGCGACAAGTGTTGCAATGATAGCAGCCAACATGCAGTCGCGTCGCTACGGGCAACACACCACCCAGTTATCGAATGCACTCAACGATGCGTGTATGTGTGTGTGTGTACGAGTGTGTGCGTGTTATTCAAGTCTACTCGTCTGTCCGTGTGGCTGATGAAGAAATTGCATTGCGCTGTTTTGTGTTGTGCCAAGGGACCAATAAATTTGACTGCAAAAGCAAAAGAAAATTGGAGCGCAAATTTGTAGTAATCTTCTTCATTGCTTTTAGACGTTTTCTTCGAAGTTGTCAGCGTCTAAAATATGACTGTAACAATATAAGGCTAACGTAGTTAATAAAGATTGTAGCAATTTAAGTAGCTGAAAATTGTGTTATTATTTATAGTTAGTATAAAAAAATTATTATATTCTCCAATTGAATGCTTAAAATTTGTTTAATTTATTGGCCAGCACGAAAACAGCAATAACAAGAAATAGTCAAATTTGAAAGTCATTGGCCTTTGACACTTGTAAGTGTTGCATTGAACTTTACTGATTTGGATACTCTTGCAAAATATGTAAACTTTATTAGCGAATGTTTTTACATGAAAAAAATGCCGACATGCTTTTGCGCTTTTTGGCAGTTAAGTGTTACAAGTTTGTGTTCTTTTGCTGTGCGCTTGTTAGGCAGAAATGTAATTTTTGTGTCAACACGTTTTTGTTGTAAATATTTGCCTCATTGGTAGATGAAACAATAGCGAAGGGAATAGTTTTGTAATAGAAAAACAAACATCAGATGGTAGTGAGACATGCTGGGCGTACAAGAAAAGCGAATAATATGAAGCATGAAAACAATAGAGATACAACAAAAACGTTTTATTATCTCTAAGTTGAGTAGAGAAGCTTATTAGTAAGTTTAGAGAAATTTAATTAATTTAATTTAATTCTGAAATACTGATATTAATTTTTTATTGTATCACAAAACGTTAGTAATTTTCGACTAAGACTAATTTTGCGAGTTCGAAAATATATTTTTGTAGAAATTCACATACAATAAAAACTGTTTATAATCTCTTAGTTTAGTAGAGAAGGTTATTAATAAGTTTAGAGACATTTAATTAACTTACTTAATTTAATTTAATTCTGAAATACTGCTATTAATTTTTTATTGTATCACAAAACGTTAGTGATTTTGGACTAAGATTAATTTCCCAGGTTCGAAAATGTATTTTTGTAGAAAAACCCATACAACAATAACGTTTTATAATCTCTAAGTTGAGTAGAGAAGCTTATTAATAAGTTCAGAGACATTTAATACACTTAATTAATTTAATTTAATTCTGAAATACTGATATTAATTTTTTATTATATCACAAAACGTTAGTGACTTTCGACTAAGATTAATTTTGTGAGTTCGAAAATATATTTTTGTAGAAATACACATACAACAAAAACGTTTTATAATCTCTTAGGTTAGTAGAGAAGATTATTAATAACTGAGACACATTTAATTAATTTAATTTATTTAATTTAATTCTGAAATACTGATATTAAAGTTTTATTGTATCACAAAACGTTAGTGACTTTCGACTAAGACTAATTTTTGTAGAAATACACATACAAAAAAAACCTTTTAAACTCTCTTAGCTTAGTAGAAAAGCTTCTAAATAAACTCTGAAATACTGATATTAATTTTCTATTGTATCACAAAAGTTAGTGACTTTTGACTAAGACTAAGTTTGCGAGTTCGAAAATATATTTTTGTAGAAAAACACTTACAACAATAACGATTTATAATCTCTTAGTGTAGTAGAGAGGCTTATTAATAAGTTTAGAAACATTTAATTAATTCAATTAATATAATTTATTTTTGAAATACTGATATTAACTTTTTATTGTATCACAAAACGGTTCGAAAATATATTTTTGTAGAAATTCACATACAATAAAAACTGTATAAACAGTTTTAGTCTCTTAGTTTAGTAGAGAAGCTTCTAAATAAACTCTGAAATACTGATATTAATTTTATATTGTATCACAAAACGTTAGTGACTTTCGACTAAGATTAATTTTGCAGGTTCGAAAATATTTTTTAAGTTTTCTTCACATAAACACACAGAATTCCGCTTCTGATTTGTGAACTTCGTTCTTATTTAAGATCTTTTTAACCCTTTCGGGACTACTGTGATAATACGGCTCACCAAGTTTTTAATACTGTTAGCAAAATTAGTTCCGCTACCTAAAGCAGGCGTTATTCGTTTCACTGGATTGTGCTAGAAAATTAAACACATTAAAATGCTTCAATGCAGTTCACCATTAGTAGTCAATTTATGTAAAATTTTGCACTTTACTATCTCTAAACTTGTTACTCATTGGACTATCTGTGCTACTCCGTGTGGCACCCTTCCTTTGTCAAAACCTAACACGTCCGTCTGCGCTTTTCTCGGCTGCCTTTTATACTTGTTTACTTAAACAAGAACAAACTGGACATCCCAGTATTGCCTCGAGTTGTTCTGGAATACTCGTATACGATGCCCCTAAAAGTATGCCATGCTCGGAGCGCAACTCGTTCTCCAATATCCCAGTATTGCCTCGCAATTGCGCAGTGACATCGAGCTTAGCCGGCCTCGATAGTCCAGCGGGTAGCGCGCTGGCGTCTCTTACCGAGGCTCTAGGTTCGATTCGTAGCTCTATACCTTTCAAAACAATTATTCAGGTCTTAAGCTTTGATCACAATATTCATTCAAATTATATATTCCCGGATGAAATGATGATTTCAGAATTTCTGAGTATGTAACATGAACTTTAATAGCATGGAAATATTTCTACTAAGAATATTTTGTTTTTCAAAATTAAACTCCGTGCGGAAAGGGTTAAAAGTTTTTTTTTACGATGAACTAAAGGAAATACTATGAATTATTTTGCGACAAACTCACTGGAATCTGTAAAACACTGAATCATTTAATGTCCTAAAATTTTCCTTCTTGAAAAATACAGAACAATAGATTTCATATTAGCAGCAAAATACTTTCAAATCAAAGAAAA
Source organism: Melieria crassipennis (assembly GCA_963668005.1). Lineage (NCBI taxonomy): Eukaryota > Metazoa > Arthropoda > Insecta > Diptera > Ulidiidae > Melieria > Melieria crassipennis. Next base: position 7,530,126 of record OY764963.1, read on the forward strand.
ACTTACTTTCTTCAAAAGTAAGGCAAATATCGATTTTTAATCAGACTGTGCGTGAAATTTACCCTAAAATATTCAGACATGGGGGGACTTACTGAGCGACTTTTCTATAGGTATACTGAGTTGAGATCCATCAGCCGTTTGACTAGATTGGCTCTAGTTTAAGAGAAATCCGACTTTGTAGTTTGCTCATTTTAGTCGAATTTGTCGCTTAAGTCTTCGAACGTTTAATTGCTAATAGGTCCTAAATCGTTCGGAATATCGCTTTACTGTCTTCGGCAAGTTTGTAGATATTTTAACGACCAACAAATTTGCTTAAGACACCAATCCAAAAAAATACATTCAAACTGTGTAATTGCGATATGTGCATTTTTTTGCGCAGCGCAACGTGGCGTATGAGTGTCATTTAATTATAGTTGTCTGAATTTTTGAGGGTAAATTTCACGCACAGTGTAATTAATCGACATCTCTAGCTGCACATATGAAGCTGTTTCATTTCTATATCTACTAACCTCTTCAGGGATAAACTGGCAGACTTTTAAGAGTACAAAAAATTTGGTCCTTCAAAAACATCTGAGAAATACAATATGAAGTTTATTCTGACGGATCACCTTCTATTTAGATACTCATGACAATCTTTCTGCTTTCTGCTTTCTAACGACTTCTGTAAAGGTTTCATGACAAGGAGAAGGAAAAAGATATACTTCATCCTGTATGAACATGGTTTGTAGTCTTTAGGAGAAGGAGAACTCAGTTAGGTAGCTTGGAACAGTCATTCATACAATTCTTGCCCGGGAGTCATAGGTTAGGTTAGTTTTAAACAGCATGCTCTTCCACCCGGAGACCCCATTGGGTCCATTGTGAATCCCTTCATTCTTTAAAATAACGGGCGTCCTTCCCTAACTGTTGGGATCCTTGTAGATTCAGACGGGATCTTTTGGGAATTATTTGGTTTTGGTGAGGAAATTGCGTAGATCGGTAATCTGTGCATCAGCTCATCCATAAGCCCATCGAAAATCCTGGCTCCAAGGAGTGATGGGCAATGGCAAAATAAGTTCTCCATTGATTCCACTGCATTATCGTCTCCCAGGAAGTCATACATTACCTAACCTTAAATATTAACCAAACCACTTCTAAAAGTTTCCATGGTTCACAGCACCGCACAGTGATTCGACTCCATACAACCGTGGGACAAAATTAGAAGGAGTGGTCCGTTCTTCATAAAATTTGGTATACTAGTTAATCATGGTCTGCTGAATTGAAATCCCCATTTTATTCTTCTTAAACTTTTGTAGTTTGGCAATGTGTGAGACTTAAATTTTAAATTTTCGTCATTTTTGGTGACGAGTGTGTTGGCTAGATTTTTCAGATTTTACATTTAATCGGTAACGTCAACATTGATAATTGCAAAAAGTAACAGAAATTGTCTTAGGACCCTTTAATTTGCAATAAAAATGATAATAATAGATGTATGTTTTGCTTTTTTGCAGTTTTCTCAATTTTTCATACTGATTGCATACTTTTAGGAATGAAAAAAAAAAAATTTTGTCGAAAAATGGGTGTTTAGACCACTTTTCAAATTGAATTATTTTCTGAGATCGGAAGATATCGGAGGATATAATTACATTATCCCACAAAAAAAAATGCTTCTTAAAATAAAAAAAAAATCCAGGAACATACTTTCACACACTTTTTAGATATTTTCCTCTAAGTTTTGCTAGAGGATTTTTCTAGTGTCCGACCGAATATTCGGTTTCGGTTTCGGTTTCGGCCCAAATAAGTGGTTTCGGTTTCGGTTTCAGTTTCGGCCAAAAAATGGCCGAATAGCCGAAACCGAAACTTTCTAGAATATTTTTTACATTTTATTGTGTAGCAGATATATAGTAAAAGGAGGAGTAATTTAGATGCCAGCAATGTAAACAAACGTCTTTTTTTTAGCATATAATATTAAATTATTTAATTTTGAATATTATCGAGTAAGGTACGAAAGGGTGATTTCTTCTTGTTTACGTTTTTAAAAAATGAATAAATTGTTTTTATTAATAAGTATTTATTTATTTATGCTATGTTTGTTTGTTTGTTCTTTATTTACTTAATGTAAAATTCGTTTGTTGAAAAAAGTGCTTGATATGGTGATTTTTATTTCAACTAGAAAGTTTCGGTTTCGGTTTCGGTTTCGGCCGAATATTAAAAAAAAACCGAATATTCGGTTTCGGTTTCGGCCCAAAAAAGTGGTTTCGGTCGGACACTAGATTTTTCAGATTTTTAATTTTGAAAAATATTTTAAATTTAAAGTGAAGTAAAAGCTTCAGCTTTGAAAATTTTGAGAAAATATTAAAAGGGAAAATTGCTACATCATATCTTAATCTATATTGAAAGATGTAGGAATTTCTTCAGAACCCTGTATTTTAAAAATTTTTTTTACATAATAGACTAAAAAACAGAAGATATGTGTTTAAAATTTTTTGTGAAAAAAGTTTCAACTTTGAGCCGCTTTTGCACACACACTAATTAATTTTTTGCACAGATTTTTTGAGGTTTTCTTAGTTGGAGTTTTACCTTTCAAATGACATCAAAATGGTTAAATTCTGAGACTATAAATTTTTTGAATTTTGTCTGTGCCCGCCTTAAATTCTAGAAATTTCTCACTTGCACTAAAAATTTCTCGCTGTGCACAGTTCCCACCAAAACCAGGTGTCAAACAATTTTCTTTGAACAACACAGCATTTGAATTTCGCAGAATTTCTCTTATTAAGCAGTTAGCACTAACTGTCCTTTTGGTGTTGATATTCCAAACGACTAACTTTCGACACTGCACATGGCCTACATTTAGGCGTGCAGCCAAAATACAAAACACCCAACAATTCGCATACAGCTGGCCAGCAATTTATGAATGCCAACTGTGCCCGAAAATATTTTCACCATTTCGGGCAAATTTTCGTTGTATGTCTATGTGTGTGTGTGTTGTGTTTGTGTTGTTGGTCAAAATTTTACATTCCACAACTCGAGTAGAATGACTCGAACAGAATGACCGGAACATTTGTAGGCTCGTTCAAAACAAAAGCAGCTGGATGCGCAAAATAAAAGCGAAAATTTGTTGACATTTTCGCGGATATTTTGCTGGCCGAAAGCTGACAGCGGCCAACAGTGGCACCAAGGCGCGTTAAATGAGCGTACAGGAGCGGCCAATAGTGCGCCACACTGTCGCAGGCAATCAGAGCGCAACCGAGTACTGCATGAAACGAGGGAAAAACTGTTGCTTACAATGCTGGTTAACCTGCACGCGTTGCATGAGGAGTGATCGTTGTTGCTTGCTGAGTTGGCAGGAAATTTGTGTGTCGCTGTGTTTGGTTGGAGTGCAGCGAAATGATTCTAAGGACCATCAAGTGTGGGGATTCTTCATAGTTTAGAGCAAGGGGAATATTTTTTCGAATATTTTATGTGACTTGTGCGAGTGTTGTAAGAAAACTGAATTGAAAAATTGTAAGATCTTATGACTCTTTTAGACCTAAAAAAAAATCGAATTTTTTGTATAGGAAATTGCGTTGCAGATTTAGAGATTCTTTGGTAAATTTACTTTTAAATTGTAATGAAAATTTTCTTTTTATATTTTTTCATTCCCGTCACTGCTGCTGTCATACTGACCCATTGTTAAGGTGCGTAAGTAAAGCATCAGCCGAAAAGTATGCTAAGGCAAAAGTGAGCCATGCAACTAAAATCCACATTCAACTACGCATACAACCACATTTGAACCGCTCTTCGCCCGCAATGCCTGAAAGGTGTTGCGTTTTAATTTTGTGTTGCTGCTGTCGCTGAACAAAAGCCGTTTTTGATGTTGTTAATGACCTCTGCAACGACAGCGCGTCCAGTTGACAGCACATTGACAGGCAGCTGGTGTGCGCGCAGGTCAGCAAACTGTTTGACGTTTAGGGTGCGAGCACAGCAAAATTGTGTGAGCCAAAGTTTGCTTGTTAGAGGAGCGCGTTGCCAACACAAACTGTGCCAAAAGTCTGTGCCAAAGAAATGTTCGCTCGACTCGGGCTTCGAGTTCGAAGCGTCGTCGTGCTGACAAGTTGCGGCACGCAAAGTTGTAAAAAAAAAATAAAATAACAACAACGAAAACTTTGTCAAGTAAAGCACAAAGTTTTTAAATGACCAAAAATGTTGCACAACTCTCCGATGACAAGGACAACGTTGCCGGCGACAACTTGTAACTGTAGTCAAGAAAATTTGTTAGCATAGTTTTTGGCTGCACTGCAGAAAGCTGCTGTTCTCGACTGGCTTTCACCATTGTCTGTACTCTAGTGCACACAATTTTAATAAAGTTGCAATTTTTTGTGGGCGAAAAAAAACCAATATTTAAATACAAAGTAAACGAAAAAATTATAGGAAAAAATAAAAAAATTTTAAAAACTCATTATTCAGAAGCTGCGGTGATGAGAATGCAGTGGAATCAATCGAGCACCTGCTGTGTCATTGTACATCATTACAGGACACTTGGGGCCAGATTCTTGGATGGACAGATTATTGATCTACACAATTTTCTCGCTAAGACCAAATGGTTTCCCATAGCTTCCATCTGAATCAAAAGGGAACTCAACAGATGGTGAATTACACCAGATGACTTAAATCAAGGGATCACAATGGACCCAACAGGGTCTCTGAGTGGAGGTGCATGCCGCAGGTTATAAGTAGAAAGGGTGTGTTTTACTTATAACCTAACCTAACTTTCAAGAAGTCCATGGACATCAGTCTCTATGTTCATTCTAGTCCTTTAAAATTTCGCAAATATCTCAAATAATTACGAGAATCTAACTTCCCAAATATGTTTTTCTATAATTTATGCATCTTCATCTTCTTCACAAATTACCAACTTGTACAACAACACTCAATACCCAAAATTAATGTATTTGTTTCTCCGCTCAAACGCAATTAAACAGAGAGAAATGTTACCTCATTTCAATCAACACACAATTTACAAGTAACCTTAAGTTTTTGCACATTCATGACTTTAAGCACAGACAGACAGATACACAGACATACACAGCCACACAATCACTCAGACAGACTTGAACGTTTTGCAACAATTACCAAAATGATTACTGGGCCTCGATTACGTACAATGGCATCAATTTGTGGCCAAAGTGGAATACAAACAAATTTCCGGTTGCCATTACGTTTCAAACAAAGCAACAACAACAACACAAACAAATTTCAGTTGTTGTTGCAGCGTTTGGTTGGTTGCTTGGTTTCGTGCGGTGCGATGCTTTGCGGTGTAGTGCGGTGTGATGTGGTTTGATGCGGTCAACTGTAACCGATTTCCAACAATTTCCTTCGATTCGCCTTCGCCCGTCCGCTGACCGTAAAATTCGCCAATATGTCAATCTTGGTAGCACTGTGTTTGACTACGCAAGCAAACGTATTCGGCACAAAGCATTGACGTGCATCGATGTGGGTGTGTTAAATTTTGGCATACTTTTAGGCGTTGTGGCCTTAAATTTACTGTGCTGTGCTGTTGCTTTGGCGTTTTTGTGTGGTCGTTGAAAATTTAGAGCAAATGACCAAACTACAACAACTATGTGTAAGCATTGTTGGTTTGCCAATGCAGTGTGGCGCAACAATGCTGTGCGAATGGTTCATTAATTTGCTTGTGGGTTCGATAATTAGCTAAATGCAGTGTTAATAAATGTGGGAGATGTTAGACTGGAGAAGTTTAGTAGAATTGATGTGAGCAATTTCATTTTAATTATTTGTTTGTTTATTTGCCATCAAGCCAAAAGCTATAAATAAGTTAACAAATATCTTTAAAGAGCAGATAAATTAAAAAATTTAAATTAAATAAAATATAAATTTGTTTAAAAAAAGTACGCATATTTCTAATGTAAACTGGTTTTGCTGTTTAAAAATATTAAACAAATTTTAATCCACATTTTCAGCCAGAAAGAGTACATAAAGTTAATTATTTCATTTTTTTCTTTGAAAATGATTTAAAAAAAAATAAAAAATATAAATAATAATCAAAGTAGTATATTAAAAATAATAATTAAATAATTTTAATGAAAAAAGTTGTCAAAAAGAAAAACTTTAAAATTTTAAAAACTTTAAAACTACTTTTATTAAATTAAAAAAAAAAAAATTTAAATGAAATATTAAATATGGGAAATAAATAAAATAAATAAATAAAAAATAAAAACAATTAAACTAACCAAAAAAATTTAAATACAAACTTAAAAGAAATGAGTTGCAAAATAAAGAAAAGAATTAGCTAAACCAATTATAATTGAAATAAAACAACCAAAACTAATTAATATAACATAGGAAAATAAATACATAACTAAAAAATACAAAATATAATATGAGTAAAAAAAAATGACGAAACAATAATAAAATAATAAATAAACACGAAAAAATTTAAAAAATAAGTTAATAAACTGAAAATAATAAATAAAAATAGGAAAATAAATAAGTAATAAAAAACAAGAAATATAAATAAAATAAATAAACAAACAACAAAAAAATATAAAATAATTAAAAAAATTAGAGTTTCATTAAAAAAAAATATAGCGAGAAGCAATCTTTATCTGGGTGAAAAAAAAGTAATAGAGAATAATTCTGAAAAATAAGGAAATAAATTATACAAAAACAAAATTATATATTGCATAAAAATAAAATTACCTAAATAAAATTTAATAATAAATTCAAAATATAGGAATATATAAAAGATTAATAAATAAAAAATAGGAATACAAATAACACAGTGCAATAAATTAAAAAAAATTTCGAGGGACAAGGTCAAACCCATCTCATTCGATAGAGGACCTCAGTAGATGAAAAAGTGTCAAGGGATTTTTCCCGGGATGTTCGAGTTTTTTTTTAAATGCAGTTTAAAGATGGCGGCTTTGTGACCCTTTCTGAAACTTTTAAAACATCATATCTCTTGACTCAAATATCAGAAAGGAATAATTTTTACGTCAAATGAAAGCTAATGATATGGGGTCAAAGAAAAAATATCCTTTTTTGAAAAATTGTATGAAAAAGGACATTAAGGACATAAACTATATGTTTATCCTCGAATATCCTGGAAACCGTGAGAGCTAAATTTATATAAGTGACTTCTGGTAAAATAGCATTCAAAGATCTATACTGCATATTAATTTCATTTCAATCACTTTTACTGTTAAGCCACTACAGCGTTTCAAAAATTATATACTGCTACATTCATGTTTTTACGTACAGAATATCTCGTAGCTGCTTACTAAAAACATCGAATGTAGCAAAGCACTTTTTTTTAATCGTTGTAGAGTCTTAACTATCAAAGTGACTTACATGAAATTTATAAGCAGTGTAGATCTTTGAATGCTATTTTACCAGAAGTCACTTATATAAATTTAGCTCTCACGGTTTCCAGGATATTCAAGGATAAAAATTTAATTGAGGTCCTTCATATCCTTTTTCATAAAATTTTTCCAAAAAGGATATTGTGTCATCGACTTGATATCATTAGCTTTCATTTGACGTAAAAATTATTCCTTTCTGACATTTGAGTTAAGAGATATGATGTTTTAAACGTTTCAGTAAGGGGCATTAAGCCGCCATCTTTAAACTGCATTTAAAAAAAAACTCGAACCTCACGGGAAAAATCCCTTGACGCTTTTTCATCTACTGAGGTCCTCTATCGAATGAGATGGGTTTGACCTTGTCCCTTTTTTCAGTGTTGCACTGTGTAATTTATAAAATAATATTAATGTTAAAAATAAATAATGGGTGGAATAATAATGTCAAAGAATTAAAATAATAATAAATAAAAAAATAATAATAAATATAAAGAAGAAAAAAATAAAGGAATAAAGTAATAAAGAAGAGAAAAATAGTTAAGTAAATAACAAAATAAAAAAGAAATAAATTAGCAAATAACGAAAAAATGTTAACACATTAAACTATAAAATATTAAAGAAGTTAAACTAAAAAAATAAATAATGAAATAATAATATATATGAATAAAGAAACAGAAAATAATAGATTGAAAAATATTCATTTCAAAAAATTAAAAAATTTAAAAAAATTTAAATTTAATAAATAAATACGAAAATTAATAATTGAAAAAAAATGGCAATAATAAATTTAAAAAAGAAAAACAATTAAGTTTATTAATTAAGTAAATAAAGAACAATATAATTAAGTAATTAAACAACAAATTAAGAATTTCAATAAAAATACAATAAAGAAAAATATTTATAAATAAAACATATTGTGAAGAGGGAAAGGGAAGAGGGGAAAAAAAATATTTATATAAATAAAATATTAATAAAATAAATCTCTTTTATTTATATAAAAGAGATAAATGAGATAAAAGGAAGGGATAAATGACAAAAAAAACGAAATAATAAATAAAAATGTAGGAACTTAAATATAAATAAATTTCGTAAAACATGGTAAATACGATATATAAATAAAATACATATATAGTATAAAATTAATTAATTAAAATATAAAAAAAATATAAATATTATCTCTTTTATTTATATAAGAGAGATGAGAAAGATATAAATGAGATAATGAGAAACAGATAAATGACAAAAAAACCAAATAATAAATACAAATTAAGGAATTTAAATATAAATAAATTTCATAAAAAATAGTAAATACGATATATAAATAAAATGCATATATATGCATAAAATTATATACATATATATCAAAAATATAAATAAAAAAACTGAAAATAAATTACAAATACGAAAAAATAAAAATGTTAAACAAATATTAAACATAAAGTAAAGAATTAAAAAATAAAATTAATAATTAAATAAAAAAAAATAATAATAATTAAGAAACAAATTAAGAAAAACAACTAAGAGTTTGTAGAATTCAAATATAAATTGTTCTTGCTTAGACACATATTAACAAATTGTTTATAATTTCTATTAAGTACAGAGTCGCTATGGCTCAATTTAAGGAGCTAAAGGTTCGAATATCAACCCATATTCTTTCCAAATGTGGTCTTCATTCAAGAAGAAATTGAACGAATTGACAATAACACTCCTCGACATGAAAAATGCTCCTAAAAATAAAAGTCTTTTTTAGACTAATCTTCGGCTGCTGAACACGAAACTGAAAATCAAAAAATTTTCCTAAGAAGCGTTTTCGAAAAAGCGTTTGGTTTACGAGATATGTGTTGAAAAAAGGGTTTTTCGAAGATTTTTCGAAAACGCTTCTTAAGAAAATTGTTTGATTTTCAGTTTCGTGTTCAGCAGCCGAAGATTATTTTAAAAAATCCTTTGGTTTTAGGAGCACGCGATGAACCCATTTTTGTCGAGTAGTGTAATTGTATAAAAATTACTTAAGACATTCTGATCTTCAATCGTGTATAACTTTCTCTATTTTTCTATACTTTGATCTTTAAAGCCTTCCACTGTGACTTCAGTTGAATGATGTGCTTTAAAGTGTTCACACTTATCACTAAATTACTACTCTATAGTACAATTTTAGGCAACTTAAAATAAACTTAAAATCAATTTAAAACCAACAACTTTCCACTTTGCCCAACTTTTATTTTCCATCATATTCAATCATTGTAAAGGAAAATTCGCATTTGCGCTAAAAACACGAAAATTTACACGAAATCAATACA